>CM065589.1:139181076-139781076 GCA_033119425.1 Bufotes viridis
TGTGATACTGATGGTGCTTCCTAAATAGTCTTATATTATTGTAATTTATGTCTGCTCTGTTTTTGCCGTTGCTGGAAGAAAACACACCTTATCCCCAGATATGGTTCTTCAAAAACCGCACAGCTTAAGCATGATCACTATGTAATGTACCTCAATATGCTTACAAAGATGCAAGGACTCTGGAGTGTGCTATAGCTTTCTCAGAAAGCTTATTTGCAGGGGTGCCACGTGTCTGACCCATGTTTATCTCATATCAATAACCTATTTTGAGGATAGGACATCATTATGTAACTCTTGGATAACCACTTTAAAGGTATGGCTACATGGCAACACTTGTTGCTCGACAGCTGTTGTGGCCATAGAAATGAATGGGATTGCCACGAGAGCCGTAACAAATGCTGCTGGATTTCTTGCGACTGGCACAGCGGTGACATTCATTTCTATGGGATCACCGATAGTCTGCTAACCTGGCCGTGACAGCTGTCACGTGAACGAGTGTTGCCGTGTAGCTGTACCCTAATGCTTGAGGGTGAAGGAAGCACTAAAAAGTATACCACAAATACATAGGTTTTTTTGCACATTTTTCAATTCACCTTTTGCTCTGCGCAATTTTAATATATTGTAATTTTTTTATTTTGACTTCAGCCTTCCTTTCTATTCACCTCAGTAACGGTGACAGTGTGAGATTCCTGGTTTTATTTCTAAGCCTGTGGTGATTGTTGCTTTTTAAAAAAAATCTGATCATTTTTTATTTTTCATATGCAAGAAAAAAATATAGCAATTAAACATACGATAGTATGAATATACATGACCAATAAGTAAAAGCGGAAACCAGTCCATCCAAGAAATGAACCAAGAGGTAGCATGTACATAGAATGCATCAAAACATATCCCCTACCTCCCACTAGAGATGGCCCGAACTATTCGCCGCCGAACAGTTCCCGGCGACCATAGCTTGTTCGTGTCCGCCGCGATGGGCGAACATATTCGATGTTCGCGTTCGCCATCAAACTTTATCATTGACCCTGTACCTCACAGTCAGCAGACACATTCCAGGCAATTAGCATACCCTCCCTCCCAAATCCTCCCACCTCCTATCTAAACACAAGGACAGCATCCGTCTTAGATTCATTCTGAAGCAGCAGTGTTAGTAATTGTAAATCACAATGCGATTAATATAACCTGTATTATTCGCATTGCGATTGCAACTTAGATCTGAGTTCCTATTATGGTTGTATTGCTAGAATATAACGAAGATAATGAATATAGCACTATATTCTCAATCTTCTTTATATTCTAGCAATACAACAACCATTAAAAACTCAGATCTAAGTTTAATCGCAATGCGATTAATATAACCTGCATTAATCGCATTGCGAATTCATCTTAGAGCTTAATGGTTGTTGTATTGCTTGAATATACGTTATATTCTAGCAATACAACCATTAGGAACTCAGCTCTAAGTTGTAATCACAATGCGAATAATACTTACAATTATTAACCGCTTTCCGAATCCATTTAATGCCTCTATTTGATTGTATATGACGGTTGACTATGACTACCACCAATGTTCTGCTGCACCCAAAGCAAGATATCTGAACCCCCGAGGGGCCATTTGGGCGTTTTTGATAGTTTTTATAATTTTTTCATTTTTTATTTTATTTTTTTGTGTATTTTGCCACATTTGGTTGCATATTTACATTTGGTATAGGCAAATATGGTAGTCTAGATCATGTGTCTATACCAAAACCTAGGATCATTGTTTGACAGCATATTTTCTAAGACATGTAGCTGAATATAGATTTGGGCAGAGTAATGATCTAGACCTGTGTTTCCCAACCAGTGTGCCTCCAGCTGTTTTGAAACTACAACTCCCAGCATGCCTACGATGTTCGGTCCACCCCCTATCATTGAGTAAACTTTGACCCTCTACCTCACAGTCAGCAGACACATTCCAGCCAATCAGCATACCCTCCCTCCCATCTCCTGGACAGCATTCATTTTAGATTCATTCGGAAGCTGCAGTCTTAGTGAGAGGAGGGACAGTGTAGCTGCTGCTGATTTAATAGGGAAATCGATAGCTAGGCTAGTGTATTCAGTGTCCACTTCAGTCCTGAAAGACTCATCAGATCTCTGCTGTAAGGACAGCGTCCTGACAGCACCCCAAAAAGCCCTTTTTAGGGCTAGTACATCAGTCTCCCTCCCAGAACCTCCCACCTCCTATCAAAAAGCAAGGACGGCATCCATCTTGGATTCATTCTGAAACTGCAGTGTTAGTAGTTGTAATCGCAATGCGATTAATATAACCTGTATTAATCACATTGCGAATTTAACTTAGAGCTGGGTTCCTAATGGTTGTATTGCTAGAATATAACGAAGATTGAGAATATAGCGCTATATTCTCAATCTTCGTTATATTCTAGCAATACAGCCATTAGGAACCCAGCTCTAAGTTGAATTCGCAATGCGATTAATACAGGTTATATTAATCACATTGCGAATTAAACTTAGATCTGAGTTCCTAATGTTTGTTGTATTGCTAGAATATAACGAAGATTGAGAATATAGTGCTATATTCGTTATCTTCGTTATATTCTAGCAATACAACCATTAGGAACGCAGCTCTAAATTGAATTTGCAATGCGATTAATACAACCTGTATTAATCGCATTGCTATTGCAACTTACCACACTCTACGTCAACTACGGAATTTTCCATGGGAGTTTTGCCATGGATCCATCTCCGTCATGTCACAGTCCAAGTGTTAGTCCCCTTAAAACAACTTTTCCATCACTATTGTGGCCAGAAAGAGTCCCTGTGGGTTTTAAAATTCGCCTGTCTATTGAAGTCTATAGCGGTTTGCACTGTTCGCATGTTCGCGAACATTTGCGGAAGTTTGCCATTCGCGAACAGAAAAATTTATGTTCGCGACATTACTATCTCCCACCCCCCCAAGTCGCACCAGTGCAAACACAGCACATGGAAATGTGTAAAAGGTAATGTAGGGGACTTTACCTGCAAGAAAAAAAGATTTTTTCCTTCACTGACCTACCAAAAAGGATTAGACTGGTGTCCCTTGCAGGCTGGCACACATGCAGTTCACATGCAGTTTCAAGGACACTGCAGTGGCTAAAATAGCCACCGACTACCAACTCAGTAACAGATGGATTAAAAAAAAAACACTTTGAAGTATCACTGGGCTCAGGGCTGGGTACAAAAATGTAAGATTGCAGTAGCACCCTCCCTCAATAATTGTTGTAGCTTGAAGATTTTACACCACCAGGTTCAACAGATTTATTTCCTAATCTCTCCCTGGGAGCACTGGCAGGAATCTTTTCCTATACTAACAGCAGCAGAGTGACGTGCTGCACTACATGACTCCAGCTTATAAAGAGGCTGGGTCACATGCTGCACTCAGCCAATCACAGCTATGTCATTAGTAGGCATGGCTGTGATGGCTTCTTAGGGCAAAGATGTAAAACGCTTGCTGAATGGCTGCTCTGCAGCCTTTCAAACAGCGTAAAGAATCGCTGAACAACAAACCCGAACTTTTATGAAAATGTTCGGGTTCGGGTCCGTGTCCCGAACATCCTAAAATTCGGTACGAACCTGAATTATACAGTTCCGATTCACTCAACTCTAATTATATTCATTTGGAAAGTAGATCGCACAGAACCACAATTAAGCTCCTCTATATCACATCAAACTCCACAAAGTGGCTGCTGGGGAGTGTCTTCATTTATATAGTGAAGGGGTAGGCAACTTTCTAATTCGTTGCTATGGATGTTGCTAAGCTGTGACAAAGCCTTCTCATTGGCCCTTCAAGCTAGAAGTAGGGAGGGATAATCACCTGATGTGTACTGTGGTAAAAAAAAATTCTAAAGTGAATTGCTGATATCACGACTAATATTGACGATACGAATATTCACACCCAACACTACTTTTGTTCTACCTCTTTTGGACACTATATACACACATCATAAAGACACTGTTGCAGGCTCTGCATGCTGGGCGAGTGCAGCTTTAAAGTCAGGGCACTTGTGATTCGGGTCAAATTAATTTGTACATGAATAAATCAGACAAACGATTTGGCGGATTTGGTTCAGAATCAAATTTTAAGAAATTCACTCATCTTTAGCTTTGACAAAAGTTTTCAAATATGACATTGAAATATATTAAAGTTACAAGCAGTAACATTACATAAATCTCTAACATTTTTTTATACTTTCAGTGTACTTTGTTTTCAAATATAATGCCGTATGCCTTAGCTATTCAATAAAACATTGCTGCATCATTTAAAATCCAAAGGTGCCCCATGGGAATATTGCAGAATTTTGCCCTCTAGTTCAACTGATTTCAAGTTTTTTATTACTTGCTGCAGGCCATCAGCGACTATAACTGCTCAATGTCCAATAACCTTAATTAGTAAAGAAAATATAAATGTGACAGCCTGGAACAGGTCTTCACCAAGTCCAGTGGTTCTTAACTATAAAGTTTTCCTTTGTTTAGTTTATGTAGTTCTTAAATCGTTAAAGGAAAAGCTAATTTTAGTCTTATGAGCTAAATTATTAAAATTCATTCATGGATATCTGGCTTGGCTGCATTCCCTTATTAAATCCCAGGTTTTGTTGGAAAGTGGGATCTTGACTCATAGGGAGCCACTTCTAATAGGTGGCGCTTGCAGGATATTGACTTATAGGATAGCTGCCTTACGTCTGGTGGCATTTGAGGTAGAGCTTGTTAAAAACTCATTTGAATCCCTTTCTCCTCAGAATTCCAGAGTAGCATGTTTGCTGTATCAGGCCTCTTGCACACGAACGTGTGCACCCCGTGCCCGTGCTGCGGGCCACCGGCCGTAGGGCAGCCGCAGTGGATCGCGGACCCATTCACTTGAATGGGTCCGCGATCTGCCCGTTCCGCAAAAAGATAGGACATGTTCTATCTTTTTGCGGGACGGAAGTACGGAACAGGACCCGGCGGAAGCACTCTGTAGTGTTTCCATAGTGTTCCGTTCCGTCATTCCATTCCTCACCGTTCCGCATCTCCGGATTTGCGGACCCATTGAAATGAATGGGTCCACATCCGTGATGCGGAATGGCCACGGAATGGTGCCCGTGTATTGCGAATCCGCAAATGCGGTCCGCAATACGGGCACGGGGCGCACACGTTCGTGTGCAATAGGCCTAAGTCTCCTCACACAGATTAAGGCACTCTCCCTAAGGAGTGACAGTACCCCCCAAATCCTATCTTTCTTGGGAGATACCTCTTTGCAAGCTCTTTAATGTAAGACAGCACTACTGATTAGTGTCAGTGTTACAGAAACATATATATCTATGGAAAAACTCATAGTTGGTGGTGTTAAAATGGCCTGTTTAAAATCATACTACACTGTTAGATTGTTATGCATTTTAAAAAAGTTCCAAAAACTGTCCCGAATTGGGGGAAATTGCTTGATGGTGTTTAAACACACAAATAGAGGTAGCAGAAGAAGCAGTAGCTTGTTCTGAACAAAAGTCCCCAAATTCTCCAAAAAAAATCAACCAAAACATTTTTTGAGGGAAATAGCAGTACAGTGTGGATTTGTTACCTCACGGACAAGGAGGAAGATGTTCAGCTGTGTAAGGGAAATAATATCGCCGCATAATATGGAATGGCCGCAGTAGAAGCACAGCATGGAATCTCACAGTCAACATAGAAATTTGTGATTGTGTAGGGATAGTAGTCAGTAAAAGCGGCAGCTGTACAGTATGGAACATGATGGATAGAAGATATGTAATGGTAGCTGTGTAAGGGTAGTAGTGGCACCAGTAGGGGAAGCAGTAGCAGCAGCAGCAATACAGTACGGAACATGGTAAACAGGCAGACAACAGCAGTGGCATGATTAGGCTTGTGATAGCCACTGTAAACAAGAGCATATCTATTAACCCCTTCTACCACGGGCTAGTTTTCACACTACTGCCAAGGCCATTTTTTGCAAATATGACATGTGTCACTTTATGTGGTAATAACTTTGGAACCCTTTTAATTATACAAGCCATTCTGAGATTGTTTTCTCGTGAAACATTGTACTTGAGGACAGTCATAAATTTTAAAAACCTATACTGAGCGCTAAAAAAATACTTTTTTAATGGTCTTGTGTTTTGCTAATCATTGTTATAAAATCATGTATTTGTCTAGTGACTTTGCAGCTACATGCATTTTGTATACCTTCTGACCCATATATAGCTTTTTGTTTTTTTCAGTCATAAATTTGAGTAAAACATAGAAAAGGATTCTTCACTGTAAGAGCAGTGGGACTATGGAACTCTCTGCCTGAGAAGGTGGTGATGGTGAGTACAATAAAGGAATTCAAGAGGGGACTGGATGTATTTCTGGAGTGTAATAATATTACAGGCTACAGCTACTAGAGAGAGGTCGTTGATCCAGGGAGTTATTCTGATTGCCTGATTGGAGTCGGGAAGGAATTTTTTTCCCCTTAAGGCCTATTGCACACGAACGTGTGCGCCCCGTGCCCGTATTGCGGACCGCATTTGCGGATCCGCAATACACGGGCACCATTCCGTGGCCATTCCGCATCACGGATGCGGACCCATTCATTTCAATGGGTCCGCAAATCCGGAGATGCGGAACGGTGTGGAATGGAATGACGGAACGGAACACTACGGAGTGCTTCCGCGGGGTTCTGTTCCGTACTTCTGTCCTGCAAAAAGATAGAACATGTCCTATCTTTTTGCGGAACGGGCAGATCACGAACCCATTCAAGTGAATGGGTCCGCGATCCGCTGCGGCTGCCCCACGGCCGGTGCCCGAGCATTGCGGGCCGCAATTTGCGGCCCGCAGCACGGGCACGGGGAGCACACGTTCGTGTGCAAGAGGCCTAAGTGGGGAAAATTGGCTTCTGCCTCACAGGGGTTTTTTGCCTTCCTCTGGATCAACTTGTAGGAAACAGGCCGAACTGGATGGACAAATGTCTTTTTTCGGTCTTATGTACTATGTTACTATGTAATGTATTTCACCTTTATTTATGAAAAAATTCCCAAATTTACCAAGAATTTTGAAAAATTTGTGATTTTCAAAATTTCAATTTCTCTGCTTTTAAAACAGTGATACCTCATAAAATATTTATTACCTAACATTCCCCATATGTCTACTTTATGTTGGCATAATTTTGTAAAAGTCATTTGTTTTTTTAGTATGTTAGAAGGCTTAGAATTTTAGAAGCAATTCTTAAAATTTTTATGAAAATTTCCAAAACCCACTTTTTAAGGACCAGTTCAGGTCTGAAGTCACTTTGTGGGGCTTACATTGTAGAAACCCCCCATAAATGACCCCATTGTAGAAACTACACCCTCAAGTTATTCAAAACTGATTTAACCCTTTCAGTATTCCACAAGAATTGAATGAAAATGGAGATTAAATTTCTAAATGTCTCTTTTTTTGGCAGATTTTCCATTTTAATCCATTTATTTCTTTAACACATCAAGGGTTAACAGCCAAATAAAACTCAATATTTATAACCCTGATTCTGCAGTTTACAGAAACACCCATATGTGGTCTTAACCCCTTAAGGACATAGGACAAATGGGTACTCCCTGATGTCCGAGGCCTTAATGTCACAGGACGTACCCATACGTCCTGAAAAAAATTGTGTATATAAAAAAAACGCGCTAGGAACATGGTTCCTGCTGCGATCGTGCAGCAGGAACCATGTTCAAATGCCGAGGAGGGTGACCCCCCCCCCCCAAATCGGCCATTGCAACAAACCGCAGGTCAATTCAGACCTGCGGTTTGTTGCGTTTCCGGTCCATTCGGGTCTCCGGTGACCCGATGAACTAGAAAGGAACGGTGATCGGTGGTGTGATAACATACCACCAATCACCGTCCTTGCATTGGGGGCGGTGGTGGTGGTGCTGGGATCTGATTGGCTGGCACAGCGGTCGCGGCAAGTTCAAACTGCCGCTGTGCTTCTCTCCCCTCGCACTTGTCCCAGCGCTGCAGAAGAGATAGAAGCATTCTTCATCGCCTGGAGCTGCATCCCTAGCGGACGTGCTGCATTCCCAGCGGACCTGCTGCATCCCCAGCAGACCTGCTGCATCCTCGCCTGACCTGCATCCTCGCCTGACCTGCATCCTCGCCTGACCTGCATCCCCACCTGACCTGCATCCCCGCCTGACCTGCATCCTCGCTTGACCTGCATCCTCGCCTGACCTGCAGTTTTTTTACTTAGGCACCCAGTGTCTGGGGTACACAGCATTTAGCTGTGCGATCCTAGACCCCCCACGGGTGCTGACCCCCCCCCCACACACACACACCTGATCAGCGAGTTTGAACTTTTTTTTTTTACCACTGTTAATTTATTTATTTTTTTTAACGTGAACACCCGTGGCCCCACACACATGCACATAGAATAAAGTTTTACACGCACACACACACACTTTTACACACACATACCCATGGCCCGCCAGATTTTCACGGTGGAGGAGGCATATGCCCAGATGCTCTCCGACTCCGAGAGCCCCAGTGAGGATGAGGATGACCCCACGTTCCTCTTGTCATCCGCATCCTCTTCATGATCTGATGATGATGAGCCCCCAAGGCGTCAGAGACGCCGCCAGGTGGAGCAAGGGCCCACACATGCTAGGGACCCCATGGCCCATAGCATTACGAGCCGCCATGGGGCTCGTACTGGTTTCCCGACCCATCAAATAAGCCCACTGGAGCCCCCTACTGGTTAACTTAGCTGGTAAACCCCAGTGGACTTTGAGCCTGCGATTCCTGAATTTGTTGGCAATCCAGGAATCCAGATTCCCACAGTGGGCTTCACTGAAATGGACTTTTTTATTTTTTTTCAGTGACCCACTTGTGATGGTGGAGCAAACGAACTTGTGAGCTCCAACAGTTCGTTGCTCAACACCCGGGCTCTTTTTTGGCTAGGCCTGGTGGCTGGACCCCGGTCAGTGCAGCCGAGATGAGGACGTTTTGGGGCCTTGTGCTGCACATGGGCCTAGTCAAGAAACCTAGTTCCAGGCATTACTGGAGTGGGGACGTCCTCTACCAGATCCCACTCTACAGTATGGCCATGACATGCTCACGGTTTGAGGCCCTCCAGAAATGCCTGCATTATATAGATAATGCAGCATGTCCTCCCCGCAGTGATCCTGCCTATGACCGCCTGTATAAGGTACAGCCGGTCATCGATCATTTCGGGCCAAATTTGCGCAGGCCTATGTACCTGAAAGGGAGGTTGCAGTTGATGAGTCTCTCGTTGCTTTCAAGGGGAGTTTCCGCCAATACATTCCCACTATGCGAGTGAGGTATGGCGTGAAAATGTACAAAATTTGTGAGAGTACCTCAGGGTACACTTACAAATTTTGTGTCTACGAGGGGCGAGATTCCCATATTGAACCCCCAGAATGTCCCCCCACTCAAGGTGTTAGCGGGAAACTCGTGTGGGACCCACTACTAGATAAAGGTTACCACTTGTACATGGATAACTTTTAGACTAGTATCCCCTTGTGCCAGATCCACGTTCACTTGTGGGACTGTGCGGAAAAATCTGCGCGGCCTCCCAGCCCACCCCCTCCAGGTACCTATCCCTAGGGGTGAGACATGTGCCCTTACCAGTGGAAACCTGTTCTCATCATTTATAAGGACAAGAGGTGTGTCCTTATACTGACCACAATTCATGGTAACGGCATCTCCCCTGTCCCTGTGCGAGGTACCACAGCAACAGTCCTCAAGCCCAATTGTATCGTTGACTACAATCGGTATATGGGAGGAGTTGATCTATCTGATCAAGTCCTCAAACCATATAATGCCATGCGGAAAACCCGGGTATGGTACAAAAAAGTTGCGGTCTACTTGGTACAGGTTGCCTTGTACAACGCTTTTGTACTATCCCGAATCGCTGGCAGAACAGGGACATTCCTCCAATCTATGAGGCAGTCATCAAGGACCCTAGAGAGCATAAAAAACGATAGCTCTCAGACTTTGGAGACACGGAAACAACCTTTTTTTTGCAAAAATGATATTAGTTTTAGTAGTGACTCCAAAGTCTGAGAGCCATACTTGGCCATCGCCGTGTCCGTAAAAATCTGCTCTATAAAAATACCCCATAAACTAACCCCTCGGATAAACGCCATAAAAAAAAATTGTCAAAAAAAGCCATTTTTATTGTCACCTTGGATCCCAAAAAGTGTAATAGTGAGCGATCAAAAAGTCATATGCACCCCCAAATAGTGCCAATAAAAACGCCATCTCATCCCACAAAAAAATGAGCCCCTACATTAGATAGTCACCGAACAAAAAAAAAAAAACTGTAGCTCCCAGGCTATGGAGATACTAAAATTCTTTATTTTTTGTTCCTAAAATGATAATGTAGTGTAAAATGTAAACAAATTTTAAAAAGTAGACATATTGGGTATCGCCGCATCCGTAAGAATCTGCCCTATAAAAATAATGTTTGACCTAACCCCTCGGATGAATACCGTCAAAAAAATAAAATAAAAACTGTGCCAGAACACCAATTTTTTGGCAGAATTTATATTTGAATCAATTTTTTCCGGTAATAAAGCAAGGGTTAACAGCCAAACAAAACTAAATATTTATTGCCCTGATTCTGTAGTTTGCAGAAACACCCCATGTGGTCGTAAATGGCTGGGCCACACGGCAGGGCATAGAACGAAGGGAACGCCATATGGTTTCTGGAAGGCAGATTTTAATGGATTGGTTTATTTACACCATGTCCCATTAGAAGCCCCCCTGATGTAGCCTAGACTAGAAACTCCAAAAAAGTGACCCCATCTAAGAAACTACACCCCTCAAGGTATTAAAAAAATTACTTTACAAACTTTTTTAAACCTTTCGGTGTTCCACAAAACTTAATGACGAATATAGAAACAATTTTAGAATTTAAATTTTTAGTTACCTTGCCTCAAAAAAGTGTAATATAGAGCAACCAAAAATCATATTTACCCTAAAATAGTACCAAAAACCCGTATCCCGTAGTTTCCAAGATGGGGTCACTTTTATGGAGTTTCTACTATAGGGGTGCATCAGGGGGCTTGAAAGGGTACATGGTGTAAATAAACCAGTCCAGCAAAATTTGCCTTCCAAAAACCATATGGCATTCCCCTTCTTCTATGTCCTGCCGTTTGGCCAAATAGTAGTTTACGACCACATATGGGGTGTTTCTTCAAACTACAGAATCAGGAAAACCCATATTGATTTTTGTTTGGCAGTTAACCCTTACTTTATTACAGGAAAAAATTTATTAAAATGGAAAATTTTCCAAAAAATCTAAATTCTGAAATTTTATCTCCATATTCCATTAACTCTTGTGGAACACCTAAAGCAGGCATGTCCAAACTCCGGCCCTCCAGATGTTGCAAAACTACAACTCCCATCATTCCTGGACAACCTACAGCTATCAACCTACAGAAGGGCATGATGGGAGTTGTAGTTCTGCAACACCTGGAGGGCCAGCGTTTGGACATGCCTGACCTAAAGGGTTAATAAAGTTTGTAAAATCAGTTTTGAATACCTTGAGGGCTGTACTTTCTAAAATGGGGTATTTCTATTATGTAAGCCTAACAAAGGGACTTCATACCTGGACTGGTCCATAAAAAGTGGGATTTGGAAAATTTTGGAAAAATTTCAAAATTTGCTTCCAAACTTGTAAGCTATGTAACATCCCCCCCCCCCCCAAAAAAATGGCATTTCTAAAATGATCCAAACATGAAGTAGACATATGGGGAAGGTAAAGTCGTCACAATTTTTGGGGGTATTACTATGTATCATAGAAGCAGAGAAAGTGAAGCTTTGAAATTTGCAAAATTTGCTATATTTTTGGTAAATTTTGTATTTTTTTATGCAAAAAAATTTACTTTTCTGACCCGATTTTAGCAGTGTCATTAAGTACAATATATGATGAAAAAACAATCTCAGAACGGCCTGGGTAAGTAAAAGTGTTTTAAAGATATTCACAAACTAGTCAGATTTTCAAAAAATGGCCTGGTCCTTAAGGTGAAATAGGGCCGTGTCCTTATGGGGTTAAACTGATGCAAGGGCACATGGCAGGGCGCAAAATGAAACCGGCACTGTATGGTTTTTCGAAGGCATATTTTGCTGGACTGGTTTTAGACACCATGTCCCATTTGAAGCCCCCGATGCACCCCTACAGTAGAAACTCCCAAAAGGTGACCGTATTTTGGAAACTACGGGATAAGGTGACAGTTTTATTGGTACTAATTTGGTGTACATATGATTTTTAATCACTCTATATTATGATCTGGTAAGGTAACCAAAAAATGGCTGTTCAGGCACAGTTTTAATTCTTTTTTTTTTGCAATGTTCATCTGACAGGTTAGATAATGTACTATTTTTATAGAGCAGCTTATTACGGACGCGATGATATCAAATATGTCTACTTTCTTTGTTTGTTTCAGTTTTACATAATAAACCTTTTTGAAAAAAAATTATGTTTTTGTGTCTCCATTTTCTGAACGCCATATTTTTTATATTTTTTAGCCATGTTGTGCAGGGGCTGTTTTTTTGCAGGAAAAGTTGTCATTTTTATTGGTACAATTTTTGGGTTCATTTGGGTTCAATTTTTTTCATTTATTTTTACAGCATTCACCTGAGGGGTTAGGTCATGTGATATTTTTATAGAACAGATCGTTTCGGACGTAATATGTGTACTATTTCTATTTATTTCACTTTAACACAATAATAGCATTTTTGAAACAAAAACATTATGTTTTAGTATCTCCATATTCTGAGAGCTATAGTTTTTCTTTTGGGGGATAATCGTCTTATTTAGGGGCTTGTTTTTTGCGGGCTGAGGTGATGGTTTTATTGGTACTATATTGGGAGGCATACGCCTTTTTGATTGCTTGGTGTTGCACTTTTTGTGATGTAAGGTGACAAAAATTGCTTTTTTGACAGTTTATATTTATTTATTTTTTATGATGTTTGTCGGATGGGGTGGATCATGTAATATATTTATAGAGCTGGTCGTTACAGACGCGGCAATACCTAATATGTGTGTTTTTTCTTTGTTTATCTATTTTTTATTATAAAATCAGGGGAAGGAGTGTTTTATTTTTATTTTTTTCCTTGAAACTTTATTTGTTTTTATTAAAGACACTTTTTTTTAACTTTTTTTTAAACTTTATTTCTGTCCCACTATTGGACTTTAACTTTTGGGGGTCTGATCCCCTCTGCAATGCATTACAATACACTGAGTAATACACTAACAGGTTGCCTAGGAGACCCAGCCTGGGGCTGGATCTCATCGGCTTCTGTAGAAGGCAGGTCCTGATTCCTCGCAAGGCATTGGGCAGCCTCTGCAAGGCTTCGAGCTGCCTTCTCATCCATCGGGTTCCCGCCACAGCAGCGCAGGGACCCCTCACCCATCGCAAAGGGGTTAATCTGCAGGCATTATCTTTTACAGCGATGCCGACGGATTTAGCAGGGGCCCAGCTATCAGGGACTGCCGCACTCCTGCATTGATCGGGTGCGCACAGCTCCGGTGCCCATCAGATCACCATGCCATAATAATATGTCAAAATGTCACCTGCTGCCATGACGTACTATTACGCCATGTGTCAGGAAGGGGTTAATTGGCCTCAGAAAGAGGTGTATGAAAATTCTCACAGATCCATGCCTCATTAATTTTCACAAATGTGATGTTTTGTACACTTGCAGACACTTGAGGACAATTTTGTATGCTTTGGTGTGATGACACCACGTGCCATGCTGAATGCGGTACCCTCTCTGACAGTACACTGGAGGCTGGACAAGACAGTACACTGATACCAAACTGAGCCAGTTCCAGTCCACTGTTCCATTGTGCCTGCCCAAAACTTCATAGACTCAGGGAATAGGGTATGTGCCGATAAAATGGCACAGTCCAGGTAGGGCTGAAAATGCTTGTTCAGTGGTTCTTATCTGATTGCTGATGTATGTCAGCTTAGTGTGACACATGAAAAGTATTATTCCATCATGGTTATCAACAGAAAGGCACCTCCTTGAAGATATGAGGACAGCAAGCATCTGCTTGGTGAAAGCTAGGTACAGAGAGCTTCCTGGTAATACAGTTATTTTACTTTCCTTTGGTAATCAGGAAAGCATTCATTATTTTGGTTTAATAACAATAGTCTTAAAGGCTTCCCAGTATTCATCACTGTACTTGATGCTAGTGATAGCCTTGTCAGCATATAAGCAACCAAGCATGCCGCTTGCCATGCTCACTGGCATGCCCAAAGACCCAGTTCTTTCAGAACTGCTGTGGTTGGTCATAGCTAGTGTCATTGTTTGAATCATCCTCAGTCTGGTCCCCCATATGTGCCTGGGAAAACTTTATGTCCCCCTGTACCACAAACTCTTTCACTTTCTTCTCCAGTCATAGCTTCTCCTCCTCATCCACCTCCACTTCCTTCTCCATGTGACTCCATCCATGCAGGTCACCAAAAGCCTTAATGTGGTGAGCAATATGTGGAAGCTGTTCTTCTTTCACCATCGTTTGTTGCATCAACATGCTCTAATATAAATATCAGGAGTATGACATTGTTGATGCTGCTTTTGTCCATACTCACAAATCTGGTAGCCTTATCAAAGGGCCGGAATTCCAGTGAGTTGGAACATCGCAGATCAAGCTGTGCAATGGAAAACTTTTGTACTTAAAGTCCAGGAGGGCGTTCCTAGTCACATAAGGAACAGCTGAAATGCGTAGACACTCTCCTGTACATGGCTAGCAACTTCTGCAAGCCACAATACTTTTTCAAAAAATGTGCACCATTAAATTTATCATGTGCACCATGTGTTATTTCCCCCAAATGCCACAAAGTTACTCCCATTGTCGCTGACCACCTGATGTGGTTGTTGGCAAGACACCCAGAGTAAATTTGCTACTCGGTGCAGATTAGCAAATGGTCTGCCCTTTGTCTTTTCCTGCCCAGACTCATCAGTTCTTAGATAGCATGGTAATGCTGGAGTTTACACATATGAAAGGAGGATGATAGAGAGGAAGCAGCAATCTGCCCTGTTTCTGTTGGGGACAGGAGAAAGTCCATTGAGGTAGATGGACCTCAATAGAACCTAGTTTTGTTGCTGTGATGCTATATTGCTGTTACCATGCAAAACATTGACTCAGTGGGCTGTGAGAGAAAAGTACTGTCCCTAGCCATAATAGTTTCTCCATGTGTCCATTGTGGCATGCACTTTGTCGCACAGTACCAATTGCAAGGAGTGGCTCACATTCTCCAACACATAAGAATACAAGGCAGAGATTGCTTTTTTTTTTAGAAATAATACAAGACAAGACAATTTTAGTGAACACAATGTAGAACACGAAGACAAGAGAATTTTAAACAATTTTGGTGAAGACAGTGTAGAACTTGAAGGAAAAACTATTTTGGTGAAGACAAAACAATTTTAAACTTGGCAAAAACAGTATGGAATATGAATACAAGACAATCTTAAATAATTTTTTAGAAAAAAGTTGCAATTGGATAATACAATAACAGCCATCACTGTAGAGAAAAAAAAACACATGGGAAATACCCATATAGATCCCCCACCTACAATGACCATATCATATCTTCCACCATATCCATATCACCTACAATGACCATATCATATCACATCTTGACACAGCTTTTGAACCTGCACCAACAGAGTCTACTACAATATATGGCAACTGTGATAAAGACCAAAATGTCAGGTTAGGTGAACTACTCTGTGTTAAATAGAATTTTTGTAGTACATTTTTTAAAAAATAGTTATATATGAACAATTGAACACACTCTGCTGATGCTTATTTCTACATTAATGGAAGCTTTAGAACAGCTATTGAACACATCATCTAAGGGGTTCAACGGCCTGATCGGCACTTCTAATGGCTCTGGCTGTTATAACAGGAGCCCAGGTCTCATGTGAGAGCCAAGACCCTACTCTCCGCTGCATGGACGTCCCATGCAGCGCTTAGACTGGGCTGCATAAATATAAACTTTAGAAAATTTGCAATAGGGTTTTGGGGAACCAAAACATGCAAAACAGGCTCAATTGACCATACCCTGGGCATGAAAAAATGTGAAAATATGCTGCTGATGAACTTTGTTCTTTGTAAACTTATACACTGAAAAAAAACTTGCAACAATTTTGGGGAGAAACAGGCACAATTGGACATCCCTTGGTTCCAAGAAAAATATATGCTTTATGCTGCTGTTAACATACTAAAATATGTTTATTGAGCACATATATACTATAGAAAATTGTAACATGTTTTTTTGTGAAAAGAAGGCTGACTCCTGCACATAAAAACTAATTATATATACCAAATTATATACTGTCTTTTCAAATATCTCTGTGGAGCAGTGCAGTAACCTCAGTACATGAGAACTGCTTCAGCCTTGGCTGTAACATACACACAACAATGACTCACCCTATCCTGTACCTAATGATAAAAGCTGACTTTCTAGCTAGTTATAAAATCTACCTCAATAAATATATCTTCTTCACAATCCCTACCATGTCCCTGTAGAACCGTAAAATGGGTGGTCTGTGTGTTTTATTGCTTTGTCTGTCAAAAACATGATAGGCATGTCCTGGTCAATCAGTGGTTGAGCTCACAATGGCATCTATGCTTCACAGCTAACATAGTGCCTGATGGACCACCCAATATCCTCACTCTCTATTTGCTGTCAGGGTGACGGCAAGGCATTGTGGGCAAGCCCGCTGACCAGGGTCCTGCCCGGGTTTATGTTGATCTTCTGTCTTCATCTTTACTGAAAATAAATCAAACACAAAGTAAAGCTCTAAGTGTGAATTAGGCTTAAACAGCACTCCAATGTCGAATAACCAATGGGCCCCTAAGGGAAGAGTGTCAGTATCTAAAACATAACTTTTAATAAGTTTATAAACTAAAATACACCACTGTGATACAAAAAGTCAAAGACACACGCATCATGGGTCCAAGCCTGGAACCCCAGTACTGTTCGAATGAAAATATAGACCTGCTTCACCTAGTGAAAGGTGTGAGCAGTCTTATCAGACCAATAAGAGCAACAGCATCAGCGAAGATATACAGGGGGAAACAGACAGGTATGTCCCAGATGAGAGGTCACAATCTTGAATGTCCTCTGTATGATAATTGCAGAGCTGTGCCCTATTGTACCCTATAATTGGGAAAGGGGACGAATTTGATTCTGCCTGTCTATACAGAGCACCCGTCCCGACAGGGGCGACCCCATCTGGATACCCGTCACTACTTTGGACCTGATCCCTAAATCTAACAAATGAAAAAGGTCAGTTATTGATGACCTCCCGACGTGGCACGTTTCTGTCCGTGTCGTCAGCTCCCCTGGGTCTCAATGAGAGACTTAATTATGGCTGCTTTATCTAAGCATATGGCTTTATGTATTGCAATTCATGTTCTGTTCCCTTTTTCCTGCACAAAATGCCATTAATCCCTATGGTTTGTATCCATAACGTTACCATGGATGCACTGACGTGCGCCCCACGTGACTTCCTGTTTACTTTTGTATCCAGGTAACCTCTTGTAACCTCCATATCTTGCTATTGACTGCCCGTCGCATGTGACCACGGCGCTTACGTCTGACGTCACACGCGTCGCTCACGTCTGACATCACACACTGAGGCCGAAGGTTGGGGCGTTCCCTTTAGGAGTAGCGCGGGCATTGAATATTTAAACTCCACTGGTAAGGCACACAATGGGGGCTGGTAGACTTTGTTGTTTGTTTCTCCCAACCATAGGGGCCCCACCATAGTTAGGATTATTATATCCTCCTGAGTCCTGACCGACCAGCATAGGATTACCACTTCTTTGCAGCGAACCCTATTATCTTGGGTTGGCAGATACAAGTTTAGTTACTTGATCCAGTTACTACTGCAAGCTATACACCTGCGTTTCCCTCTTGCACCAATTCCCCTGAAGGTATCCGGACAGGGTCGCCCCTGTCGGGACGGGTGCTCTGTATAGATAGGCAGAATGAAATTAGTCCCCTTCCCCAATTATAGGATACAATAGGGCACAGATCTGCAATTACCATACAGAGGCCATTCAAGATTGTGACCTCTCATCCGGCACATACCTGTCCGTTTTCCCCTGGATATCTTCGCTGATCCTGTGGCCCTTATCGGTCTGGTAAGTCTGCTCACACCTTTCACTAGGTGGAGCAGGTCTAAATTTTCATTCTACCAGTACTGTGGTTCCAGGTTTGGACCCAGTATGTGTGTGTCTTTGACCTCATCTTTACTGCCATGTTTCCCTCACTAATGTACTGAATTTAAAATATAACATGTCAGGAACCGTTTTGTTTGATTCATCTGAAGCAAATAAGCAAAACTTTGAATTTTTGCAGAAGATTTTTTTTCTGAAATTAAAAAACAAAAAACAAATAATCTCAAATATTTTCACTGCAATAAGCTAAGGCTTTAATAAATCTATACAGACAAAATAGGATTACCACAGAATTATGTGTGTTAATGTTCAGAATGGGAATATATTGCCTGTATTTTTTAATAATTTAAGGCAGGCATGCTCAACCGGCGGCCCTCCAGCTGTTGCAAAACTACAGCTCCCAGCATGCCTGAACAGCCTACAGCTATCAGCCTACAGCAGGGCATTGTGGGAGTTGTAGTTTTACAACAGCTGGAGGGCCGCAGTTTGATCATGCCTGATTTAAGGGGTATTTTGAGACTTTAATTCTGATGACCTATCCTCTGGATTGGTTATCATCAGTATCTGATTAGTGGGGGTCTGACACTTGGGACCCTTGCTGATCAGCTGTTTGAGAAGGCATCAGGGCTCACAGTAGTGCTGTTGCCTTCTCTCAGCTTTTCCTAGGCTAGTGACGAAACATTAGAACATCAGTAATGTGACCTAGGGGCATTGGAGTAAATAGGGCGAGTGCGATACCACGAACAAGTACTATACAATGTACAGTGCTGTGTTTTCTAAGCAGAAAGAAGGCTGTGGCACTCACAGAAGCGCTGGTGCCTTCTCAAACAGATGATCGGCAAGGGTCCCAGAGTGTCGGACCCCCACTGATCAGACATTATTCTGAGGACTTGGTAAACCCTTTTAAAGAAAAATACTGAAATATATTCCTTTTATCTGTTTTTATTTTCTAATTGAATGATTGTTTTGTATTGCATTTTCTTAAAATGTTTATTTTCTTAAAATGTTTATGGGAATAGCCATCTTGCCTGACCTGCTCTGAGCTGTGAACAGCATATCAGAGTCATGCTTTACAGCACCCATAAGGAATTAGAAATTAGTGTATGGTGATGACTTCTATGGGACAGTGTTGTGGGTATGCTTGGTGATCTGTACAGAGGTCTTTGGGCAAAGAAAAAGAGGAAGCAGGTTGTAATCCTGCCTGTGATGATAATGAGATGACTGCTAAGAAATGATCTCTACAGAACAGGAAATCTCAACCTGTGAAAACGTGAAAAAAAAAATTCAAGATCTTTTCTTTTTTTTATATGTCCCTTCCTACTGGTAAAACAATGACACCTGTCTCATTTTGAAGTTAGCTATATTTGTTGGGAAAGTCCAATCTTTTTTTTTTTTTTTCTTTATCCATATTATGTATTATACAACAAGTAATTTCACTGCACTATTTTGCTATCACTGCAGTATAAAGTAAATTCCCTTTATTATTAGAGATGAGTGAATCGAATCTGATGAAGTCAAATTAGTTCAGAATTTCAGGAAAGATTTGATTCTCAACGAATGCGAATTTCCTTGCGCTTTGTGTTATTAAATCAAAATTTTTTCCAACATGCAGCTAGCTGGCTACAATGGCGGCTAAAATGGCTGCTACATGTGTGAGGACAATGGGCAAGGAAATCTGGGAAGGCGGGATGACCCATAATGCCATGCATGCAGCCAATCATTAGCCAGCCCGGTGATGTCACAGCCCTATAAATACGGTGGTCATCTTAGATTCTGCCATTCAGTATCGTACTTTGTTCCGAAACAGAGAGTGAGTGAAAAAAAACTAATTATTAAAAAAAGAAAGAAAGAAGCGATTTACTAGTGCAGGGAAAGGATAGTGAGAGGAATCATTTCACAGGCAGGGAGAGACGTGTGCAGATGCTAGGGAGAGTCATAGGAAAATCCTTATTGTGAAAAAAAATGGATTTACATGTGCAGGGAAACATTACTTGGGGATCCAGATAGTCTCATAATACAGCTCTGTCATTCCAGCAATTAGTTATTGGGGTGCAAGTGCTATGTTGAAAAGCCTTTAGTGGCTTATATCTGTGCTGTTAACTGCGCTGATATCATTTAGTGGCCTATTTCAATACAATACAAGAAATATTTATGCAAGTCACTTTTGTTGTTATTTGCGCTTAAAACGTTTATTGACATATTTCTAGTTCATATTTGGTGTTATTTGTGCTAAAAGCGTTTCTTGTCATATTTCACTCCAATACGAGAAAAATAGACGCAGTTCACATTTGTTGTTTGCACTAAAAGCGTTTATTAACATATTTCGCTACAGTACGAGAATAATAGACTAAGTTCATATTTGGTGTTATTTGCGCTAAAAACGTTTATTGCCATATTTCACTACAATACAAGAAATATAGACGCAGTTCACATTTGGTGTTATTTGCACTGAAAGGTTTATTGCCATATTTCACTGCAATACGAGAAAAATAGAATCAGTTCACAATTGCAGTCATTTGTGCTAAAATCATTTATTGTCATATTTCTAGAGAAAAAGAGAAAAATATACGCAGTACTTAGAAATCGTTTAATGGCCTACTTTAGTCCAATATGAAAAAAATATATGCAGTTCACTTTTGCTGTTATTTACGCTGAAATCGTATCGTTGCCAATTTCAAATCCTTTAGTTGCCTATCCCAGTAAAAAAAGAAAAATATATTTGGTGCTTTTAGCGGTGTTTTAATTTGCTTTTCATTTATTTAGTTCAGCTAAAAGTATGTCAGACAGAGAAGTGCCAGGCCCTGCACAGGGGAGTGGCAAAGGCATAAATGATTCTGGTGCAGGCACAGGTCGCAGCCATTTAAGAGGGCGTGGCAGCAGGGGTTTCTTCCCGAGGCCTCAGGTCCACATGTCAGCTAGTGTTTGTGTCTTGACCAGCACCCCGGCGGTTCTTGATTGGTTGACTCGATCTCCGACTTTGTCGCAAGTGACAGCAGCACCAGCAGCCTGAGTCTAGAGTCGCTGATGAGCAGCTTTCTTCACCCGCATAGTTAAGAAACTACTCACCAGCAGCAGGTAGACCTGGAGCAGGACCTGTAGCAGCAGGTGTTGGCATACTTTGACAGCACCCTGCCAGCCATCATAGAAGATCCGCTGGACTACTGGGCAGCCAAACTAGATTTGTGGCCGCAGCTGGCCGATTTTGCCCTCGAAAAGCTGTCCTGCCTAGCCAGTAGTGTGGCATCAGAGAGGGTGTTTAGTGCCGTGGGGGACATAGTTAGGCCGTATGTGTTTTGCGGTCCACAAATTGCGGATTCCCCCCAAAAAGTATGCTGTCCGTATTTTTTGTGGACCCATTGAAATGTATGGGTCTGCATCCTATCAGCAAAAAAAACGGAACAGACAAGGAAGCAAAATACGGTTGTGTGCATGAGCCCTTACCCCAAGAAGAACTCGCCTGACTTACTTTTGTAAAGATGAATCAGGCGTGGATCAGCCAGGATTTCCACCCACCAATGCCTGATGCATCAGATTAGATCATCCATCTCCACACTATGTCACCGTGCCACTCTGTGGTAGCATGCTGCTGCTGCTGCTGATGCTGCCATGTCCACACTATGTCACCATGCCACTCTGTGGCCCCCTGATGCTACCATCTTCACACTATGTCACCGTGCCACTCTGTGGCCTCCTGATGCTGCTATGTCCACACTATGTCACTTTGCCACTCTGTTATATCATGCTGTTGCTGCCATTTCAACACTATGTCACCTTGCCACTCTGTGGCTTCCTGATGCTGCTATCTCCACACTGTCACCTGGCCACTGTCTCCACACTGTCACTCTGTGGCCTACTCATACTGCTGCTGTCACCTCCACACTTTGTCATTGTGCCACTCTGTGGCCTCCCGATGCTGCCGCCACCTCCAGACCCTGTCACTGTGCCACTTGGTGGTCTCCTCATGCTGCTTCCACCTCACCGCTATATCATAGGGCCACTCTGTGGACTTCTCATGCTGTTACCACCCTCCCCACATTATGATGCGGTCGCTATTGTCCTTGTTTGGCCTTCTTGAAATCACCATTTATTTGACCTTTATTCTGATCAGTCAGAAGGAAGGAAAAATGAAATGCACAACGGATCATGTCTGTGTAGCAGCTGTAAGGCTTGTATGGTCCCATCAGAATTTGCTTATTATTTGGTTGCCAAAAGCAGGAGTGGGTACAAAACACAGAAGACATGCAAATATTACCTCCAACTTTCATCTCTGTTTTAGATCCACTCCTGTTTTTTTTGGCATTAGCAATATTCATGCTGACAGAGTGAAGGCGTATGCTCCCCAGACAGGATCCGTTTTTTGTAGGGTATTGTTCTGAGGGTTCAGATTAATTAGTGACGTCAACACAAACTTACTGCTGACACCCTCTCCACTCTGGGGGGCTCTACTTGTATAAGCGTTGATTAAAACAGGTTGTGTAGACATCTATGTGGAATCAACTGACAATCGTGTAAAAGGAGTGCACTTCTTTGTGACACTAACATAGACCTGTAATGCTAAGTTCATACTTGAGTTATTTGGTCAGTTTTGGCGAATTTAAGTATACTTTCTTATAATTTTAATCAAGTTTTTGTTCAATTAAATATTAAATTAATTTACTAATAAACATTATATGTTAAAAGACAGGAGAGAATCGGCCAGTCTTCTGTTTATTCAACGACGTGGTGTTGCGATGGAGAAAGCATGCAAAAACTCCACTCCACCTGGAGACGAATCCTATCAAGATTGCTGCAAGTGCGGCATTGGCTGCTCATCGACCAAGATACTTCTGGGGGCAACCTGCCCGGAAGAGTCGCAAAGTTAATCAAGATTCAAACCACCAACCAGGCCCTGGTCTCATCGTCCGTTGAAAACATCACAGGTTCCCAGTCATCATGGAAATCAAAAGGCATTCTGTGGTGCACGAAGATGGAGTGGGTCTTCGGATTCCCCCTGCACTATAATGATGTCTTAGAAATGAACCGCTGCTCCTTGGAAGGTCATGGAGCATCCCGTTCATTCGGCATCTATTCGCCCCACTGAAGGTTTATTTTGAAAGTGTGTAGAAGCTGACACGGGGCCCCCACGCTGCAGATTTATCATGGAGATACCGGATTTTACAATATTAAATTACTATTTTGGGCATTAACAATACTGATGGATTATTGAGCGAATGCTGACTGAGTGAAGGCGTATGCTCCCCAGACAGGATCCGTTTTTGTGGGTTATTGTTCTGACAGATCAGAGGAATGACAAAATAATTTTTACATCAACACAAACTTACTGCTGACACCCTCTCCACTCACTCGGGAGTGTTTTGTAGACATCTATATGGAATCAGCTGACAAGGGTGTAAAAGGAATGCGCTTCTTCTTGACGCCAACATGGACCTGTAAGGCTGAGTTCATACTTGAGTTATTTGGTCAATTTTGGCCCCGTGACTGCCCAAATAAGTGAAGTGTGCAGTGATTCTAATAGCGACGCCTGTCATCTGCATGTACTGAATCACAGTATTATTTTACTACCCCAGCACACTCCCTATGCATGTTACTGTAAGGCACAGTGTTCTACACTACCATGCAGGCTCTCTGCAGCCGGGAAATAGCCTTTTTTAATGTGATTCGTCGCAAATTGATTCGGATCGAAGCAAATTTTTTAGGAAAATTCTGCTAACCAGCCGAATCGAATTTTTGAGAAATTCGCTCATCTCTAGTTATTATTATAAAATTTTCAATAATTTTACATAATTTCATTGAGTTGTACCGCAACTTCATTACTGCATAATTTTATTAGCTGCCATAAATAACAGGAATTAATGAGAGTCTGTAGCGTTTACTGTCCATAGAAAGCTACAATTCACCAGCTGATTCTAAAATCCTTACTAGTCCAAATATAACAGGTGCCAGTTTGTTATGATGGTTGCTTATTTGTGTATATTTTTTGTACAATTATAAATCGCCTTGCAATCATAAAGTACATTGTGTATCCTGCATTATAGCTATGTTAGGATTTCCATTTTACATGCTGATACTGTTGTTCTATAGTGATAAAAATAGAAAGACGACGATGCATTACAGGGACAGTAATTTACTCGGGGAACTGGGTGATAAAAATGGCAGTGTTCTTGCAGGCCTTACTTTATTTCTGCATTTATAAGGTGAAACCAAATAACAATGACTACAATATGTACTCTGGGGAAATTGTTTCTTTGGCACTTTTTGGAATTAATGTAGAAGATTTATTTACCTTTCATATGTTTCAGGACCGCAGTGTATACGCTTTAGTTGAAGCTGCAGTGAGAGGTCAGATTTGATGAGCCATAGGTTCAATCTTTGTGAGTTACAATGCACATTATGCATAAATAGGCAATATGATGAGGATATAGGTTTTATTAGAGTATGTTCTTATTTCATACCTAAAGTGCTGCAGTGTATTTCTACAAAATCATCTTCGAATGTAAGTTATGTACATAATTTCCAGATTTAGTTCAACAATTTCTATTTATATGCATACAGTGTGCTATTGGAATAGCAATGTATAGAAGGGACAAAGGGCAGGAGAGATGCCTGAATTACTATTTTATTTCAAGAAGATGTTGCATTCCAAAGCACTTAAGCTATAATACTAAACACTTGTACTGCCTGTGCACTTTCTAAAATTTTCATTTCTTATCATAAATCATTTTTCCATGATATCCCAAATAAAAGTAAGTAATGCTGGATACTCCCTTCCCTACAATTATTAGGATAGGCTGAAAAGCTTGTTCACTTTAGTAAAGCTTTGTTCAGCAGCCATTTACCTCTGATTATGCTTTCTAATGCACCTGCTGCTAGGTCTCATTATGATCAGCAGTTTTCAATGGCTAATTCAAGGATCTCTGTTGACAATGAATTATTTTGGAATTAATTTTCCATTTCCATATTAGTTGCATAGATAAAGAAAATCAAGTATAAACAGATTTTAAAATATAAAAAGGATACAAATACAAAATCATTGCTAAATTTAAAAAAGTAATTAACCCGACACTAACATTATCTTTTTTTTCCAAATAATAATGTGCATGCGTTTATTCTATGTTTTTTGTTTTGTTTTGTTTTTTGGATATCATTTTTTTATTTATATATATTCCACTTTATGCCCTCAAAATAGACTTGTTTGACTTTCTCTCAGATCATTCACTCTAACCAGAGAGGGAAGAAAGACAAGGGACACAAACTGGAGCATCACATATTACATTGATATGTGCAATGCTTTTCTGTTGACTAGACCAATAAGGAAAGAAATAGAGCTGTCATACTGTCATCCTAATTCTACATCTACTATAATACTAAAAGATAGCATCTTCTCCTTTGTGTCAACAGTAAACTGGCATTGGATAGCCTATCTGTATAAGATATTTTTTTTTTCTCTCTGTGCTGACTATTACAGAAGGACAGTATTTTGTATGTAATTTTTAATGGTATAGTACTGCTGAAATGAAACAGAAAAAGCCAAAAAAGGAATAACCAAAATATTTTTGCCACCTGTTTGTAAGTTAGCATGCATAATAGTTTGTTTAACAAACTAAAATATTGATTTATTAAAGTATTTTCAACCTCTTGTTACTTTGGCAGTTACATCATGTCACTCTGGGTGAGACTCAACAATTTCAACAGCGTCTGCTATATCAACAGAAAGTCAGTTGTTATTCTTATGGAAGCTTTAATGTCAGTCTCATAGGAATTAATAGAAAAACTGACTTACTGTCAACACAGCAGATGCTGTGGTAATTTGCGAGTCTCATCAAGGGTCAAAGAATCTAATAGCCAAAAGTAATGGCGTCTGAAAATATATTAATAAATGGGTATGTTTTGTTTGCCAGATCATTTACCAATAAAAGGACTAGTGATAATCAATTTTTTGAAATTCGTTTCAGGACTGATTCACCAAATAAAAAAATTCATATTTGGACCCAAATTGATTCTACTCGAACCATATATGTTCTAATTGCCCTGAAAATTGGTATAACACTCTCTGGTCTCCTACCTTTTCTAAAAAAAATATTCAGAGAATGAATAGAGAGAAAAAATAATATGCTTCTCTGGGTTTCAGGGTAATATATATATCAGCTGTCTGGTGGGTACTGTTTCTCATTATGGAGAGCACCTAGTTTGTGTGAGGAATAATGTAGGTCAGGTAATGTTCCTCTTGGTTTCTGGGAAAAAATATTTGTAAATTAGCATATCTTACTTCTGATGGAAACGCAATTTGCATATCTTTGGGTTTCTTAGAAATGCATTCAAATTACCTTTTCTGACGGAAAGGAAAAGAAAGCTTTCTCATGTCACCAGATATGAGACATTTTAATGTGCATATATATTTCCCAAAAACCAATAGAAGCATTGCCTAGCCTACAATATATCTCTAATGATGAGCAACAAAGGCAATATTCAAATTTGCAACATTTCATGAATTTTTAGCTGAATATTCACAAATTCATTACTGCAAAAATAAATAATGTAAAATACGCACACATTTTTATTATATATGAAATTTAATAAACAATGACACAAAGGCTGTATGCCAAAAGCCAGGTATGCACAAGCTAACAACCCATTAATGAGACAGGTACAGTCAGCATACCTTACATTGGCAGCTGTGTGTACTCTACCCACACAGACTTGAGAGTCAGTGAGCCTCGAAGTTGCTTGACTTTTGTTGGATGGCTTGGAGGACTTGAGCACCTAGATCATTATCATTAGGGTGACAAAAATTGTATTTTTTTTTTTTAGATGCCAGCTAACTCTTCTCTCACTGCTTAGGAGGGCTGCATGAAAATGTTCAGTTTTCTAATTGTCCGAACATTATATTCAATAACCTTTCTATACTGTTTTGTCATGTAAACTCATTTACATAAACATGGGCATATGGGAAAGACATGCAAATTAGCAGAATCTGCCTATATTTTTTAGCTGAAACACTATTTACATGTCTTTCCCATATTCCCATGTTTATGCAATTGAGTTTACATGAAAAAACAGTATAGAAAGGTTATTGAATATAAATGTTAGGACAATTAGAAAACTGAAAATGTTTATGCAGCCCTCTTAAGCAGTGAGAGAAGAGTTAGCTGGCATCCCAAAAAAAATAATAAACATTTTTGTCACCCTAATGATAATGATCTAGGTGTGCAGGTCCCCCAACATTTGAACATTTGAAGAAAGAAGATGGCTTTGAGGAACTTGAGTGTTGATATAGGTGTGAATGTGGTGACTGGACTAATTATGGTGCTTGGGGTGAAATTTACAGGATGCCTTGATGGGAAAGATTAGAAAAAAAACTAAACTTTTGGAAAATGCCTAGTTTGTCCTTTTTGGGAAGATTTAAGTAGTTAAGAGTGTAGTATTGCCAAATTTTTTTTGTACACAGCATATGTTTTCCCTCCGGGATATATGTGCATAAGACAGCTAAATCGGATATTGTTTGTCTTTTTTAGAATTCTAGGTCAGAGATAACTAGCAGAGAAGTCTTAGCGAAGAAGATAGAGAGGGGAGGTTTGGGTTTCCCAAACTTAATTTTTTTTTTGGTGTGAATATAGTAAGTATTATTCTGAGAGGTATTGAGAAGGGTAGTATGTATGCTTGTATGTGCAGATATTTATTTGGGAATATTTGTTTAGATTAAATTGGGGTGAAAGAGATTTGCGTAAGCCAGATGCTTTTGAAAGTCCTATATGGTATGTATGGGTTGTAAAGTTTCTGGCAGAGTTTGAGCTGTGTGACGAGGAGGTTAGTGTGTTTATGGATAAAAAAAATTGTGACAAGAATGATTAAAAGAAAACAAATTGAATGTGATATAAATATGGTGAGAGTATGTGATGTGAAGAAGGTATGGAAAAAGGTGAGAATAAATGGTATGACAAATAGGCAGAGTGAGATAGTGTGGCAGACGTTACATGGAGTGCTACCAGTGAGAGAATTCCAGAAGAAGTGAAGACTAGTAAGGAGCGAGGATTGTCCAAGACATGAATGTAGAGTGAAGGAGAATATAGTACATCTTTTTTGGAATTGTTTGTTCGCTAGAGAAGTAATTAAGAAGTTAGGAAAGTTATGTAAAGAATTGACTGGAGTGACGTGTTTGACCTTTGAGGTAATGATGTTAGGGTTAGGATTTAGAGGTGAAAGAGAGAGAGTGCTGTGGCTGTTTATGGCGTGTTTGAAGGAATTATTATGGGATGTGAGGAATGTGTATGTGTTTAGAAGGAAAGTGTTAAGTGTGAAAGACAGTGTAAGGGTGGTATTAGGGAAATTGTATATGTGTTACTTGTGGGATGCTAAAAGAAAGGGGGCTGTAGATGCAGAAAGAATATAGAAGGTGAAAAAATGGATAGATCTGGTGGATTGTTCATAGGATAGCATTGTTATTGACTATGTAAAGTTAGCAATTTGAAGAAGATATGTAATAAAGTCCGATGATGATGGGATGGAATGTTTGTGGGAGATTGATAGATTGATCGTAAACATTCCCGTCTGAGAAAAAAAAAAAAAAAAGCTGGTCTTGAATGTCTTATTGCACACAATGATGATTTGTTTTAAAAATAATATAGCATTTATAAAAATAAGTTAATAATAGGTAGGAAAATACTTATAATAAAAGTTTATCGATGATAGGTAATATAATAAGTATAAAAAAAAAAGGTTATGGATGATAGCATAATAAGGATAATTAAGGATTAGTTCCGAATCAATAGGATCAATTTATATATCTCTAGAAGGACTTTTTTTTTTTCAGAAAGTGTCTCTTTAATCATCCTGTGAGCAACAAGAACCTGTAATGTGTTACAACCTGTAGACTATAAACAGTTGAAAGTATAGTTGGTTAAGGAGTCCATATAGCTTTTTCATCTAGAAATGTCATATGATTGAGTGCTTTGCATTGGTGAGGCAATGTGCTCCATAGTAGAGTCATTGTTAACTTGATTAATCAGTTCACTAATTGATGGAATGGTTACACTTTTCCAATGTTTAGCAATGAGGGCCTTTGCAGAGACCAGAATAAGAAAAACTGCTCTTTTGTCATGGAGCTTGTGGAAGCCTTAGCACAAGTGCCAGAGGAAAGGTTAATAAAACAACATTATAGATGATCTACCCTGAGCTAAAAAGATTGAATGGGTATATAGTCTAAAAAATTATGCTTGTTATCACCTCTCACGTTAGCACAACACCAACAAATATTGGGGACTGCTCGATAAATTGAGGGTATTTCCCTAAATTCTTCCATGTGAGCAGAGCTTGTTTGCTAGGTTAAGTGTGTTGCCCTAAGTTGTCTCATCAAGACATCAAGACAAGAGGTATTCCTAAATCCTTTTTTCCCATATGTATAGACAATTCAATGTGGTGATATTGATTTTATCACACATTGCCAAATTGAAGTTTGTGTGACAATTATAAAAGAATAGTTTAAGCTGCGTGTTACGAGGAGTATAAGAAACAAAGCTACAAAGTGGTGTTTCCTGTGGGTTTGAATGGATTTCCTACTTACTGTATGTCCGAAAGAAACATATAACAAGCACATATTGACACTGACACCAGTAGATGTCAGGAACCAAATAATGATGGCCACAGATGGAGGAGATGGAAGTCTGGAAATGGAGTGGGTAGAAAATGGTAATGGCGTACAGGTTCATTGCGGATGAATGACAATGAACAGAAATGAAGAGAAAACAAGCTACTACAAACTACTAGAAAACAAACTACTGTCCCTGATCTTGAAACAAAACAAAGACAGACAAGACAATTTAGCAACAGACAAACTCCATAGACTAGAACAAGACACACAATAATCTGGAAAGAATTGAACATACCATAGAATATGCTACTCATTAACAAGAATGAAATAAACTGATAAAAGCTGAACAATCAACAGCTTGACCTTAAATCAACAAGGCTACTGTAGGCAATATTCTACACAGATTCAGATGCAAATCAGTTTCAAAGCATTTACTGTACCTAAACTATGCTATTAAATAGCTGAATATGCCATGGTCATAAGCCCAGCAATGATTGATGATGAATGATTGTGTTCTAAGACACAGAGAGTGTCCTAGATTTTAAAAAAATGTCCCTTTTTACCCATTGTTTGTTGGTTTCAGTCTTTAACCACTGCCTTAGTGTCACGATAAGAAGATTAGCAGAAACCTCAGACCTCCTTTTTTTATGGCAAGATAATGCTTGTGAATTGATACTCTGGTTAATTAGTTTTCCAGATACATTTTGCTAATATCTTTTGAATCATGTGTAAATATGAAGTTGATACAGAAGTTGGAGGGCTCTTGAAATGATAAACTATTTTAAATATCTAACATTTCAAATAACAATGTGTGGAACGTGTCCATGGAGGAGAAGGAGGCAGACAAATGCCTGGTGTGGAAGCTAGACCGACACAATCATGGGGGGGTCAAAAGGACCGGTTGTTGCCTCGCCACTGCTGGAAAAAATATTGGGCCGTGAAAGACATGTACTGTCCCTGCCTGTAATAGCTGATCCATGTGTCCACCGTGGAGTGAACCTTGACACACAGGGAGAATCGCAGGGAGCAGCTCAAGCTTTCCACCATGTCAGAGTACATGGCAGAGATGGCATTTTTGGAGAAATACTACCGGCTAGGAATCTTCCAGCAACTCTAAGCACATGCCATTATCTCTCTTAAGACAGCAGACTTAACTAAATGGTACTGCAGCAACTGCACCATCAGCAACTTGGCCAGGTGGGAATTAAGCTTGAGCACCATTAGATTGCTGGGCGCATAGAGCTATTTTCTGGCTATGCATTCCATTATCGATGGCTGACAATGGAGCAGTGGAGGACAAGTTTGAGCCGGAGAAGCGGAAAAGGATGATGCCCACAGGATTCATTGATGCCGCTTCATGTGGTTTAATCGAGTTGTGGTGTCTACATTTGTATTTGCCTGACCACATTTCATTTTGCTCTTGCACAAGGCAATGCTTTTGTATTCCGGCAGCCTGGAGGAAAAATGCCAGACAGGAGATACTCACACAGCAGCTGGGCTTAGCTCAGGCACATTTTGGGAATAACCCACAGTGTCAGCGGCATCACCAGATCCTAAAGTAGACCTGGCTGTTCTTTGGGAGGTCTCTGTTCTTTATCGCTGCCACAATCACCCTCCTTCTCTGATGTTGGAAACTGAAAATATGTCAATGGATGACTGAGGCTTGATGCTCAATTTTAATTTAACACACACAGGTTGATTGCTGCTATACCTTGTCTGTTGTAGTAATTAGAGATGAGCGAATTTCTTAAAAATTTGATTTAACTGGTTCGCCGAATTTTATGGAAAAATTTGCTTCGACCTGAATTTATTCGCGGTGAATCGCATTAAAAAATGTTTATTTCTGGGCTACAGAGAGCATTTATAAGAGTGTAGAACACTGTGCCTTGTAGTAACACACATAGGTAGTGAAATAATACTGTGAGTCAGTATAACATGCAGATGACAGGCGTCACTATTAGAATCACTGCACACTTCACTTATTTGGACGGTCACGGCGCCAAAACTGTCCAAATAACTCAAGTATTTACTCAGCCTTACAGCTTGATGTTAGCATCAAGAAAAAGTGCACTCATTTTACACCGTCGTCAGCTGATTCGACATAGATGTTTACAGAACCTGTTCTATTAAATGCTCATACAATTAGAGCCCCCCCCCTCCCCATTAACAATGCAGACCACCTAAACAATGTTGTCTTTATTAGTTTAACTAGAGCCCTCTATGGCCCAGACAGCCCTGTGGTAATTGAACACAGCACAGCCACGTCACAAGCACCACACGAGCATGTCGTTTTGTTGTGCCCTGCAGTCACAGGTAGCCCACAGGACACAAGGAGCTCACACAGAGGCCTAAGTGGCACAGGGAAAACACAGAGCCGACAGTGGGAACTCACAGGTCAGTGACCATCAGTACTTGAGGGCAGTGCGAGGCTGCTACAATGAGAGTGTGACCCCAGTAGCCCAGCATCCCTCCTCCACAGAAACTGCTGCATGCTTCTTACTAGATGGACTTACCAGGTGCGTTAATATTAAGGTCCTGGGAGCTCCAGCAGTCTGGTAGCTGAGGTCAGAGCCTGTGGGTCAGATGCAGCAGAAGGCCCAGTCACCCAGTCTAATGTTTGGGCATTGCAGCCTAGAGCAAGTGCAGTCAAAGGCTGGGGGGCGGGGCTATGTTTCTTCGGCTCACACAGAATGTCCTGATGCTGGCCTGTCACTGAGCTCTGGTGAGACGGAGGGAGGGGGGGATACTTAGATATCTAACAGCATGCATGGAATTATGGGTGATCCCGCCTTCCCAGTGTTCTTTTCTCCATGTCCTCACACGTGCAGCAGCCATTTTAGGAAATTTAGATTTGGTGCGATGCAAATAATTCCTGAAATTCGGATCGAATTCCACTTCGTCACCTTCGATTCGATGATCTTTAGTAGTAATCACATATACAGATGCAGCCAAGCTAAGCTTAATGGTTAACATGTTAAGTAAACAATTTTAACGATTTCAATGGATTTCAATGGCTTTTGTGACAAGATAATCAAGATAACACTGTGACTTGTGTTATCAGAGTCAATTTTAGATCAGCTGCATCTACAGATTTTCAATTCAAACCATTAGGAAACTAAATATACGTAAACGGACGATTTACGCTCAATTTTAGCTGAACACATACAGGTAGATAGTTGTCACACCATGGGTATTGCTGCAGTAATTACATATATATGCAGCTTAATTAAATGGAACCACCTCAAATAAAAATTTTAATTGTAATTGTATGAAAATCGAATATACATATATGTACAATTCAGGCTTGATGCTCAATTTCTTGTTGAAACACACAGGTAGATTGTTGCTATACCTTATGCCTTGTAGTAATCACATATATATGCTGGTTTAATTACATTTAACAATCCCCCCAAAAAATAAAAAAATTCCAACTGTGTGGTAGCTGAATGGCTTGACACTCAATTTTACCTTAACACACACAGGAAGATTGCTGCCACACAGTGGGTATTGCTGCAGTAATCACGTGTATATATATATATATATATATATATATATATATATATATATACCTGCAAACAAATGCTTTCTTTTTTTTCTCACAGAAGTCCGTCAATATATTTTTTTGTGTAAATTTTGTGTGATATCAAAATAACTCAACATACAGCCATTAATGTCTAAACCGCTGGCAACAAAGGTAAGTAGACCCCTAAGTGAAAATGGCCAAATTGTGCTCAAAGTGTCAATATTTTGTGTGGCCACCATTATTTTCCAGCGCTGCCTTAACTCTTGGGCATGGAGTTCACTAGAGCTTGTCACTGGAATCCTCCTTTAATCCTTTATAATGACATTATTGAGCTGGTGGATGTTAGACCTTGCGCTCCTCCACCTTCCATTTGAGGATGTCCCACAGATGTTTAATAGGGTTTAGGTCTGGAGACATACTTGGCCAGTCCAGCACCTTTACCCTCAGTTTTCTTTAGCAAGGCAGTCATTGTCTTGAAGGGTTGTTATCATGTTGGAATACTGCCCTGCAGCCAAGTTTCTGAAGGGAGGGGATTATGCTCTGCTTCAGTATGTCACAGTACATGTTGCCATTTATGGTTCCCTCAATGAACTGTAGCTCCCACAGCCGACAGCTCTCATGCAGCCCCAAAGCATGACACTCCCACACCATGCTTGACTGTAGACAAGACACACTTGTCTTTGTACTCCTCACCTGGGTGCCACCACACACGCTTGACACCACCTGAATTAAATAAGTTTATCTTGGTTTCATCACACAACCTGACATGGTTCCAGTAATCTATGTCCTTAGTCTGCTTTTCTTCCGCAAACTGTTTGCAGGCTTTCTTGTGCATCATCTTTAGGAGAGGGCTCCTTCTGGGATGACAATCATACAGATCAATTTGATGCAGTGTGCAGCGTATGGTCGGCCCACCTATTAGGGTGCTTGGGTGACATGTGGCGGATCAGGCCGGTTGTGGTGAGGTTGCTAGTGTTCACAACCCCTTCTCATTTCACCTCCAGTGTGCAGTCTTCTCCCATTATGTTCCCGGGTTTGCATTTTTATTGTTATTATGGTTTGAGTTAGAGTTAATAAATAAGATGTAAGATATGTTATGGTTATTTGTTTGTGTATGAGTTCTTATTTTGGTATATCAAAGTTAAAGTTAGCAAATTACAATTCTTTTATCGTCCCCACTTTCCTAAAAAAAAACGCCAAACTGTGGAACACCTACCGCTTGGCAAGGGAGATTTCCACAAGGGGGAACAGTTGCGGACCTATTTGGTGTGGCCCGCCTTCTCCCTTTTGCCACCCCACAGCCTCTTCCAGCCTGTTGCGGTGCTGTTGATCCCTCCCCCTCTGTCCTGCTGTCCTCGCTTGGCTTGCCACCTTTTCAGGTTGGGTCAGTGTTGTCATTGTGCCCCATCTCCTCTTCCACTTCCTCACTCTGGTCATTCTCCTGACTTGTGTTGACCTAACAAGACCCTCACTCATTGACAACTGTGTCTCATCCGCATCATCCACCAAGTGAAACACTAATTGCCCTTTCCCCCGTCATCTTTTTCTGACTGTGGATGCTGAAGAGTTTGGGGATCAGTGTATAGATATCCTCATGTCCCTCTTCAGGGAGGGTCAGCTCACCTGCAGGCCCTCACCAACAATTTTTTTGGAGGTCAACTCACATATTATAAGGCAATTGCCTGTATTATGTATGTGCACCGCTTATGATATGTACAGCGCTATAGAATGAATGGCGCTCTAAAAATAAATAATAATAATATTATATTCTTTTCTGTGTTTCAGACTTGGAAGGAAACAAAATTTGCTTTCCTTTGGTGGTGAGTGGTTTCGGGCTTTGAGGAATTACAATTATCAGCAGACACTTGAAAGCATGTCCGTTTCCTGGGAGGAATGACCATTCAGGAATTCTTTTTTATCCTGGATTTGTCTTTGTAAGTATTGACCATGTTTATTTCTATTCCCTGTGCTAACTCTGCTATGTGACATTATCTGGAACCAAAACGAAAATTTTGATTAGAAATTGGTCTTTCTTTTTTCGTAGCCGCTGCTGACCGTCATTCCCTGCGCTAACTCTATGTGACGTTATCTGGAACCAAAACGAAAATTTTGATTAGAAATTGGTCTTTCTTTTTTTGTAGACGGTGAAGACCGCCATTCCCTGTGCTAACTCAGCTATGTGACCTGATCTCGAACCCAAATTTTTTTTTAATTTGATTTCAATTTATTCTGTTTTCCTTGCCTGTGCTGACCGCCATTTCCCGGCGCTAAGTCTGCTATGTGACGTTATCTGTAACCAAAAAATAATAATTTAATTTGAAATTGGTCATTCTTTCTTGGTAGCCTGTGCTGACAGAGTCACTTAACTTTTTAGGTGGTCAGATCAGCAGGCCTTTCCTTCTTATGTTTTTGAGGGTCACCAGCAGGCCATCAATGATAATTTTTCAAGGGTGTGTATGATGCCCTCCTTTATGTGTAATAAAGGGTGTATTGCAGTGCCGATCCCTTGTAATTTTTGGCAGCCCTTTCACTTAGTGCATAGGCTTTATAGTGTAGTAGTATACCTGAACAATTGTAGCACCATGTGAATGAGGCCCTCTTTTATGTGATATACAGGCTGTTTCTGAGTGCTTCTTCCGTGTAATTTTTGGCAGCACTTAAACTGTATATACAATTGAATATACAGGAAAGAATGTTTCCTAACAATTTTTCCTCTAAAAATGTTTTTTTTTTTTTTTGAGGTTGCGGAGTATTGGGCATATTTTTGGCTTGCTGTAAAAGTGGCGTTCAACTATGACAACATGGTTCCCAGCAGCAACTTTTGAGTTCAAGATTCATCCAGACATGGTCCCCATGCTGTTCCCAATCCATTTCGGTGGTGTTTCTGTCACTTTCTGACCTTTCCCTATGAACCAGGCACCCTCCCCTCATCCAAACAGGGGGTGCCTGGTTGTCTCCCATTGACTTCCATTTATACTCTGGTGCTCAGCCAAGCACACGAATATTGCGGTGTGTTCGGCCCAAACACTTTGGTGCTTGCTCATCACTAGCCCCTACCAATATCATCTATTCCAGGGTAATTACCTCAAAAGGTCAACCCTGGGAAGCTGTTCCCTATCAGCATGACATGGATCTGTGTTACCATATATAAGGAATTGGTCAATTTTCACTTTTTGTGGCCCCATTGAAATGAATTGGTCCGCACCTGTTCCGCAAAATTGCAGAATGGATGCAGACCCATTTATGCGGACGTGTGAATGGACCCTAAGAGATTTATGAATTTTTTAGTAGAACTCCGGCCCTGGCAAATTTACAAGTTTTATGCCTGGAACTACAAATATAGTTGAAAAACGATTTTTTTACGGCATGCGCATGTATTGCAATAGATACACCCAATTTATGATGAAGCACACGACTTGTCGTAAATTAGCCATCTACTATGGCAGCACAGGGGGAAACTAAGACCAGTGTAAAAAGCCAGTCTTGTGTAGTTTTTTGGGGGTCATTTATCATTTGAGATTGTTTTTATGTCACTTCGAAGTCTGTTTTTTCATTGTGTGGGTGCACCAAATTTATGAAATGGTGCACAGTTTTCATGTATTTGGTGCAACTACATTGTGTTGCATGACTTAGGCCCCTTTCACACAAGCGAGTTTTCCACATAGCATAGCACCCGCACCGAATCCTGACCCATTCACTTCAATGTGTCTGTGTACATGAGCGTTTTTTTTTTCACGCATCAGTTCTGCATTGCATGAAAAACACAGCATGTTCTATATTCTGCGTTTTTCACGCAGCCCTGGCACCATAGAAGTGAACAGATCTTCAGTGAAAAACGCAATGCATCCGCAAGCAGGTGCGGATGCAATGTGTTTTTCACTGATGGTTGCTAAGAGATGTTGTTTGTAAACTTTCAGTTTTTTTATTATGCGCGTGAAAAACGCTTTAAAACGCATTGCACCCGCACGGAAAAAACTGAACAACTGAACTCAATCGCAGACAAAACTGACTGAACTTGCTTGCAAAATGGTGTGAGTTTCACTGAACGCGCCCTGAATGCATCTGGAGCCAATACGTCACACTCGTGTAAAAGAGGCCATAGTCTTAAAAAATATATTAGGGGGCTGCCTGGTGTAGGATGCTACTTTTTTGCGACATTTAAAGTGTCACGGACCGTCAAACAAAACCACATTGAAACGTGGCCTATCTAAAAAAAAAATGTTAAATTTGTCAATGTCATTCAACATTTTTACAATAAAAACCTAACATATCTGGTTTGATAAATGATTTCCTAAGGCTACAGGCACTCAACAATGAAAAATGTCCTTTAAAAAGGACAATTTTTCACTGATGCCTTTCTGAGAAATGGATGCTAAAAACCACTTCAATTCTATGGGGGCTGTCAAACAGTGAAAAACGGACAAGATAGAACATGTTCTATTTTTTTACGTCCGTTTTTCCCTGAATGTCAAAAAAACTGCAGTGTGAAAAACCCCATAGATGACCATTGTTCTTAAAACAGATGTGTGACAGCTGTTAAAAAAAACGGCAATCACATGTCCGTAAAAAAAAGTCCATTAAAAACAGATAAACTGTCCATTTTTAACTGACTGTTTTTCACTGATGCCGTTCTGGGAAATGGACGTTAAAAAACTGTATGGGGGCAGTCGGTCAGTGAAAACCGGACAAGATAGAACATGTTCAATCTTTTGACGAAGTTATTCACTGGTTGTCAAAAAAATTGCAGTGTGAATAACCTCATAGACTAGTATCAAAAAAGAAGCCGCGGCACTCCAATTTCAGTAGAACCTTTTTTTCTTTATTTGCACCCAAAAATGACAGCGATGTTTTGACCTCAACGGTCTTTATCAAACTCAACTAAAACACCAAACATTTTGAATATATATACCCCACCAATTCCATTTATTGGTTAGAGCCAGGCAAAAGCTGATTAGTGTACAGCTCGGCCCAACCCATCAAATCATCAACAGCTTAAGCATAATCAGGTAACTGCCTCTCCCATTAGTATTGTCATAAACACACTCTCATCTGCAATAGTCGCTGATGGCCCCCTTCATAAACCCAGCCACTGTTCCAATTCAAAATATTCGTGCCGATATTGGCGTCCCACGTACAGATGCGCGCATGCGCACACAGCGTCATTGCTGACGTACATCATGCCCGTGCACACACAACGTCATTGCCGACGAACATCATGCGCGCATCCTTTCAAATATAGGACGCACACTGTGCATCCTGTCAAATGCTTTGTGGACGCGCATTATCACGTATACTAAGGCGCGTCATTGAAGCCTAATCACGCGAGCGTTACTGGATCACGTGAGTGGCTTCCTACTAGTACCTGTGCGCATGCACTCATTAGGGTTTAACTTTATACAAAGCAGACGTTCCATATGACGTGTACAAATTGCCATGGCAACGTCATAGAAGCGTCCTAACATATGATTACTTGCAAAACAATGTCAGTTAATCATAACAAACAAATCATATAGAAGATGCAAATAGCCGTGCATAAAATCTTCATGACAGATTGGGGTAGAGGCCGTAATGTAGGTCAGTACCCTCCGCAGTTCAGAACAGCAGGCACACCACACCGAGCTAGAAAACAATCCCCTACACACAATAAATATACAGTCTTGGCCAAAAGTTTTGAGAATGACACAAATATTAGTTTTCACAAAGTTTGCTGCTAAACTGCTTTTAGATCTTTGTTTCAGTTGTTTCTGTGATGTAGTGAAATATAATTAAACGCACTTCATACGTTTCAAAGGCTTTTATCGACAATTACATGACATTTATGCAAAGAGTCAGTATTTGCAGTGTTGGCCCTTCTTTTTCAGGACCCCTGCAATTCGACTGGGCATGCTCTCAATCAACTTATGGGCCAATTCCTGACTGATAGCAACCCATTCTTTCATAATCACTTCTTGGAGTTTGTCAGAATTAGTGGGTTTTTGTTTGTCCATCCGCCTCTTGAGAATTGTCCACAAGTTCTCAATGGGATTAAGATCTGGGGAGGTTACAGGCCATGGACCCAAAATGTCAACGTTTTGGTCCCCAAGCCACTTAGTTATCACTTTTGCCTTATGGCACGGTGCTTCATCGTGCTGGAAAATGCATTGTTCTTCACCAAACTGTTGTTGGATTGTTGGATGAAGTTGCTGTTGGAGGGTGTTTTGGTACTATTCTTTATTCATGGCTGTGTTTTGGGGCAAAATTGTGAGTTAGCCCACTCCCTTGGATGAGAAGCAACCCCACACATGAATGGTCTCAGGATGCTTTACTGTTGGCATGACACAGGACTGATGGTAGCGCTCACCTTTTCTTCTCCGGACAAGCCATTTTCCTGAAGAGGGTTCATCGGAGAATATGACTTTGCCCCAGTCCTCAGCAGTCCATTCACCATACTTTCTGCAGAAGATCAATCTGTCCCTGATGTGTTTTTTTGGAGAGAAGTGGCTTCTTTGCTGCCCTTCTTGACACCAGGCCATCTTCCAAAAGTCTTTGCCTCACTGTGCGTGCAGATGCGCTCACACCTGCCTGCTGCCATTCCTGAGCAAGCTCTGCACTGGTGGCACTCCGATCCCGCAGCTGAATCCTCTTTAGGAGACGATCCTGGCGCTTGCTGGACTTTCTTGGATGCCCTGAAGCCTTCTTAACAAGAATTGAACCTCTTTCCTTGAAGTTCTTGATGATCCTATAAATTGTTGATTGAGGTGCAATCTTAGTAGCCACAATATCCTTGCCTGTGAAGCCATTTTTATGCAACGCAATGATGGCTGCACGCGTTTCTTTGTAGGTCACCATGGTTAACAATGGAAGAACAATAATTTCAAACATCACCCTCCATGTAACATGTCAAGTCTGCCATTTTAACCCAATCAGCCTGACATAATGATCTCCAGCCTTGTGCTCGTCAACATTCTCACCTGAGTTAACAAGGCGATTACTGAAATGATCTCAGCAGGTCCTTTAATGACAGCAATGAAATGCAGTGGAAAGGTTTTTGGGGGATTAAGTTAATTTTCATGGCAAAGAAGGACTATGCAATTCATCTGATCACTCTTCATAACATTCTGGAGTATATGCAAATTGCTATTATAAAAACTTAAGAAGAAACTTTTCCAATTTCCGATATTTGTGTCATTCTCAAAACTTTTTGCCACGACTGTATATCATGATCGATAATGCAGACTATTCCATAGCAGAGGCAACTTCCAGAGCAGGGGACCATTCATTCATCCGTATCATTCAAGGCACCCTTATATCAGTAACGGGGTAGTACTGGTTGTTTTATAATCCGCAATCTGTCCCATTTGATACATTCTTAGGACAGCATAGCTACCATTTCAAATAGTCTTAAAAGGGGTTTGGCCTCCAAATTCCTTCTCCCTCCATCAGGGGGATATACGGCTCAAGTGCCTAATCCCATGCGTCCTTTATACTCCCCTTAAACTATAAGATGCCAGAATCTATACATTCCTTCTTAACCCAAAATTTTCCTGGAGTGCCTCAAAAATAATTTAATCATGTACAGGGCACACCCCTGAGCTCAGGTGGTGCGCTCCCAATCTAACCCACTCTCTGGCCACTCCATCGCCACTCAAATATATAGCAGCACCAGTAACACCCTCATATAGATCAGTCTTCTATAGGTCCATAAATGAAGCCACCAGCGACATGCAGATATCCTATGTAGACAAGCAAGAGAGGCACATATTATTCCACAATACTTTAAAAACAATCTCGGCCACAGGCCGGGTTCCATACTTAATAAAAAGATATACATATCTCCACACAAATTCACAGATATCCACAGGATCAGAAGAGAGTACCTATCTTAAACTCCCTATTCATTCCTTTAGGTTCCAAGGTGTCTAATTCATAGATCTACCTTAGTTCCTTCCTTTTAAGTATTTTTCCCTATTAGGGCATTCTTTTCTGGCTCGGTGTGGTGTGCCTGCTGTTCTGAACCCCGGAGGGTACTGACCTACATTACGGCCTCTACCCCTATTGGTCATGAAGATTTTATGCAGCGCTATTTGCATCTTCTATATGATTTGTTTGTTATGATTAACTGACATTGTTTTGCAAGTAATCATATGTTACCAATGCTGTGATAAGACTCCTGGATTGCTTCTGAGCCTTGTCAAGAGAGCGATCACAGTTTCCAGGGAGCTGTTTCTCCCGTCCGCTTGACAGTAAACTGAAAAAGCACAGTGCGCATTCTTTAATATGCACGTTTACGTCCAGCTCCTCAACCAGGAAGTAGATTTTACTTTAGGCTCGAGCTGCTGGAGTTGACGCAGCCCGTCCAAGGATGAGCTTCAGAAGCAAATACCTGATGGCAGCCATTGTAGGGTCCCACTATGATAATACCCTAGCAAAAATGAGCCTCATTTATTAAGTAAAGGTAGTTATGATTTTTTTTATTATGACATAATATATATATTTTTTTATTTGATTAGTTTCCCGGAGAACCCCTTTAAGCTGTTGATTATTTGGTGGGTTGGGCCGAGCTTTACACCAATCAGCTTTTTGGCTTTAACCAATGAATGGAATTAGTGGGGTATATATGTTCACAATCTTTGGTGTTTTACTTGAGCTTGATAAAGACTGTTGAGGTTGAAACGTCGCTGTCATTTTTGGGAGCAAATAAAGAAGAAAAGGTTCTACCTGAAATTAGAGTGCCATGGCTTCTTTTTTGATACTTGCATTACTTTGGATCCAGAAGGCCAGGATCTATCTACCGGAGGCACCGCCACCAAAAAGAAAATGTATGGGAATACCCAGTGAGTAGTGCGGTCCTGATTTAGAATTTTCTTAACCTCATAGACTACCATTGGTCTTAAAACTAACATGTGATGGCCGTTAAAAAAACGTCCATCATGTCTGTTTTTAACCGACGTGTGCATGTAGCCTTGCAGACGAGCGTGAGTGGATTAAGTCCAGATGCGTTGCGGATGCGTTCAGTAAAAACTGCGTGATTTTGTAAGCAAGTACATTTAGTTTTGTTTGCGATCGCGTTCAGCTGTTCAGTTTTTATTGCGCGGGTGCAATGCGATTTAATGCGTTTTGCACGCACGTGATAAAAAACTGAATGTTTACAAACCACATCATTTAGAAAAGTGGCTGCTCTCCTCAGAGCCAGGTGAAGCCATGAATGAGGAGAAGGAGCAGCTCTCCTCATGCTGACTGAAGGCTGGACTCCACTGACATCTCCTCCTTTACTTCCTTTCCCATAAACACCAGTGAACCCTGCTGTGGATTTTGGGGCTCCCTGTCCATGCTGAGTGACAGGAGGGATTTGTGGGGTTCACATGACTGGAAGCAAGGGCGTAGCTAAAGGCTCGTGGGCCCTGGTGCAAGGGTTCAGCTTGGGCCCCCCTTCCCTCAGTGCTTTGTGGCCAGGGGCAGGAAAGCACATAGCTTTTGTGCTGCCTGAGGCAAAAATTAAATTCTTGACCAAACCCCTTCCTTACAGCCAGAGGTGTAACTTGACCATCAAGCACTTTCTATGATATTAGTGTCTTCTTATGCACCACAAGGGTCTTTGGGCCCACTCAGGACCTCTGCACCCTCCATAGCTACGCCCCTGACTGGAAGGATAAAGAAATTTCAGTTCTGATTTGACCTTGAGGCTGACCATATCTGTGATAATGGTGACAGGCTGAGTTGGAGGAGGTGAAGCTATGAATGGTGCCTGTTGTGTGCTAGCTGCTGAGGGAGATTTGTGATTTGTCACTGTAACGGACCTCCTGGCTCCCCGACTGGGTACCTCCTAGCGCTTCCTGAGGGCTCCAAGCACTCCGCTTGACACCACACGCACTGCAGACCCCTCGAACCGCTGCAGCTTGGTTTGGGTCTCGCCGTCTCATACCCACCCTGGACCTACGACAAAGCTCCAGGCTCCGGTGGGTGAACCTCTCTTCCTTCAGAGAGCATGAACCAGGATTAAGCTCTTAAAAGAACTCAGTGATTATAGCCAGAGAAGATGCAGCCTTTTCCCCCACACATGAGACGAGGCTCTATGTTGGGGTAAAACAGGAACTCCTTCAATGACCACACAAGCATTTCCTTTAATACACATTTTCCAACAAGGTTACCACCCACATGGACCTTGTTGGGAACTGAGAACATAAACATAGCAGCCAATCGTTTACAGTTTCACATTTTAAGCAGAACCCATTCATCAATGTACATTTAACAACCACAATGAGCATTGTCTGGGACCCAATCAACAAACACAATGACATTGTCCGTGACACAATAAACAACACAGTGGCATTGCCTGTGATACAATCAACAACACAAGGGCATTGTCTGTGACCCAATAAACAACACAATGGCATTGCCTGTGATACAATCAACAACACAATGACATTGGCTGTGATATAATCAACAAAATAACTATTAGACCCTCTGTTGACAATGAGTTTTATGCACAGTAAGTCTATGTATAACAGAACAGATTAAGTATGAATGACGCAGCAGGTGAACAAGATGCACAGGGCAATTACACTGAGCCTGCACTGTCCCTGCAGTCTCCCTGTGCTCTCCCTACATTGTCCCTGCACTGCCCCTATCCAATATTCTACAATTAAAGGTTCTAACACACTGTTCTTATCACGTGCTAAGTCTCTCCCTATGCTAAGTTCACAGTGAACTGGCAGTGACCGCGCAGGATGAAACTTTTATAGGGCTATTACATCAAAAGGGATAGCTACACAGATTCACCCACCTACCACCACCACAACTAGCAAAAGCCATAGCAGCAGTAGCAGTAGCAGCAGCAACAGCCAGTTCAGTCTCCTCAACGTGATGGAGGAGTTTGTTCACGTGCCACGCCAGGCCTCAATGGTTAAGGCCTCTTTCAGACGGGCGTTGCGGGTGCACTCCGTCAAACAGTGCGGGTGCGTTGCGGGAATTGCCGCGATTTTTCCCTGCGAGTGCAAAGCGCTGTCATGCGTTTTGCACGCGCGGGAGAAAAATCGGCACTTTTGGTACCCAGACCCGAACCTGCACTTCTTCACAGAAGTGCATGTTTGGGTCAGAAATTGTCCCGCTGGTATTATTTCACATTATAACATAGTTATAATGTAAAATAATACCCTTGGCCATCTCCCTAATGTTGAACCCAGTGCAGAATGGGTTAAAAATAATAAACTAATCATAACTTACCTGGTCCATTTGATCGCGAAGCCCGGCCTCCTCTCCGTTAGCTTGAAAGATGTAAGGACCTGTAATGATGTCACAGCATCACATGGCCCAATCACCTGCTCCATCACTATGGTGATGGAGCATGTGATTGGTCCATGTGACCACGTGACATCAACCAAGGTCCTAAGCACTATTCACAGCCTGAGGATAGTGATTAAGGACCTTGGATGATGTCACATGGTCACATGGACCAATCACATGCTCCATCACCATAGTGATGGAGCAGGTGATTGGGCCATGTGATGTGACATCATCACAGGTCACTTTAGATCATCGATGCTGCAGGGAAAGAGAGGACAGATCGCGACTACGCGATCAAGTGGCTAAGGTAAGTTAACTTTTATTATTTTTAACCCCTTCCTCATCATTTAACAATGCATTCTTTATTAAGAATGCTATTATTTCCCTTATAACCATGTTATAAGGGGAAATAATAGAGATTGGGTCCCGTTGCTAAGCAACAATGCGGGAAAATCGCAACGCATCCGCACTTGGTTGCGGATGCTTGCGATTTTCCCGCATCCCCATTCACTTCTATGGGGCCTGCGTTGCGTGAAAAACGCAGAATATAGAACATGCTGCGATTTTCACGCAACGCAGAAGTGATGCGTGAAAATCACCGCTCATGTGCACAGCCCCATAGAAATGAATGGGTCCGGATTCAGTGCGGGTGCAATGCGTCCTCCTCACGCATTGCACCCGCGCGGAAAACTCGCCCGTGTGAAAGGGGCCTTAAGCCTTCTACCTGCACTCTTCCCTGTTACCTGTGCATACCCTGTTCCCTGACTCCATGGATTCCTGGACAGGCAGACTGAAAGAGTTGCTCAAATTGGTAGAGTATGCTCTTTCTTCTTTCTTTCCAAGCCTCCAGTTTCATCTCGGAGAGGGTTTTCAGCGCCGCAGGGGAGTGGTGACACCTAAATGGACCAAGTTGTCCTCTACTAGTGTGCAAAACATCACATTTGTCAAATGAACCAAGCTTGAATTTGGGAGGAGTTTCACTCTTCTCTGGCTAAGGCTCCATTCACACGTTCTCAATTTTGGTCCACACCCGTTCCACAATTGTGCAGAACAGGCGTGGACTGATTCATTCTCTATGGGTATGGAATAGATGCGGAGAGCACACTATGTGCTCTCTGCATCCGCATTTCCGGAATGGGGCCCCAAACTTCTGGTCCGCAGCTCGGCAAGAAAATAGAGCATGTCCTATTCTTGTCTGCAGCTGCGGACAAGAATAGGACTTCTCTATTTAGTGCCGGCCATGTGCGGCCCGGTGTATTGCGGATCCACAATTTGCAGGTCTGCAACACACCACGGACATGTGAATGAACCCTAAGGCTGATGAATAGATCTGGCCTTGCTGATGATGATGCCCCATCTTGTCACTGTTGCTGTTCACCTTCCATCATGTTCTGTGCTGACGCTGCCTCCATCATACCACTGCCACCTTCATGTCACTGCTGCTGCTTGCCTACCATGATGTTCTGTAAAGCTGCTGCTTATTAATTCTAGTGACTACCATGGAAAGATGTTGGTGTGAGGTGTTCTACCTCAGCAATATCGATTCTTGCTGCAAGCAAAATAAATTGGGCTTATTTAAATCTTAACCTGGATATCTTTGTTAGTTTATCATCAAGTAAATAGCTGTGCGTCTTCACAATATGCTTTTAGATTTATTGTAGAGTTTAATGTATCCACAGAATTTTATTGTAATTTCTGAATTTCTCATTGTTTCAAGTATAATAGAGTATGTTTATTTTGCTGTCGGGTAGAGTTATACTACTGTAAAGAAACCAATGAAGCCTGGAGGGATATACTGAACCCTGCATATTGTCAATTCTTTGTTAACTACCAAATAAATCCAGAAGAATAAAATGGTGCCTCGTTGCATCTGATGTTTTATTGAAGAAATGCTTCCTAGGAGAAAAAGTCTATATAATATGGCACCATACAGAGGCACCATACGTTAGATTGCCTAAAGAGAGCCTACATTTGTTTCCAAAGTATGAAGCTGCATGGACTGTATTTGCTTCTGTGCACATAGCCCTTCAGTATAACTGAAAATCTTTTGGATAGTGAAATGAGAAATGCAAGGGAAATAGCTCCTCTAAGGATAATTTATTTTAAGTGTAAACAGGTTATTGGATGAGCATATGGGGCATATCAGAGAACCAATCAACCATTACAGTTTGTCTAAAAGAAGTAGTTGCATTAAAAAAGAAATTTATGCAGAAATTCTGTAGAGTTAAATCCACACAGCAAAACTTCTATAAGAGTTTCTACAATCGATATAATCAATTGCTTAAATTAAAATTCCCACTGAATAAGATAGACTTTCACTTTGGAGAATTAAATGAGAATTTATTTTTTACTGTTTTGTTTTTCTCTAGGATGATATGCTGTATGCATTGTTAGTTTTGGGTGACAAAGTAACCTAAGAAAAGTTTTGTCCCATTACAAACACTTATCTGTTATTCACTGGATAGGGAATAAATGTCTTATTGGGTTGCTGTCCATCAAGAGAAAGGTAAGCCCTATGCTTCTCTATTTGAATGGAGAAGAAGTCATGCCATGCGTGCTGCCCCTCTATGCAACTCTATCTGAAGATAAAAATACAAGAACTGGGCTATCTCCAGCAGCATAGCTGAATGAATGCTCATATGTGACCTCTGCTCCATTCAAACAGAGGAATACAGGGCTCTCATTCTTGTGATCATCCAGGGCCCCAACAGTCAGTACCCTGTTCATCATACATTTTTCCCCTATATTATGGATAGAAAATACATATCTGTAATGGGACAACTCCTTTAACGACTTCCCGACTGCCCATTCACTATAAACGTCCTGGTAGGTCGGGTTTATCTCTGATCGGATGTTTTGCAATGTCCTTTCAGATAAAGATAATAAAGTGTTTTATCAATAAATGTAAAAAAAAGTTTCACATGTAAAACAAAAATTCCCCAATTAAGTAATTCAAAAAATGTTAAAAATAGAAAAAATAAAATAGACATCTGGTATGTATAATGTGTAAGTACCCCAAAATGGTAGCAATAAAAACATTATCTCAACCCGCAAAAAATGAGCTCCTACACAAGACCATAGCCAGAAAAATTGAAAAAATATGGCTTTAAGAAAATTGTAAAACAAAAACATGATTTTTTTTTTTCTCTAAAAATGTTCTTATTGTTTAAAACGTAAAATAAATAAATAGACATATTTGGCATTGCCACGTCTGTAACAACTGGCTCTACAAAAATATCACAGGATCTACCCCATCAAGTGAATGGCGTAAAAAAAAAAACTCAAATTACGCCAAAACATCTTTTTTTTTATTCACCTCACCTCCCAAAAAACATAATATCAAACAAAATATCATATGTAGCCAAAATGGTATACAAACTTAATCTCATCCTGCAAAAAACAAGCCCTCACACAAGACCATAGCCAGAAAAATGTAAAAAATATGGCTCTAAGAAAATGGCAACACAAAAACATGATTTTTTTCTAAAAATGTTCTTATTGTGTAAAACGTAAAAATAAAAAAAAAATAGACATATTTGGTATTGTTGTGTCTGTAACAACCAGATCTAAAAAAATGATCTACCCTATCAAGTAATTCTACTAAAAAAAATACAGAAATATGACACCAAACAGATTTTTTGTGAGTTCAACTCCAAAAATTGAGATAAAAAGCTACCAGAAAGCCAAATGTACTCCAAAATGGTGTCAATAAAAAATACAGTTTGTCCCGCAAAAAATAAATGAAAAAAGTTATCGCGGTTAAAATCCATGACAGAAAATTCCATGTTAGAAAATCCAGATGCCACTCCTTCCCTTCTGAACCCTGGTATATTCCCAAATAACAGTTTACAACCACAATTGGGGTGTTACTATAATCAAGAGAAAATGGTTAGCAAATTGGGGGGGAATATTCTCCTGTTATCTTTTGTCAAAAAGAAAGTTTGGGCCTTTTGTAAAATGTAATTTTTATTTTCACAGCCAAGGGTTATAAATTCTAAGTGCTCACTACACCCCTTAAAAAATACTTGGGTGGTGTAGTTTACAAAATGTGGTCACTTTGTGTGGGTTTTCACTGTGGGGGTATTTCAGGGTCTCTTTAAATGCAACATAGTGCCCTAAATTTAACCTAATGACTGCCCCCCAACATGTTTCGCCAGCTAATTTGCCTTCATCAGGGGTACCCAAAAAAATTAAAAGTTTCAAGTACAAAAAAAAGCGTCCTTTTCCCAAAATAAAGTTAAAAAAAAATGTGGAAAAAAGAGAAAAGTATCGCCGCGTTTGTATCGTCCGGTTCTATAAAAATATAACATGATCCATCTAACCAGGTTAACGCCGTAAAAAAAATAATAAAAACAGTGCCAAAACAGCCATTTTCTGGTTACCTTGACTCATTAAAAGTATAACAAGTGATCAAAAAGGCAAATTTAGCTCAAAATGGTACCAATCAAATCGTCATCTCATCCCACAAAAAATGAACCCCTACCTAAGACAATCGCCCAAAAAATAAAAAAATAGAGTTCTCAGAATATGGCAACAGAAAAACAAGATTTTATTCTGTTCAAAAATGCTTTTACTGTATAAAACTTAACAGAAAGAAAAATTATAGACATATTAGGTATTACCGTGTCCAAAACAACCTGCTCTATAAAAATATCACATTTTATGCTCCCTCAGGTGAATGCTGTACAAAAATAAAATAAAAAAACTATGCCAAAACAGCAATTTTTTTTCACCTTGCCTCACAAAAAGTGTAATACCAAGCAATCAATAAGTCAAATGTACCCAAAAATGGTATTAATGAAAATGTCACCTCATCCTGCAAAAGATGAGCTCCCACATAAGACAAACACTTAAAAAATAAAAACCAATGGCACCCGCAAACCAATCCATGATAATCTGCGCTGCAAAAGCCATATGATGCTCCTTCCGTTCTGAGTCCTGCTATGTGCCCCCATAGCAGTTTACTACCACATATTTGGTGTTGCCATATTCAGGAGAAAATGGGTAATAAATTATGGGGTGCTTTTTATCCTGTTACCCCTTGTAAAAAATAAAAAATTTGGGACTAAAGCAACATTTTATTGGAAGAAATGAAACTTTTCATTTTCACAGCCAAGTTTTTCCAAATTCCGTAAAATGCTTAGAGGGTCAAAGTGGTCAGTACCCCCCTTAATATATTCTTTAAGGGGTGTAGTTTCGAAAATGGGGTAACTTTTTGAGGGTTTCCACTGTAAGTGTACTTCAAGGTCTCTTCAAATATAAAATAGTGCCGAAAAACCATTCTAGCAAAATCTGCCTCCAAAATCCATATGGCGCTCCTTTTCTTCCAACCATTGCCACGTGCCCATAGGGCAGTTTACCGCCATATATGGGGTATTCCTGTAAACTGCAGAATCAGAGTAATATATAATGATGTTTATTTTGCTGTTAACCCTTGCTGTGTTGCAAGATAAATTGATTAACATAAAAAATCTACCAAAAAAGTGAAATTTTGAAATATCACCTCCATTTTCCTTTAATTCTTGTGGAACACCTCAAGGGTTAGCAAAGTTTGTAACATCAGTTTTGTAGTTTCTAAAATGCGGTCATTTATGGGTGGTTTCTATTAAATAAGCCCCTCAAAATCACTTTATGAATGAATTGGCGCTAAAAAAAAAAAAGGTTTTGGAAACTTTGTAGAAAATTTCAAAAATTGCTTCTAAACTTCTAAGCCTTCTAACGTCCTAAAAAAAATAAAATGACATTTACAAAATGATGCCAACATAAAGTAGACATACCGGGAATGTTAAGTAATAAATAAACATTCTGTTTTAATAGCAGAGAAATTGAAATTTTTCTAAATTTTTGGTAAATTTGGTAATAATTAAAGGTGAAATATATTGACTCAAATTTATGACTGCCATGAAGTACAATGTGCCACAAAAAAAAAAAAACTCAGAATGGCTCGGATAAGTAAAAGTGTTCCAAAGTTATTACCACATAAAGTGACACATGTCAAAGTTGCAAAAATCGTCCTGGGATTTAAAGTGATTTTGTCACCACCTATAACCCCTCTGAGCTAAATTTATGCTCATGTCCAGGGTAATATCAGGATTCCCAAGCTGGCCTTATTAAATCGATCTGTAGCTTTATTTTGCTAAAAAACTGGTTTTACTAACCTGTCAATCACTCATTTAAGGTGCCTTCCCTGTGTTCAGCGCCGCCTACTACACCTCTGCGCCACATCTCCCTCCCGCTTCCAGATCCCGCGCGTGCGCACTGCTGGCATTGGCTTCTTTTTGAGAAGTGCACTTGCGCCGGCCTGATGCGCACTTCGCTCAAGGTGTAGTAGGCGGCACTGAGCATATGTTTAGCTCAGAGGGGTTATAGGTGGTGGCAGAATCCCTTTAAGGTGAAAAGTGGCTCAGTACTGAAGGGGTTAATGGGGATTTTCAATTAGCAACGTGATAGTATATTATTAGCATATGTTGCCATTTTATGACTGGTGGGTGTCCACATTCTGGGACCCCCATAAATCTTGAGAATGAAGGGAATGCAACACTGCACATATAATCCTGCACATCAACACTCCTGGCCACAAAGCTGGGCTGGGAACAGCAGCCAGGCTCAGCTGCTCGAGGGAAGCATAATAAAGTGGATGAGCGCACGAATTCAGCATTGTAGCCCATTTATTCTAAGGATCATGGGGGTCTTACAGGTTGGACTCCCACCAAAGATAAAGTGCTGGCATATCCTTGTGAAATACCATCACTAGAAAATAGGACAAGTGGCATGCATGGGCCAGCACAATCATGGGCTTGCTTTGGTTTGCTGTATTTCTTTTGTTGCTATTTTACAAAAAATAGTTAACAATTTCTGTTTAGGACCTGTATCAATTATATGGTGCACTTAAAGGAGTATTCCATTTATTTTACGTTTATCCCCTATACATCGGATAGACCATGGATCAGCAACCTCTGGCACTCCAGGTGTTCTGAAACTACATCTCCCATCATGCACACTTGTTTGACTGTTCTCTGAACTCCCCCATAAGTCAAAGGAGCATGCTGGGAGTTGTAGTTTCACAATAGCTGGAGTGCCGAAGGTTGCTGCTCGCTGGGATAGAGGATAACTATTAGAACCGTTGGGGACAGGTGTCGCACCACTAGGACCCCAACTGATCATGAGAACGAGGATCCCGTTCCCAGTGAAGACCCTCAAAATGAACGGAGCAGCCAGTCAGGTCCTTCCACAGCCAGCATTTATTTCTATCAAATAGATAATTACAGCATCCACCATTAGTGATGAGCGAGCACCAAAGTATTCGGATGTTCGGGCCCAACACATTGCTATGTTCGTGTGCTCAGCCGAGCACCCGAGTATAATGGAAGTCAATGGGAGACAACCAGGCACCCCCTGATCTGAAGAGGGGAGGGTGCCTGGTCCATTGGAAAAGGTCAGAAAGTGACAGAAACACCACTAAAATGGACCACGAACAGCATGGGGACAATGTCTGGATGCATCTTGGACTCCCAAGTCGCTGCTGGAAACCATGTTGTCCCAGTTGTACACCACTTCTACTTACTGGCAAATACATGCCCAAAATCCCCCCAAAAATCTATTTTACAGGAAAAACTTTTAGGAAACATTATTTCCTGTATATTCAATTGTATGTAAAGTGCTGCCAAACATTTTGTTTTTTTCAAGAATTGAGGCCATGATTAAGATGGACGGCCGGAGTTATATGTATTGCCCTGCTATTTGACTGGCGCCAAAAGAACCTCACTGAAAGCATTTGCCAAGAATGTTTTCATTAATCTAAGATAAACTCTGTAGCCCGGTTTGAAAGCAATCTGACACACGATCCGTCGGCGTGATTCCCATTACACGCCGTGCATTTTCCTGTCTTGTCTGTTGGGACTCTGACACACATGGCTGACTTTATGTTATGCTCCCTTTCCTGTGACCCTCGCATTCTATGCATTTTGCACAACAGTGATTACTGGTTGTTCAGTTCACCCTTCTCGACCACCGCTACAAAGAGAACTTCTCATCTCTAATTCCTGTGGTGGAGAGGACTAGCAAAATGGTGCAATACCAGAAAGTCTTTCTTTAAAAATTGCTCAATAAATTTGCATCTGACAACGCTGACAGCAGAGTACGTAGTTCCTTGGGCAACACAGGAGGGAAGATGAGGAAAACACACACCAGTTCTAACAGAGGCAGGACAACACTCTCCAAGGCCTGGGACAGTTTCATGACACCTCGCCAGCACCATCACCTTGATGTGCGTCCTAGTGTCACAAGGATGGAAAAAAATGTGGAAGATGGTGAAGGAGTACATAGCAGACTGTGTCAGCGTCCTCAGTGATCCCTCTATGCCTTACAACTATTGGGTGTCCAAACAGGACACGTGGCACGAACTGGCACTCTACAGCTATAGTTAAATGATGGAACATGGAAGATATACTATATTGGACTGTAGTATTCAGGGTAAATGACCATGTGGGCACTTTGTCATAAGTGGGTTTTGGGTTGCAGTTTCAGCACTCAGTCTCTAAAAGTTTCGCCATCGATATCACTGTTTTAGAGGGTTATCGCACCTGTAGGCCCTCAGCTAAATTCTTTTACGCCGTTTCCTTGCGCCCAGGGTCACGACCTTTGTATTCAGCATCAGCATCACGGCCACTTGCATGTCCCTTACTGGCCTCATTCTTATTATTAAATGTTATATATGCTTAAAAGTAAGTCACACGTACAGTAGCGTAGGATTTGAAAGTGTATGCAAATAAATTAAAACAGGTATTTGGGATGCGCACACTTTACACAGGAGATGTAGCCCTGATAATGTCACAGAGTAGCATACACCGTCTTCAGATAAAGTACAGTATATGTCAGTGATAAGTATGAAATGCACACACACTAGATGTTGCACAAATAATGTACATTTCCCCAAAATACACTGTTTTCACCTGTGGTACAGTATTTTACAGAGAGAGGCACACGTTCTGGACACAAAATGTTGCACAAACAATTTACATTTTCCCAAAATACACTGTTTTCAACAGCTATAAAGTATTTGACACAGATAGGCACATGCTGTGGACACTAAATGTTGCACAAACAATGTACATTTCCCCAAAATACACTGTTTTCACCTGTGGTAAAAATTTTGACACAGAGATCCACACGCTATGGACACTAAATGTTGCATAAATAATTTAAATTTCCCCAAAATACACAGTTTTTAACAGTTATATAGTATTTGACACAGAGAGCCACACCCTTAGGACACTAGATTAGGCCCAGATTATTTAGATTTGCGCATCACACACTTGTTTCGGATGGTGGACAGTATATGTCCCAGAAAACCACAGAATATGGACACTATATTAGACCCAGATTGTTGCAATTTGAAATACAGACACATTTTTCGTATGCCAGACATATGCCAGGTATATGTCACATAAACCCACAGAATAGACACTATATTATGCCTAGAATAATGCAATTTTAAATACAGAAACTGTTTTTGGGTGCCGGACACTACAGTATTTAACACACAGAGGCACACTCTGTGGACACTAAATGTTGCACAAATATTGTACATTTCCCCAAAATACACTTTTTTCACCTGTTGTACAGTATTTGACACAGAGAGCCACACGCTATGGACACTAAGTGTTGCACAAATAATGTACATCTCCACAAAATACACTGTTTTCAACAGTTATACAGTATTTGTATTAGGTCCAGATTAGATTTGCGCATCAGACACTCGTTTCGGATGGTGGACAGTATATGTCCCATAAAACTAGAGAATATAGACACTATATTAGATCCAGATTGTTGCGATTTGAAATACAGACACATTTTTCATATGCCAGATGGTATATGTCACATAAACCCACAGAATAGACACTATATTATGCTCAGAATAATGCAATTTTAAATACAGAAACTGTTTTCAGATGCCGGACTCTATCTGTCACATAAACCTCTAGAATATGGACAGTATATTATGCCCAGATTATTGTCATTTGAAATACAGAAACTGTTTGGGGAGGCCAGACAGTATAGGTCACATAAATCCACAGAATATGGACACTATTAGACCCAGATTTATGGATTTTGCGCTACAGACACTGTTTGCTGTTGTAGTACTGAATTTTTTTTTACACAAAGCCACACACTATGGTCACTAGATGTGCACTATATGTCACTGCGGAAGATGTACACTATATATCACTAATAGGTACAACATAAAAATATCTTGCTGCTGTGAAACACACCCAGTAGTCATTATAAGGGAATGTGGGGTCTTTGAAAAGGTTTAGGTAGTAAAAACAGCACATTTCTATCCCTTACTTAGCACGGATGACCCTGACACTGCTGTTGGTGTGGTGACAGCAACATTACTTGCGCAATACCTCCTGTATAACCTTAGCGCATCTTAAAATTATCTATGACACTCAGTGAACTTTTTATAGACGCTGTGGACACCGACATTATCTGTGCTACTTTTCCTGTTTAACGTGTGCGCATCCTAAAAATATCTGTGACATTCTGTGTACTTTATTTGCGCATACACCTAAAAAACCTGCGCTACTGTACGTGTGACATACTTGCAAGCATATATACCATTTAATATGCGCAAGGCGAGCAGTAAGGGACTGGGAAGTGACCGTGCTGCTGATGGTGCACACAGAGGCCGTGACACTGGGCGCAGTGAAACTGTGCCTGCTGCCAGAGCACAAGAAACACACTCATCCACGATGCATAGCTTCATGTCCCAGTTTGCAGGACGGCGCAGGACACCACTCTAGAAGTTAGACCAGTGAGAACAGGTGGTTGGTTGGATTGCAGAAGATAATGCTTTCAGTTGGTTAAGCACCACTCTGTCTTCCACAAAGTCCAGTCTCTGTAGCCAAGAGTCTGGTCAACAGAATCTTTGCCCTGATACTCCTTTAACCCACCATGGAGAGTCTTGGCAAACAAGTGATCCCATAATCGGATATTCTGAGGAGTTCTTTTCATCGCCATTCCTTAATTTGGGCCTCTCAACAAGCCCGCTTGTAGAGGAAAATGAGGAGACCTTGTGCCCTGATTCCCAAGCTCTTGAGCATCCACAGTCAGAAGAAGATGACAGTGGGGAACGGCAATTAGTGTTTCAGGAGGTAGATGATGATGATGAGACACAGTTGCCAATAAGTCAACCGCAATTAGTGTCTCAAGAGGTTCATGATGAGGATGAGACACAGTTGTAAATAACTGAGGTTGTAGTTAGGTCAACAAGTCAGGAGGATGACCAGAGTGAGGAAGTGGAAGAGGAGGTGGTGGGCGAAGAAGTCACTGACCCAACCTGGGAAGGTGGCAAGCCGAGCGAGGACAGCAGTACAGAGGGGGAGGGATCCGCAGCACCGCAACAGACTGGAAGAGGCAGTGGGGTGGCAAAAGGGAGAAGGCGGGCCACACCAAACAGGCCCGCAACTGTTCCCTAGAGCAGTGTTTCCCAACCGGTGTGCCTCCAGCTGTTGCAAAACTACAACTCCCAGCATGCCTGCACAGCCAAAGGCTGTCCGGGCATGCTGGGAGTTGTAGTTTTGCAACAGCTGGAGGCACACTGGTTGGGAAACACTGCCCTAGAGCACCCCCTTGCGGAAATCTCCCCTGCCAAGGGGTAGGTGTTCTGCAGTCTGGCGCTTTTTTGAGCAAAGTGCGGACAATAAAAGAATTGTCATTTACAACCTGTGCCGTATCAAAATGAGCAGGGACGTGAACACTAGCAACCTCACCACCACCAGCATGATCCACCACATGGCATCAAAGCACCCTAATAGGTAGCCCAAACGCCTGGGTCCACAATCAGTGTCTGCGGATCCCACCACTGCCTCCTCATCCCATGTGTTACGTGCTGGCCAACCCCCTGTCTAAGACGCAGGCCTGGATGCCTCCCGACCATGCACCTGGACCTTTGCAGGCACCATCAGCTAGCACATCCACTTCAGTGTCCCAGTGCAGCGTACAGATGTCTATACCCCAGGCCTTTGAACGAAACCGCAAATACCCAGCCACCCACCCACCCACAGGCCATAGCACTAAATGCTCACCTTTCAAAATTGCTGGCCCTAGAAATGTTGCCATTAGGCTTGTGGACACTGAGGCTTTCCGCAGCCTGATGGTGGCAGCCGACCCGCGTTACTCTGCCCCCAGCCGCCAATATTTTTCACGGTGTGCAGTCCCAGCCTTACACCAGCATGTTTCCTGTAACATCACCCATGCCCTGAACAACGCAGTTATTAGGAAGGTCCACTTAATAGAGATGAACAAATTTCTCAAAAACTTGATTAAGCTGGTTAGCCGAATTCTCCCAAAATGTTTTCTTTAATCCAAAATTATTCGCTGCGAATCGCGTTAAAAAAAAGGCTCTTTCCGGGCTGCAGAGAGCCTTTATAGGGGCGTAGAACACTGTGTCTTGCAGTAACACGCATAGGGAGTCTGCTGTGGTAGTGAAATAATACTGCGAATCAGTATGACATGCAGATGACAGGCGTCACTCTTAGAATCACTGCACACTTCCCTTATTTGGGCAGTCACGGGACCAAAACTGACCAAATAACTCAAGTGTGAACTCAGTCTTACAGGTCCATATTAGCGTCAAGAAGGCTACAGAGTCTGGAGTCTGCGATGGCATCAGGAGACTACAAAGAGGCACAATGACAGAATCTGGATGTGGCAGCAGCATGAGGAGGCCACAGAGTGGCCCAATGACACAGTGCGGAGTTTGCAGCAGTATGAGAAGGCCACAGAGTGGATCAATGACAGTCTGTAGTTTGCAGAAATTTAACATAGTAACATAGTATATAAGACCGAAAAAAGACATTTGTCCATCCAGTTGATCCAGAGGAAGGCATGAAAAACCTGTGAGGCAGAAGCCAATTTTCCACACTTAAGGGAAAAAAATTCCTTCCCGACTCCAATCAGGCAATCAGAATAACTCCCTGGATCAACGACCTGTCTCTAATAGCTCTAACCTGTAATAGTATTACACTCCAGAAATACATCCAGTCCCCTCTTGAATTCCTTTATTGTACTCACCATCACCACCTCCTCAGGCAGAGAGTTCCATGGTGTCACTGCTCTTACCGTGAAGAAACCTTTTCTGTGTTTGTGTACAAACCTTCTTTCCTCCAGACACATAGGATGTCCCCTCGTCACAGTCACAGTCCTGGGGATAAATAGATGATGGGAGAGATCTCTGTACTGACCCCTGATATATTTATACATAGTTATTAGATCTCCCCTCAGTCGTCTTTTTTCTAAAGTGAATAACCCTAATTTTGATAACCTTTCAGGGTACTGTAGATCCCTCATTCCAGTTATTACTTTAGTTGCCCTCCTCTGAACCCTCTCCAGCTCTGCTATGTCTGTCTTGTTCACAGGAGCCCAGAACTGTACACAGTACTCCATGTGTGGTCTGACTAGTGATTTGTAAAGTGGTAGGACTATGTTCTCATCATGGGCATCTATGCCCCTTTTGATTCAACCCATTATCTTATTGGCCTTGGCAGTAGCTGCCTGACACTGGTTTTTACAGCTTAGTTTGTTATTTATTAAAATTCCTAGATCCTTTTCCATGTCAGTGTTACCGAGTGTTTTACCATTTAGTATGTACGGGTGACTTGCATTATTCCTTCCCATGTGCATAACTTTACATTTGTCAGTGTTAAACCTCATCTGCCATTTCTCTGCCCAAGCCTTCAATGTATCCAGATCCCTCTGTAGCAGTATATTGTCCTCTTCTGTGTCAATTACTTTACACAGTTTAGTGTCATCTGCAAAAATTGATATTTTACTGTGCAAGCCTTTTACAAGATCATTAATAAATATATTGAAGAGAATAGGGCCCAATACTGACCCCTGAGGTACCTTACTAGTGACAGTGACCCAATCTGAGTGTGTACCGTTAACAACCACCCTCTGTTTTCTGTCACTCAGCCAGTTACCTACCCACATACAGACATTTTCTCCCAGTCCGAGCATCCTCATTTTATATACTAACCTTTTATGAGGTACAGTGTCAAATGCTTTGGAGAAGTCCAGATATACAGTACGACATCCATTGATTTGCTGCTGTCAAGTCTAGAACTTACCTCCTCATAGAAACTGATTAAATTTGTTGCATGACCGATCCCTCATGAAGCCATGCTGATATGGTGTTATTTGCCTATTTTCATTGAGATACTCTAGGATAGCATCTCTTAGAAACCCTCCAAACAATTTACCAACAACAGATGTTAAACTTACTGGCCTATTATTTCCAGGCTCTGATTTTTTACCCTTTTTGAATATTGGCTGCTGTTGCTCTCATCTACATGCTATGAGAAGGCCACAGGGTGGCTTAATGACAGAGTCTGGAGTTGGCGACAGCACGAGGAGGCCACAGAATGGCACAATGACAAAGTCTGGATAAAAGACTGAGGGCACAGATTGTTGAGAAAGATGCAGAAGGAAAGTTATCTGTAGAGCTGTACAATGGTAACCTGCAGATTAATGCAGCCCTCAAAAGCAAGTTGGGTTTGTTGGTTCCAAAACCCAAATTAGATTGTGGCGTGGGCAGGTGATCAGTCCAAGACCTTGAAGCAGCACCAGCAGCATGATACCATTGAGTGGCAAGGTGACATAGTGTGGAAAGGTGACATAGTGTGGAGATGGCAGCAACAGCAGCAGCATGATACCACAGAGTGGCACATTGACATAGCATGGAGATGGCAGAAACAGCAGCAGCATGATACCACAGAGTGGCACATTGACATAGCGTCGAGATGGCAGAAACAGCAGCAGCATGATACCACAGAGCAGCAAAGTGACATAGTGTGGAGATGGCAGAAAAAGCAGCAGCATGATACCACCGAGTGGCAAGGTGACATAGTGTGGAGATAGCAGCAACAGCAGCAGCATGATATCACAGAGTGGCAAGGTGACATAGTGTGGATAGGCAGCATCAGGAGGCCACAGAGTGGCATGATGACATAGTGTGGAGATGGACGATCTAATCTGATGCGTCAGGCATCGTGGGTTAAAATCCTGGCTGATCCATGCCTGATTCATCTAGACAAAAGTAAGTCTCTCCACATTTTGGTGGGACAGGCTTGTTCTTCTTGGGGTAACTATGACCCCTGCTGCACTAAACACCCGCTCTGATGCCACACTACTGGCCGGATAGGACAGCTTTTCCAGGGCAACTCTCCCAGTTGCCGCCACAAATCCAGTTTGGCTACCCAGTAGTCCAGCGGATCTTCTATGATGGCTGGCAGGGTGCTGTCCAAGTATGCCATCACCTGCTGGTTCAGGTCCTGCTCCAGGTCTACCTGCTGTTGGTGGTGAGTAGTTTCTTCACTATGCGGGTGAAGAAAGCTGCTCATCATGGACTCTAGACTCAGGCTGCTGCTGATGGAGCTGGTACTGTTTCTGCCACCCCTCCCCAGCAGCCATGGCAGTGGAATGTGAGGGAAGAGGGCCCCCCCAGTTAGACCTGCGAGAGGATGGATGATGGCACAGATAGGCAGAGGACAACTGACTACATAGGATGTCTCTGTAGTACTTCAGTTTATCCGCCCTCTCAGTGGGTGTAAAAAAGGCCCCCATATTGGACTGGTAGTGAGGGTCCAGCCAGAAGTCATACCTCTGCGGAATGGTGACAATTCTGCTGTCACTACGCAAACAAGTGAGCATGCAGCGGGCCATTTGTGCAATTCCTTGCCATCTCCACTGCATACTGCCACAGTGCGTCTGGGACCTCGGCCTCGTCTTCCTCATCGCCCTCTTGCTCCTCTGGCAGCTCCTGCTCCTCCTCTCCTGTCACCGCAGTAGAAAAACCACTCATTTCTCTACATATTGCCTTTGCCCCCATGTCCTACTCCCCCTCCTCCTCCTCTTCCAGTTCAGCCCCCAGAGGGCTCACGTGGCTGTGAGATCTAGGCGCCACGTCTCCAGTCCCCAGACAAGCCATATTCACCAGCATCTGTTCCAGGACATGAAGCAGTGGAATGACGACGTTCATCCTGTAGTCCTGGCGACTAACAAATAACGTGGCCTCCTCAAAGGGCCTGAGCAAACGGCAGGTGTCACGCATGAGCTGACACTGGCTGACATCAAGGTTACACAGGAGAGTACTCCTATCCGCTTGGCGCATCAAGAAATCGTTGATGGCCTTTCTCTGTTCGTACAGTCAGTCCAACATATGGAGGGTGGAATTCCAACGGGTGGAAACGTCGCATATCAGCCTATGTTGGGGGATGCCGTTCTGCCGCTGCAGCTCAAGGAAGGTGTGCTTTGCGGTGTATGAGTGGCTGAAGTGCATGCAAAGTTTCCTGGCTATTTTTAGGATGTCTTGCAGATGGATGGAAGACTTCAGGAACTGCTTCACAACCAGATTAAACACTCATGCCATGCAGGGCGCAAGGCTCAGCCTTCCTTGACGCAATACCGACACCATGTTCTACTCGTTGTCGGTAACCATGGTTCCGATTTGCAGTTGTCGCAGAGAAAATCAGCAGTTAATTTCTTTCTGAAGAACACAGAGCAGTTCATCCCCTGTGTGACTATGTTCACCCAGGAAAATTAGGTGCAGAACCGCATGAGACCACCATTCTCTGCACAAGTGGTATGCTGGGTACTGTGACTTGTCCCTGCAGTGGAGGCTGAGGATATGGTGGAGGATGAGGAGGCAGAGGCGGACATTGTCGCAGGACCAACGGCGTGACAATGTGAAGGCGGAAGCGGCGTCACCTGGCCAAGTTGCTAGTGTGGCTGTGCAGGAACCACATTCACCCAGTGGGCTGTAAATGACATGCGTTGTCCCTGACCATAGTTACAGCTCCGCATGTCGGTGCTACCATGCACTTTGGCAGACATAAACAGGCTCAAGGACTGGCATACCTTCTGTTCTACATACATGTTCAGGGCTGGTACTGCCTTTTGGGAAAAGAAACAACGGCTTGGGACTCTCCACCTCGGCTCGGCACAAGACATCAGTTCTCTGTAAGGTGCAGAGTCCGTCACTAGGAAAGGGAGGGACTGCAGCACCAGCAACTTGGCCAGGAGCACCTTCAACTTCTGCGCCGTTGGATGCGTGCATGCATACTGCTGTCTCTTGGCAATCGCTTCAGTGATTAATTGCTGGTGGAATGACTGACGAGGAGTAGAAGGAGGAGGGGCAGGAGCTTCAGGACCAGCAGACGATGGGACAGACAAACAGCTCCCTTCTGCTGAGCCAGTGGATCCTGGACTGCCTGCAATGGGGTGCGTGCCACTGGATGATACAGCTGTTGCTGGGGCAGGCTGGACCACCACATCAGAACCACGATTGTCCCAGGCCACTTTATGGTGTCTCTGCATATGTTGTTGCCTGGCAGTTGGGCCAACATTGGCCCCCTGGCCACGCTTCACCTTCTGCCCACAGATTCGACATATGGCCATGCTCACCTCCTCGGGAATCTTGACTAAAATCTGCCACACCTACGAGTAGCTGATTTTCCCCCCAACACTCCGCAATGACTGACTGTTATTGCCGCTTCTTACATGAACCCGTGCACCAATCCTTTCCAGGCAGCTAGGCTGCTGTGAAGTGGGTGGTCTACCCCAGGCCCGTTTGGCTGCCGACCTCCCACTGCTGCCACCCTGCTTACTCCCAGCCATGCCTCGTGGGAAAGCTGCCACCCTCTTCAACCGATGATGATGAAGCACCTTCTTCACTCAAATACAAAGTGCGATCGGCTTCATCATCATTGAATAGTGTCTACAAGTCACTGGTGTCCTCCTCAACACTCTCTGGGTCAGGAGCTTGACTGCTTGCAATAACGCCTCACACGCCACCCTCCTCATCACTACTTGCCCGCCTAGCGGAGGAAGCGGTGGATGTCTCCTCCAAATCTTGGCTAGGAAGTAGCTGCTGACTGTCCTCGAGTAGCTCATCCTCGCTGAATAGTAGAGCTGAGCCCACAGCAGATAGTACTTCTGTGGCTGAGGGAACAGCAAAGGACAGGGGCAGTTGAGAACAGGTGAGGGCACAGGGCCTGCTCCTGGGCCATGCCAACTAAGGGTTGTTTCTGACAAACTCACCGACTGTTGGCTGGGGGTGTCCGGTTTCACTTAGGATAAATTGGATGACCAAGTTAACCAATCAATAGCCGCTGGGTTGCTGGTCAAGACACGACCAGTAGATGACAGCGGGAGCTCAGGCCTTATGCTGCGACTCCTCCTGCTGCCACGCCCTCTTAATCTGCTGCAACCTCTGACAACGCCAGAAACATTTATGCCTCTGCCACTCCTCTTTGCATGGCCTGGCACTTCTCTGTCTGACATACTTTTAGCTGAATTAAAATAATAAAAACAACCCTAAAAGCCTAGAATATATTTCTCTTTTTGGGCAGAAATAAGCCACTAACCGCTTTTAGCACAAACACAAGTAAACGTGAACTAGCTATATATTTCTCCTTTTGGACTGAAATAGGCCACTAAATTATTATAGCGGAAATAAAGACAAACGTCTCCTGCGTATATATTTCTTGCATTCGACTGAAAAAGGCCGCTAAATGATTTTAGCGTAAATAACTGAAAAAGTTAACTGTGTATATTTTTCTCTTTTGTAAACGGGCAGTAAACGGATATACTTTTCACGGGTTGCACTGAACGGACAATATACGCTTTTAGCTCAAATATCACCAAAATGTCAACAGCGTATATTTTTCACGAGTTGTACTGAACTGGCAAAATACGATTTTAGTGCAAATAACAACAAATGTCAACGGTGTGTATTTTTCTATTTTTCTCTAGAAATATGACAAAAACACTTTAAGCGCAAATAACACCAAAATGGCAACAGTGTATATTTTTCTCGGGTTGTACTGAACTGGCAATATACACTTTTAGAACAAATAACACCAAAATGTCTACAGGGTATATTTTTCATGGGTTGTACCGAACTGGCAATATAAGCTTTTAGCGCAAATAAAAACACATGCCAACTTTGTGTATTTTTCTCTTCTTCTCTTGAAAAAAAACGCTTATAGCGCAAATAACACTGAAATGTGAACAGGGTATATTTTTCTCGGGTTTTACTAAACTGGCAATATATGCTTTTAGCACAAATAATACCAAAATGTCAACAGCGTATATTTTTCACGGTTTGTACTGAACTGGCAATATACGCTTTTAGCGCAAATAACAACAAAAATGGCAACAGTGTATATTTTTCCCGCGTTGTACTAAACTGGCAATATACGCTTTTAGTGCAAATAACACCAAAATGTCAACGGTGTGTATGTTTTTTATTTTTCTCTAGAAATATAACAAAAACCGCTAATAGCACAAATAACACCCAAATGTAAACAGGGTACATTTTCCTCGGGTTGTACTGAACTAGCAATATACGTTTTTAGCGCAAATAACGCCAAAATGTCTACAGCGAATGTTTTTCACGGGTTGTACTAAACTGGCAATATACGCTTTTAGCGCAAATAACAAATGTCAACAGTGTGTATTTTTCTTTTTCCTGAGAAATATGACAAAAAATGCTTGTAGCGCAAATAACACCAAAATGGCAACAGTGTATAGTTTTCTGGGGTTGTACTGAACTGGCAATATACGCTTTTAGCACAAATAAAAGCAAATGCCAACTGTGTGTATTTTTCTCTTGTTCTCTTGAAATATGACAAAAAAATGCTTATAGCGCAAATACCACTGAAATGTTAACAGGGAATATTTTTCACGGGTTGTACTGAACTGGCAATATAAGCATTTAGCGCATATAACAACAAATGTCACTGGTCAGTTTTTTTTTTTACTCTAGAAATATGACAAAAAAAGCTTTTAGCGCAAATAACACCAAAATGTCTACAGCAAATATTTTTCATGGGCTGTACTGAACTGGCAATATACGCTTTTAGCGCAAATAACAACAAATGTCAACAGTGTGTATTTTTCTCTTTTTCTCTAGAAATATTACAAAAAAGCTTTTAGCACAAATAACACCAGAATGTCAACAGGGTATATTTTTCATGGGTTGTACTGAATTGGCAATATACGCTTTTAGAGCAAATAAAAACAAATGGAAACTGTGTATTTTTCTCTTGTTCTCTAGAAATATGACAAAAAACGCTTATAGCGCAAATGACACTGAAATGTGAACAGGGCATATTTTTTCCGGGTTGTAATGAACTGACAAAATACACTTTTAGCACAAATAATACCAAAATGTCAACAGGGTATATTTTTCATGGGTTGTAGTGTACTGGCAATATACGCTTTTAGCGTAAATACCATTAAACTATCAATGGTGTGTATTTTTTTCTTTGTCTCAAGAAATAGGACCAAAAAACGCTTATAGCACAAATAACACCCAAATGTGAACAGGGTAAATTTTCCTCGGGTTGTACTGAACTGCAATATATGCTGAACAATATATGTGAACAGGGTATATTTTTCTTGGGCTAAAATAGTTTAGAGACGGCTCTACCAATCTGTGATTGGACTATGGTGCTCAATACCCAAATGGTGTGAGCTTCCAAACACCACAAAAAATAGGAATAAAATAATAATGTCAGGGTATGGCAGATAAGTTGAGTGCCATACCCTGACATTATTATTGTATTCCTATATTTTTCTTGGGTTGTACTGAACTAGCAATATATATGCTTTTAGTGCAAATAACATTAAAATATGAATAGGGTATATTTTTTACGGGTTGTACTGAACTGGCAATATACGCATTTAGTGCAAATAACAACAAATGTTGTGGACAAATGTTGTGGATAACCTCCCACGACACTGGTTTTTAACCACTTCAGCCCCCCTAGCTTAAACACCCTTAATGACCAGGCCACTTTTTACAATTCTGCACTACACTACTTTCACCGTTTATTGCTCCGTCATACAACTTACCACCCAAATTAATTTTACCTCCTTTTCTTCTCACTAATAGAGCTTTCATTTGGTGGTATTTCATTGTTGCTGACATTTTAACTTTTTTTGCTATTAATAAAAATTTAACGACATTTTTGCAAAAAAATGACATTTTTCAATTTCTGTTGTAAAATCTTTAAAAAAAAACTACATTTCTATATAAATTTTCCGCAAAATTTATTGTTCTACATGTCTTTGATAAAAAAAAATCCAATAAGTGTATATTTATTGGTTTGGTTAAAAGTTATAGCGTTTACAAACTATGGTGCAAAAAAGTGAATTACCGCACTTTGAAGCAGCACTGACTTTCTGAGCACCTGTCATGTTTCTTCAGGTGCTAGAATGTCAGGATAGTATAAATACCCCCCAAATGTTACCATTTTAGAAAGAAGACACCCCAAAGTATTCGCGGAGGGGCATGGTGAGTTCATGTATCATTTCATTTTTTTTCACAAGTTAGCGGAAAATTACACTTTCTGAGGAAAAAAAATGATAAAGTTTCCATTTCTGCTAACTTCTGGCAAAAAAAAAAATCTCAGACAGACTCACTATGCCCCTCAGTGAATACCTTGGGGTGTCTACTTTCCGAAATGGGGTCATTTGTGGGGTGTGTTTACTGTTCTGGCATTTTGGGCGGGGCTAAATTGTGAGCAGCCCTGTAAAACCTAAAGGTACTCGATGGAATTTGGGCCCCTTTGCGCACCCAGGCTGCAAAAAAGTGTCACTCATGTGGTATTGCCGTACGCAGGAGAAGTAGGGCAATGTGTTTTGGGGTGTATTTTTACATATACAGTCATGTGAAAAAATTAGGACACCCTTTGAAAGCATGTGGTTTTTTGTAACATTTTTAATAAATGGTTATTTCATCTCCGTTTCAACAATACAGAGAGATTAAAGTAATCCGACTAAACAAAGAAAACTGAAGAAAAGTCTTTTCAAGATCTTCTGTAAATGTCATTCTACAAAAATGCCTATTCTAACTGAGGAAAAAGATAGGACACCCTTGCCCCTAATAGCGAGTGTTACCTCCTTTGGCTGAAATAACTGCAGTGAGACGGTTCTTGTAGCCATCTACCAGTCTTCGACATCGGTCTGAGGAAATTTTACCCCACTCCTCAATGCAGAACTTTTTCAGCTGTGAGATGTTTGAGGGGTTTCTTGCACGTACAGCCCTTTTCAAGTCACCCCACAGCATCTCAATGGGATTCAAATCTGGACTTTGACTTGGCCATTCCAGGACTCTCCATTTCTTCTTTTTCAGCCAATCTTTGGTTGATTTACTAGTATGTTTTGGGTCATTGTCATGTTGCATGGTCCAGTTCCGCTTCAGCTTTAATTTTCTAACTGATGGTCTCACATGTTCTTCAAGCACCTTCTGATACACAGTAGAATTCATCGTGGATTCTATGATGGTGAGCTGACCAGGTCCTGCTGCAGCAAAGCAGCCCCAAACCATGACACTTCCACCTCCATGCTTCACAGTTGGTATGAGGTTCTTTTCTTGGAATGCTGTGTTTGGTTTACGCCAAACATGTCCTCTGCTGTTGTGTCCAAATAATTCAATTTTGGACTCATCTGTCCAAAGAACATTATTCCAGAAGTCCTGGTCTTTGTCAACTTTATCTCTGGCAAATGTCAGTCTGGCCTCGATGTTTCTCTTGGAAAGCAAAGGTTTCCTCCTTGCACACCTCCCATGCAAGTTAAACTTGTACAGTCTCTTTCTGATTGTAGAGGCATGTACTTCTACATCAACAGTAGCCAGAGCCTGCTGTAGTTCTCGAGATGACACTTTAGGGTTTTTGGAGACCTCTTTTAGCATCTTGCGGTCTGCTCTTGGGGTGAACTTGCTGGGCGACCAGTCCTGGGCATGTTGGCAGTTGTTTTGAAAGCCCTCCACTTGTAGACTATCTTCCGGACAGTGGAATGGCTGATTTCAAAATCTTTGGAGATCTTTTAAATCCCTTCCCAGACTCATAGGCTGCTACAATCTTTTTCTGAAGTCCTCTGACAGCTCTTTTGCTCTCACCATGGTGCTCACTCTCACTTCAACAGTCAGGAGCACACCAAACTAAATGTCTGAGGTTTAAATAGGGCAAGCCTCATTCAACATGCAGAGTAACGATCTACTAATTATGTGCACCTGGTGTGATATACCTGTGTGAGATCTGAGCCAATTTAAGAGGGAATACATGTGAGGGTGTCCTATCTTTTTCCTCAGTTAGAATAGGCATTTTTGTAGAATGACATTTACAGAAGATCTTGAAAAGACTTTTCTTCAGTTTTCTTTGTTTAGTTGGATTACTTTAATCTCTCTGTATTGTTGAAACGGAGATGAAATAACCATTTATTAAAAATGTTACAAAAAACCACATGCTTTCAAAGGGTGTCCTAATTTTTTCACATGACTGTACCCATGTTGGGTGAGAGAAATATCTCTGTAAATTGTCAACTTTGTATAAAAAAATATAAAAAGTTGTAGTTTACAGAGATATTTCTCTCACCCAGCATGGGTATATGTAAAAATACACCCCAAAACATATTGCCCTACTTCTCCTGAGTACGGCGATACCACATGAGTGACACTTTTTTGCAGCCAAGATGCGTAAAGGGGCCCTAAAACCAATAAGTACCTTTAGGATTTCACAGGGCATTTTTACGCATTTGGATTCTCACGCTTTAGGGCCCCTAAAATGCCAGGGCAGTATAAATACCCCATATGTGACCCCATTTTGGAAAGAAGACACCCCAAGGTATTCCGTGAGGGGCATGGCGAGTTCATAAAAGATTTTTTTTTTGGCACAAGTTAGCGGAAATAGATTTTTTTATTGTTTTTTCTCACAAAGTCTCCCTTTCCGCTAACTTTTGACAAAAAGTTCAATTTTTCATGGACTCACTATGCCCCTCAGCGAATACCCTGGGGTGTCTTCTTTCCAAAATTTGTGGGGTGTTTGTACTGTTCTGGCATTTTGGGCGGGGCTAAATTATGAGCAGCCATGTAAAACCTAAAGGTATTCATTGGAATTAGGGCCCCTTTGTGCACCCAGGCTGCAAAAAAGTGGCACACATGTGGTATTGCCGTACGCAGGAGAAGTAGGGCAATGTGTTTTGGGGTGTATTTTTACATATACCCATGTTGGGTGAGAGAAATATCTCTGTAAATTGTCAACTTTGTATAAAAAAATATAAAAAGTTGTAGTTTACAGAGATATTTCTCTCACCCAGCATGGGTATATGTAAAATACACCCCAAACACATTGCCCTACTTCTCCTGAGTACGGCGATACCACATGAGTGACACTTTTTGCAGCCAAGATGCGTAAAGGGGCCCTAAAACCAATAAGTACCTTTAGGATTTCACAGGGCATTTTTACGCATTTGGATTCTCACGCTTTAGGGCCCCTAAAATGCCAGGGCAGTATAAATACCCCATATGTGACCCCATTTTGGAAAGAAGACACCCCAAGGTATTCCGTGAGGGGCATGGCGAGTTCATAAAAGATTTTTTTGGCACAAGTTAGCGGAAATAGATTTTTTTATTGTTTTTTCTCACAAAGTCTCCCTTTCCGCTAACTTTTGACAAAAAGTTCAATTTTTCATGGACTCACTATGCCCCTCAGCGAATACCCTGGGGTGTCTTCTTTCCAAAATTTGTGGGGTGTTTGTACTGTTCTGGCATTTTGGGCGGGGCTAAATTATGAGCAGCCATGTAAAACCTAAAGGTATTCATTGGAATTAGGGCCCCTTTGTGCACCCAGGCTGCAAAAAAGTGGCACACATGTGGTATCGCCGTACTCAGGAGAAGTAGGGCAATGTGTTTTGGGGTGTATTTTTACATATACCCATGTTGGGTGATAGAAATATCTCTGTAAATTGACAACTTTGTATAAAAAAAATTAAAAAGTTGTCGTTTACAGCGATATTTCTCACACACAGTATGGGTATATAAAAATACACCCCAAAACTCATTTCCCTACTGTCACGACCCGCGTTGGAGTCGTGACTCTTTAGTTGGCATGCGGTTGCCGTTGGCAACCTTCGTGCCACGACCGGTGTTGCGGTCGTGTCAGTTTTGCCGCATGCGGTTGCCGGCGGCTAGGTCTGTTGTTGCCGCATGTGAGGGGTGTGTTCGTGTTTCCTCACATGCGGTTTCCGCTGGCAACTTTGTTCACTTTGCATGCGAGTCTTTGTCTGCTGTGTGTGTGCACAGGGTTAAGGTGTGGTTGCTTGTTATGGTGGGTGTGACCTCAGGCCTCCTTATTACCTTGTGTGTGGAACCTGAGGTCAGTTTTGTTTGTCCAGCCATGGTGTGAGCATGGCTGGAGTGTGTTGTTTGGATCCCACCTTTATGTTTGTGTGAGCCACCCTTATTTGTTATATTGTATTTGTTGTGGGTTTGTATGTTGCAGTATGTTGGTTTGTGTGCTCCGGAAGGGGCTTGCTTACCCGGAGGGGTATAGCATACACCGGATGGTGTGCTGCCCGGCCAGGTCTCCCCCCAGGCATCTGGTGTCCGCTTGGGGTCCGGGAGGTCCTGGCGCTGCTTCTCTATCTTCAGCACGGCAGGTAAGTGTGGTTTTCTTGTACCTGTTTCTTATGTTACTTGCCTGCCGTGCGGGCACACACTGTTCGGGTCCCGGCTGCTGTGGGGGCCTCTGGAGACTCCTGCTCATCCACGGTCTAGGGTGAGCAGGTGGTCTCTGCCCTGTTTTCATCTGAGGGCGAGACAGGGCGTTCAGGGCCATAGGTACGTGGGTATGAGCCGTCCCACCTTCAGGGTCCGCTCATACAGCCAGGAGACCAGGGCAAGTTTTAGGGATGTGTCAGGAGGTCATCTGCTCCTTTGTCCCTACTTTTAGGCCCAGCGGCCGTGGAAAGTGCTCGCCGGGGAGTTTCCCCCACTCCCCGTCGTGACACCTACTTCTCCTGAGTACGGTGATACCACATGTGTGCCACTTTTTTGCAGCCAAGATGCGCAAAGGGGCCCAAATTCCCATGAGTACCTTTAGGATTTCACAGGGCATTTTCACGCATTTGGATTCTCACGCTTTAGGACCCCTAAAATGCCAGGGCAGTAAAAATACCCCACATGTGACCCTATTTTGAAAAGAAGACACCCCAAGGTATTCCGTGAGGGGCATGGCGAGTTCACAGAATTTTTTTTTTTGCCACAAGTTAGTGGAAATTGATATATATATATTTTTTTTTTACAAAGTCTCATATTCCACTAACTTGTGACAAAAAATAAAATTTTACATGAGCTCACCATACCCCTCACGGAGTAAAAAATATCAATTTCCGCTAACTTGTGCCAAAAAAAATTCTGTGAACTCGCCATGCCCCTAACGGAATACCTTGGGGTGTCTTCTTTCCAAAATGGGGTAACATGTGGGGTATTTATACTGCCCTGGCATTTTAGGGGCCCTAAAGCGTGAGACCCCAAATGCGTAAAAATGCTCTGTGAAATTCTAAAGGTACTTATTGGTTTTAGGGCCCCTTTGCGCATCTTGGCTGCAAAAAAGTTTCACTCATGTGGTATCGCCGTACTCAGGAGAAGTAGGGCAATGTGTTTTGGAGTCTATTTTTACATATACCCATACTGTGTGTGAGAAATATTGCTGTAAACGACAACTTTTTAAAAAAAATTTATACAAAGTTGTCAATTTACAGAGATATTTCTCTCATCCAGCATGGGTATATGTAAAAATACACCCCAAAACACATTGCCCTACTTCTCCTGAGTACGGCGATACCACATGAGTGACACTTTTTTGCAGCCAAGATGCGCAAAGGGGTCAACATTCCAATGAGTACCTTTTTAGGAGGGCATTTTTACGCATTTGGATTCTCACGCTTTAGGGCCCCTAAAATGCCAGGGCAGTATAAATACCCCACATGTGACCCCATTTTGTAAAGAAGACACCCCAAGGTATTCCGTGAGGGGCATGGCGAGTTCACAGAAAAAAATATTTTGCCACAAGTTAGCGGAAATTGATATATATATATTTTTTTTTTACAAAGTCTCATATTCCACTAACTTGTGACAAAAAATAAAATTTTACATGAGCTCACCATACCCCTCACGGAATACCTTGGGGTGTCTTCTTTCTAAAATGGGGTCACATGTGAGGTGTTTGTACTGCCCTGGCATTTGAGGGTCTCTGCAATCATTACACGTATGGCCATCATTAGGAGTTTCTGCTATTCTCCTTATATTGAGCATACGGGTAATGAGATTTATTTTTTTTTCCGTTCAGCCTCTGGGCTGAAAAAAAAAAAAAATGAACGGCACAGATTTTTTCATTCGCATCGATCAATGTGGATGAAAAAATCTCTGCCAAAATCAGTGACTGTGGTGCGGTGGGCTGGGCGCTAACTACCTAACAAGTAGCTAACTAACTGGCGGTGATAAGGGACAATTATGCCCCATTCACACGTCCGCAATTCGGTTTGCGGAACGGAATTGCGGACCCATTCATTTTTATGGGGACAGACTTTGTCCCGCTCGGATCCGGAATTACGGATCCGCGCTTCCGGGTCTGCACTTCCGTTCCGCAAACATATAGAACATGTCCTATTGCGGACAAGAAAAAGCATTTTCTATATAGTTCTGGCAATGTGCGGATCTGCAAAATGCGGAAAGCACATTGCCGGTGTCCGTGTTTTAAGGATCTGCGGATCCGTGGATCGGATCCGTGGATGCACGGATCCGCAAAACACACATGGACGTCTGAATGGAGCCTTACAAGGGGTGTGATCAATGACAGGGGGGTGATCAGGGAATCTAGATGGGGTGATCAAGGGGTTAACAAGTGAGGGGGGGGGGGTTAGTGTAGTGTTTGGTGCAACTTTACATAGCTACCTGGTCCTCTGGTGGTCGATCCCAGCAAATGGGACCACCAGAGGACCAGGTAGCAGGTATATCAGACGCTGTTAACAAAACAGCGTCTGATATACTTGTTTGATGCGAATTATTTCGCATCTACAGCCTGCCAGCGATTTATCATCGCTGGCAGGCTGCAGTACAAGTTGAGATGACGCGCCGATGCGTCCAGGAGGAGTAGACCAGCCGCCTCCTGGACGCATCGGTGCGTACAGCCGTCGGGAGGCGGTTAAGGACATATGGGTCAGATGGACTGACAGAACTAAGTGTACTTTGCCTCCCATCCTCATGAAAAGTCTCTAATCATCATCTCTGGGGTAGCCTCAGCTACAGCTCTGAGAAGGAGCCTCCTAATGCAAGGGATGACACAACAGACAATTACTGCAAGAATCAATAGCACAACGAATATAACCATTCCAATTTGTAACAGGGTCTGTTTCCAATTTCTAATCCAGTTTTCAAACCAATTTCTCTTTAATTTTTCAGACAGAGAAGTAAATCTCTTCAGGGCATTCATAACCTTACCATTTGGGCCTAAGTTATCAGGAATCACAGTACAGCAGGTTTCACCGATCATTTTGCATACACCACCTTTTTCTGCTAGTAGCATGTCCAGGGCTATTCTATTTTGGAATGCCATAACACTAGTGGGCCCAAGTTGTTCCACTATACCCTTTAATGCATCTCTGGTGTAATTTACAATTCTCTGCTGATTATAGTAGATATAGTTGATCCAGTCCACATTTTTGCTTATAGTCACTATTGGGATTAAATACATAGAAGGACATCAACACTAGGGCTAAGGCACATTGTCCATGCCAGACAATTGTCAACTTCGTTCTCAGTTTTATATCTTCACACGACCAAATCACATCCCCTAATGCTCTTATCTGGTTCATCTAATGACTTTGGAAGGGCTTACCGGTGGTATTTACCACAATTTTACAATAACCTTCTGGAAACCTGCCCATGTCTTTGCCTTTGTTGGCCTCTATTTCCAAACAGGTATAATTTCCTTTGTTGTGGCACAGGTGATACACCCAGATCTATTTACCTGTGATGGCGTATATTTTATCCATTCCAACCAAAAGTTATGGTCAGAAAATCCTGTTTCCACTGCCAATGTCTCCTCTACAGTAAAGGGGGGTCTGGCTACTTTCCCTGGTAACAAGGGGTTGGGTACTTTTGGAAGTGAATTAGGGGTTGGATTCGGGACAGGCCTGTCTGGAATGTCCTTAAGGTGGAACCGTTCCCAGGGCCCATATTTATCAGACGGATATTTCCTCAAACCATACATTCCCAAATCTGTTGGTTGGGGGGTTTGATACAATTGGAGTTTCCGGGACAGTGGCCTCATTCACAGCCCGAAGATCATGTACCATCCTGTAGGTGTCAGGTTGTCCTTTTTTACCTCGCTTCCTCACTGGAAAAAGGGCCGTGTTACATGGTGAGGTGGTGAGAATTATGACACCAACTTAAGGAAGGCCTGTAACTGTTGAGTGACAGCATCTATCTGTGCCACAGACAGGGGATACTGAGGTTTACGAGGAAGAACCGCGCCTGGTTTCAAGTGCACCATCACAGGCTGCACCCGGAGCCTCCCAACATCCTGTGGTCCTTTTGCCCCCAGTGTCTCAGGTATGACAGACAGAACAGCAGCTGGAAGTGAATCTTCAGGAGGACAGTCCTCTAGGGACATAAGAGCAGCCAGTAAGTAAGCCCTTTTTGGGCATTCATGATCTGGCCATTAATTATTGTGGACATAACAACTATTAATACTAACTATCTTCGGGCAATACTGTCAATGGATCACTGGGCTAGAACTATCAGACCATAACAACTTTGTTTTTCCTTTTGCACAACTTTTCCACGGTCCAAAAACCTATTTTTACGATCTCGATTAGGATCCATATGCTTTTAGTCAGGAACAGCAGTCACACAAGGAGGAACAAGAAACATCATCCTTTTAAGTCTCTAGACTCATCACTTTCTTGAAATGACTCGAATTAAGCTTTCCTTCAACCTTCACTGATGTGCTTGTGATCAACAACACTTTGAATGGACCATCAAAAGGTTTGAGAACTTATCTGATCTGATAACAGCAATGCCATTTTCAACCTGTGCCAAAAGAAACTGAGTCATGGGAAGTCCAACACCCACCTTGGTACAACTGCTTTTCGAAGGCACATGATCTCACATCACAAACGCCTATGGGATCAACACAGGAGTACAAGCAGCACACAAACTCAAAGCCACCATGCTCCTCCTGGTCCAGCATCTTCAGCCACGTCAACCACTGCTGTCCTCCCTGCCCCCTCTCAACCAACCGCCACTCCTCCTCTCACCTTCATCAGTTCCTGCTCATCTGCCCACAGTCAGGTGTCTGTCAAGGACATGTTTGAGCGTAAAAAGCCAATGTCACAGAATCACCCCCTTGCCCGGCGACTGACAGCTGGCTTGACGGAACTCTTGGCCCGCCAGCTTTTACCATACCAGCTGGTGGAGTCTGAGGCCTTCAAAAAATTTGTCGCTATTGGGACACCACAGTGGAAGGTACCCGGACGAATTTTTTTTTCAAAAAAGGCAATCCCAAACTTCTACCATGTCATTGAAAAGGAAGTCATGGCATCTCTGGCATACAGTGTTGGGGCAAGGGTCCATCTGACCACTGATACCTGGTCTGCAAAGCACGGTCAGGGCAGGTATATCACGTACACTGCGCATTGGGTCAACCTGCTGATGGCTGACAAGCATGGAATGCGTGGCTCCGCAGCGGAGTTGGTGACACCACCACGACTTGCAGGCAGACCTACTGCCACCTCCTCTACTCCTACTCCATCCTCTTCGATATCCTCCTCGGCTGAGTCCTCTTCTTCTGCGGTGTCTGGCTGCACATCAACTGAATCCCCTCAGCTCCCCAGGGGTTATTCCACATCCCGGATACAACAGTGTCACGCTGTCATGGGGTTGACTTGCCTGAAAGCAGAGAGCCACACAGGACCAGCACTCCTGTCCGCCCTGAACGCACAGGTGGATCAGTGGCTGACCCCGCACCAACTGGAGATCGGCAAAGTGGTGTGTGACAATGGAACAAATTTGTTGTCGGCATTAAATTTGGGCAAGTTGTCACATGTGCCATGCATGGCACATGTGTTGAATCTCATCGTACAACGTTTTGTGTCTAAGTACCCAGGCCTACAGGACGTCCTCAAGCAGGCCAGGAAGGTGTGTGGCCATTTCAGGCGTTCCTACACGGCCATGGCGCACTTTTCCGATATTCAGCGGCGAAACAACATGCCAGTGAGGCGCTTGATATGCGACAGCCCGACACGTTGGAATTCAACACTCCTAATGTTCGACCGCCTGCTCCAACAAGAAAAAGCCGTCAACGAGTATTTGTATGAACGGGGTGCTAGGACAGCCTCTGCGGAGCTGGGTATTTTTTTGCTACGTTACTGGACGCTCATGCGCAATGCCTGTAGGCTCATGCGTCCTTTTGAGGAGGTGACAAACCTAGTCAGTCGCACCGAAGGCACCATCAGCGACCTCATCCCATTTGTTTTCTTCCTGGAGTGTGCCCTGCGAAGAGTGCTGGATCAGGCTGTAGATGAGCGTGAAGAGGAAGAGGAAGAGTTGTGGTCACCATCACCACCAGAAACAGCCTTGTCATCATCGCTTGCCGGACCTGCGGCAACGCTGGAAGAGGAGTATGAGGAAGAGGAGTCAGAGGAGGAATGTGGCGGCTTTGAGGAGGAGGAAGACCAACCACAGCAGGCACCCCAGGGTGCTCGTTGTTGTCACCTATCTGGGACCCATGGTGTTGTACATGGCTGGGGAGAAGAACAGACCGTCAATGACATCGGTGAGGACGAGGAACGGGAAATGAGTAGCTCTGCATCCAACCTTGTTCAAATGTGGTCTTTCATGCTGTCATGTCTGTTGAGGGACCCACGTATAAAAAGGATGAAGGAGAACGACCTGTACTGGGTGGCCACGCTACTAGACCCCCGGTATAAGCAGAAAGTGGCAGAAATGTTACCAAATTACCGAAAGTCGGAAAGGATGCAGCAGTTCAAAACCAAACTAAAAAATATGCTTTACACAGCGTATAAGGGGGATGTCACAGCACGACGGGAATCTAACAGGGGAAGAGGTGAGTGTAATCCTCCTCCTACCACGGCGGCAAGGACTGGACTATTTACAGATGTGTTGTTGATGGAGGACATGCAGAGCTTTTTCAGTCCAACTCATCGCCACAGCCCTTCGGGATCCAGCCTTAGAGAATGACAGGTAGCAGACTACCTCGCCTTAACAGCAGATATCGACACTCTGAGGAGCAATGAACCCCTTCACTACTGGGTGTGCAGGCTTGACCTGTGGCCTGAGCTATCCCAGTTCGCGATAGAACTTCTGGCCTGCCCTGCTTCAAGTGTCCTGTCAGAAAGGTCCTTCAGTGAAGCAGGAGGCATTGTCACTGACAAGAGAAGTCGCCTCGGTCAAAAAAGTGTTGATTACCTTCATAAAGATGAATGAGGCATGGATCCCGAAGGGACTGACAGTGGGGGATACGTTTGACTAACAAAAGGCCTGATTACACGCCTTGGCCTCAAAATGGTCCCCACGCTGCTGTATTTAATGTCTGCATACCGGATGACTTTCGTGAATTCTCCACCACCAACTAGGGTTCAAGCCGCAATGTTTTAGTCACTTTTCTGGCTGGAAAACATCAATTTTTCCGGCCGCTGCTACAATAGCGGCTGCAACAATGCCTTTATTTTTCAGGCATGTGTACATGCCTAATTTTTCTGTCCTATAGTGTAGCACTGTGGCTGCAAAAACAAACCAAAAGAAAAAGGCACATACAAGTGTCAATTCCCCTTCGTGATCGTTACCTTGTTGTGGTGAAGGGGCTTGCGTATCACAATAAAGCAATCATCACCTCTATGAGTGTGTTGGCAATGTTGCCACACCCCAGATGATAAGGCCGTTGCTTCTTTATGGTCAGACCAAAAGCGATCGGACGGCTGGATAATATTTCATAGAAAAAACATTATTTTACCTTTTTTTTTTTTTTATATGTTGTATGGGTTTTTAATACATAAAATAAAAAATCATAATAAAGTCTCTTAATAGTTTATTAGAAATGATGCAGACAATTAAAAAAAATCCCCATCAATTCCAATACAAAGCAAGTACAGAGCTCAGAACTAAATTATTTCATGATGTCGTAATGGTTTGCTAATTCGACAATGGTTAATCAATTCGACCAGATACGGTACGTAACAGGGATTAAACTGATAGGAATAGTACTAGTTAAGACACCACTCATATAGGGTGTCACAGCACATTGCTCTGTGTACGCGCAGTGCCCCAATTTGGGAGTATGAGGACCGACCAAGCTGCTTTTTCCATCTCCCGGTTCCTGAAATCAATTAAGTTTGGTGTATGAGAGTTTGGTCTGTCACTGTGAAGGCAGTCGAAGGTACCCGGCCTAAATTTTTTTTCACAAAAGGCAATCCCTGATATGGGATGTAACAGGGATTACTTAACTACCTGAATAGACGTATAAAAATAAAAATAATGAATGCTTTATTAAATGATCAAGGGTTAAAAAGACATGAAAATCCCTTCAGGTATTCAGAGTGTATGATGTGTGGAGAGGGAGTCTAACACATACTCCAACCACACCCAGTCACTCTGACCAATTCATACAGGTGTAACACAGACAGTGAACACTGTCAATGATGGGTGAAACTCAGCTAGTCATGTATGGTTCGGTAACGGTATAGTCAAGGTCGACCGGTATACTGCTCATAAAGAGTTGAGCGACCCCTCACACAAACTAGTACCCCATCCAACTAGCTGCCTGACCAGCCAATCACCCAATATTCACTGGTTACATATAAAGCCTGTACGAGACGTGCATAGCAATCAGCAACTGCCGTCTCTTATTGGTATGTGCCGAGATACGGTGATTACTACTCAACGCGTTTCCACAGGGCTACCACTCTGCCCTGTATCATCAGGAGCTATCCACTCTTTCATTCATACAGTCATTTAGAGAGACAATGTCCCGAGCACCTTTTGCGTGCAGGGGCTCCGGCACTATGACGGCCGCACGTGGCCGCCCAACATGCGGGCATATAAGCTTAACACCCCGCCCATAGGTTATGACGTCAGATGGGAGGCGTGGACACAGAACAGGTGGGGCCCTCCCACCGCTGTTCCAACACCTCCCACACCCCTTTCACACAGTCATACCTACAGGGACCGCAAACCGCAGTCCTATAATTCATCGGGGAAGAATACTCGCGGCCATAGTCATACCATACAGAACTAGAACACATTTACTTGAATGTCCAATAATCGGTGCATAGGGAGAACTGAATACATCATGATGAATACATCATATCAGAAGATGTGTATGAGTCTCCTGCATGATCAGAAAACATACAGGAGATTACCATTAGACCCTACGGCGGAGTTCAAGATCGAACTGGCCATGATCCTTGATGACGCACTGACAGACAGGATTATTAACAAATCGGAGTATGATTTTCTATTGCCCAAATTCCCTGTCTTGGCTGCATTTTATAGTTTACCAAAGGTGCACAAGAGGGGTCCAGAACTAAAGGGGCGTCCAATTGTCTCGGGCATGGGAAGTCTCACTGCTAACATCAGCACGTATGTGGACTTGATATTGCATCCCTTTGTGATTTCTTTACCTTCCTATGCCCGAGACACAATGGACGTGCTCAAAAGACTGGAAGGTATTCAATGTGAGAGGGGCACTATGCTTGCTAGCCTCGATGTCGAGGCACTCTACAGCTCCATACCCCATGAATCTGGGTGTGGGGCTGTGGAGGGGTTCCTCCGTCAAAGGGGGACACAGTTCCAGAGACACAGTGATTTTGTTATGAAGCTGCTCCGGTTCATCCTGACACATAATGTCTTCATCTTTGACCGGCACATCTTCCACCAGCTCAGGGGGGTGGCCATGGGGAGCCCTTGTGCCCCCACGTTCGCTAACCTCTACCTGGGCTGGTGGGAGAGGGACGTGGTCTTTGATGAGTCCATGGATCAGTACACGTCATCGGTGTTACTGTGGCTTAGGTACATCGATGACGTGCTGGTCCTATGGAAAGGATCCAGTGACAAATTCGGCCAGTTCGTGTCCGCACTCAACGTAAATGATGTGGGTCTATTTTTTACCCATGAGATTCATTCAGATGAAATTAACTTCCTTGATATTAAGATCAAACTGAACCATGATGGGAAAATCAGTACGTGTCTATATAGGAAGGAGACGGCCACCAACAGCCTCCTTGACTGGGAGAGCGGCCATCCACTTGCCCTGAGACGTGGGATCCCGAAGGGACAATATCTCAGGGCAAGAAGGAACTGCTCAGAGATGGGTGAATTTAAGGCAGCAGCCGCTGACCTGAGAGAGAGATTCAGCACAAGAGGATACCCATCAAGAGTTTTGAAACAGACATACCATCACGCTTTGTCGGCTGATAGGGCCCAATTGCTTACTCCCAGGAGCAGAAATCAACAGAACTCCTTACCTAGGATCACGGCCACGTTCGATAAAGCACATCTCGTGGTACGGGATGTGCTGAAGCGGTACTGGCCGGTTTTTAAATCGGATCCAGATATTGGGCACCTGGCACCAGACTCTCCACCGATTACATTCAGGCGGGGAGCCAACTTGCGGGACAAACTGGTACATAGTACCTTCACATGTCATAGACCAGTTACATGGCTTAATAGTGAGGCCAAAGGAACCTTCCCATGTGGGTCATGCTTAATGTGCAGGTATGTGAAGCGTGGTCGTTTTTTTGAAAGTCATGTTACGGGTAAACGATACACGATTCGCTCGTTCATTCGCTGCACGACGGCTGAAGTCGTATATCTTATCACATGTAAATGTGGTATCCAATACGTCGGAAAGACGAGACGCGAACTTAGACGGCGTATTGGTGAACATCTATTTGATATACGCAATTCCAGAGATACATCATTGGCACGACATGTATGTGACATGCATGCAGGTGACCCAACTGGATTGATGGTCCAGGGAATAGACACTGTAAAAAAGTCAGTTCGCGGTGGAGATGTGGATCCCTCTCTGCTTCAGAAAGAAGCAAGATGGATATTTCATCTCCAAACCATTCTACCTAAGGGGCTCAATGACAGCATTTCATATGCCTGCTTCTTGTAGAGGCGCCTCTCATAGGTGGAGTGTATATCTTCTATTGCGTCCCTCTCATCATGATGTATTCAGTTCTCCCTATGCACCGATTATTGGATATTCAAGTAAATGTGTTCTAGTTCTGTATGGTATGACTATTGCCGCGAGTATTCTTCCCCGATGAATTATAGGACTGCGGTTTGCGGTCCCCGTAGGTATGACTGTGTGAACGGGGTGTGGGAGGTGTTGGAACAGCGGTGGGAGGGCCCCACCTGTTCTGTGTCCACGTTTCCCATCTGACGTCATAACCTATGGGCGGGGTGTTAAGCTTATATGCCCGCATGTTGGGCGGCCACGTACGGCCATCATAGTGCCGGAGCCCCTGCACGCAAAAGGTGCTCGGGACATTGTCTCTCTAAATGACTGTATGAATGAAAGAGTGGATAGCTCCTGATGATACAGGGCAGAGTGGTAGCCCTGTGGAAACGCGTTGAGTAGTAATCACCGTATCTCGGCACATACCAATAAGAGACGGCAGTTGCTGATTGCTATGCACGTCTCGTACAGGCTTTATATGTAACCAGTGAATATTGGGTGATTGGCTGGTCAGGCAGCTAGTTGGATGGGGTACTAGTTTGTGTGAGGGGTCGCTCAACTCTTTATGAGCAGTATACCGGTCGACCTTAACTATACCGTTACCGAACCATACATGACTAGCTGAGTTTCACCCATCATTGACAGTGTTCACTGTCTGTGTTACACCTGTATGAATTGGTCAGAGTGACTGGGTGTGGTTGGAGTATGTGTTAGACTCCCTCTCCACACATCATACACTCTGAATACCTGAAGGGATTTTCATGTCTTTTTAACCCTTGATCATTTAATAAAGCATTCATTATTTTTATTTTTATACGTCTATTCAGGTAGTTAAGTATTGCAATTTTTAGACGTACTAACATTTCTAGTTCCTTTTGTGTGAGAAATGTAACAGGGATTAAACTGATGAGAATAGTACTACAGAAAATACCACTCATATCGGGTGTGACAGTAAATTGCACGGCGCAGACGCAGTGACCGTGGATAAAAACAGAGTGGAGGGAGCCAGCGTTTTTTTAACCATCTCCCCGTTCGAAAAATCTATTCAATTCACCTTTCGGGGACCCTTGGTGTTGTACGTGGTTGGGTGGAGGAAGAAACCTTCAATGACATCACTGGGACGTGGCTAGCTTGGTATCCAACCTTGTGCAAATGGGGAGTTTGCGGTTGTGCAAATGAACTGTTTGCGGTTGTTTGCGGTGCATTAAAAGGGGAGTTTGGTCTGTCAATGTCTGTAAAGTGGGCGTAACCCTTACACTACCTGATCGATACAACATCATACCTGATCGTATACACACACTGGATGTTTTAAAACATGTTATTCCAAACAATTTAGGAATGTTAGTTGATTTATGCCCTTTATGGATTAAAACCCGACTCTGCGTTCACTACGTAATTTTCCATGGGAGTTTTGCCATAGATCCCCCTCCGGCATGCCACAGTCCAGGTGTTAGACCCCTTGAAACAACTTTCCCATCACTATTGTGGCCAGAAAGAGTCCCTGTGGGTTTTAAAATACGCCTGCCAATTGAAGTCTATGGCGGTTCGCCCGGTTTGCTCGTTCGCGAACATTTGCGGAAGTTCCCGTTCGCTGTTCGCGAACGGAAAATTTTATGTTCGCGACATCGCTATTCACCTGTGAAGTGACACCTCTGTTGTTTTCAATGGTCTCAGGTACCCCATCCCTGCATACAACTTTGGCCATAATCTTCTTTGCTTCTTTGGGTATGCTTTTGACCATCCTGCAAACAAGTCATCACACATCAATATATTCTCATACATGCCCACCTTGGGCAGTTGAATGTAGTATGCAAACATTGAGACAGATACGAAGGGCAAGACATGTATTTCTGGGGTACCTTAACTACCTTACACCCGTTGTTCTGGGCACAAATCATACATCTTTGAGTACATCTGACTGTTACAGTGCTGAACCCTGGGGCATACCATGCGTGTACCATGGGCTCTGTGTCATCGTGGGGTAGAGGGACCTGGGAAGGCAGAGTTTCCCTTGGAACCGTACTAGGCCTTCCTCATTTGTAGTCCCCACTTTTTCATCCACCAGTCCCTTTCCTCCTTCCCCCACCTGGTTCTGTAAGGTCTTAAGAACTTCCAGTGTGACAAAAGGAGTTATTTCAGGGACCTGAACTGTGGCCACTAAGGCAGGGGTCTGCCTAGTCAATTTGGCAGCCATTTTGCCGCCTCTAAGTCTGTTTTACAGTGACCTTTATGTTGTCATCGCTACTCAAGTTAGCGACATGAGGGCTTCCATCAGAGACCTTACTGCTTCCCCATTTGTGATGGGTTTACCTGAAGCAGTCAGGAAGTCTCTGGTTTTCCAACTGGGCACATGATGGGCTGTCCCAAAGGCATACCTGGAATCAGTGTAATGTTGGCTGTTTTACCATCTGCATATCTGTAAGCCATCTTCGGAGCCTTTAGCTCCACTTCTTGAGCAGACATGGGTGGTGGTGTGGACTATGCTTCTTTAAGAGTGTCATGTTTAATCACCACTGACCCACTGGTGTAGTATCTGCCATCCTGGCCATACCTTGATCCATCCACAAAGAGCACATGATCTGGATTACCTAATGTCTGATTTACCACATCCCGCTGTCTCGTGTGACATCATCTGCAAACACTCTGGATCTGGAAGAAAAGTTTAAGTGCCCTAACTCTTCCCTCCCCCCTTGCTCCAGAGGCAACAGGGTGGCTGGAACCAAAATAATATTACATCTGTAGACGTTTCAGGCATCATATGAATACTCTGTCAATAAAAGCACATTACATTAATCAAAATAAAGTGGATGATCATTCACACGTCAGTATTTTTCCAATTCAGATATTCGTTTCGTTTTTTGCGGATCCGTGTTTCCTCAAAAATGCTTACGATTCCGTTCCGTTTTTCCGTGTTTCAGTTTTTTTTAAAAGGGGGAGGAATAGTTGTTGCTAAGGTACCAAAGGAAAAAAAAAATGTTAAAACAGAAGACATCTTATAGAACAGGTGCCATTTTATTGTGCTTGTGGTGTCGGTTTGAGTTGTGAAAGAAACCTCTGCTTGGCTGGCATAGTTTTCTACACTTTTCTCAGCAATCATAATGGCACAAAACCTAATGGATAATGTACTACTTCACTGGCTTATTTCTCAGCGATTCGGATGGCAATCAGCAATGCTGGACGAAGAACCGGGGAGGAAGAGAAGACGGCAGTGGGTCCATCCGATAGTTGCTCAGCACCTTCAGAAAGTACAACTCCACACACTGTTCAATGATCTGCGACAGGACTAGAGTTAACTGTATAGTTTGGGTTCATACCAAATTTTGGGGTGTTCGGGACACGGACCCAAACATTTTCAAAAAAGTTCGGATTCGGGTCCGTTGTTTGGCGATTTCTTCCCGCTTTCTAAAGGGGTGCATAGCAGCCAATCAGCAAGCATTTTACTTCGTGCCCTAAGAAGCCATCACAGCCATGCCTACTAATGGCATGGCTGTGATTGGCTGAGTGCAGCATGTGACCCAGCCTCTTTATAAGCTGGAGTCACATAGTGCCGCACGTTACTCTGCTGATTTGAGCTTAGGGAGAGGATGTTGGTGCTGCGATCAGGGACAGAATAGGGCAGAAATCAGAAGAACCTGTGCTACTTTAATCCACAAGATACAGCAAATAGAGAGGGAGGAAGCTTCAGCAATCCGACATTTCTGTACCCAGCCACTGCAAGGGAAATCTTTTTTTGTAATCCATCTGTTACTGAGGTGGTGCTCCGCAGCCATATTAGCCACTGCAGTGTACTGCATGTGTGTCAGCCAGGGACATCAGCCTAATCCTATTTTGTAGCTCAGTAAAGAAAAAGAAAACTTTTTTTTTCTGGCTGCTCAAGTCCCCTATATTGCCTTTTGTATGTTTAAGGGGTGACATAGTCCATTTGTCTAGCCTGGGATCTGTGGTGCCACAGAACACTTGTGCATACAATGCACTAAACCGTATATTCCATTTCAGCTAGTGCATCAGTGTATTTTAGTTTAAAAAAAAGTGGTCATCCTGATCCACCAAGCCTATTTTACACCGCCAAAATATATATTTGACATTTCTGTGGTGAAATAGAGAATCCGTGTAATGTTGGGGGAAAAACCTTATTCCTTGTCCACAAAACAGTTCTGCATACACCGTCCAACGACATATTTTATATTTCTGCATGGAAATAGTGCTTCTTTTTTTTTATAGAAAAAAACGTTATTCAAGGTCCACCAAACAGTCTGAAATACCCATTCCAACCACCTATTTTACATTGCTGCTGTGAAATACAGCATAAGTGTATTTTTGGGACAAAAGAGTGGTAATCCTGACCAAAGAGCATCTTGAAATACACCGCTTAAATACCGATTTCACATTACAGCTTAGAAATACTGCATTATTCTTTTTTTTTTGTGTGAAAAAAGCTATATTCTTGCTTCACAAAGCAGTTGTACATACACGTTATAAATATCTATTTAAATTTACAGCGGTAAAAAACTGCATTTTTGGGTTTTATTGAAAAAAGAGGTATTTTAGGCTGAAAAAACTGTTGTGCATCCGTCGTTTAAATAATTATTTCCAATAAATAGCAGTTAAGTACTGCATTTGTGAATTTTGGTGAACATATCTGTGTTCTGGGTCCCCAAATCTGGTGTCCATACATAGTATAAATATCTACTGTTAATGTACAGCAGTAGAGTTGAGCGAACACCTGGATGTTCGGTTTCCAGAAGTTCGGCCGAACTTCCCGAAAATGTTCAGGTTCGGGATTCGAACTGGACCCGAACTTCACCCCAAACCTGAGCCCCATTGAAGTCAATGGGGACCCGAACTTTTGGGCACTTAAATGGCTGTAAAATAGCCCTGGAAAGGGCTAGAGGGCTGCAAAAGGCAGCAAAATGTAGGTAAATGCCCTGCAAACATATGTGAAAAGGGAAATGACTTAAAATAAAATAAAATACAGAAAAATTATAAATAAACAAAACTTGAGCCCAAGTGAGTGACAGTGGCACTTGTCACCCAGCAAACAGAGGATGTGGCAGAAACGACACCACATCTGTCATTGTCACCAAGCATCTCCATCAAATCCCATGGAAGTGTTCAGCTATCAGCTGTCCATCTCCCAAACACTGGAGAGAAAAAGAAATGGAAAGAGGAAGTACCCCCCTACCCATGGCTCTGAATGCCTTATTTCAAACTCCCTGGTCCTTTGAAATGCTGTCATTCTGTCTGGTGGACAGTTTTAAAAACCTTATGGCAGTGGCTATCCCAAAGTACGTGTATCCCAGCCACCGCTACTTTTGCAGGCGAGCCATCCCTTCCCTGCACAACCAAGTGGCGGACAAAATCAAGTGTGCACTGCGCAACGCTATCTGTGGCAACGTCCACATAACCAACAACACAGTGGGTAAATGTAGCGGCTGGCCCAATGGCGGATAGCATTTTTGCGAATGTCCTTCCGCCCCCGAGGATTGCTGGGCATTTCTCTTTGTATCATGTTACCTCCTCCTCCTACTCGACTTCCTCCTCCTCCTACCTCCTCCTCATTCACTCAGCGTAACACCTTCACCATCCACAGCAGCACAGCCAGGGGGAAACGACAGCAGGTTGTTTTAAAACTTGTGTGTTTGTGGGAAAAACCCCGCACCGCGCAGGAGCTGTGGACAGGCATGGAACAACAGACCAATCATTAGTTGGTGCCACTGAGCCTCCAGCCCGGCCTGGTGTTGTGTGCTAATGGGCGAAATATACTAGCAGGTCTGGGCCTAGCCGGTTTGACACACATCCCCTGCCTGCCACATGTGCTGAATTTGGGGTGCAGAAATTCCTAAACACCAGTGAAAATTAATTCAGTTAATCAAACACACACAACACCGCCACCCCCCCTTTCACTCAAACCATTAACAAACTATTTACAAATTTTCTTAAAAACATATTAATATAACTATAATGCAGCTAAACTTACTATATAAACAAACAAAACTATATACACGCCTTATCCTTAAGGCCAGTGACATCGCAGTGGCTCGAAGAGTGTGTTCCTGCACCAACTGGCCTGGAACACAATTGTCCAGCCAGGGCACAGTTCTGGAGGATGAGGATAATGAGGAGGAACCGTGTTCTCAAGCCAGCTCACGGGCAGCTGGGTCACCATCAGCAGCTCAGAAGGCTAGGTTAGCATTGGCGAAATGTGGGAAAGCTTTGTCATCACGCCACAGCAACCTGCACCACCAGCAGATCTGGAACGTCTTAGCAGGAGGCAGCATTTCAGCGACATGGTGGAGTACACGTACTTACTGATGGGTTTGCCCAGGGGCGTAGCTACAGGGAAGCGTGGGAAGCACACTGTTTTGGGTCCCTGACCTAGAAGGGGCCCATCCAGGAGGAGGAGGAGGAGGACTAAAAGACTTTGTCAGGGCCCCCTCAACAGTATTATACAATGAAATTAGATTATAGACAGTGTAGAAAGCGGATGGAAAATAAACCCAAACAGCCTCACACCCTACACACTCAACACCCTCCACCCCCTTTCACTCAAACCATTAACAAACTATTTACAAATTTTCTTAAAAACATATTAAAATAACTATAAGGCAGCTAAACTAACCATATAAAGAAACAAAACTATATACAAGCCTTAACTTAAGGCCAACCAAATACAAGTGGCTCAGAGGGTGGGTGTCTGCACCAACATAGGCCCTGGCCCGGAACACAATTGTCCAGCCAGGGCACAGTTCTGGAGGATGAGGAAGATGAGTAGGAGGAACGCTGGGAGATACAGAGGACACAGACGATATACCTCCCTCAAAGAGGATAGCTTGTTCTTGCCTCTGGGCGGCCTGGCAGACATGAGCGACTACATGCTGCAGTGCCTGTGCAACGACCGCCCAGTTACTGCCAAATTCTAACTTTTGCTGATTACTGGGTGGCCACCCTGCTGCATCCCCGTTACAAGGGTAACGTGCCGTCCTTAATTCCCTCACTGGAGTGAAATCGGAAGATGAGCCCGCTAGTAGACATGCTGCTGATGGCATTCACACCTGACACCAGGGACTCAGTGGAAGCACAAGGTGAAGGCGGAGAAGGAGGAAGAATTTGCCAATGCAGCTGGGTCACCAGCAACACCTCAGAAGGCAGGGTTAGCATGGGCAAAATGTGGAAAAGCTTTGTCATCAAGCCACAACAAACTGCACCACCAGCAGATCTGGAACATCTTAGCAGGAGGCAGCATTTCAGCAACATGGTGGAACAGTACACGTACTGACTGATGGGTCTGCCTAGGGAAATAGCTACAGGGGAAGCAACTGCTTTGGGGCCGTGACCTAGAAAGGGCCCATCCAGGAGAAGGAGGAGGAGGACTAACAGTATTATACAATGAAATTATATACAGTGGCAGTATAGACAGTGTAGAAAGCGAATGGAACAGCTGCTGGGCCTGGTCTGAGAGAGCGATCTTTAGTAGCCTCAGGCATAGCGGCATGAAAGGAAGGGGTTTGCGCAAAAATTACTGGGGGAGGGGGCACCATTCAAAAATTTGCTGTGGTGCCCAATCATTTCTAGCTACGCCAGTGGGTCTGCCCCATTCAACTTCTGGGTCATCAAATTGGGCACATGTCCTGAGGTTGCCCTTTAAGCCTTGGAGGTGCTGGCCTACCCTGCAGCCACTATATTGTCTGAACGTGTGTTTAGCATGGCTGGTGGCATTATCACAGACAAGCGCAGCCGTCTGTCCGCAGACGAGGTGGGCAAGCTTTCGTTTATTAAAAAGAACCAGGCATGGATCCCACAGGACTTGTTTGTACCTTATGCAGGATAGATATGTATACCGGTCTCACCCAACCACTTTTTATACTACCGTGCACTTACACTGTTTTATTTTTTTAAATTTTCCCATTGTTTTGGGGTCTACACTAATTTATTTAAAAAAATAAAAAAACTGTTATTGGCGACTACCTTTGGCTTCACAGCCCAAAAAGGCTTTATTTCATGCAAGAATGTAACCGCCAATTGTAAGTTCCCTGTCAGTTATGTAGTGCAGGGGTTTGTACCTGGGAAAAATGGTAACTGCTGGGACACCAAATTTACGGTATTTCTATTTTTGCAACTGAATTTCACCGCAGAAAATAATATATCCTTTGACAGACACTATGAAACTTGGCCAGCCACTGCTGGGACACCAGATTTAGGGGATTGCTACTTTGGCTATTGAATTTCACCCCAGAACAAAATATATCCTTTGCCGGACACTATTAAACTTGGCCAGCCACTGCTGGGACACCAGATTTAGGGGATTGCTATTTTGGCAATTGAATTTCACCACAGAAAAAAATCTATCCTGGCTATGCAGCCCTTCAGAAAGCGGGAAGAAATCGCCGAACTACGAACCCGAATTTTTTTTTAAATATTCGTGTCCGGGTCCATGTCCCGAACACCCCAAAATTCGGTACGAACCCGAACTATACATTTCGGGTTCGCTCATCCTTATACAGCAGTTAAAAACTGCATTTTGGGGTTTTATTGAAAAAAGCCGTGTTTTAGGCCGAAAAAACTGTTGTGCATCCGGCGTATAAATAATTTCAATTTACAGCAGTGAAATACTAATTTTCTGTATTTTATTACAAAAATACTTGTTCCATAAACCACTTCTGCATACATCGTACCAAAAAACAATTGTACATTTCCGCATAGAAATTGAGAATCAGTGTATTTTGGGCACAAAAAACTTTATTCTGGGTCTACAGAGCATTTTTATGACACGGGCACTGCCTTAGCGAACATAATTGTTGACTAGTGGCAGGTAAATTGACACCGGAGAGAGACCAATCTTACAGCTTGGTGGGTGAACGCAAATAATGAGGAGAACGTCAAATAAGGGATGTGGGCATGGTCGTGGTGGTCTTGGTGGAGCTCCTGTTGCTGGGAGAGGAAGTGGCCGTTCAGCGCCAACTACCACTCCAAGTCAAACACCTTCCTCTGATGCGAGTAGGCGACAGAATCTGCAGGGTGTTTTGATAGGCCCAAATGTCGCTCTACGGATGGTGAGGCCAGAACATGTACAGGCGATAGTAGATTGGGTGGTTGACAGTGCCTCCAGTTCCTTCACAGTATCTAACACCCAGTCCTATGCAGAAAGCTCAGAGTTGGCACCTGCAGCCTATGCCCATCAATCTTTCACCACACCCCCTTGCAAATCAGCCAATCAGTCAGAGTGCCAAATCATGCAGGAAAGTCTCATGCTTTTTGATGACTCTGTTGGCAGGGTTTCCCCGGCCCATTCACCTAGCCCTGCCCCAGGAGAGGAAGACCTTGAATGCACTGATGCTCAACCACTTTTGTTGCAGGATTAGGACATGGGAATACCACCACGAAACGTCTCTGATGATGACTAAACACAGGTGCCAACTGCTGTGGCTTTCTGCAATGTACAGACTGACGAGGAGGGCAGGGGTCATGAATGGAAGATGGTGGAAGATGATGTGGAGGATGATGAAGTCCTAGACCCAGACTGGACTGAAGGTCGTGCTAGTGAGGCGTGCAGTTCTGAGTGAGAGACGGTGGTCGCACAGAGGCAACAGCACAGCAAAAGAGGGAGCAGGGTGCAAAAGCACAGCGGCCGTTCCAGAGACAGTACTCCTGCTACTGTACACCGCACCCAGGCACCGAGCACACCAAGGCCTGCTACAAGGAGTTCATTGGCGTGGAAGTTCTTCACACAATGTCCTGATGACAAGACACGAGTGGTTTGCATGTTGTGCCATCAGAGCCTGAAGCGAGGCATAAACGTTCTTAACCTGAGCACAACCTGCATGACCAGGCATCTACATGCAAAGCATGAACTGTAGTGGAGTAAACACCTTAAAAACAAGGAACTCTCTCATGCTCCTCCTGCTCCCTCTTCTGCTGCTGGCTCGTCCTCTCCCTCCACCTCTGGCGGCACCTGGCAACCAGCAAACAGAGGATTTTCCACCAACACCACCACATACGACACCATCACCAAGCATCTCCGCCTTGTCACACGGCAGCATTCAGCTGTCTATCTCCCAAACATTGAAGAGAAGGAGGAAATACACAGGATCTTTGGAGGGGCATAGAACAAAAGAAAAAGAAAAACGACCTTGAGTGTCTTCACCTGAATAATAATCACTATAATAGTGCGGTATATAACTAGACAACTCAAACATTCACATAACAGGAAAAGCTCACGAATCAAGCAAGAAAACAGAAGAAAAAATGGAGCTCACAACTTCCATGTACGAAAAGTATATATATAATAAATATCAAATGTTAAAAAAGGTAGTAGGGGACAAGAAACACCATCCCAGTACACCAGGTCACAATACCATTTCATGTAATTAAAAAATACTTCATTATACCATATGAAATATAAGTGCAAAATCGCAAACCATATAACGTCAATAAGTTATATATGGAGTGAATATCCAAGGAGAGCATGTACAAGAAGAAAGACCATAAATGCTGATAGTAACAGAAAGTATAACAATATTATGGCAGAGTCATATATGTTAGGTCATGACTATGCTAAACCCATGTGACTAATTATGCATATAACAGAAGGTCTAACTGCAAGAATGAAAAAGTACACTGTGCCCCGTTATTTAGAAACAGGGGACTCACCTCGTTATGTCAAGGCCTGTGAGACTGGGATGGCGCTACCGCGACGCGCGTTTCGGCGTGCCTTTGTCTGGGGGTGGGCATAGAACAGCAGACTGATGAGTGGTTGCTGCCGGTGAGCCTCAAGCCCGGCCTGGTGGTGTGCGATAATGGGCGAAATCTCGTTGCAGCTCTGGGACTAGCCGTTTGACACACATCCCTTGCCTGGCACATGTGCTGAATCTGGCGGTACAGAAGTTTTTTAACTACCACGCTTTCGGCGTTCTCCCCCTGCTGCTGCTCGTCTGTCTGCGCTTTAGGGTAACTTCGGCCTTCCTGCTCACCGCCTCATATGCGACATTCCCACCAGGAGCAACTCCACCTTACATATGCTAGAGAGACTGTGCGAGCAGCAGCGGGCGATAGTGGATTTTTCTGTGGTGCTGATGGCCTTGGCTGACAGTAACTACAGGTTTGTAATTCTGGATATCGGGGCCTATGGGAGCACTCCAGACACCCGCATTTTAAGGGCTTCCAGAATGGGTAAACGGCTTCAGACAAACCAGCTTGCCCTGCCAGAGCCCAGTAGACTTCCCAGATCTATTCTGCAGGTCCGCCAGCTCTATTTGTGATCATGGCAGACGAAGGATTCACATTGTCATCCCACCTGATGCGGCCCTTCCCTAGACGTGATCTGGATGACTGGAAGCGCATCTTCAACTATCGATTGACTCGCACCCGTTGGTATGTGGAGTGCACTTTCGGAATACTGTCCACCAAGTGGAGAGTATTAGAGTTGAGTGAACCCGAACTGTATATTTCAGGTTCGTACCGAATTTTGGGGTGTTCTGGACATGGACCCGGACCCGAACATTTTCAAAAAAGTTCGGGTTCAGGTCCGTTGTTCGGCGATTTCTTCCAGCTTTTTGAAGGGCTCCACAGCAGCCAATCAGCTAGCGTTTTACTTCTTGCCCTAAGATGCCATCACAGCCATGCCTACTAATAGCATGGCTATGATTGGCCAAGTGCAGCATGTGACCCAGCCTCTATTTAAGCTGGAGTCACGTAGTGCCGCCCGTAACTTTGCTCTGATTAGTGTAGGGATAGGATGCAGTTGCTGTAAGGGCGAGATTAGGCAGGGAAGACTCAGCAAAACCACTTAATGAAGTGATCGATCTACAGCTGAGAATCATTCAACTTCTGTTAGTTCACTGCTCACATTTTTTTTTCGACTGCCCAGAGCGTTTTTCTGTCACTTTTTTCTGGGGTGATCGGCGGCCATTTTGTGACCTTTTGGTGCACCAGCACATGTTTTTAACGGCCACCAAGTTCAACATACATTTTTGGGTTCAATAGTAGGCTTTTTTTTGCAATATCCTACATCAGGGGTTGTGCTTATTGTCACACCTTGAAACACAGTATAGAAATTGCTATTTTTTATTGAGGGGTGAAATTCAATTGCCAAAATACCAATCCCCTAAATCTGGGGTTCCAGCTGTGGCTGGCCAAGTGTAATACTGTCTGTCCAAGGATAGATTTTTTTCTGGGGTGACATTCAATTGCCAAAATACCAATCCCCTAAATCTGGTGTTCCAGCTGTGGCTGGCTAAGTTTAATACTGTACGTCAAAGGATAGATTTTTTTTTGTGGTTAAATAAAATCCCTGAAATAAAAATCCTAAACATCTGTGCTTTCTGCTGTTCCTCTCCAAATGTAATTCTGTCCGCAATAGGGTATATTACATTCAGTGTGTCAGCGTCTAAATACAAGGCCTTACAAATAAATCCTCTATATTTGCACATGCTTTTGTGCATCTCCAAGTGTATTTCTGTCCATAAAAGGGTATATTACACTAAGTGTCTAAATACAAGGCCTGAAAGCGTAATCCTCTATATTTGCACACGCTAATGTGCATCTTCAAGTGTAATTCTGTCCGTAAAAGGATACCTTTCAGCCAGGGCCTAAATACTAGGCCTAAAATTGATATTCCCCTAAATCTGTGGTTTCTGCTGTGCCTGTATTGGTGTAATACGGTACATAAATTGATAGCTAGATAGTGTTAGGTGCTTGTAAATAAAGGCCTTAATTTGAACTCTATACATTGGGTCCAATAAGTTTTTCCTTATTGTGGTGAACGGTAACAATGAGGAAAACATCTAATAAGGGACACGGACATGGTCGTGGTGGTGTTAGTTGACCCTCTGGTGCTGGGAGAGAACGTGGCCGTTCTGCCACAGCTACACATCCTAGTGAACCAACTACCTGAGGTCCCAGTAGCCAACAGAATCTACAGTGATATTTGGTCGGGCCTAATGCCGTTCTAAGGATGGTAAGGCCTGAGCAAGTACAGCCGCTAGTCGATTGGGTGGCCGACAGTGGATCCAGCAGGTTCACATTATCTCCTACCCAGTCTTCTGAAAAAAAGCACACAGGTGGCGTCTGAAAACCAAGCCTATCAGTCGGTCACATCACCCTCATGCATATCAGGGAAACTTTCTGAGCCTCAAGTTATGCAGCAGTCTCTTATGCTGTTTGAAGACTGCTGGCAGGGCTTCCCAAGGGAATCCACCTAGCCCTTCCCCAGCGGTGGAAGACATAGAATGCACTGACGCACAACCACTTATCTGTCCTGATGAGGACATGGGAATACCACCTCAGCAGAGTCAGCACGTCTCTGATGATGACGAAACACAGATGACAACTGCTGCGTCTTTCTGCAGTTTGCAGACTGAACAGGATGTCAGGGAGGAAGACTGTGTGGAAGACGATGCAGGGGACGATGAGGTCCTAGACCCCACATGGAATGAAGGTCGTGCCACTGACTTTCTGCAGAACAGCCGTCGCCAAGAGAGTTCGTCTGCTACTGGCGACCGCCACCAGGGACCGAGCACACCAAAGGCAGCTTCAAGGAGTTCCCTGGCATGGCACTTCTTTACACAATGTGCTGACGACAAGACGTGAGTGGTTTGCACGCTGTGCCATCAGAGCCTGAAGCGAGGCATTAACGTTCTGAACCTTAGCACAACCTGCATGATCAGGCATCTACATGCGAGACACGGGCTGCAGTGGAGTAAGCACCTTTAAGACCAAGAAAGGGCTCCATCTTCTGCTGCTGCCTCAGCCTCTTCCTCCGCTTCTGGAGGAACGTTGGCACCTGCCGCCCAGCAAAAAGAGGATGTGTCACCAACACCACCACCTTCGTCACCAAGCATATCCACCATGTCACACGGCAGCATTCAGCTCTCCATCTCACAAACCTTGGAGAGAAAGCGTAAATTCCCACCTAGCCACCCTCGATCCCTGGCCCTGAATGCCAGCATTTCTAAACTACTGGCCTTTGAAATGCTGTCATTCAGGCTGGTGGACACATACAGCTTCAAACAGCTGATGGCGGTGGCTGTCCCACAGTACGTCGTTCCCAGCCGCCACTACTTCTCTAAGAGAACCGTGCCTTCCCTGCACAACCAAGTATGGGATAAAATCAAGTGTGCACTGCGCAACGCCATCTGTGGCAAGGTCCACCTAACCACAGATACGTGGACCAGAAAGCATGGCCAGGGACGCTATATCCCCCTAACTGCACACTGGGTAAATGTAGTGGTGGCTGGGCCCCAGCCGGAGAGCTGTTTGGCGCACGTCTTTCTGCCGCCAAGGATTGCAGGGCATCATTCTTTGCCTCCTGTTGTCTCCTCCTCCTACTCGGCTTCCTCCTCCTCTTCTTCCACCTGCTTATCCGGTCAGCCACAGACCTTCACCACCAACTTCAGCACAGCCCAGGGTAAACGTCAACAGGCCGTTCTGAAACTCATGTGTTTGGTGACAGGCCCCACACCGCGCAGGAGTCGTGGCGGGGTATAGAACAACAGACCGACGAGTGGTTGCTGCCGGTAAGCCTCAAGCCCAGCCTGGTGATGTGCGATAATGGGCAAAATCTCGTCGCAGCTCTGGGACTAGCCGGTTTGACGCACATCCCTTGCCTGGCGCATGTGCTGAATTTGGTGGTGCATAAGTTCATTCACAACTACCCCGACATGTCAGAGCTGCTCCATAAAGTGTGGGCCGTCTGTGCGCGCTTTCGGCGTTCTCATCCTGCCGCTGCTCGCCTGTCTGAGCTACAGCGTAACTTCGGCCTTCTCGCTCACTGCCTCATATACGACGTGCCCACCTTGTGGAACTCCACCTTGCACATGCTGGAGAGACTGTGCGAGCAGCAGCAGGCCATAGTGGAGTTTCAGCTGCAGCACACACGGGTGAGTCGCACTGCGGAACAGCACCACTTCACCACCAAAGACTGGGCCTCCATGCGAGACCTGTGTGCCCTGTTGCGCTGTTTCGAGTACTCCACCAACATGGCCAGTGGCGATGACGCCGTTATCAGTGTTACAATACCAGTTCTATGTCTCCTTAAGAAAACACTTGGGCGATGATGGAAGAGGATGTGGCCCAGGAGGAGGAGGAGGAAGAGGGGTCATTTCTAACACTTTCAGGCCAGTCTTTTAGAAGTGGCTCAGAGGGAGGTTATTTGCAACAGCAAAGGCCAGGTACAAATTTGGCCAGCCAGATCCCACTACTGGAGGACGAGGATGAGGAGGAGGTGGAGGAGGATGAGGATGAAGCATGTTCACAGCGGGGTGGCATCCAACGCAGCTCAGGCCCATCATGGGTGCGTGGCTGGGGGGAAACGGAGGATGATGACGATACGCCTCCCACAGAGGACAGCTTGTCCTTACCTCTGGGCAGCATGGCACACATGAGCGACTACATGCTGCAGTGCCTGCGCAATGACAGCAGAGTTGCCCACATTTTAATGTGTGCTAACTACTGGGTGGCCACCCTGCTAGATCCCCGGTACAAAGACGTGCCCACCTTAATTCCCACCTTAATTCCCACACTGGAGCCTGATAGGAAAATGTGCGAGTACACGCGCACGCTGGTAGACGCGCTCCTAAGAGCATTCCCAACTGACATGGGGGGACAAGTGGAAGCACAAGGCGAAGGCAGAGGAGGAGCAAGAGGTCGCCAACGCAGCTGTGTCACGGTTAGCTCCTCTGAAGGCAGGGTTAGCATGGCAGAGATGTGGGAAAGTTTTGTCACAGCGCCACGGCTATCTGCACCACTAGCTGATAGGGAACGTGTTAGCAGGAGGCAGCATTTCAGCAAGATGGTGGAACAGTGACCTGGTGACATCACCGGGCTGGCTGGCTGCTGATTGGCTGCATGCATGGCCTTATGGGTCATCCCGCCTTCCCAGGGTTACTTGGCCCATGTCTTCACATGTGCAGCCGCCATTTTATCCGCCATTTTTTTAAAAGTTGGGATTCTTCAGCTTCAATTCTCTCATCTCTAGATTCTACATTTCCCTGACGACACACTGGGTGAACATTGTGGAGGCCGGGAGTGAGTCGTACCCTTGGATGGCACAGGTGCTACCGACACCAAGGATTGCGGGCCCTATTTCCATCAGGGTTTCCGCCGCCACCTACGTTATTGGCTGCAACCCCCACTTCTCCACCTCTGCCTTTTCCTCCCCTTCCACCTCTAAACTATCATCTTGCAGCACCAGTCAGCGATCAATCAGTAGTTGGAAGCAGTATAGCACTGCAGTGGGGAAGCGGCAACAGGCCGTGCTTAAACTGCTCTGCTTAGGTGCCAAACAGCACACCGCCGCAGAGCGAGGACCAGACTGAGCTGCGGCTTTCGCCACTCAACCTACAACCAGGCATGGTTGTGTCTGATAATGGCCGTAACTTGATGGTAGCTTTGGAGCTCGGCAAGCTCATACCATGCCTAGCCCACGTGTTCAACCTAGTGGTTCAGCAGTTTCTCAAAACCTACCACAATTTGCCTGAGCTACTGGTGAAGGTGTGCCGCGTGTGTGCCCATTTCCACAAGTCATCGTCAGCTTCCGCTGGTCTGGCAACACTGCAGCAGCGTTTGCAATTGCCAGCTCACCGACTGTTGTTCAACGCGAGCACGCCCTGGAACTCGACGTTCCACATGTTGGCCAGCTAATGTTTTAGAGGGTCAGCTCAGCAGCAGACCCTCACCCCTAATTTTTTAGATGGTCAGATCGGCAGCAGGCCCTCGCCCCTAATGTTTTAGATGGTCAGATCAGAAGCAGGCCCTCGCACCTAATGTTTAAGATGCCCTCCTTTATCTGTAATAAGGTTGTGTTGTAGTGTCGATTCATTGTAATTTTTGGCAGCCTTTTTATTTAGTGCATAGGCTTTATGAGTGTAGGAGTCCCAATACTTGAACAATTGTACCACAATGTGAATGCGGCCCTCCTTTATGTGATATGCAGGTTGTATTGGGTTGCCTCTTCCTTGAAATTTTGGGCAGCGCTTGAACATTATATACAAGTAAATATACAGGAAAGAGTGTTTCCTAACAATATTTCTTCTAAAAGCAATTTTATCTTCGGTTTTGTGCATATTATTGTCAGTCTGTAAAAGTGGCGTACTACTTGGAGAACATCATTCCCAGCAGCGACATGGGAGTCCAAGATGCATCCAGACATCCTCCCCATGCTGTTCCCGGACCATTTCAGTGGTGTTTCCATCAATTTCTGACCTTTTCCAGTGAACCAGACGCCCTCCCCTCTTCAGAGCAGGGGGTCTTGATTTTATGCTTAAGGTCTCTCATTGACTTCCATTGTACTTGGGTGCACTACCGAGTGCTCTACCGAGGTGTTCTACTCGAGCACCCAAGCACTTTGGTGCTCGATCAACACTAGAACTCAACATTCCATTCTCCCTACCGAGTGCTCGACCGAGGTGTTCTACTCTAGCACACAAGCACTTCGGTGCTCGATCAACACTAGAACTCACCATTCCATTCTCCCCTCTTTGGGCAAAAATGGACCAGTCCTGCTTCCTACCAGAGGGGAGGTGTTGCATTTCTAGTTAGTTCCAGTTTAGACTCCATAGTGGAGCTGTGAATACCTACAGGGGAGCGGACAATTCCACCTGCTGCAGCAGGAGTCTCGCCAGGGGGAATTAAATCATAGAGCCCTGTGGTAAGGTGAAAAGGGTAAGTGCTGGGAATCTCTTAGTCCACACCCCTAGTCCACTACAAACATGTCCTGTAGCTGAGAAAATCCCAGGTGAGGCCAGAAGGGTTAATCAGGGAGGGATTAGTCAACCATCTCTGTGTGTGTCAGTGGGAGAGAGTTTGAGGCAGAGGCCTGGGATGTCTCTGTGACTGTTTTCTCAGCTGGGCAAGGAGGCTTGGTTATAGCCTGGACTTGGGGGACGAAGCGACACCTGGGAGTGGGTTGCTGGGTCCTAGTCAGTTGGAATAGTGAGCCTGAATCCCCTAAGGCACATTGGAACTGAGACCATGTGTGAACTGTGCTCTGAACAGCCAGGACGGGCAAGTGTTTATTGTTTTGATGTACTGTTTTGCTGGTGTGCAACAATAAATGCACTGTTTGGACCTTAAAGCGTGGTGTCTGGAGAAGATAATAGTGAGACTGACCCCTAAAGTCAAGCGATCCCTTACAGCCACCTGAGCCCACATAACTATCAGTTGATATGGGAGATGTGCAATTGTCATTTGAATCTAATGCTGTGGGTACCATCTCGATCGGAGGCTACAATGTGGACAAATTAGCACTTTTATGCATACAGGAGTTTTCTGCATAAATGCCTGCTTTTGGTCGGATCCTTGCCGGATACCAGTATAATCAAAGGGAATCCAGTGATGTAATACCATGTCCGGCTACGCCGGTTACGGTAAACTTTGGTAGTTTGTTCTCTACCAGAACACACTAAATGGGTAAGTGAACGTAGCCTTAGTGTACCAAACATGACTGGATCTATTTTGCAGCATTATGGTCAGCACAGATGTTTGCTACAGGCTCTGTTTCCTCATTTAAAAAAAAAATTTTACCAAAAGAGCAGGGCAGGCCAGACAGGAGAGCAAGGCAGGCCAGACAGGTGCTGGTAGTGGGAGACTCCATTATTAGGGGAACAGATAGGGCGATCTGTCACAAAGATCATGATCGCCGAACAGTGTGCTGTCTTCCTGGTGCTAGAGTTCGACACATCACGGATCGGGTTGACAGATTACTGGGAGGGGCTGGAGAAGACCCAGCAGTCATGGTCCATATCGGAACCAATGACAAAGTTAGAGGAAGGTGGAGAGTCCTTAAAAATGATTTCAGGGATTTAGGTCAAAAGCTTAGGGCAAGGACCTCAAAAGTAGTATTTTCTGAAATACTGCCTGTACCACGAGCCACACAAGAAAGGCAGCGGGAGATTAGGGAGGTTAACAAGTGGCTCAAGAACTGGTGTAGGAAGGAGGGGTTCGGGTTCCTGGAGAACTGGGCCGACTTCTCTGTCGGCTACAGGCTCTATCGTAGGGACGGGCTGCACCTCAATGGGGAAGGGGCAGCTGTGTTAAGGAGAAAGATGGCTAGAAGGATGGAGCAGTGTTTAAACTAGGGACTGGGGGAGGGTAATTACATTATAGGAGGGGAAGATAGTGCAGGTGGAGACCGGGGGCGAGGTAGTGTGACTGGGGGAGGAATGGAAGGGGGGACTAGAACAGTTCAAAATGAAAGGGGTAGGGTAAAAAATATACATAAACCTCTCAAATGTATGTATACTAATGCCAGAAGCCTAATAGGACGTAGAATGAGGATGGCACTCACAACATTCATTTAGGTATGGAGTATTTATTCAAATAAAAGATGGTTGATTATAATAAAATACTAAAGTAGTTATCAATACCAGAAGCCTGACTAACAAGACTGATGAACTGGAATTAGTGATGTGTGAGGAGGACTATGACGTAGTAGGAATAACTGAGACATGGCTGGATGACAGCTATGACTGGGCAGTTATTATAAAATGTTACAATCTGTTTAGAATGGATCGTCAAAACCGGAGAGGTGGAGGGGTCTGCCTCTATGTGAAGTCCTGTCTAAATCCCGTAATTCGAGAATACATCTTTGAGGGACATGAACATGTGGAGTCACTGTGAGTAGAAATACATGGAGCAAAAAACAATCATAAATTACTAATAGGAGTGTATTATAAACCACCTAATGTACCAAAGTCCACAGAAAATCTATTACTAAACGAGATAGACGAGGCGGCAAATCATAATAAAGTCGTTATTATGGGGGACTTCAACTACCCAGATATAGACTGGGAAACTGAAAGCTGCACATCCCATAAAGGAAACAGATTCTTGGCAATAGCCAAAGACAATTACCTTTCCCAACTGGTTCAGGACCCCACTAGAGGGATGGCCATACTGGACTTAGTATTAACCAATAGACCTGATAGAACATCAGATGTGCAGGTTGGGGGACACCTAGGAAATAGTGACCATAAAGTAATAACCTTCCAATTATCCTTCAAATGAGAGTTTCTAAAGGGAGGAACAAAAATACCAAACTTCAAAAAAGCAAATTTTAGCCAACTAAGTGAGGCCATAGGCCTAACTAACTGGGACAAAGTCCTCAAAAATAAAAATACAACCACAAAATGGGAGATTTTTAAAAGCATTGTAACATCTAATTGTGAGAGGTACATACTGTAAGAGGGTGCAAGGTATCATAGTCGATGGCAGGTACGTGTCACCGAGGTTCCTGGCCTCGGTGAGGTGAGAGCCGGGTTTTATGTGTCTGCAGCAGCTAGTGCTGCTTGACTTTGTTACTTAGTTTGGCTGCAAAGCTAATCCGGGCCGGCTCTTACTGGGAGTAGGCAAAGAGTTGGGTGGGTGCCTACTCCCCACGGTCCAGGCCGGACTTTATCCGGGCCTTTAAAAAGGCAGCCTCCTTAGCAGCTGGGTGGTGATTGTCCTGGAGCTGCAAACAGGGCTGTGGAGTTCTCTGACTTCGAGGAAAGAGCTCAGCAAGGAGGTGTTGTTGTTCCTGGCACCCTGAAGGTGGATTCTCCTGCGGCTGGGCCGACAGCCTGGTGCGAACCTGCACCTAAACCTCCCAGGTGACTGAACCTGTGTTGGCCTGTTTTGTTTTGCCTCCTTATTTCTGATGTGCATGAATTACCACCAAGAGACTGTTTGTCGTTTATTTTTGTGTCAGTGTGAATAAAACACTGTTTATTGCACATTCTGGACTCCTTGTTTTGCCTCGGTACTGCACCCGCACCGCTATCTACCAGAGCGACTCCCCACAATACCTTATAGGAATAAAAGGCTAAGAAACAATAAGAAACCAATATGGATAAATAGAACCATAAAGATAGCAATAAATGACAAAAAGAAAGCATATAAATCACTAAAACAGGAGGGGAGCCAGGAAGCACTGATAAACTATAAGGAAAAAAAAAAAGAATATGTAAAAAGACTAATAAAAATTGCCAAACTAGAGACCGAGAGATTAATTGTCAAAGAGAGTAAAACTAACCCTAAAATGTTCTTCAATTATGTAAATGGTAAAAAATATAAATCTGAAGGAGTCGGCCCTCTACACAGCAATGGGGGGGGGGGGGGTGTTGCAGAGATCGACGAGGATAAAGCAAAACTATTAAATATTTTTTTCTCCACTATATTCACTGAGGAAAATAAACTGTCAGATGAAATGCAGAATGTAAAAGAAAATTCCCCATTAAAAGTGTCCTGTCTGACCCAGGAAGAAGTACAACAGCAACTTAAAAACATTAAAATAGACAAATCGCCAGGACAAGAATGGCATACACCCCCGTATCCTAAAGGAATTAAGTGATGTCATAGCCAGACCTTTATTTCTGATATTAACTGACTCTATACTAACAGGGAATGTTCCACAGGATTGGCGCATTGCAAATGTGGTGCCAATAATTAAAAAGGGTCCAAAAACAGAGCCTGGAAATTATAGGCCGGTAAGTTTAACATCTGTTGTTGGTAAACTGTTTGAAGGGTTTCTAAGAGATGCTATTTTGGAGTATCTCAATGAAAATAAGCAAATGACGACATATCAGCATGGCTTCATAAGGGATCGTTCATGCCAAACGAATTTAATCAGTTTCTATGAGGAGGTAAGTTCTAGACTTGACAGCGGCGAATCAATGGATGTTGTATATCTGGACATCTCCAAAGCATTTGACACTGTTCCTCATAAAAGGTTAGTATATAAAATGAGGATGCTCAGACTGGGAGAAAATGTCTGTATGTGGGTAAGTAACTGGCTTAGTGACAGAAAACAGAGGGCGGTTATTAACGGTAGATACTCAGATTGGGTCACTCGTGGGGTACCTCAGAGGTCAGTTTTGGGCCCAATTCTCTTTAATATATTTATTAAGGATCTTGTAGAAGGCTTGCACAGTAAAATATCTATTTTTGCAGATGACACTAAACTGTGTAAAGTAATTAACACTGAAGAGGACAGTTTTTTTGCTACAGAGGGATCTGGATAGATTGGAGGCTTGGGCAGAGAAATGCCAGATGAGGTTTAACACTGAAAAATGTAAAGTTATACACATGGGAAGGAATAATGCAAGTCACCCGTACATATTAAATGGTAAAATACTCGGTAACACTGACATGGAAAAGGATCTAGGAATTTTAATTAACAGCAAATTAAGCTGCAAAAAACAGTGTCAGGCAGCTACTGCCAAGGCCAATAAGCTAATGGGTTGCATCAAAAGGAGCATAGTTGCCCGTGATGAGAACATAGTCCTACCACTTTACAAATCACTAGTCATACCACACATGGAGTACTGTGTACAGTTCTGGGCTCCTGTGAACAAGGCAGACATAGCAGAGCTGGAAAGGGTTCAGAGGAGGGCAACTAAAGTAATAACTGGAATGGGGCAACTACAGTACCCTGAAAGGGTATCAAAATTAGGGTTATTCACTTTAGAAAAAAGACGACTGAGGGAAGATCTAATAACTATGTATAAATATATCAGGGGTCAGTACAGAGATCTCTCCCATCATCTATTTATCCTCAGGACTTTGACTGTGACGAGAAGACATCCTCTGCGTCTGGAGGAAAGAAGGTTTGTACACAAACATAGAAAAGGATTCTTCACGGTAAGAGCAGTGAGACTATAGAACTCTCTGCCTGAGGAGGGGGCGATGGTGAGTACAATAAAGGAATTCAATAGGGGACTGGATGTATTTCTGGAGTGTAATAATATTACAGGTTATAGCTACTAGAGAGGGGTCGTTGATCCAGGGAGTTATTCTGACTGATTGGAGTCAGGAAAGGAATTTTTTTCCCCTTAAGTGGGGAAAATTGGCTTCTGCCTTACAGGTTTTTTCCTTTCTCTAGATCAACTTGTAGGAAACAGGCGGAACTGGATGGACAAATGTCGTTTTTCGGTCTTATATACTATGTTACTATGTTACTATGTATTTAATAGGGTCAAGGTCAGGGTATATGTTTGCTATCTGATTGCACTTTATTTTTTTTTTACAAAAATTCATTCTATCACAGACTACAGTACCTGAAGTGTGGTTTTACATCACTCATTGGTACATTGTATTGGACTCTCTCTAATTGTACATTTCCATTTTTTTTATTTGAAATTTTTATTATGAATATTCCATTCATTAGACTAGTGTACTTATTGTGTTGTTGTGCAATATTCGCTGTTACATTGTAATGGTCCAATCTCACATTTTGTTTTAAGAAATTGTTGAAACTTTTATATAAAAAAGTTCATTTAGCACAGACTAGTGTACCACCTGACGTATTTTCCTGCATCACAGTTAGCATATAATGTTGTGGACTCAGCCCAATTGACCAACAGTTTCTCAAAAATACATTTGTCTCAGCAAACATTTCCTTCTACAAAACTGTTGCTTAGGAGCAGTGTACTGTCAGAGAGAGTTTTCATTACGGCAGGTGTTGTCACATTGAAATGGACATAATTGTCCTCTACAGTGTGGAAAACATTACATTTGTGAAAATGAATTGGGTATGAATTTGTGAGGATTTTCACACACCTCTGGCTGATGCCAGTAAATAGATCTGACTTTGCTGACAGTCACTATTTTTCACCAACTCAATTATTCCACTGGTGCTGTCTGCCTGCTCATCATGTTCTATACTGTTCTGCTATCTGCTGCTGCAGCTACTACTACCCCTACTGCCGCTAACACTATACTTACACAGCTGCACTTCTCTTGTCCATCAAGTTCTATACTGTTGTCGCTGTATCTCCTGCCCTGTCCTTCAGGTCCCATAATACCTTGCTTCAGCCTAAGCTACCGTTGTCGCTACATCTCCTGCCCTGTCCTTCAGGTTCCATACTGCACTGCTGCAGCTACTACTACCATTACCACTCCACCTATACAGCTGCACACCTCTTGCCTTGCCTATCAAGTTCCATACTGAACTGAATTTGCTCTAATTTTTAGACTGCTTGTTTAAAACAAGCCGTTGCTTTTTCCAATACATACATGCTGTGAATTTGCACGTATTGCGTAAAAATATTCGCATCATTAATTGCCTATTTGCGCAATAGTGAATATATATATCGGAGCACTCTATCTGCATATAAAGCTATTGTAATATTCTGCCGTGCCAACTATTTTCTCCAGTCTCAGGAAACTTCTAGCAGCTTGAAAAATGTAGCAATAGTGACCCACGCCTTTATTGCACACGCAATATGTGCATATTACATTGTCGATTTTCGCAATCAAGAAAATCGTAAATTCACGAATTTATGACGAATATTCGCCCAAATATTCGTGGACTATCGCTCATTCGAATATTGCCCCTGCTGTCCATCACTAGTTCACCGCAAGCCATTGCTTTCTAAACACTACTGTGTGTATAAATTCTTGCAAGCGTCTACCCCCAATAGTAGATAATTATTGGGCCACTTTTTTTTTTTTTTTAAAAAGCATAAAAAATTCAACAGTGTAGTATGTTTTTAAATAGACTACGAGCACTGGCATACATCAGCTTACCCACAGCCCCAAATAATGCTCCTGAATTTCATGCTGAAACGTCAGCTACTGTAATTAGAATGCAAAAGATCTCTTAATTTATATTTCCTTTAAAAGGAAACTCAATACCCATCTCTATTTAATCCAAACCCCTAATTAGTAATATAATGCAATATTTATTATTAGCTTTTCTAATTCTAACTCATCAAAAATGAATCACAAATTATGCTGTTATCAAATATGCTTAGTTTTCTGCGTATCAGGGGATTTGTATAAAAAATGTTCAGGGTATATGTCTCACAGTATCTAATTAGCTGTTGTGGCTTGGTGAAAATAAATCTCATGTTTCTATGTAGTGTAAGAGGGCGCAAGGTTCCGTCGTCGACGGAAGGTACGTGTCACCGAGGTTCCTGGGCTCGGTGAGATAAGAGCCGGATTTTTTGTGTGTCAGCAGCAGCTAGTGCTGCTTGACACATTGATATTTAGTATGGCTACAAAGCCGATCCGGGCCGGCTCTTATTGGGAATAGTCAAGTCCAGGCCGGACTTTTTCCGGGCCTTTAAAAGGCAGCCACCTCAGCAGGTGAGAGGTGATTATCCTGGAAGCTGCTGGTGTTGCTGTGGAGCTCTCAGGGCTGAGAGCAAGAGTCTGCAAACAGGCGTGCAGTCTACCTGGAAGCCTCTGGTGGAAACTTTGCGTGGCCGAGCTAACTGGCAGGTGTGAACTAACACCGACCACTCAGGTGACCTTGCTGTGGGATTGATATTTTTGCCTTGTGTTTTGCCTCGTGTGAACAAGCACTAAGCCTGTTTTTGTGTTGCTGAGTGTCAATAAAACACTTCTGCTTTACCCAGAGAACTGTGTACCTTGCCTCTATACTGCGTCCGCAAGCCTGTCTACCAGAGCAATTCCCCACAGTAGTCATGTCCAAAACTGATTTAGTAGGCTGTTAATTTCTATTGAAACTCTTGTAGGCAGGTTGACTAGCTGGTGGTGACCACTTCTTCCCTCACTGATGTTACTAAACTCGACTTACGAAGGTCCTGCTATAAACAATTTTCATTAGCGTGTTATGAGCTCATCCAACCATTGGGTTAAAAAACAAAACAAACATATAACATTCATGGTGGCAACAGAGCATCTATGACTTCATTTTGCCACTTCAGAGAGGATCCCGCCCTGGCAAAGCTGCAAGAGTCCTTTGAAGCTTTTCAGTTCATTTATGAGATGTTCTTCATATCTTGGTAACAGCTGATGGTGAAGCTGCCAGCCGCCAGATGCCCTGTAATCAGCTTAGCCACCAGGGGGCACTCAGTTTGAGATGTGGTTTTCTGGACTTACCACTGAAAAAATAAATTTTTTTCTTTTTGTTGCTAAGTTTACATTTTTATGTTTTTTACATATCTTTGAATATCATCTTTAAAAATGTGTAGAAAGTGATATCTGCTTTTATTATTTTTATAAGGCTACAAGAAATGGTATTTTATTAATCAAAGCAGCTATCAGTAAAAAACACAGGAGACAGCATGCTGCAGGGTTAAATAAAACAGTTGAAAGAAGAGATGCTTATAGCTTATATGACAAGTGTGCAGCAGCATTCATGTCACCTTTCCGTATCTTGTACTGGTAGGTAAACCAGTATATTCTCCTATTTTACAACAGCACAGTCATATATTGCAAAAACATTGCTGCCATCGTGTACTACTCTGGAAATTTAGTGTGTAGAGCAAAATGCTATTTCACTGTGGTCTGCACTCAGTTTCCAAGGTTCCCAGGCAGACTGTCATTGCCACAGCAACTAGCTTCTGGGAGCAATGCCAATTTTTTTTCCAATTGCAATAAAATTGATACTGAGCATTGAATAGCCTGTGCAAAACATTTATTGCATTACACTTTAGTAAAACATGGATAAGGGTTAATTAAAAAAGCCTGTAAAGCATCACATACAAGATTTAGCTGCTAGGAAATGTTGCTTTGTCTAAAGCTCCTCCTTTGGTGTGTTTGTGTTATATAAGCCTTCTATAGCTGAGAGACAAGAATCAGTTTTATGATTATATACTGTAAACCAAACTATGGCTGCATATGTTCTTACCAGAGCATGTTCTTATATTGCTGTTAAACTGGATATTCCATTTCCATACCATTTGATACATACAGAATGACAATCAATAACCTAGAACAATCAATAAATATTATTTACCATATGTCTATAAGTAATGGTCGGCGTATTATAAATTAACACTACCTCTGCGTCGACATCAGTATAGTCAATCTGTCATTGGCTGACCATAGAGTCATAATAGGAAAGATTGATTGGTCTCTGTTCTCCTTAAACCAAAATTCCATTTTCATTGAGATTTGCCGGGCCACTTACCCTCCATCCTGATTATACACATTTGCTGATTCATTCATACAAGCATCTTCAAAAGCCATAACTTTTTTTCTTTGGATATGTAAATCCTTTTTGCATATTTTTTATTTATTTTTTTAAATACACGGGGCTTTGTTTTTATGTCATTCTTATTTTAGTATTTTTTAGTTCTTATTTTTTATACATGTGAAAATGTTTAAAAAAAAATGAAAAATAGTCCGTTTTTCGCTATTTTTAATTTGCTTTTTGTAGCAGAAGGTGCAACTAAAATGCTTCTTTTAATTAAGTCCTCTTTCCATAACAATCCTTTTGATATAGAAGTTGCTTGGGTCTCAAAAGGCTAAAGGCAAAAATCCCAGCCCCACTGCTAAAAGCATATTTGGACAGGAGGATACAGCACTTTATACCTCTTACATCCAGTGATGTCTCCTCTGATGTACACATTTTCTTTCTTCTTGCCCCCTGTAATACTCCTAGTAGTTATAATGCCCATTGTAATGCCCTTAGTAGGTATAATGCCCCACTGTAGCACCGCCAGTAGGTATAATGTCTCTTATAATACATGCAGTAGTTATAATGATCCCTTCTAGTAACCCCGGTAGTTATAATGCCCCCTCAGTAAGTATAATACCCCTGTAATTCCAGCAGTAGGCAATCTCCCGCTAGTGCCCCTAGTTGGTATTATAATCCCTGAAGTGCCTCCAGTATTATAGGGCACCCACGTAGTGCCCCAACTACTTATAGTTCCAACTATTTTGTCCCTAGTACTTATAGTGCCCCTATAGTTATAATTCTCCCCCACATAGTACTCAGTTGGTAAAGTGCCACTTTAGTGCCCCCAGCACTTATAGTACCACCTTAAGTGTCCCCAGTACTTATAGAGCCCCCTTGAAGTCATAATGCATCCCCTCCCCATATATAATGTCCAATTTCACCTAATGCCAATTTGAAAAAAATATATATATATAATAAAAATTATGATACTCACCTGACCAGGGTGATTCTCTGTCTGTGGATAAGGTTTGTAGTGCCGTAAGAATTTGTGCTATATTACTGGGAATTACACTTTTATACTGTTAAACTTTTTCACTGTTACAATTTACACTGTTTAACAGTACCTCCTTCCAGTCTTTTCCTTACAAGCAAATCTCAGGATCCATGGATGAAGATTATGCTGTTCTATGCTAGTTTCATCCCTTCCTGCATTATTATAGCTGACAGAATGCAGTGAAACAGCAAAGAAAAAATCCCTGTGTTCCTATGAATGCAGCTAATGTTATTTTTTTTCACAATATGGTATAAATGCTTTTTTTTTTTCTTCATAGTTTGGGCATTTTAAGACACAGCAGGGCTTAATATAAACTTTGCTATGGCAGGTCTGGGTGACTTTAGAAAGTTCCCTGATGTTTTAGCAGCCAAATAATTTTCTATGGGGGGGGGGCACTTGATCAACAGGAGCAGTCTGTTCATGGTTAATGACTAGTGATGAGCGAGCATGAGTATTGGTTCGGCTTGAGCATCGCTGTGCTCGGCGCTTAGCTTTACTCGGCCGAGCATCACGTGTATTCGTTGCATTGCTCGAGTCTCCTCCCCGCACGTTTGGCGCCTTCTAAGCAGCCAATGGTCCAGGTAAGTAATTCCCCTCAGTGTAAGGCCATAGAGATGTTAGCTGTAAGCCTTAGACTGATTGGCTGGCCGGAACACATGATACCATTTCATATAGGAGCTGAGGTCCGGCGCTCGGCTCATTCAGCATCAGGCAGAGCAGACAGTAGGCAGGGATAGATAGCATTTTACACTAAACTTACTGATTTCACTCCAAAAACCTTATTGAAAGACCTAACAGTCTTTTTTAGGACTAGAGTGTGTGTTTGACAGCAGTGCAGCACCTTTTTTTTTTTTTTTTTAAGAAGGGGCTTGCTTCAGCACTATCAGGGACAGGAAGGGACAGATAAGTGCAGGGCTTTTTTTTAACTTCTAAAAGACAGAAAGATTTCAGATTAGTGACATCTACAATACGCCATCATTAAGCAGTATATTGGGCAGATATTCTAAAAAGGGGCTTATTCACTACAGTGTGCCGGCTACTGAGATATTTTCTGCACCATCAGAGAAATTATTTGTTCTGGAAAAATTAACCTAACTTGTGCTACATCTGTGTGTGCGTTCAATCCGCAACCATTATATTAATTACTCCAGCAGAGAGTGATTTATATTTTGGCCATAGTTAACTAGTTTTGGGAACATCTGAGTGTGCATTTAAGCCACAACCGTATATACAGTATTCCGGCAGAGAATAAATTTTTTTGGGGACAAATTTGTATCCAAGATAGAGCTACATCCGAATACAGTGTATATTGTTAAAATTACATTATCTCTGGTCTAGTGTAGTGCCCAAAATCTGTTTTTCTGTATCCAGTACCTTACTGGAAGCCAATACAGTGTGTATTGTAAAAATTGCATTACCTCTGGGCTACTGTAGTGCCGAACATCTTTGTTTTTCTGTATCCAGTATAATACAGCAAGACAATACAGTGTGTATTGTGAAAATTACATTATCTCTGGCCTAGTGTAGTGCCAAAAATCTATATTTTTCTGTATCCAGTACCTTACTGGAAGCCAATAGTGTGTATTGTCAAAATTACATTACCTCTGGAATAGTGTAGTGTAGTGTCGAAAATCTGTATTTTCCTGTATCCAGTTTCTTACCGGAAGCCAATACAGTGTGTATTGTAAAAATAACATTATCTCTGGGCTAGTGTAGTGCCGAAAATCTTTATTTTTCTGTATCCTGTACATTACAGCAAGCCAATGCAGTGTGTATTTTAAAAATTTAATTACCTGTGGCTTAGTGTAGTGCCGAAAATTTGTATTTTTCTGTCTCCAGTACATTATAGCAAGCCAATACAGTGTGTATTGCAAAAATTTCATTATCTATGTCCTAGTGTACTGCCGAAAATTTGTATTTTTCCTTCTCCAGTACAATATAGCAAGCCAATACAGTGTGTAGTGTAAAAATGTCATTATCTGTGGCCTAGTGTAATGGCAAAAATATTTATTTTTCTGTATCCAGTACATTACAGCAAGCCAATACAGTGTGTATTATACAAATTTCATTATCTGTGGCCTAGTGTAGTGCTGAAAATCTTTATTTTTCTGTATCCAGTACCTTACTGGAAGCCAATAGAGTTTGTATTTTCAAAATTACATAGTCTCTGACCTAGTGTAGTGCCGAAAATCTGTATTTTCCTGTATCCTATATATTACAGCAAACAATACAGTGTGTATTGTAAAAATTACATTATCTCTAGGCTAGTGTAGTGCCGAAAATCTGTATTTTTCTGTATCCAGTAATGTCCTGCATCAGAAAACTGTGTCTTTAGTGGACAGTAAAACAATCTGCAGCCGTGGACACATGGCACGAACTTGCTCTCCAGGCCTTAGAGGTGCTGGCCTGCCCTGCCGCCAGCGTATTGTCTGAGTGTGTATTTAGTGCTGCTGGTGGCATTATAACAGATAAGCGTCCACTGAGAATGCTGACAGGTTGACTCAGATAAAAATGAACAAGGCCTGGATTGCCCTTGACTTCACCACTCCACCAGAAGAAAGCTGAGCTGATGAGGAACAAAAACGCAATTTAAATGTATGCTTTATAATGTACTCAATCCACAAGATTCAGATGCACCCTTTTCACTGCAAAAAAAAGGGTACATGTTTCAATATTGTTTTCTCATCCGCCGACTCCTCCTCCGCCTCCTCTTTCTCACAGAATATATATGCCCTCGCTACAATGTTTTGTAGGGTTCGCTCGGCTTCAGGCCATCACCTCCAATGCTTTATACAGTCTGCTCACCTGTAGGCCATCACTGCAATGTTTTATGTAGTTCACTAGGCTTCAGGCCCTCACCTCTAATGTTTTATACGGTCTGCTCACCTGTAGGCCATCACTGCAACGTTTTATGGGGTTTTCTACGCTTTAGGCCCTCACCTTCAATGCTTTATGCGGTCTGCTCACCTGTAGGCCATTACTGTAATGTTTTATGCGGTCTGCTCACCTTAAGGCCCTCAACTATAATGTTTTAGAGGGTAACCAGCACGCCCTTTCTCCAAGTGTTTTTGAGGGTCACCAGTAGGCCATCAATGATGCCATTATGTGTAATAAAGGGTGCATTGGGGTGCCGGTTCCTTATATTTTTTTCCAGCCCTTTCACTTTGCATAGGCTTTATGAGTGCAGCAGTGTACCTGAACAATTGTAGCACCATGTGAATGAGGCCTTCCTTTATGTGATATACAGGCTGTATCGGAGTGCTTCTTCCTTGTAATTTTTGGCAGCATTTGCACTGTATATACAATTGAATATACAGGAAAGAATGTCCTAACAATTTTACCTCTAAAAATTTCTTATTTTTTTTTGTGGGAGCGTGATTTTGTTACTATATAAAGGTGGCGTACAACTGGGACAATATGGTTCCCAGCAGCAACATTGGAGTCCAAAATGCACCTAGATACGGTCCCCATGCTGTTCCAGATCAATTTCAGTGGTGTTTCTGTTACTTTCTGACCTTTTCCAATGGACCAGGCACCCTCCCCTCATCCGATCAGGGAGTGCCTGGTTGTCTCCCATTGACTTCCATTATACTCGGGTGCTCGGCCAAGCGCACGAATATCGCTATCGGACTGAGTACCCGAACACCTGAACACTTTGGTGCTCGCTCATCACTAATAATGACAAAACAGATGTTGTGGTCGAAATTGGCCATGGCATCTGAGGGGTTAATTGTCTTAAATCCAAATTATTTCTGATTATGGACGAAACCATTGGCTGTCTGCTTTATAAAAGAGCAGTCACTGGCTGGCTATGGTGTCCGGTAAGCTCCTGAGCCATGTTTAACAACCCTGACTTTGACCATATATGTATTACTGATGTTAAAAGCAGGTTAATTCCAGAATTGACTTTAAGGGGATACAGAGGTTTATTGCAAATCATTGAACAAAGATTGTAGTTTTCAGGGTACACAAGCACATCCATTCTGACACATGCATTGATGAACCTGCAGCTTGTATTACTGCTGCATCCTACCACCTGCTCATTTTATTAAAAAAAAGTCAAGAAATAAGCCATTTTTGGTGGCAGCTGCTGTGGTAGCAGTAAAATGGTGACCATCATTTCGAGTTATTCATACAATACAAATTGCAAAAGTTTCAGATTTGCTAGAATCAGAATTTTTTGGGGAAATTTGTAACAAATGTGATTATTTTTGAATCAATCCGCTCAACTCTAGAAAGCAACTTCTAAGTTGTATGTATAGGCATAGCTATGTAAACATATGTTGTCTCACTGTCAGGTGTCTAGTCAAATATGTTTACAGCATATTGCCCTTCTAGCATGAATACAGCTTGAATGTATGTTTTCATACTCAATTTATACATAATCCACATTTTTATGATTTGTGGTCATACATTTTTGGCATTTCTGCCTTTAAAATTAGGTTTTGTACAGTATCCTTTGGTCCCTTGCTTGAGGCACATTAGTTAATATTCAGTGGATGTCAAGCGATCTGAAAAGACATGCTGGATCTGCTGCTCTGCACTAAATTATTTAGATGAATGTAGTCATATTTGCTGATGGGACTTGTAGGATTTTCATGTCAAAACAAGACTCATTAAACTGAGTGCTTCAGTGAAACCAGCAGATTTCTGATTTAATCTGTTTGTGATCCCCGTATCTGTATGGAAAGACCAAAGGTTGGCTTGTACAAACATCAGAGGTAACAGATGTCACTCCTGAAAATTAAAGCTATCTGTTTATCAAGATACAAATGTGCATCAGCACGCAGGCCTTACAGTGTAATAATATGCTACTTATCACAAATCACATTAAGTGCCACTAAATGACATGTATGTTTGTAAATATAAAAATAATCACATTCTTAGCCAAAGATAGTGATTTGCGATTCTCCATTAGTGTTGAGCGAACAGTTCGAGCATCGTTCAGGTTCGTACCGAATTTTGGGGTGTCCGGACACGGACCCGAACCCGGACATTTTCAAAAAAGTTCGGGTTCGGGTCCGTTGTTCGGCGATTTCTTCCAGCTGTCTGAAGGGCTGCACTGCAGCCAATCAGCTAGCGTTTTACTTCTTGCCCTAAGAGCCCATCACAGCCATGCCTACTAATGCCATGGCTGTGATTGGCCAAGTGCAGCATGTGACCCAGCCTCTATTTAAGCTGGAGTCACGTAGGGCCGCACGTCACACTGCTCTGATTAGTGTAGGGAGAGGACGCAGCTTCTGTGAGGGCGAAATTAGGCAGGGAAAAGTCAGCAACAGCACCTAATGAACGGATCGATCTACAGCTGTGAATAATTGAACTTCTGCTAGTTACTTGCTCACTGGTTTTTAGGCTGCACAGAGCATTTTTCTGTCACTTATTTTCTGGGTTGATCGGCGGCCATTTTGTGACTTGAGGTGCACCAGATAAAGCTTCCACCAAGTCCATCAATCCACCAATACTAGTTTTTTTTTGCTATATCCTACATCAGGGGCTTGGCTGTGCTAATCGTCACCCCTAGAAACTCAGGATAGCAATTTCTATATTTTATTAAGGGGTTAAATACAATTGGCCAAATATCAATCCCCTAAATCTGGTGTTCCAGCTTTGGCTAGACAAGTATAATACTGTCTGCTGCCTGGCAAAGGATAGATTATTTTCTGTGGTGAAATTCAATTGCCAAAATAGCAATACCATAAATCAGTGGTTTCAGCTGTGGCTGGCAAAATAGAATAATGTCCGCCAAAACATATATTTTGTTCTGGGGTGAAATTAATCTGCCAAAATAGCAATACCCTGAATCTGGTGTCCCAGCTGTTGCAGGCCAGATTTCATAGTGTCTGCCAAAACATATATTTTGTTCTGGGGTGAAATTAATCTGCCAAAATAGCAATACCCTGAATCTGGTGTCCCAGCTGTTGCAGGCCAGATTTCATAGTGTCTGCCAAAACATATATTTTGTTCTGGGGTGACATTCAATTGCCAAAATAGCAATACCCTGAATCTGGTGTCCAAGCTGTTGCAGGCCAGGATTCATAGTGTCTTGCAAAACATATATTTTGTTCTGGGGTGACATTCAATTGCCAAAATAGCAATACCCTGAATCTGGTGTCCCAGCTGTTGCAGGCCACGTTTCATAGTGTCCGTCAAAACATATATTTTGTTCTGCGGTGACATTCAATTGCCAAAATAGCAATACCCTTAATCTGGTGTCCCAGCTTTTGCAGGCCACGTTTCATAGTGTCTTGCAAAACATATATTTTGTTCTGGGGTGACATTCAATTGCCAAAATAGCAATACCCTGAATCTGGTGTCCCAGCTGTTGCAGGCCAGGATTCATAGTGTCTTGCAAAACATATATTTTGTTCTGGGGTGACATTCAATTGCCAAAATAGCAATACCCTGAATCTGGTGTCCCAGCTGTTGCAGGCCAGGATTCATAGTGTCTTGCAAAACATATATTTTGTTCTGAGGTGACATTCAATAGCCAAAATAGCAATACCCTTAATCTGGTGTCCCAGCTGTTGCAGGCCACGTTTCATAGTGTCCGTCAAAACATATATTTTGTTCTGCGGTGACATTCAATTGCCAAAATAGCAATACCCTTAATCTGGTGTCCCAGCTGTTGCAGGCCACGTTTCATAGTGTCCGTCAAAACATATATTTTGTTCTGGGGTGAAATTCAATTGCCAAAATAGCAATACCATAAATCAGTGGTTTCAGCTGTGGCTGGCAAAATAGAATAGTGTCCGCCAAAACATATATTTTGTTCTGGGGTGAAATGAATCTGCCAAAATAGCAATACCCTGAATCTGGTGTCCCAGCTGTTGCAGGCCAGATTTCATAGTGTCTGCCAAAACATATATTTTGTTCTGGGGTGAAATTCAATTGCCAAAATAGCAATACCCTGAATCTGGTGTCCCAGCTGTTGCAGGCCACGTTTCATAGTGTCCGTCAAAACATATATTTTGTTCTGGGGTGGAATTCAATTGCCAAAATAGCAATACCATAAATCAGTGGTTTCAGCTGTGGCTGGCAAAATAGAATAGTGTCCGCCAAAACATATATTTTGTTCTGGGGTGAAATTAATCTGCCAAAATAGCAATACCCTGAATCTGGTGTCCCAGCTGTTGCAGGCCAGATTTCATAGTGTCTGCCAAAACATATATTTTGTTCTGGGGTGACATTCAATTGCCAAAATAGCAATACCCTGAATCAGGTGTCCCAGCTGTTGCAGGCCAGGATTCATAGTGTTCGTCAAAACATATATTTTGTTCTGGGGTGAAATTCAATTGCCAAAATAGCAATACCCTGAATCTGGTGTCCCAGCTGTTGCAGGCCAGGATTCATAGTGTCTTGCAAAACATATATTTTGTTCTGGGGTGACATTCAATTGCCAAAATAGCAATACCCTGAATCTGGTGTCCCAGCTGTTGCAGGCCACGTTTCATAGTGTCCGTCAAAACATATATCTTGTTCTGGGGTGAAATTCAATTGCCAAAATAGCAATACCATAAATCAGTGGTTTCAGCTGTGGCTGGCAAAATAGAATAGTGTCCGCCAAAACATATATTTTGTTCTGGGGTGAAATGAATCTGCCAAAATAGCAATACCCTGAATCTGGTGTCCCAGCTGTTTGCAGGCCAGATTTCATAGTGTCTGCCAAAACATATATTTTGTTCTGGGGTGAAATTCAATTGCCAAAATAGCAATACCCTGAATCTGGTGTCCCAGCTGTTGCAGGCCACGTTTCATAGTGTCCGTCAAAACATATATTTTGTTCTGGGGTGGAATTCAATTGCCAAAATAGCAATACCATAAATCAGTGGTTTCAGCTGTGGCTGGCAAAATAGAATAGTGTCCGCCAAAACATATATTTTGTTCTGGGGTGAAATTAATCTGCCAAAATAGCAATACCCTGAATCTGGTGTCCCAGCTGTTGCAGGCCAGATTTCATAGTGTCTGCCAAAACATATATTTTGTTCTGGGGTGACATTCAATTGCCAAAATAGCAATACCCTGAATCAGGTGTCCCAGCTGTTGCAGGCCAGGATTCATAGTGTTCGTCAAAACATATATTTTGTTCTGGGGTGAAATTCAATTGCCAAAATAGCAATACCCTGAATCTGGTGTCCCAGCTGTTGCAGGCCACGTTTCATAGTGTCCGTCAAAACATATATTTTGTTCTGGGGTGAAATTAATCTGCCAAAATAGCAATACCCTGAATCTGGTGTCCCAGCTGTTGCAGGCCAGATTTCATAGTGTCTGCCAAAACATATATTTTGTTCTGGGGTGAAATTCAATTGCCAAAATAGCAATACCATATATCAGTGGTTTCAGCTGTGGCTGGCAAAATAGAATAGTGTCCGCCAAAACATATATTTTGTTCTGGGGTGTCATTCAATTGCCAAAATAGCAATACCCTGAATCTGTTGTCCCAGCTGTTGCAGGCCAAGTGTAAATCTGTCCATAAAAGGATACCTTTCATCCAGGACCTAAATACTAGCCCTAAAAGAGATATTCCCCTAAATCAGTGGTTACTGCTGTGCCTGGATTAGTGTAATACGCTACATAAACAAATAGGCAGATAGTGTTAAGTGCCTGTAAAAAAAAAGGCCTAAATTTGAAATCAATACATTGGGCCAAATATTTTTTTCCTTATTGTGGTGCTTGGTGAACGGTAACAATGAGGAAAACATCTAGTAAGGGACGCGGACGCGGTCGTGGTGGTGTTAGTGTACCCTCTGGTGCTGGGAGAGGACGTGGCCATTCTGCCACAGCCACACGTCCTAGTGAACCAACTACCTCAGGTTCCAGTCCACGCCAGAATTTACAGCGATATTTGGTGGGGCCCAATGCCGTTCTAAGGATGGTAAGGCCTGAGCAGGTACAGGCGCTAGTCAATTGGGTGGCCGACAGTGGATCCAGCATGTTCGCAACATTATCTCCCACCCAGTCTTCTGCAGAAAGCGCACAGGTGGCACCTGAAAACCAAGCCCATCAGTCAGTCACATAACCCCCATGCATATCAGGGAAACTGTCAGAGCCTCAAGTTATGCAGCAGTCTCTTATGCTGTTTGAAGACTCTGCTGGCAGGGTTTCCCAAGGAAATCCACCTAGCCTTTCCCCAGTGGTGGAAGACATAGAATGCACTGATGCACAACCACTGATGTTTCCTGATGATGAGGACATGGGAATACCACCTCATCGGAGTCCGCACATCTCTGATGATGACGAAACACAGGTGCCAACTGCTGCATCTTTCTGCAGTGTGCAGACCGAACAGGAGGTCAGGGAGGAAGACTGTGTGGAAGACGATGCAGGGGACGATGAGGTCCTAGACCCCACATGGAATGAAGGTTGTGCCACTGACTTTCATAGTTCAGAGGAAGAGGCAGTGGTGAGACCGAGCCAACAGCGTAGCAAAAGAGGGAGCAGGGGGCAAAAGCAGACCCGCCGCCGCCAAGAGAGTTCGCCTGCTACTGGCCACCGCCACCAGTGACCGAGCACCCCAAAGGCAGCTTCAAGGAGTTCCCTGGCATGGCACTTCTTTAAACAATGTGCTGACGAAAAGACCCGAGTGGTTTGCACGCTGTGCCATCAGATCCTGAAGCGAGGCATTAACGTTCTGAACCTTAGCACAACCTGCATGACCAGGCATCTACATGCAAAGCATGAACTGGAGTGGAGTAAACACCTTAAAAGCAATGAGCTCACTCTGGTTCCCCCTGCTCCCTCTTCTGCTGCTGCCTCGGCCTCTTCCTCCGCCTCGGGAGGAATGTTGGCACCTGCCACCCACCAAACAGAGGATGTGTCACCGACAACACCACCTGCGTCACCAAGCATCTCCACCATGTCACACAGCAGCGTTCAGCTCTCCATCTGACAAACCTTGGAGAGAAAGCGTAAATTCCCACCTAGCCACCCTCGAGCCCTGGGCCTGAATGCCAGCATTTCTAAACTACTGGCCTTTGAAATGCTGTCATTCAGGCTGGTGGACACAGACAGCTTCAAACAGCTGATGTCCATGGCTGTCCCACAGTATGTTGTTCCCAGCCGCCACTACTTCTCCAAGACAGCCGTGCCTTCCCTGCACAACCAAGTATCTGATAAAAACAAGTGTGCACTGCGCAACGCCATCTGTGGCAAGGTCCACCTAACCACAGATACGTGGACCAGTAAGCACGGCCAGGGACGCTATATCTCCCTAACTGCACACTGGGTAAATGTAGTGGCGGCTGGGCCCCAGGCAGAGAGTTCCTTGGCGCACGTCCTTCTGCCGCCAAGGATCGCAGGGCATCATTCTATGCCTCCTGTAGCCTCCTCTTCCTACTCGGCTTCCTCCTCCTCTGCTTCCGTCAGCTCATTCAGTCAGCCACACACCTTCACCACCAACTTCAGCACAGCCCGGGGTAAACGTCAGCAGGCCATTCTGAAACTCATATGTTTGGGGGACAGGCCCCACACCGCGCAGGAGTTGTGGCGGGGTATTGAACAACAGACCGACGAGTGGTTTCTGCCGGTGGGCCTCAAGCCCGGCTTGGTGGTGTGCGATAATGGGCAAAATCTCGTCGCAGCTCTGGGACTAGCCGGTTTGACGCACATCCCTTGCCTAGCGCATGTGCTGAATTTGGTGGTGCAGAAGTTCATTCACAACTACCCCAACATGTCAGAACTGCTGCATAAAGTGAGGGCCGTCTGTGCGCGCTCCCGGCGTTCACATCCTTCCGCTGATCGCCTATCTGCTTTACAGCGGAACTTCGGCCTTCCCGCTCACCGCCTCATATGCGACGTGCCCACCAGTTGGAACTGCACCTTGCACATGCTGGAGAGACTGTGCGAGCAGCAGCATGCCATAGTGGAGTTTCAGCTGCAGCACGCACGCGTCAGTCGCACTGCGGAACAGCACCACTTCACCACCAATGATTGGGCCTCCATGCGAGACCTGTGTGCCCTGTTGCGCTGTTTCGAGTACTCCACCAACATGGCCAGAGGCGATGACACCGTTATCAGCGTTACAATACCACTTCTATGTCTCCTTGAGAAAACGCTTAGGGCGATGATGGAAGAGGAGGTGGCCCAGGAGGAGGAGGAGGAGGGGTCATTTTTAGCACGTTCAGGCCAGTCTGTTAAAAGTGGCTCAGAGGGAGGTTTTTTGCAACAGCAGAGGCCAGGTACAAATGTGGCCAGCCAGGGCCCACTAATGGAGGACGAGGAGGATGAGGTGGAGGAGGATGAGGATGAAGCAGGTTTAAAGCGGGGTGGCACCCGACAAAGCTCAGGCCCATTACTGGTGCGTGGCTGGGGGGATACGGAGGACGATGACGATACGCCTCCCACAGAGGACAGCTTGTCCTTGCCTCTGGGGAGCCTCGCACACATGAGCGACTACATGCTGCAGTGCCTGCGCAACGACAGCAGAGTTGCCCACATTTTAACGTGTGCGGACTACTGGGTTGCCACCCTGCTGGATCCCCGGTACAAAGACAATGTGCCCACCTTACTTCCTGCACTGGAGCGTGATAGGAAGATGCGCGAGTACAAGCGCACGCTGGTAGAGGCGCTCCTGAGAGCATTCCCAAATGTCACAGGGGAACAGGTGGAAGCCCAAGGCGAAGGCAGAGGAGGAGCAAGAGGTCGCCAACGCAGCTGTGTCACGGCCAGCTCCTCTGAGGGCAGGGTTAGCATGGCAGAAATGTGGAAAAGTTTTGTCTCCACGCCACAGCTAACTGCACCACCACCTGATTCAGAACGTGTTAGCAGGAGGCAGCATTTCACTAACATGGTTGAACAGTACGTCTGCACACCCCTCCACGTACTGACTGATGTTTCGGCCCCATTCAACTTCTGGGTCTCCAAATTGTCCACGTGGCCAGAGTTAGCATTTTATGCCTTGGAGGTGCTGGCCTGCCCGGCGGCCAGCGTTTTGTCTGAACGTGTATTCATCAGGGCAGGGGGTGTCATTACTGACAAACGCAGCCGCCTGTCCACAGCCAACGTGGACAAGCTGACGTTCATAAAAATAAACCAGGCATGGATCCCACAGGACCTGTCCCTCCCTTGTGCAGAATGCACATTTATAACTGCCTCCCCCTCAACCATGTATTCTTGTACTCCGGGGCACTTCTTTATTGAATCCTCATTTTTTTAACTTTACCATGATCTTGCGGTGCAACCCAAAGTTGAATGAACCTCTCCTCTGTCTGGGTGCTGGGGCCGAAATAACTGAGTGTGGCCTTCTCCAGTGGTGGTTGATATAACGCATGATTCCTTGCTGTGGGACCTCTCTCCTCTGTCTTGGTGCTGGGCCGAAATAACTGAGAGTGGCCTTCTCCGGTGGTGCTTGATATGACGCATGATTCCTTGCTGTGGCTCCTCTCTCCTCTGTCTGGGTGCTGGGCCGAAATAACTGAGAGTGGCCTTCTCCGGTGGTGGTTGATATGACGCATGATTCCTTGCTGTGGGACCTCTCTCCTCTGTCTGGGTGCTGGGCCGAAATAACTGAAAGTGGCCTTCTCCAGTGTTGAGTGATATGACGCATGATTCCTTGCAGTGGGACCTGTCTCCAATTGATATTGGTTAAATTTTATTTATTTTATTTTATTTTAATTCATTTCCCTATCCACATTTGCTTGCAGGGGATTTACCTACATGTTGCTGCCTTTGGCAGCCCTCTAGCCCGTTCCTGGACTATTTTATAGCCTTTTTAGTGCCTAAAAGTTCGGGTCCCCATTGACTTCAATAGGGTCCGGGATAAAGTTCGGGTTGAGTTCGGATCCCGAACATTTTCGGGAAGTTTGGCCGAACTTCTCGAACCCGAACATCCAGGTGTACGCTCATCTCTATTCTCCATTTTTTTTTCTTAATAATAATTATTAAACTATTTCAGGTCACGTAATATCTTACTCTGAGGAATACTTAAATAAATTATCTATGCAAAAAAGTATGAGTAATAATATGTTTTGTATAAAATCATCACTTTTATTGAACATTATTAAAATAATAATCAAACAGTAATTAGTAGGGATACCAATATATCGGCGCCATGCTAATTACAGAAATACAGTATCATAATGTAGAAAAAATGTGGGGGGAAAGAGGCTCACAATAGTAACAAAATAGGGACTAGATGCATGCTACAATATGAACGAGATAAAAGTATTAATCTACTGTAATGTTGCCTGCCCATTGTGATAAATAGCTATGAGACGACCACTGATATCTATACCGAATCGTGCCTCCGAACAAACAAATCAAACACAGCTTATTTGAAAAAAAAAAGATGGAATCTGATCGGTTGCTAAGTCACTTTCCTTTACATCAGTTTTGATAAATCCCGCCATATCTGCACTAATGAGGAATAAAAAGCTGGGACTTAATTTAAACAAGTGTAAAATCTTTGTGTGCTGTGCAATATATGGCAACACTTTCATACTTTACTATTTCAGTTGGTAAAATTGGGGCACATAAGCCTAACCCCCAGGAACACCCTAAACCCACCCAGAAACAACCACTTATGGGTGGGGTTTATATTATCCCCACCCGTTTCTGGGCCAAATTTGCCGGGAGAGCGCTGGCAAATTCAGGACAGTTGGCAACTATGTACTTTGTGAGTACAGTTTAGCATTATAGGGGAACATTTATCAAAACTGGTGTAAAGGAAAACTGGCTTAATTGCCCATAGTGACCAATAACATCCCACCTTTCATTTTCCAAAGGAGCTCTGAAAAATGAAAGATGGAATCTGATTGGTTGCTATTAGAGATGAGTGAATTTCTTAAAAATTCGATTTGGCTGATTCGCCGAATTTCACAAAAAAAATTTGCTTCGCCACGAAGAGCAGTTTTTTGTAAGTACTTAGTGCAATGACAGGGAGCTGCAATAGCGCTACTCCCGTCACTGTACCCCTTAGATGCTGCGTTCATACATGATCGCGGCATCTGAGTGTACAAACAGTGTGAAGTTAACATATAAAAAAAATTACATCAAACTTACCGCGTCCATTTGCTCGCGACGGGACAGCCGCCGCCATCTTGCTTAAAGATCTCAGCTGCAATCACATGTAGAAAAATATTACATCATCACGCCGGCTGGCGTGGTGACATATGAAATTTGGCTTCAAGGTGAATCGAATAATTACTGAAATTTGCTTATCTCTAGTTGCTATAGGCAGCTAAGCCAGTTTTCCTCTACACAAGTTTTGAGAAATGTCCCTAAGAGTGCATTCAGATGACTCAGCTGTGTTTTGCAAATGCCATCCGTGTGCGTTCCGCAATTTGCAGAACAGAACGTACGGCCCATTAAAGAAATGCCTATAATGCTCTATGTTTTTGCGGGGGCGCGGGACAGAACAATGGATGCAGACAGCATACGGTGTGCTGTCCTCATCTTTTGCGGCCCCATTGAAATTAAAGGGTCCGCACCCATTCCGCAAAATTATGGAACGGATGCAGACTCATACATACGGTCATCTAAATGATCCCTAATAACGCTATATTTAAGCTTTGTAAAGAATATTTAATGTGGGCGATATATATTAATGTGTACAGTCATTACAGTATTATGTAACTAATGTATATTGGTATTATAAGACCTTGCTGTGAATTTATTATGTCTGATTGCAGGGTTATGAGGTTATGTGGCATACAGTAACACTGTATAGATCTATATTATAGGCACTATTATATAGGCAATTAGGAGAACTATTATGTCAGTACTGTAAGGAAATTATATGTGGGGACCATGTTTTGGGAAGGACCTAAGGTCTTGGCTTTATTTTTTATCAGGCAAGGAGAGCATGTTGCCTCAGGTAGTGCTCTGCTGTGACTACATGATAGTGGCAGTTCCCTTTCAGCTTCTTACTTTGAAACAACTGAAATAATTCTTTCACCTCTTCTGTGCCATGGCTCAACAAAACTCTTTCATTACATCCTTTCATGGTTCAAACTTGTATCCCAATTCGTATTTTTCGTACCCCAGAAGAAGTAACTGCAAAACAGCGTTGAGGTCTCTGGATCCATTGTGGTCTCTATTTTGTTATTTGATATTCCTTGCACTGTGTGTCTTTGTAGTTGACCACCTTTCAGGGAAGGTATGATTTGTTTGCACTGTGCCTTAAACCATTGTTACTTTCCTAAATGTAAAGCTATTCCAACATGATCTCCTGTATTTGTGTGGGTATGGGTCTGGTTTTGTATCCTTGTATTTTTCAGATATGACATAATATAAATTAATACAATTTTATTCTTTAAATTTTTGTGCGGTGTTACTTTTTTGGGGAATTATTGGTATTTTTCAAGTAAGAAAGTAAGTCTTCTCTCCTCTTACTACTTGTAGTATTTCACCTCTGCAACACTTCACAGAGTGTTTCCAGATGGACTATAATCACAGTGGGGGGAATTTATCATTTTCCGCACACCACTTTTTTGTTTGTGACTTTTTAAACACCAGTACAACAAATGTGGTGCAAATGGCGTTTTCTACACCTACCTCGCCATGTTCCCAAAAAGTCACATGGAGAGGATGAGTTCTGAAGATGCCTGTGTGTAACATACAGAGGTTTCCAGCCAGTCTCTTGTCATTAACCCAGTCCCTGACTATGTACATTTGCCTTAGTTACCACTGCCCATCACCCTGCCTGACTTGATACACACAGGCATCTTTAGTGCTCCGTAAAATGCTGAAAACTGAAGACATACTCTCCTTAGCTGTTAGAGCTTTACTAAGAAGACTTAGAAGCAACAGTTACACTCTTAATATTTGTACACTAAGGAAACTGGTGCCAAAGCTCTAGCAACCTTTGCTAGAGTTTGCTGCTATCTTTCTGACTGCCAGTAGATGTTTAAGCTCCTCACTAGAGATTAGCGAATTTTTCAAAAATTTGATTTTCAACCTGAATTTGCTTGTGGCGAATTTCGTTAAAAAATTGCTATTTCCTGGCTGTAGAGAGCCTTTATAGTGGTGTAGAACACTGTGCCTTGCAGTAACACGCATATGTAGTCTGCTTTGGTAGTGAAATAATACTGTCCGTATGACATGCAGATGACAGGCGTTGCTCTTAGAATCACTGCACACTTCACTTATTTGGGCAGTCACAGGGCCAAAAATGACCAAATAACTCAAGAATGAACTCAGCCTTACAGGTCGATTTTACCGCCAAGAAGAAGCGCACTCCTTTTACACTGTCGTCAGCTGATTACACATAGATGTGTACAGAACCTGTTCTATTAAACGCTTATACAAGTAGAGCCCCCCAACAGAGTAGAGAGGGTGTCAGCAGTAAGTTTGTGTCGATGTCAATGATTCCTCTGATCCGTCAGAACAATAACCCACAAAAAACGGATTCTGTCTGTTGAGCATCCGCCTTTACTTGGTCAGCATTTGGTCAGTAATCCATGAGTATGGCTAATACCAAAAAACCCAGGAGTGGATCCAAAACAGAGATGACACGTGAACGGAATATTTGCATGTCTTCTGTGTTTTGTACCCACTCCTGCTTTTGGCTACCATATCATAAGCTAATTCTGATGGGACCATACAGGCCTTATAGCTGCTACACAGACAGGATCCATTTGTGCGTCTCATTTTTCCTTCCTTCTGACAGATCAGAAGAAGGGTCAAATAAATGATGATGTTAGTCAGGCCAAAAGGCAAAATAGTGACCCAGTCTTCAAGTGGGGAGGGTGGGAACAGCATGAGAAGTCCACAGAGTGGCCCTATGACATAGTGGTGAGGTGGAAGCAGCATGAGGAGGCCACAGAGCGGCACTTGGACAGTGTGGAGGTGGTAGCAACAGCATTAGGAGGAGGCCACAAAGTGGCACAATGACATAGTGTGGAGGTGGTGGAAGCATCAGGAGACCAGATAGTGGCAAGGTGACATAGTGTAGAGGTGGCAGCAGCATGAGGAGACCACAGAGTGACCCGGTGACAGAGCGTGGAGGTGGCATCAGCAACAGGAGGCCACAGAGTGGCAAGGTGACAAAGTGTGGAGGTGGCAGCAGCATGAGGAGACCACAGAGGGGCACGACGACAGTGTGGAGGTGGCAGCAGAATAAGGAGGCCACAGAGTGACATGACGACAAGAGCTTGTGGAGGTGGCAGCAGCATGAGGAGGCAACAGGAAGAGTGGAGTTGAGTCGCGAAGTTCATCAAGATTCAAACCATAACTACCACCCCCTAGTCTTTTTGTCAGGGAAAACATCACAAGTTCCCAGTCATCATGGATGAGAAGGAGGACATCCTGTGGTGCACAGAGATGGAGAGGGTATTTGGATTCCCCCGCACTATAATGACGTCTCAGAAATGAAATGCTGCTCCTGACAGTCATCCGGCATCTATTTGCCCAGCTTAAGGATTATTTTGAAAGTGTGTAGAAGCCACACAGGGCCACCACACTGCAGATTTATCATGGAGATACCGGATTTTATAATATTACATTATTATATAAAGAAAAAAAAAAAAGCCCCTTCATCTCCCGGCTCCCAAGCGCGATCAGCTACATCATCATCATTGAGTACTGTCTGCACGTCACTGATTTCCTCCTCAATGGTCTCTAACTCTCGGCTGGAGGTGTCTGTTGTCACTTGCGATGAAGTCGAAGATCGGGTCAATTATTCAAGAACTGCTGGGTTGCTGTTCACGACACGACCGCTAGTTGACACTGGGAGCTCAGGCCTCTCGAAGTGACCCCTGCTGCCACGGTCCCTTACTCTGCTGCGACCTCTGCCTGCGCCAGGAACATTTAGGGCCTCTTCCACTCCCCTGTGCAGGGCATGGCACTTCTCTGTCTGACATACTGTTAGATAAAATAATCAAATGTTAGATCAAATATTTTTTATTTTGCCACCAATACATGGGTTTTACTGAGTTTTAGAATATATCACTGCACCACAGAATGGCAATTAGGCCCTATTTTTTTTTACCTTTTACGCAACACAAAAGGCTTTTCAACAGATAAGTGCAATAATGAACAGTGAATATATTTTTATTTTGCCACTAATAAATGGCAAACTGGGCATCAGAATATATTACTGCACCGCAGAATGGCAATTAGGCCCTGATTTTTTTCACCTTTTACACAACACAAAAGGCTTTAAAACAGATAAGTGCAATGATGAACGGGTAATGTATTTTTATTTTGCCACTAATACAAGGCAAACAGGGGTTCAGAAGAGATCACTGCACCAGAGAACGGCAATTAGGCCCTGATTTTTTTCACCTTTTACACAACACAAAAGGCTTTAAAACAGATAAGTGCAACGATGAACGGCGAATATATTTTTGTTTCACCACTAATACACGTCGAACAGGGCTTTAGAATATATCACTGCACCGCTGAACGACAATTTGGCCCTCAATTTTTTCTACTTTTACACAACACAAAAGGCTTTAAAACAGATAAGTGCAACGATAAACGGCGAATATATTTTTATTTTGCCACTAATACACGGCAAACTGGACTTTTGAATATATCACTGCACCACACAAGGGCAAATATATTTTTCTTTTGCCACTAATACACAGCAAAAAGGGCTTTTTAAGATGTACTGTATAAATATTTCCTTGTAATAAACCCTATTAATGGCTGTATCAAACAGCACTTGCACCCCAATAACAAGAACGGTTTGCTAGAATGACAGAGCTGTATAATAGCAATTTGGATCCCCAGTCAGTGCACCAAGGTGTAATAAGATTACTATTACCCAGTTTGTAAACTCCCCTACTGAACCCCGTTCTACATAAATGCCGAGGAATGATTCCTCCCTATCCTTTCTATGCACTTATAAATTGTTTTTTCACCAAAATCAAGTCTTTCCTATCACTGTCCCTAGCGCCGGCAGACACGTCTCTCCCTGCACTAAGTATGCTGGTGAATGGCAGAATCTAAGATGGCTGCTGCTATTTATAGGGTTGTGACATGACAGGGCTGGCTAGCTGCTGATTGGCTGCATGCATATCAGTATGTGTGATCCCGCCTTCCCAGAGTTCCTTTCTCCATGTCATCACATGTGCAGCAGCCATTTCAGGAAAAAATGTGATATCTTTACCACGAAGCGCAAGGAAATTCGGCTTTGGTGCGAATCAAATTTTTCCTGAATTTCGGATCGAATTCCACTTCGTCAGCTTCGATTCGCTCATCTCTACTCCTCACATTTGGATAAGATTAAGAAGACATACAATGCAAAACTTGCATATATTGTATACACCATGGAACAGTTAAATGTCATCTGTCAGCAGATTTATACCTATGAAACTGGCTGACCTGTTACATGTGCACTTGGCAGCTGAAGACATCTGTGTTGGTCCCATGTTCATATGTGTCCGCATTGCTGAGAAAAAAGAAGTTTTAACATATGGAAATGAGCCTCTAGGAGCAACAGGGGCATTGCCGTTATACCTAGAGGCTTTGCTCTCTGTGCAACTACTGCGCCCTCTCCACTTTATTGACAGGGCCAGGCAGTATGAACGTGGTCACGTCTAGCCCTGTCAATCAAAGTGGAGTGGACAAGGCAGTTGCAGAGAGAGCAGAGCCTTTGGTTGTAACGGCACACCATTGTTGCTTCTACAGACTCATTTGCATATATTAAGACATTATTTTTCTCAGCAATGCAGGCACATATGAGCATGGGACCAACACAGATGCATTCAGCTTTCAATTGCACATGCCACAGGCCAGACAGTTTTATAGGTACAAATCTGCTAACATACCCTTAAATAGCTCATTTAAATGGCCCTCACCATCACTTCACAAATGAATGATTGTATACTCCTATGTTCATGCTCTGACTTTAGTAGGCAGCCTCTTTCTCCTTTCCCTTACCATATATATCTAGTTTCTTGATCTTAATCTGGATCATTGGTTTTCACTTTTTTCTCCCAGATTTAGTGTAGAGGGAAGGGGTATTATGCATATATGTGTATATATGTCTTGTAAGATATACCTATATGTATTTGCCCTGTTTGGCCAGTAGGGGCATGTGCATGAGCTATATGCCCCAGGATGGGGTTGTATGTATATATATATATATATATATATATATATATATATATATATAATATATATATATAGAGAGAGAGAGAGAGAGAGAGATGTGTGTATTTCACTTATATTGCACACATATGTATATATGCTATATGCCCAGGTGGTATAGTGTCCCCCAGGTTATGTAGGTATATATAGGGATGTATGCATGCCCCTGATATTGCATACATCCATATATATGGAAACTCCCCCCCCCCCCCACTCTCCTAGTCATGGGTGCCCCCTCCCTAGCTGAAGTCTCCTGCAGGGGCATTCCAGTGCCTGCAGTGAAGAAGATGACGCCGAGATGACTGGCCGAAGTTTCGGCCACCTCAAAGGACAGAGAGACAATTAGGAGCCTCTGTATTTTGATACCATCTCCGTCAGGGACATAACAGAGATGGAGAAACAATGAGCTCCCCCACCTCTGTTTGTCACATACTTTAGGTGTGATAATCAACAACACTTGAGGCATACGGACATTTCACAGGCAGGAGGATCAAAAGTACTCCCCCCACCTTACATGGACGTGTGTGTGAGGCCATGGTGTATCTGGAGGGGGGATGATCTCATTCAGGATGCATGCATTTTGTCTAGGGTGGCCAGACGTCCATTTTAAAGGCTCCCTGTCCTCTGTCCGGCACAGTGCCTGGACAGATGCATGGATGTCCTCCTTTCAGTAGCTCACAGTCAGAGAGCAGCATTGCACTCTCTGAGCGTGAGCTGCAGCTACTGACTGAGGCTTCTCTCACCCCCAGTCACTAGAGCCGCAGACATGGCTCCCTGTGGCTGACTGAGAGGGAGAGAAGCGCATCGGCTGCCCCCGCTCACCTGCTGGGCTGAAAAATCTTCCCTCTCCTCCCACTGTGGTTTTCCGTCTGTCAGTATAGGCGTGGCTTTGCCGTGTCAGGGGCATGGCTTCGCATGGTTTGCCGTGGGCATGGCCGGTGAGGCCTGGCTTTCTAGGGTTAAGCCAGTGGCCATCCTAATTTCGTCACATGCACAAGATGATGATGTCACATCCCTGCTCCTTATGTTAAGAAGGAGGGAGGAGGTGGGTTGCTTTTGGGCTTATATTAGCCCAAGCCAGGACAAAGGCTCTCTCTTGAGACCCGACCAGTAACTGAGGCACACATGGTAGACTACGTCAGAAGTTTGAAGCAGCAGCCCTCATGAGAGGATGTGGGAATGATTCCCTGGGCAAGCGAGGCTCATCCCCTGGGAAGAGCATTAAACGGCTAAGTATACCCCAGCACTGCATCGCATCTCCCTCGCAGTGCCAACCACCTTTACCCCTTCCCTGCCCAGCAGCATCAACCCCTGCTGGTGTAACCTTGAGGATTGGAAGCTTTTCCTAGTCCTTGTAACCCCTGTACCCCTGCCTTATACCCCAATGCAGTGTGTGAACCCTTGCAGTGCCCAGCAGCCCTGTAATCCTGAACCCCTTCAAGGTTTCTGTATGCTCAGTTGCAGCAGTAACCCCTTCACTGCTGCTGCCAAGAATCCCTGCTGCTTGTAACCCATTCACAGCCCTGTACCCCAGAACCCCATGCTGGACTGATCCCTGCCCAGCAGAGCAATACCCCTGCAGACCACAGCCCAGTCTACATTAACCCCTTCACTGCTACCCCTGTCTCCTTGTACCCCATAGGGATAGTGAGTAGCCAGGCGGTTGGGTTAGAGCTGCTAAGTAATGTGTGTATGTAAGTGTAATGTATAGATAGTGTGTGGGGAGGAATAAATACTTTATTATTCATGATACAGTGTATAGTGTTTTTGGTAGGCGCCGCAGTATATAGTAGCAGTATAAGTTGTATGTAGTTTAGTTCGCCTATTTATGAATATTAATAATTGATATTTGCATAAATATTGATAATTAATATTCCCCCTCAACATTTAGTCTATTCAGAACTTGGCACACTGGATCTAAGGTATCTCTTTCTATAGACCTGAATCCTGTATTCTGCCTTAGTTTCTATAGACCTGAATCCTTGTTTTTTGCCTTAGTGTTGTATTACATTATAAGATTTTGAAGGCGATTGTCGGGAAGAAAGAGTTCCTTCCCGGCAATCGCATGATCATTAGTGGAGGAGACCATTGCTATTACATGCAGCAATCTACTCCACTGTATGGGGAGGAGCAATCGCTAATGCCATCACTTGTCCCCATACTGAATCATTGTTTGCCAGAAGCAGACTGTGATTACACAGCACGATCTGCCTCATGGAAACATTGATTTTTAAACCTGCTTGGAAATTCTGATCACGGTCACTCGTTCATTGGGTATTCAGCGGCAGTATCACACTGCCAAATCCTCCCTAACAAATGCTCCTACAAACACTCACTAGCAATTATCTGGTCGACGGTCAGCCAGTGTAATACGGCCTTTATGGCCATGTGTTTCACATGTCCTTTTGAATTTATAATAACTAGTCTTGATACTTGATTTGAATGCAACTCCAATTTGTACAACGTTCAGATCAAACTTGATTTGTTTACAATCAATTCACTTATCTCTAATTATAAATATGAAATATATTCTTCATATACATTCAATAAATCTATAGAGCTTTGAATAGTAAAAGTACATATAATATAAACAATATTAATATACTAATGTTGTAAGTAGTGTATCAAGACAGGAAACAATATTCAACCAAACATTGTGTGAATGCCTAATGGATCAAAATGAGTGTGCAAAGTTGGGATGATGAATTCTTTAGAGGAAAATTAATTACACTTTACTGCATTTGTTTAAAAAGCACCATGTTAAATCAACATGAGTCCCATGGATATGCCAACAAAGTCAACAAAGCTATGTGAGGGCTTGTTTTTGTGAGAAAAGTTGTATTGTTTATTACACAATTTGGTGGTAAATTTATGTATTGTATACATTTTTAAAAAATTGGGGTGAAGAAACACAGCAATTTTGCCCTTGTTTTTAGGGTTTTGTTTTTTATGTCGTTCCCTGGGTGGTTAAAATTATTCCGTGTGTCAGTATGATTATGTTTTGTAGATACCAAATTTATATAGTTTGTCATGTTTACTATTTAAAAAAAATTAAAGCTTTTTTGTTAAAATGTTTTCTGTTACACTAATCCATAGCCTATTTTTCTTCTGATGGAGCTGAGTGAGGATTCTTCTTTTGCAGGACAATCTTTAGTTTTTATTGATACCATTTTGGGAAACTGGCAAACGTTTGATCAATTTTTATTCAATTTGTTGGGGGAGGTAAGGTGACCAAAAAAAGGACATAGGGAAATGTTTTTATTTTTGAAGGTGTTCACCAAACAGGATAAATAGCATGACGTTGTAATATTTTGGATATTTGTGGACAAGGGGATACCAAATATGTTTTTTTATTTTTACGTATGAGAAATGGAAAATATTTTCTTGTATGTTTATGTTAAAAACTTTATTTTTACATTTTTAGTGCACTTAGGACACTTCAGTCTATGTTAGTTTGATCACTTGTGTTATATATTACAATGCTTCTGTACCACAGTGCATATTGAATCTAATAGGCAGTCTATAATATCTTGCCAGAAGCAGGGTGCAATAGAGGCAGTAACATAGCAGCGCTGGTGGCCAAGACAACCACTTGTCACCCTGTGACTGCATTGCAGGGTACTTATCTGAGGGAAAACCCCTTGCTCTGTCTAACTGCAAAGATGCCATGGTTTCAAAAGGCTGTAGCCTCGTAGGGCTTAAGCTGCCAGCACCAGAGTTATCTCCAATCTTGGAAGTGAGAGCAGGCTATTTGAAATCACTAATAATATAATAAAAGACTAAAAATGCATGATTTGGTGGAACAACATTTATTCATATATTTGCTCTCCAAGCTAAGCCAACTATGCTAAACCCCAAATAATATCAAAACAAATGTAATACACTGGGGAATATATTCCGAGAGAGAGAGAGAGAGAGAGAGAGAATAAGAGAGAAGGAAATAAAAACCAATGCATATCCAAAAAAAGGATGAATGGTGTCTGGTTGGTTTTAAAGGACAGAAATACCCCAGTCATGAAATGGTTAACATATAGTATGAACAAAGTTGAGGCAATGAGAAATGTTGCTATGCATTTAACTCAGTGCTACATCACTGAAACTCTTACTTGATCTGCCGCACAGAGCCAACACTCTGGGGTAATGATTTTTTTATTTTTTTTCCTGTAGAAATAGAATACATAATGAACCTTTAGGCTTTAGTACAAGCCATGAATAAGTATAAACATCACCAAGACAAGTACACTTACATAAAACAGAATACAACTATCTGGGTCTCCCTGCTAGAGGCAATGTGGATAATTTATCATTTGTAATATGGTCCAAAGCTATATATTATATAAGGGTCCACTGGAAATGAAGATTCTCGTATCCTATATAATAAGTCATGTTCTACTAATCAAAATATTGCCAGTCTGACAAAACTCTTTCAACTATTAAGATATGCATTTGACATTTTTACGGATGGACGTGTAACCATTTGGCGGTGTTGTTGGGCCTCCTTATTGATAGTACGTGCTGAGAACATCTGACCTTCCAGAAGACATTTTCCCAGTTTAGGTTAGAGAATAAAATCTGTAATGTGATTGGCTGACATGAGGAATGCTCCTACATGTTTATATGTCATAGTATTTAACATACAAAATCATGATCATTACTATAATAATGAATATACACACATGTTCGGTCTGATATACCGTATACACTAATACAAAACATCCAGTGACAGCTGTGTCTTGTAACAAGGTAAAAAGGATAACAGCATATAAAGAGGACCTTTCACCAAGATTTAGGTAGTGAAATACATACACTACCTTCCTGGATGGCCCCCGCTGGCGTCCAGGCAACATTTTTTTTTTCCAAATAACCCCCCGTTCGTGCGCTCCGGGGATTTCTTGTATGAGGCGGGGACTTGTCTTTTGCCTAGGGAGTGGTTTTCCTCTCCCTGGCTGCGAGCCGAGAGCTATGATTGGCTGCACTGGCAGCCAGAGAGAGGAAAACCACTCCCCAGGCAAAAGACAAGTCCGCGCCTCATACAATAAATCCCTGCATGTGAAAACTAACAGGGACCAGAGTGCACGAATGAGGGGTTATTTAAAAAAAAAAAAAAGTTGCCTGGACGTCAGCGGGGGCTGCCCAAGAAGGTAGTTTAAGTATTTTACTACCTAAATCTTAGTGAAAGGTCCTCTTTAAACTAAAATAAGTGATATTTAATGGGATTGTTTCATATTGAAATACAGTGGTCCCCTGCCCAGGACATCAATCTATGAGCTAGAAGAGAAAACAGCTATAGGCAATGACTCAGTTCTTTCACATATTACATGGAGAACTATTTATCTTAATAGTTGCATGTAAAACTACCGGATAGTACATAATGGTTATTACAAAATAAACTATCTCTTTAAAACATGGCTCAAATTTTGATTCAGGTTCAATCAGATAGCCGAATCAATTCAGGTCCAAATTGAAAATTCTATAATTGGCCTGAAAATTTGTGTTCAGGATGATACTCTCTCCTAGGACTCATTTATTTCTCTGTCTCTATTTCTTTTTCTTCTTTCCAAAATTCACCCGAATTGCATCACCACAAATTCAGATTTGAATGCAACTCCAATTTGAACAACGTTCAGATAAAACTTGATTTGTTTACAATCAATTCACTCATCTCTAATTATAAATATGAAATATATGCTTCAATATGTATGCCCCATTTGTGCCACATCACATTCCAGCCCTATCTCCAACCGCCTGTTCTGCACTGCACATGCTCAAGATTTAGAAGAGATGCAGCAACAAACAGGCGGTTGGAGATAGGGCTGGAATGTGATGTGGCACAAATGGGGTATACATATTGAAGCAGAGGGCGTTATGTCAAAGCCGAGAGGAGGCGGGCTTGGGCTGTACATGAAGGCAGGCTTGGGCAATGCTAAGAGGTGTGCCTGGGCTCCTTCTGCAGAGTGTAACGCCCCGCTCGGCACTTTGCAGGCTCATTTGCCTTTCATACAAAATTTGTTTTCTGAAGGCTGGAACCACCAATGGCTAAAAGAAAGGTACATTGGTAAATAAGGTGACAGATGCTACTATGCAATTCCTTTACTTAAATAACAATGACGCAGGTGACAGATTTCTTTTAACAAAATGTAATGTGGATGATTTGGAAATCAGCAGGGTTGTACACAGAACGCATAGGGCCTCATAGCAAAGGAGTATGGGCCTCCTCTGCCACACCCAATTTACTAGTATGCATGCATTAAACACTTCCAGCAAATGTGGAGCACAAAACACAATGCTCCAGATTTCTAACTAAATTACAATTTAAAATTTTAATAAAGAAAATTGTAATAAAAGCAAGTTGCTCTTAGCTTTACCCATTTTAGTGGAACAAGTGCTTAACCCTTTCCGGACCTCCACCGTACAAGTCCGGTTTTTAAAAATGGCACCCACAGCCGAGACCCGCAGCTAATGTTTTCAATCAGTTATAAAACTGATAGCAGACATTTAACCCCTCAGATGCCATGGTCAAATGTGACCACGGCATCTGAGAGCACTAAAACCTGGAGCTTAGTGCTTTCCGGCCCAGAAGAGCTCCCCATGGCTGAGATCAGGGAAGCCGTTCTATAGTAGTAATAGGCGTAATAGGCCTGAGCCTGTACAAGGCTTAAAGGGCCATTACTAGTATATTCTAATGCTGGTGTGCACTTAGTAACACTGCATTGGAATATACTGAATTCTGTATTCTGTAATGGATAAAAATCCATTACAGAATACAAATGGCAATCTAATGCATGCTTGTTGTAGTCACCTAGGTCTACTTAAAAAAAAGTTTAAAAAAAGTTTTTAAAATATAAAAATTCTTATTACCCCCTTTCACTGAATAAAAACAAACAAACATTGTGGACATCGCCACATTGGAAAACACTCGTATTATTACGTGCAATGTAAAAATAAATCAGAGTTGGCTGATTCACCTTTTGTTGTCGCTTCAATTTCCCCCAAAAACTGAATAGAACATAATCAATCCAAAGTATTGCTCACTCACAAAAAACGAGCCCTCCCTTTGCTTCGTAGACCTCACTATAAAAAAAGTTTTGGGATCAGAATATGACGATGCATAGAAAAAATAATCATTTTTATTATTTTACAAAACTGATTCAAAAAAAGTTGGGACACTATACAAATCGTGAATAAAAACTGAATGCAATGATGTGGAGGTGCCAACTTCCAATATTTTATTCAGAATAGAACATAAATCACGGAACAAAAGTTTAAACTGAGAAAATGTACCATTTTAAGGGAAAAATATGTTGATTCATAATTTCATGGTGTCAACAAATCCCCAAAAAGTTGGGACAAGGCCATTTTCACCACTGTGTGGCATCTCCTCTTCTTATAACACTCAACAGACGTCTGGGGACCGAGGAGACCAGTTTCTCAAGTTTAGAAATAGGAATGCTCTCCCATTCTTGTCTAATACAGGCCTCTAACTGTTCGTCTTGGGCCTTCTTTGTTGCACCTTCCTCTTTATGATGCGCCAAATGTTCTCTATAGGTGAAAGATGAGGACTGCAGACTGGCCATTTCAGTACCCGGATCCTTCTCCTATGCAGCCATGATGTTGTGATTGATGCAGCATGTGGTCTGGCATTATCTTGTTGAAAAATGCAGGGTCTTCCCTGAAAGAGATGACGTCTGGATGGGAGCATATGTTGTTCTAGAACCTGAATATATTTTTCTGCATTGATGGTGCCTTTCCAGACATGCAAGCTGCCCATGCCACACGCGCTCATGCAACTCCATACCATCAGAGATGCAGGCTTCTGAACTGAGCGTTGATAACAACTTGGGTTGTCCTTGTCCTCTTTGGTCCGGATGACATGGCGTCCCAGATTTCCAAAAAGAACTTTGAATCGTGACTCGTCTGACCACAGAACAGTCTTCCATTTTGCCACACTCCATTTTAAATGATCCCTGGCCCAGTGAAAACGCCTGAGCTTGTGGATCTTGCTTAGAAATGGCTTCTTCTTTGCACTGTAGAGTTTCAGCTGGCAACGGCGGATGGCACGGTGAATTGTGTTCACCGACAATGGTTTCTGGAAGTATTTCTGAGCCCATTCTGTGATTTCCTTTACAGTAGCATTCCTGTTTGTGGTGCAGTGTCGTTTAAGGGCCCGGAGATCACGGGCATCCAGTATGGTTTTACGGCCTTGACCCTTACGCACAGAGATTGTTCCATCTTCGGATGATGTTATGCACAGTTGATGATGATAGATGCAAAGTCTTTGCAATTTTTCGCTGGGCAACACCTTTCTGATATTGCTCCACTATCTTTCTGCGCAACATTGTGGGAATTGGTGATCCTCTACCCATCTTGGCTTCTGAGAGACACTGCCACTCTGAGAAGCTCTTTTTATACCCAATCGTGTTGCCAATTGACCTAATTAGTGTTAATTGGTCTTCCAGCTCTTCGTTATGCTCAAATTTACTTTTTCCAGCCTCTTATTGCTACTTGTCCCAACTTTTTTGGGATTTGTTTAAACCGTGAAATTTTGAATTAACATATTTTTCCTTTAAAATGATACATTTACTCGGATTAAACGTTTGATCTGTCATCTACGTTCTATTACAAATAAAATATTGACATTTGCCATCTCCACATCACTGCATTAAGTTTTTATTCACAATTTGTTTAGTGTCCCAACTGTTTTGGAATCCGGTTTGTATATTTATAATTTTTTTCGGAACTAAAAAACAACACAAACAAAATGTGTTATCGTTGAAAGTGCACTGACCCAGAGAATAAAGAGCAAAGTTCAGTTTTACCGCATAGCGAACGTCATAAAAACAAAACCCATAAAACTGTGACGGAATTGCGTTTTTTCCCCTAGTTTCCCACTACATCCTATGCAACAGTAAATTGTGCCATTAGAATAACTTGTCCCACAAAAAACAAACCCTCATATGGCTATGTGAATTGAAAAATAAAAACGTTATGGCTCTGGGAAGACAGGGAGTAAAAAACAAATATACAAATATTGAAAATCACAGGGTCCTCAAGGGGTTAATAAATATGGTGCTTATGCTAAGCACCATATTTCTCAATGCATTTCTGACAGACAACTGGCATAAATACATTAGTAAATCCCCTCATATAGCTTTATGTCTGCTCTTTCCCTCATACAGTGTATTATAAAATGGTGTGGCTGAGGCCTTATTCACACTTCCGCATATATGTCCGCATGTATTCCGCAATTCTGCGGAATACATGCGGACCCATTGACTGTGAATGGGGCACGGAACGATGCGGAGAGCACACACTGTGCTTTCCGCATCAGTTTTTGCAGAGCGCGCCGCCGATCTTACGGCCGCAGCTCGACAAAAAAGTAGAGCATGTCCTATTCTTGCCCGCAATTGCGGACAAGAATAGACATTTCTATGGGGCTGCTGGCCAGGTGTGTTTATGGATCCGCAATTTGCGGATCCATAAACACTACGGACGTGTGAATAAGGCCTGCATCTACCAATAGGAGGAGCTCAGTGCAAATAATTTAAAAGGAATCTGTCACATTGAACATGGTGCCTGGGCTCAAGGCATCATGTTATAGATCATTAGGAGCTGAGCAGATTGATATATTGTTTTGTGGGAAATGATTCAGTATAACATGTATTTCGTTCATTTAAATTCCTGCTTATTCAGGGCTTTGAAGTCCGGGACGCAGTCCTATGAGTGATTGACAGTTAACTCTGAATACACAGTCATAGAGGGAAGGCTGTCAGTGGCTTCAAGACCAGAATGAGTAGGATTTTAAATTAATGAAATACAAGTTATATGGGAACATTTTCCCACAAAACTGTATATCAATCTGCTCAGCTTTTCCTTCTCTATAACATGCTGCTGGAAGATTATACTATATTTTCATGGTGACAGGTTCCCTTTAATATAGTTACCATTGACAGCAATAAAAGCTGTAAAATCTCTTTGCACTGAGCTATCCCTAGTGATAGTCACATGAAAAAGCAGTGTCTACCTGTTGGGAGCAGAAGGAGTTCAGTGGCAGGCCCCTCTGCCCATGGACCCCTTAGCGGTTGTGGGATTTTCCTACATAGAAGGTATGCCACTGGAAAACAGCACCTACAATGGTTGGTAGTTTTTAGAACATCAATGATATGTTAGACAAATCATAGCATTGGATTTGTAAGTCACAGACACCAGACAACTGAACTCTCCTTGGCAAGTTCATACATTACCGAAAAGGTCACAAGTTGCGATGACAATCCACCTCCAATATTCTAGACCCACAACTGCTTCATTCTTTCTCCTTATCTAGCTGGATCATTACAGGCTACTGCCTTTTAAAATGAATGTCAGTCTCTATTGCTGTGCAATGGAAAGAAGGAGAAAGAGATGACCTTTAGTGGGTAAAATAGGTTTGTGAGCTTTCATTGCTTTGTAGTTATGTCTGAAGCTCATTATCTCCTCATCTCAAGAACTTCCAGTCCCTGTATCAATAACTACGTCTGTGCAATAGGTTTGTGTCTCTTGCTCGTGAGATAGGTCTCTGGCATAAAGGTTTATTAATAGCTAAGAGCAGGCTGCCAAATGGATCAGAGCAAAAGAAATGGAAGGAAAGTGTTTCATTTCAAATTCTTTCAACTAGTGTTTTGGCTATCCAAAAGAATTTCAGTAAAGAAAATGGAAAGCTATTTTTATTTTTTTAATTTTTTTATTTTGAGGTATTGACCCAAGACTGTAATGACAGGTAAAGCCAGCTCTCACTGCTATGATTTTATGTAATGTGGGCGATATTTTATATGCACTGTGTCTATGGGTCTGTCAAGAATTTATTTTTAAATACGGTTTCATACGAGCATTGTTTTGTTATGTCAAAATGTATCCTCAAGTCTTCAACTTACATTATACAGACAAAAGAATTGGAACAATTACACATTACACAAACAGAGTGTTGAGCGAAGAGAAATAGACATCAATCTGACTCTGAAGTAGACTTTGAAGTAGTCCGAAGCGGACTTCGATCTGAATTTCAGGGAAAATTCGATTTGTTGAGAATCCAAACGCTCTCGACCACATGATTGTCACGGTCTCAGTGTGGTTCATTGTGACACGGGTTCCATGTTGCTCACTTTTGTGCTCTGGCGTACTGGCTGCAGTTATTGCTGTGTATGCTGGTTGCCAAGGGCGATGTGTAGTTTTGGTAGCCTGTGTGTGCACTGCTCCTTAAACGCTTGCTCCTTTCCATGTCTGGTTCTTCTGGGGTTAAGGTCTTGCTCGTGGTCTGGGTGTGGTCTCTAGGTGCTATTTAATCCTGTTGCTGTTTGTCTGAGAGTTACTGTAGTTGTTCTCCAGCCCTTGTTTGGTGCTGGAGCTATTCACCTTACCTGGGTTGCCTTCTGCCCAGTCTGTGTAGCCACCTTGTAAGACATCAAGGTCTTTTTGTGTGCTGGTTCCAGTCTGTATTCTGTACTGTGTCCTGTGCAGTGTTCAGGTTCCAGTACATCTGCCTGGGTTCCAGTTGTTGTTTGTGTGGACTGCTGGTGCCTTCTCCAGCAGTCTCTGCAGGTAAGTGCCCAAGTGCGCCGGGACCATTCTGGAGGTGCAACCAGTGAGCTTCGGCTAAGTTCATCCCTACCATCTGGGGCTATGTGAAGAACGGGGCTCACTGGGTTTTTGCTCTCTGGGTTTGGCCCCAAGTAAAACTGGTGCACTTGGTCCAGTGGTATTTTTTGCCACTGGTTCCTTACCTGCTTATCCAGTTCCCAAACTCACTGTTATTTCTCTGTGTATCCTTGCTTTGGTGTATTCTTCGTGGTGAGATGTACTAGGGGTCAGTTGAACCCTCGCTAGAACATGACAATGACAATACAAGGCAGGGATTGCTTTTTGGAGAAATATTGGCTGCGAGGTATCTTCCAGGGAGGCTGAGTGCACACCATCAGTCCCCTAATGGCAGAAAAATCTAGTAAGTGGTGTGGCAGAGTGTGTAGAGCTGTTTCTTGGCCGCATATTTCATTATTGATGGCTGACGACATAGCGGAGTAAGACTAGTCTGAGCGGTTAATGCAGTAACTACTGCCAATGATGACAAGGATATTGTACTTCATGTGGATGCGGCCTGGCTGCCTCAAAGGGGATCGGTATAAAGATGACACTCTGTTGCGCCATCTGGAAGACAGTTCTATTTTCCCACTGGATCTGGTGATGCTGTTTCATGTGTTGGAATAGAGCCATGATGCCTACTTTTGTGTTTGAATACTCACAGCTTTTTTTAAACCTGCAGATCTTGCACACGGCAATGCTTTTGTCTTCCAGCACTTTGGAGAAAAACGGCCAGATGGGAGCTACTCAATACATGGGTATAATAATGGCATTATCTTGCAGTAATATATATACCATTCAATAATGCGAGTATAATAATTGTGTTATTGCAGTAAAATGTGTACTGAACGGTATCTTGCAGAAATATATGTGTTCAATAAAAAACATATAATGGACTAAAATGCCCAATTGCAGGTGGTCCATTGAAACTACTTTTTAGAAAAGAAAAAGGGTCAATGCCTCAGTGTCTGCAGTCCAATGTATTTTGGGGTGTTGGCAATAAGCCTATGAACTGTAGAAATTAAAAAAAAACAACAACAACAAAGCTGGCTGGTTGTCTATACAGAAATATGAGTTTCTTGCAGCATTCTGTAATGCAAGCCAAATGAAACAAATAAGACAGTGACCAGTTCCTCACTCTCTATGCTAAAACTTCCCTGATAAAACTCTAAAATCTACCCAATGACATCTCCATTTTTTCTCCCCATAGTGTCCCTAATAACTGGTCTGTTTCCGTGATTATTTTTTTGCAAGACGCTGCCACAACAAATCCCTTCATAAGCCTAGCTGGTAACATAATGGCATTTCTTCCTTCTGAGGAGGAAGGACCTACCTATATACTGCCCCCTGATTGGTGGATCAGGCTGTCAATCAAGGCAAGCCCCCACACTTCCAGTGTCATGTGATCCTTCATCTTCTTCCTCCCTTCTATTTTTCCTGCCAATTTTGACAGTGAAAGGATGCTGGTTGCCGTTTTTGTGAGTCTTGTCCATTTTTGTCAGCAATCCCAGCGATCTGACTGCTGTAACCCCTATTATCTCTAGCTCAATGGGCTAGTGTGCTAGCTAAGCACTGCTTTTAACACTGTTTCCTTCCACAGCGACATTCCCAACTACCCATTGCATATTGTACAGTAGGTAACTATAACAAAATCAGGGCTAGTGCAAGGATTTTTGACACCCTAGGCAAAGCCTTATTTTGCTGCCCCTGTGGCCCCACCCACAGCTCTGTCCTTGACTCTGCCCCCTCACCCAGCCCAAATAATTCAAAAACAGTATTATATATTAAATATTAGATTATAATTATAGAACTTAGTCATATGCTAAACCTAACATAGCAGCATTGCACATGTATAAACTGGAAACAAGAGTCTCAAATATCCAATTAAAATAACAATATAAATAAAATTATATAAAACAGCATATTAAATGGTAAACTAAATAACAAAAAAGTGACAAACACTTTCAGATAGGAGGTTTCACATAGCATTACTCCATATAAGTGATGCATCATGTAAATGAAGGTAAAGAACAGGTTCTTGACAGCACCCCTCTATCCCCCCCCTCTAAATACATTTGATGCTGTTACCTAGCATGTGGCCTGTATAATGTTTAAAAAAAAAAAAAGATTCAGTATCTGTTGTTGATCCACCCAGCCAAGACTCCTGATCCCTCTCCTACTGGGACTGCTCAGAGTTTGGCTGGGGCTGGACCAACAACAAGGCATGGAGGGTCTGCACATCCCCCTGCTACTCCTCGTCTCCTCCTCCTTCCATTTTAATAGATGGGGAGGGGCAGGAGGTGGAGTCATGTGAGCGTGAGTGTCATGACCCCCCTCCCCCCCAATGCCATAGCCAGAACCTTGCTGGTTAAACTAAATTCCAGCTCCTCCTTGCAAGATGGAGGAGCTGGATGGTACAGACCGTAATATGTAGCGCCGATTTGCAAGCTTGCAATAGTTAGTATTATTGGCGGCCGCAAAGCCAACCCTGCCCTGCTCTCTCTTCAGTGTCACGTGTGTTCTGGCTCAAGCGCCACGACATACTTTGGAGTGCCGCGCGCAGCAGCATCACAGGTATGCGCCCCCTCCATCTGTACGCCCTAGGCCGGTGCTTACTTTGCCTATAGGTGGCGCCGGCCCTGAAAATAATCCAATTCTATTGAGTTGCAATTGTACGTGCAGTGTGCAGCCAGGAGCTCCACTGTGTTGAAGTGCACACCCAGCATGACAAAAGCTCCATAGCTGAAATATTAGATCTGGAATAAATTCCAACAAAAGGATGTGCTGTCTCCATCCATTTTTTTTCGTATATGTGGATCATCTGATTAGTGTGGGGAAGCTTATCACTTTCCCTGGAGACGTGCACCCACTACCTATCAAACCAGACATTTGCTGAAGTGAGAAAAACCCTTTAAGTGGCACTATGTATGCTCAAACAGCCAATCCAATCATTTCCCAGGGGAGGCCCACAGGATATGGGGCCTTTTCTCATGGCCTGCAATCCTATGGAAAGAGGATAACTTGATATAACTTACTTGATACCTTACTTGATTACTTGATAACCGTAATATCACTTTAAGGATGGACACATCTACAGTATATTCTCTTCCAAAAATATCCACTGTTTTTAGAAAGAGAGACTACGGATTGTGCTAGTTATTTTTTGCTGGAGATAAAACTTATTGCTGCAGTAAGATGCCTACATCTAAGCTTCAAATAAATAAACTCAGTTTATGCCAGTATCTACTTTCGCAATCCCAATGTGATCAGCCATATATATTTATTTTATAGGTATCTCCTGTTGAGTTTGGCTGAGCATTTTAAGGTGCATTACTGTACATTTGCAGCAAATTACTTGTTTCACATGAATCTGTCAGTATTATTTTTGTTTAAATTATTTTTCTTAAATTTATTAAGTATTCATTCTGGATATGCTGCTAGAACGTACTACCACTAATTCAATTTATCTAGCTAAAACATGCAGCTACACATCTGAAAGAAGATGAGTTTGCCAATACAGCAGTAGTGTTCAGTTTATTATTTAAGCCAAGCTATTGTATAGGTACAGTTGTGTTCAAAATTATTCAACCCCGAATGCTGTAAAGGGTTTTAGGGAATTTAGTGTACATTTGTAATTGTGTTCAGAATGAAATCTTACAAGGACTTTTTAAAGAACCAAATGCAACTAAAATGACATCAATTGTTTTTGTAATACAGTATAAAAGGATTTTTTTGTGATTTCTTCATTGACACAATTATTCAACCCCTTAAAGACTACCACTCTTAAGAACAGAGGTTCATTCAAGTGTTTTCGATCAGGTATTGAAAACACTTGTGGATGTCAAGGAGCAGCAGTCAAGCATAATAAGCACCAATTAGGCAGATTTAAAATTACTGTGATACTCAGCTCCTTCTAGACATTTACTGGCGTGTTTACAAACATGGTGAAGTCAAGAGGTCCAAGAAGACAAGAGAAGAGGTGATTTCTCTTCACAGGAAGGGCATTGGCTATAAGAAGATTGCAAAGATGTTAAACATACCAAGAGACACCATAGGAAGCATCATTCGCAAATTCAAGGCAAAGGGCACTGTTGAAACGCTACCTGGTCGTGGCAGAAAGAAGATGCTGACTTCGACTGCTGTGTGCTACCTGAAGCGCAAAGTGGAGAAAAGTCCCCGTGTGACTGCTGAGGAGCTGAAAAAATTTTTGTCAGATGCGGGTACTGAAGTTTCAGCTCAGACAATAAGGCGCACACTGCGTAATGAAGGCCTCCATGCCAGAACTCCCAAGCGCACCCCCTTGCTGTCTCCAAAGAATAAGAAGAGTCGACTGCAGTATGCCAAAAGTCATGTGGACAAACCACAAAAGTTTTGGGATAGTGTTCTGTGGACTGATGAAACAAAATTAGAACTGTTTGGGCCCATGGATCAACGCTATGTTTGGAGGAGGAAGAACAAGGCCTATGAAGAAAAGAATACCTTGCCTACTGTAAAGCATGGCGGGGGATAAATCATGCTTTGGGGCTGTTTTGCTTCTACAGGTACAGGGAAGCTTCAGCGTGTGCAAGGTACCATGAATTCTCTTCAGTACCAGGAGATGATCAAAATGTGATGCAGTCCGTCACAAACCTGAGGCTTGGTAGACGTTGGACCTTTCAATAGGACAATGATCCCAAGCATACCTCCAAGTCCACTAGAGCATGGTTGCAGATTAAAGGCTGGAACGATTTGAAGTGGCCATCGCAGTCACCAGACTTAAATCCGATTGAGAACCTCTGGTGGGACTTAAAGAAAGCAGTTGCAGCGCGCAAGCCTAAGAATGTGACTAAACTGGAGGCTTTTGCCGATGAAGAATGGGCGAATATACTCGTATATCGCTGCAAAACACTTGTGTCAAGCTATGCTTCACGTTTAAAAGCTGTTTTAACTGGAAAAGGATGTTGTACTAAGTACTAAGATTGAATGTCACTTGGGGGTTGAATAAAACTGATAATGATGTCAACACAGAAAAGACATTTGTGGTTACTTCATTATAAATGTTATGTTATATTTGTCTGTCTTACAAGTGCCTCTTAGATTTAATTGTAAACAAGATGACTGAAATGATCAAAATCAATGTCAAACTGGCCAAAATCGTTAATTTCTAACGATAATTTGTTTTCCCTTAGTCCTAACAGCAGCACAGATGGGGTTAACCACCCCCCGTGGACTGGCAGGACCGGCGGAATGTTTAATGAGTCCAAGACTAATAACTCAATTTAACAATTAAGTATCTCCTTAAAAGGAGGAAGTCAACCAACAGCCCACTGTGTTAATAGTAAGAAAAAAACTAGACTTACTAGGGTGGGGAATTTGTGTGCTGCTGTTAGGACTAAGAGAAAACAAATTATCGTTAGAAATTAACGATTCCTTACGTCCTACCAGCAGCACAGATGGGGAGATAGCAAGAAGAAACCCCTAGGGAGGGCCTTCCTGCCTGGCAGAACTAAGAAAAGTCTGCCCAAAGGCTGAAAACTCAGCTAGACTGGAATCTAGTCTATAATGGGAGATGAATGTCGATTCAGAGCTCCAGGAGGCAGCTTTTCAAATCATGTTGAGAGGCAGAAGACTCCTCTCGGCAAAAGAGGTAGCCACAACTCTAGTAGAGTGGGCCTTCACGAATCCCGGAGGGTCCAGAGATTGTGGAAACAAAGGATTCCTTAATAGCCTCCTCAATCCATCGACTGATGGAAGGTTTGGATGCCTTACAGCCTTTAAACTTACCGGCAACAGGATTAGCAGATTCTCATCTTTCCTGAACTCCTTGATGTATCCACATAGATCCAGAGACATCTAGAGACGTCCAGAGGATGTCTAGCAGGATTCTAGGAGGAGGTGGTAGATGTCGACAGAACCGGGAGGAATATCACCTGGTTGATGTTCTGGAAGGAAGGAACTTTAGGCCTACAATACGGGAGGAATCTAAGAAGGTCCCGGTCATGTAAGAAAATGGTAGAGGGCTCATGTGCTGAGACAGCTTGAAGCTCAGAGACCCTCTTGGCCAAAGTCACTGCAAGGAGAAACACAAACTTCCAAGTGACGAACTTGATGTCCACCTCCTCTAACGGTTCAAATGGGGGAGATGCTAACCCCCTGAGAACTACTGAAAAACCCATTGAAAAAAAGGGGTCTCAGTATTGTAGGCTTTAATCTTTCAGCTCCTTTAAGGAACCGTTTGATCAGCGGGTCCTGAGAAAAAAGCCTGTTAAGGCAAGCTGAGATGGCTGAAACTTGAACCTTCAGAGTAGAAGGGCAAGGCCTCTATCAAGACCGTCTTGCAGGAACTGAAGGATAGCGGAGAGGGGCGGATCTGCAGATGCCACCTCAGTTGAGGTACAACAGGATGAGAATATCCTCATAATACAAGAGTAGGCTCTCTTGGTAAAGTCCGCTCTAGAATGAGACAGCGTTCTCAGGACCGACTCTGAAAGCCCTTCTATTCTGGGAAGGGACTGATCAACCTCCAGGCTGTCAGGTTGAATCTGTGCAGATCTGAGCAGAGGTGAGTATCCCACGACACCAGGGTCTGCTGTGGGGGGAGCCTCCAATATTGTCCTCAACTCAACTGGGTGAGCTAGGTAAACCAGGATCTCTTCGGCCAAAGCAGTATGATGGCTATCACCGAGGCCTGATCCTGACGGATTTTCATCAATACCCTCGGTATCATGGAAAAGGGAGGGAAGATGTATGCCAGCCTGAACCTCCAGGATATTGACAGAGCGTCTAACGCCAGGGGGTTGTCCTCCCTGTAAAGGGAGCAGAACCTCTCCACCTTGGCATTGAACCTTGTTGCCATGAGATCCACCTCTGGCATACCCACTTGAGGACTATCTGCTTGAATATCTCCGGATGTAAAGACCACTCCACCGACGGAAGACCGCGGCTCAGCCGCTATCATATTGAGGGAGCCTTGGATGTGGATCGCAGATAAGTGGGAAAGGTACAACTTTGCCTAATCCAGAATCACTCTGATCTCTGACAGGAGGGGAAGTGATCTCGTGCCTCCCTGCTTGTTGATGTAAAGTACCGCAGTCACATTGTCTGACTGGACGTTCACTGCTTTGCCCCGGATCTGAAGGGCTAAGTGAAGGAGGGCTAGCCAGATAGATTAAATCTCGCGGAGATTGGTTGAAAGAAGCCACTCCTGAGGAAACCAGGTCCTGTGAACTGGAGAGTCGTCTAGGTGAGCGTCCCAGCCTACTTGGGATGCATCCGTAGTCAATATTACCCAGATTGGCTGGGTCATAGACTTCCCGTCTAAAAGATGGCACCACCATCTGAGGGAATACTGAGTTCGCCAAGTCAGGGAGCACAGGGAGTTTAGCCCAGTAGGGCTGCCATTCCATTAGGAGAGGACCTCCGACTGTAGAGGGTGGAGGTGCCATAGAGCCCAAGGGACTGCTTCCGCAGACGCTGACATGAGCCCCAACATCTTCATGAGAGTCCGGATCGGAACTCGCCGGGGAAAGGAACTTGCCGTGTTCTGAACCCGGAATCTTCTTTCTGGAGTCAACTGGAGCGACATCCCAGTGGAGTCGATTATAAAGCCTAGATATCTTACTGAAGTCGACGGGCTCACGTTCGACTTCTACCAGCTGATAATCCAACCTAGGTGGAACAGAAAGGAGATTGTTACCTGAAGAAGTTGGGTTAGGACCGCTAGAGCAGAGGCTTTCAAAGCCAGTCGTCCAGATAAGGAATGATGGTCAGTCCTTGAAGCCTCAAAGCCGCCACCACTGAACCACCACCTTGGTAAAAGTGTGAGGGGCAGAAGAAATGCCAAAGGGAAGGGCAACAAACAGAAGATGAGGTTCAGGGTTGCCATCACATCTCCAGGATTGATGACGTGAACTACTAACCTGATGCTTTCTATACGAAACTTCCCCTTCCTTATAAATCAATTGAAATATCTCAGATCGATAATCATCCGGAGATCTCCTGAAGCCATGGGAACCAGAAAAACTGGTGAATAGATCCCTAGGCCCCGTTCTCCTGCCGGAACCTCCTCCAGAGCCCCTTTGCAAATGTAGACCTGCATGTAGTCCTCTAGGATCGCCTCCTTGGCAGCTTGTAGAAGGTTGATCTTGACAAACTTGTCCAGAGGAATAGAGGTGAGGTTGACTAAATAACCGTCGGAAATGATATTCAGGACCCAGCGATCCGAGATCTCTCGGATCCATTCTTCTCAGAAGTGGGAGAGACGACTCCCGATGGGTACATGAAGCTTAGGAATGGGGAAGCTTATTGGCAGGACGGCAGGAGTAACGGGAATTAACCAAGAGCCTCGAAGAGGCCCGTAGTCAGGAGGAGGATTTTCCATCTTTGGCTCCTCCACGAGAGCACCTCAAACCCTTTCGCTGTGCTCTCCAGTCACTACAAGAGCTTGTTTGCTGGCCAGACCTGCCACCGCGGTCTTGTCTGCCCTGCCCTCGAAAGGATTGCTGGGGAAGGCTCTTCCCCTTCTAGTCTGAAATGCCCTCCATGATCTTATCTAGCTCCGAACCGAACAAACGGTTGGGCTCGAATGGAAGTCCATATAAGCTGTATTTTGAGGAATTGTCAGCGACCCAAGACTTAAGCCAAAAAGGAATATGGGCCGCCGATCCCAGGGCCATGCTAAATATAGGCCCCTGATGTTATTTGATAGTATTGGTACAGGGTGCCAAAGGCGCACCTGGTCTCCCATGAGCCACAGACCTGCTGCTTAGCTTCGAGAGCAAGGACCTGTGTTTGGCCTCGTTCCCAGGGCTTGCTTTGCTAGTGGGGAAGCTCCCTCGCTAGCTTCAACTGGAGCTGTGTGGTATCGCACAAGAAGTCCATAGCCAGGTTGATGGTCTTGAAAGCAGCCAGTATTTCGTCCTGGAAAAAACCTCTGGTTCACATCAACTTGAATTTGATCCAGGCGAGACCGGAGGAACGTAGAGACTTCAAAAGCCGCTATGGCTGTGAAAGCGGAAGCCGCAGCTTCCGTAACACCCCGTCTTAGTGTGCACTCTGCAAGAGGGTCCTGCAGCTAGACCCATCGTCTGCAGGAACCAGAGTGTGTTTGGACAACTTGGCAATAGCCATGTCCACCTTGGGAATGGATCCCCATGAATCCACCATGGGTTAAGCCATCGGGAACATGGATTTAAACTTCTTTGTTAAAACCGAACCTTTTCCAGGTTTTTTCCACTCTATATCATGACAGAGAGGAGGGTCTCATCCGCTTTTAAGACACAAGGTGCTCGAGTAGCGGGAACGGGAGGCTCCCCACAGTCAACATCATGGTCCCCCGACCTGATGGACTTGAGCAACTTCTGTGTATTTCCAGGGGAGAAAACACAACGTCAGCTCCTCCTCATCCGAGGAGGAAGAAACTAAGAAGGTCTCTCTACTGGGACAGAGGTCTCCATAGGGGCCTGGGCAGGAATAGGAAGTTTTTCTATCCAGCAGGCCTATGACTCCTTTAATAGAGCCATTGATACATATCCTGCAACATAGGTTCACTAGAGGTCAGAACCCTGTAACGGCAGCTGTAACATCTGGTGTAGGTTAAGTCAACGGACCCAGGGATTCCCAACCGGTCTCCCAAGCTGGTATTAGCCCAGCCTTAAGCTGTTTAGCTTCTGCGATCTCACGAGTGCAGGTATGATCAGCTTACAATAACCGTTGACTGCTGCAATGGTAGAAGGATAGATGCTTCCTCTTGAAATCCACTTTCCTGCCTTCCGAATCCCGCAGAGAAGACATCACTGCGGGAAAAAAAGGGACAAATAAAACATTTGTAAACCACCTATCTACGCAGGGAAGGTAGAAAAACAGACCGGAAAAAATCACGGCCGGATTACCTGGAGGTGACGCAAAAGGAGAGTCCCCGCGTCACCTCCGGAAGATGGCAGCGCACAGGGACAGAGAATCCTGGACCAAGGACGCCGCCAAAATACCCCAGCCAGGCGCAACTGCGCGGGGCCGGCAGCAAATAAGCTGCCGGCTAAAAACTGACAAGGTACCTAGGAAAAGGGCAACACTGTTACCCAAAATGAAAAGAAGGCTCCCCGCAATTTCCATAAGAAAGGGGGGAACAAACCGCCTAGTCCACCTGTCCGGGAGGACAGAAACAAAAAAAGTTGACTTCCTGCTTTTAAGGAGATACTTAATTGTTAAATTGAGTTATTAGTCTTGGGCTAATTAAACATTCTGCTGGTCCTGCCAGTCCACGGGGGGTGGTTAACCTTATCTGTGCTGCTGGTAGGACGTAAGGAACACTCAATTTCAGTGGGGGTTGAATAATTTTGAACACAACTGTATGTGTTATCAAGGTGGTGGAACAGTTCAGTAAAGGTTGCAGGAGTGCTACAGCTGTATGAGTGCAATGGTTTGGGTAACACAATGTGTATTCACATTTCACTGTTGATCTAATTATAGCTGATTATAATTGCACACCATGATATGCTGTAACTAGAGATGAGCGAATCAAATCCCACAAAGTGGAATTCGATCCGAATTTCAGGAATTATTTGTTTCACCTAGAAGCCGAATCTCCTCGTGCTTCGTGTCAGCAAATTGATTAATCCTGAAATTAAAACTTACCGCGCGAAGGGCTACCAGCTTCCATCTTGCTTGAAGATCTCAGCCGAAATCTCGTGCAGCGTGAGATTGCATCATTGCATGTAATTTCGGCCGAGATCTTCAAGTAAGATGGCGGTGGCCGGCCCGTCGCGAGCAAATGGACGCAGTAAGTTTGATGTCAGCTGAGTCATCTGAATGCACTCTTAGGGACATTCTTAGGGACATTTATCAAAACTCGTGTAGAGGAAAACTGGCTTAGCTGCCTATAGCAACTAGAGATGAGCAAATTTCAGTAATTATTCGATTCACCTTGAAGCCGAATTTCATATGTCACCACGCCAGCCGGCGTGATGACGTAATTTCTGTCTACATGTGATTGCAGCCGAGATCTTCAAGCAAGATGGCAGCGGCCGTCCCGTCACGAGCAAATGGACGCGGTAAGTTTGATGTAATTTTTTTTTTATGTTAACTTCACACTGTTTGTACACTCAGATGCCGCGATCATGTATGAATGCGGCATCATAGGGGTACAATGACGGGGGCAGCGCTATAGCAGCTCCCTGTCATTACACCCGCTACTTACAAAAAAATGCGCTTCGTGGAGAAGTAATTCGTCACAAAGCTAATTTTTTTGTAAAATTGTGCGAATCAGACAAATCGAATTTTCAAGAAATTCACTTATCTCTAGCTATAACGGTGATTTCACATATCAGTCATAATAAATCAGACTTGTATTTTTTTCTTGAAAGCTTTTTGCTAATCATTCAACTGACTTCCACACAGTTATCATAAAGATAAGTTTGCAACTTTTGCGTAGATTTCAGTTCATGCACGTGGACTGCCAGTTGCCACGCCTAATTTATGACGAGACGTATTCTGTCACGCTTCGGTGTGGGAGGTAAACACCACATCAAGCATAGGAGGAAAGAGGGCGGGGGGGGGGGGCAGGGAATCAGGCCTGAGAACTAGGGAAGGAGAATGGAAACTTCCTAGTAAAAGTCCTAACCAAAATCCTGACTGACTACCAATATGAACAGACCCCAAAGGTAGGGGTAGGAGTTCATATGCAGGACCTATAGGACCCTGGTACTAATGGCAGGGACAAGACTACCTGTTCCTCCAAAAGGAAGGACTAACAGGAGTCTCGTTCAGGCCTAATACAAACAATAGGGAAATGCAACACACAGAACCCAACCAAAATACAAAAGGGAAAGCAAAGACTTAATTTCAAAGGAGCAATGGAAGCACCAGGAACTCAGCCGAAATCCAACCACAATCTATCCAAAGGTCCAGACAGAAGCTATAAACTGCACAGCATTGTGGGAGAAGCAACTATAAATAGAGAAGGTTAAATGACCCTGGAGAAAGAAGGTGTGGCAAGCACCAGAAAGAACACATACCTTATTTGATCCAAATGGAAAACATGTCAGATCAAACCATGTGTTACCAGTCTCATGGATCTCCTCCCACCTGTCGCAGAAACGTCCATGACTTATGCCTCATCATAAATCAGATGCAGTATATGGAAATGCGCCTGGTTATCATAGCCCAGTGTATGCTGGCAGGCTATGATAAATCTGATGTTTCTTTGTGAAAACACTACAGTTTTGTGGAAGCTATTTTTTATTTTATGCATTTTTTTTATCCAAAGCCAGATCTGGGTTCAAAAAGAATGCAAAATACAAAGGAAAGTATAATGCTTCTCCTTCCTGCTGGATCCCCTTTAAGAGCCCATTCAGACGGCCGTAGTGCTTTGCGGAGCCGCAAAACACTGATATCGGCTGCGTGCGTTCCGAATTTGCAGATCGCAGATGAGCTCAGTACTGGATCACCTCTTATCCAATCCAGTGCTGAGCCACGCCCCCTGCACTGATCACATGACAGTGACGTCACCCCAGGTCCTTAGGGTTGTCCAAGGTTCGGGTTCAATGAAGCAGCCCCTTATGGATTCCAAATGCCGTTATGGTCCGCGGTAGCGGAATCCATAACGGGATGCTACGATAACCCGAACCCGAACTTTGGATGCCAAACTAAAAATAGAAGTTCGCTCAACTTTAGTCTTCACCCATTCTGCAAAATTGCGGAACGGATGTGGACTCATTCATGTGGCCGTCTGAATGATCCTTTAGGCTGTAGCTTAAAAAAATGCAACTTTAAAAAATAAAATATGTTCTAGAATTCTGCCATAGTTTGTGACATCCAGCATCAGCCACTGTAATAAACCTGGTGCAGTAAGGCATGCTGGTTCTCTATTTGTAAGCACTAAATATTTGCCATCTTCTTTCGAATATGGCACTGGAGGGACAAATGGACCCATACACTATGATTGTTTGGTATGTACACAGTGCTAGCCCTTTGAATTTTGTTAGGGATGCAATGCTCCTCACAAAGGCCAGTGGCCTATTTATAAAATGGGATTTCATTCCAGCCTGGACAGATCTTGTTAGGTTTTTGCCCATAGTTGGACTGTGTAACATTAAGGCCCCTTGCACACGACCATATGCCCTCCAAGACATACGGTCTGTGAGCGGGCCATATGTCCCAGAGCGGCATACATCGTGCGCACGGGTGAGCACAGCATCATAGGTTACTATGATGCTGTGCGCATCGGGTCGTCAAGGGACTATTGTGCTGCACTAACGGACTGTATGTCTTGGAGGGCATACGGTCGTGTGCAAGGGCCTAAGACTGTGGCCCTCTTGTGAAATGTTGTTTGCTTTAAGTGAAACATTGCTATTGATTTATAAGATAGGGGCCTAAGCTCACCTTAAGAAGAGTGGCATCTTTGAAGTAAAGAGCAGTGCAGCTGCTACAATGCAGGTCTCCCAAAAGGAGGGGCCAATTTAATAACCAGTTCGGCCGAACACCGCGTGTGCTCGAGCTCGAGTCAGTGTTTTCAAAAGAGTGTTTTAGCTCTTTGCACACATTTTTGGTCAAAATTATAACTTCTATCAAAGGGGACAAACAATAACAGACTCACCTCTCCTGGGCTTTTGGCCTACAAAATTCAAGGCAATGTATACATAGGTTGGCAGTTCTAGTCTACCTTTCTTTAACAATATATATTTTTCAAAATAATTGTCACTTGTGTTTTTATGATATTATACTTTGTCCCACAAATGTCAAAAAGAACCATTGATGGACTTGCTATGCACTTGCCACTCTGCTTTGGCCAGGGTATTTAGATAAAGGACTGGAAGCAAGCTGGATCTTTGCCACAGGATGAATAAAGCCTTGCTATGATTGCCCAAGAACAGAAGGAATTTGCCTAGGAACAATTCTCATCCTTATGGCTACCTCCAGCATCTACTGTACCTCCTTACTCCTGGACCCATGCGGCTGTCTCCATTCTATACACAGTGGGAAGATTTATCAAACTGGTGTAAAGTAGAACCGGCTTAGTTGCCTATAGTAACCAATGAGATCCCACCTTTTATTCTACAACAGAGCCGTGAAAAATGAAAGGTGGAATCTAAATGGTTGCCATGGGCAACTAAACCAGTTCTACTTTACACCAGTTTGATAAATCTCCCCCAGCAGTATCGGACTGGGGTGCCTAGGGCCCAGCAGTAATATTTATTTTGGGGGCCCATTGTACAGATAGAGTCAAATATTACCTGCCCACACAGCAGCAAGATGCTACCAGATGATTGAATATAGGGCTCCCTGCAGCAACTTTGAGAAGGTAGGTCCTGGGGAAAAGAGTAAACTGGTAGCTTTACTCTATACCTAGAAGTCATCTCAGCTCTGATCGTGTCTATAATAATAAACTGGGAAGTTTCTTTAATAATCTATCAAGTTTTTTGTATACATAGGCTTGTTGAGGTGCTGTACATTGAATAGATGTATGTAGTGCAATAAGTCTACTGTGTTATATGCCACTTGTGCAGGGGGTGGGAGACTAAGGGCCCACCTTGCTCACTAGAGTTGACCTGGATGTTCGGGTTCGAGAAGTTCGGCCCAACTTCACGAAAATGTTCGGGTTCGGGATCTGAACTTGACCCGAACTTGACCCCGAACCCCATTGAAGTCAATGGGGACGCGAACTTTTGGGCACTAAATAGGCTGTAAAATAGCCCAGGAAAGGGCTAAAGGCAGCAACATGTAGGTAAATCCCCTGCAAACAAATGTGGATAAGCAAATGACTTAAAATAAAATAAATAAAAATTAACCAAGATCAATTGGCAACTTGGAGTAGGAGGTGGAATAGGAGGTTGGGGTGGCGTCAGGTGGGAGTGCTTTGGAGTTGAAGTTCTCATCACAGCCAAAAAGGATTCATGTCTGCCTGCAGTGCCACAGGCCTCATTCACAGACTCAGGGCCATGGCAACCATACATGGGAGTTGAAGTTGTCATCACAGCCAAGAAGGAATCATGTCTGCCTGCAGGGCCACAGGCCCTATTCAAACATTCACTCCCACGGGACCCACAAAGAGGAGCGTTAAAATCACGCCAAGACAGTATTGATTTCACCCAGAAATGCAACAGGCCTCATTCACAGATTCAGACCCATGGCACCCACAAAGAGAAGAGTTAATCATGACAAATCAGTATTGATTTCACCCAGCAGTGCCACAGGCCTCATTTACTAATTCAGGAGGACCATGGCACCCGCAAAGAGGAGAGCTGTCCCATAACAGCAAAACAGGCCTTAGGTCAACCTGCAATGGAACAGGCCATTATCATTTATGTAGGCCCCTGACACCCAGACAGAGGAGAGGTCATTTGACAGTAAAAAGAGTTTAATGTCTCCCACCAAGACAGCAAGCGATTAAACAAAATATAGGCCCCTTACAACCAGACAATGTAGAGGTAATTTGACAGTATAAAGAGTTTAATATTTCACACCAATGCACCAGGCGATGAAACAAAATATAGGCACCTGACAACCAGACAATGGGGCGGTCATTTGACAGTAAAAAGAGTTTAATGTCTCCCCCCAATGCAGCAAGCGATTAAAAGAAATATAAGCCCCTGACAACCAGACAATGTAGAGGTCATTTGACAGTATAAAGAGTTTAATATCTCCCACCAATGCAGCAAGCGATGAAACGAAATATAGGCCCCTGACAATCAGACAATGGGTCGGTCATTTGACAGTAAAAAGAGTTTAATGTCTCCCACCAAGACAGCAAGCGATTAAACGAAATATAGGTCCCTGACAACCAGACAATGTAGAGGTAATTTGACAGTATAAAGAGTTTAATATCTCCCACCAATGCACCAGGCGATGAAACAAAATATAGGCACCTGACAACCAGACAATGGGGTGGTCATTTGACAGTAAAAAGAGTTTAATGTCTCCCACCAATGCAGCAAGCGATTAAAAGAAATATAAGCCCCTGACAACCAGACAATGTAGAGGTCATTTGACAGTATAAAGAGTTTAATATCTCCCACCAATGCAGCAAGCGATGAAACGAAATATAGGCCCCTGACAATCAGACAATGGGTCGGTCATTTGACAGTAAAAAGAGGTTAATGTCTCCCACCAATATAGCAGGCGATGAAACAAAATATAGTCCCTTGACAACCAGACAATGTAGAGGTCATTTGACAGTATAAAGAGTTTAATATCTCCCACCAATGCAGCAAGCGATGAAACGAAATATAGACCCCTGACAACCAGACAATGTAGAGGTCATTTGACAGTATAAAGAGGAAAATGTCACTCAACAAAGCAACAAATGATTAAACGACATATAGGCCCCTGACACCCACACAATGGGGCAGACATTTGACAGTACAAAGAGTTAAATGTCTCCCACCAAGACAGCAAGCAAGTAAACGAAATATAGGCCCCTAATACCCACACAATGGGGCGGTCATTTGACAGTAAAAAGAGTTTAATCTCTTCCACCAAGACAACAAATGATTAAATTACATATAGGCTCCTGACACCCACACAATGGGGCAGTCTTTTGACAGTAAAAAGAGTTAAATGTCTCCTACCAACACAGGAAGTAAGTAAACGAAATATAGGCCCCTGACACCCAGACAGAGTAGAGGTCATTCGACATAAAAAGGAGGATAATGTTATCCACCAAAGTAACAGGCTATTATCTGAAATGTAGGCCCCTGGCACCCAGACAGAGGAGAAAGGTCCCATAGCAGCAAAAGAGGCATCATGTTACCCACGATTTGAACAGGCCACTTTCAGTAATTTAAGCTCCAGCACCCAAACAGAGGAGAGAGGTCCCATAGCAGCAAAACAGTCATCATGTTACCCACCAATGGAACAGGCCACTTTCAGTTATTTAGACTCCAGCACCCAGACAGAGGAGAGATGTCCCATAGCAGCAAAACAGGCATCATGTTACCCACCAATGGAACAGGCCACTTTCAGTAATTTAAGCCCCAGCACCCAGACAGAGGAGAGAGGTCCCATAGCAGCAAAACAGGCATCATGTTACCCACCAATGGAACAGGCCACTTTCAGTTATTTAGGCCCCAGCGCCCAGACAGAGGAGAGAGGTCCCATAGCAGCAAAACAGGTATCATGTTACCCACCAATGGAACAGGCCACTTTCAGTTATTTAGGCCCCAGCACCCAGACAGAGGGGAGAGGTCCCATAGCAGCAAAACAGGCATCATGTTACCCACCAATCGCACAGGCCACTTTCAGTTGTTTAGGCCCCTGACACCCATACAGAGGAGAGGTCATTTGACAGCAAAAAGAGGTTAATGTCACGCACCAAAGCAGCAGGCGATTAGCTGAAATGTAGGCCCCTGGCACCCAGACAGAGGAGAGGTTCATTCAACTTGGTGTTGCCCCCAAAATAATGGTACAATTAAAAAAAGAGGATTCAATAAAAAAGTGCCCTGGAGTACAAGAATGTATGGTTGAGGGCGAGGCAGTTATAAATGTCTATTCTGCACAAGGGATAGACAGGTCCTGTGGGATCCATGCCTGGTTCATTTTTATGAACGTCAGCTTGTCCACGTTGGCTGTGGACAGGCGGCTGCGTTTGTCTATAGTGAGGCCTTGTTCAGACAATACGCTGGCCGCAGGGCAAGCTAGCACCTCCAAGGCATAAAAGGCTAGCTCTAGCCATGAGGACAATTTGGAGACCCAGAAGTTGAATGGGGCCGAACCTTCAGTCATTACGTGGAGGCGTGTGCACATGTACTGTTCCACCATGTTGTTAAAATGCTGCCTCCTGCTAACACGTTCCGTATCAGCTGGTGGTGCAGTTAGCTGTGGCGCGGTGACAAAACTTTTCCACATCTCGGCCATGCTAACCCTGCCCTCAGAGGAGCTGGCCGTGACACAGCTGCATTGGCGATCTCTTGCTCCTCCTCTGTCTTCGCCTTGTGCTTCCACTTGTCCCTCGTCTCAGTTGGGAACGCTCTCAGGAGCGCCTCTACCAGTGTGCGCTTGTACTCGCGCATTTTCCTATCACGCTCCAGTGCGGGAGTTAAGGTGGGCACGTTATCTTTGTACCAGGGATCCAACAGGGTGGCCACCCAGTAGTCAGCACACGTTAAAATGTGGGCAACTCTGCTGTCGTTGCGCAGGCACTGCAGCATGTAGTCGCTCATGTGTGCCAGGCTGACCAGAGGTAAGGACAAGCTGCCCAGAGGTAAGGATAGGCGTATGATCATCGTCCTCCATTTCCTGCCAGCCACCAGTGATGTCGCGAACATAAAATTTTCAGTTCGCGATTGAGAATTTACTTAAAAGTTCGCGAATGGGCGAACCGCCATAGACTTCAATAGGCAGGCGAATTTTAAACCCACAGGGGCTCTTTCTGGCCACAGTAGTGATGGAAAAGTTGTTTCAAGGGGACGAACACTTGGACTGTGGCATGCCGGAGGGGGATCCATGGCAAAACTCCCATGAAAAATTACGTAGTGGACACAGAGTCGGGTTTTAATCCATAAAGGGCATAAATCACCTAACATTCGTAAATTGTTTGGAATAATGTGCTTTAAAACATCCAGTGTGTGTATACGATCAGGTATGATGTTGTATCGATCAGGTAGTGTAAGGGTTACGCCCGCTTCACAGTGAAAGACCTTACTGTGACAGACGAAATTCCCCATTTAACGCACCGCAAACAACTGCAAACAGTCCATTTGCACAACCACAAACTCCACCATTTGCACAAGGTTGGATACAAAGCTAGCCATGTCCCGTTCCTTGTCCTCTCTGACGTTATTGAAGGTCTCTTCCTCGCGCAATCGTCCCCTATGATTTTAGGAACCGGGAGATGGAAAAAGAAGCTTGGTCAGTCCTCTTACTTCCAATGTGGGCACGGCGCGTGCGCCGTGCAATGCACTGTGCAACCCTATATGAGTGGTGTGTTAAATAGTACTATTTCTATCAGTTTAATTCCTGTTACGTCCCCTATCGGGGGACGTGTATCGAATAGATTGTAGACAACCGCAAAAAGTTGTCAATAGTTGACACACTCATGACATGAATTTTATTCCTCTATGCATCAATCTTGGTGTAGTGATGACTGTGCTTGTGCGCATGTTTGGAAGATTGCAGGCGATGGCGGTTTTTCAAAGACTATGGTCGTGCTGTGGTAGTTCAGTGACAGTTAAGTGACCCAGAAAACAATGATTCTGCAGTGTGGGCCCATTGTTTGCCTAGTAGGCTTTAATGATCACCTTAGATGATCACAAAGAAAATTAATATTTTTTCTATGAAAAATTATCTAGCCGATCGCTTTTGGTCTGTTCACAATGAAGCAACGACCTTATCATCTGGGGTGTGCCAAAATTGCCAACACACTCATACAGGTGATCGCTTCATTGTGATACGCAAGCTCCTTCACCACAACAAGGTAACGATCACCATTTTTAGCCCAAGGCATCAAATCAGGCCTTTTTTTAGTCAAATGCATCCTCCACTGTCAGTCCCTTCGGTATCCACGCCTCATTCATCTTTATAAAGTTACAGTTTGTTCTCCTTCAGCCTTTTTATACGAGGGTCACTTAACAGGCATGACAGCATGAAAGACCCCATTTGCACAAGGTTGGATGCCAAGCTACTCCTCTCCCGTTCCTCATCCTCACTGATGTCATTGAAGGTCTGTTCTTCCACCCAGCCACGTACAACACCACGGGTCCCAGATAGGTGACAACAACGAGCACCCTGGGATGCCTGCTGTGATTGGTCTTCCTCCTCCTCAAAGCCACATTCCTCCTCTGACTCTTCTTCCTCAGACTCCTCTTCCAGCTTTGCCGCAGGTCCAGCAAGCGATGATGATAAGGCTGTTTTTGGTGGTGATGGTGACCACAACTCTTCCTCTTCACGCTCATTTACGGCCTGATCCAGCACTCTTCGCAGGGCACGCTCCAGGAAGAAAACAAATGGGATGAGGTCGCTGATGGTGCCTTCGGTGCGACTGGCTAGGTTTGTCACCTCCTCAAAAGGATGCATGACCCTACAGGCATTGCGCATGAGCGTCCAGTAACGTGGCAAAGAAATACCCAGCTCCGCAGAGGCTGTCCTAGCACTCCGGTCATAAAAATACTCGTTGACGGCTTTTTCTTGTTGGAGCTGGCAGTCGAACATTAGAAGTGTTGAATTCAAACATGTCGGGCTGTCGCAAATCAAGTGCCTCACTGGCATGTTGTTTCGCCGCTGAATATCGGAAAAGTGCGCCATGGCCGTGTAGGAACGCCTGAAATGGCCACACACCTTCCTGGCCTGCTTGAGGACGTCCTGTTAGCCTGGGTTCTTACACACAAAGCGTTGTACAATCAGATTCAACACATGTGCTACGCATGGCACATGTGTCAACTTGCCCAAATTCAATGCCGCCAACAGATTGCTTCCATTGTCACACACCACTTTGCCGATCTCCAGTTGTTGCGGGGTCAGCCATTGATCCACCTGTACGTTCAGGGTGGACAGGAGTGCTGGTCCAGTGTGACTCTCTGCTTTCAGGCAAGTCAACCCCAAGACGACGTGACACTGTTGTATCCGGGATGTGGAATAGCCCCTGGAGAGCTGGGGGGGTGCAATTGATGATGTGGAGCAAGAAGCTTCAGCAGAAGAGGACTCAGCCAAGAAGTTTAGCGAAGAGGATGGACTAGGAGGAGTAGGGGAGGTGGCAGCAGGCCTCCCTGCAAGTCGTGGCGGTGTCACTAACTCCGTTGCAGTGCCACATATTCCATGCTTGGCAGCCATCAGCAGGTTTACCCAATGCGCAGTGTTCGTGATATACCTGCCCTGATCGTGCTTTGCAGACCAGGAATCAGTGGTCAGATGGACCCTTGCCCCAACACTGTGTGCCAGACATGTCATGACTTCCTTTTCCACAATAGAGTACAGGTTGGGGATAGCCTTTTGTGAAAAATAATTTCGGCTGGGTTAGTTCCACTGGGCTGTCCCAATACCTACTAATTTTTTAAAGGCCTCAGACTCCACCAGCTTGTATGGTAAAAGCTGGCGGGCTAAGAGTATCGTCAAGCCAGCTGTCAGACGCGGTGACTCTGTGACATTGGCTTCTTACGCTCAAATATTTCCTTGACAGACAACTGATTGTGGGCAGATGAGCAGGAACTCCTGAAGGTGAGAGGCGGAGTTGCGGGTGGTTGAGAGGGGGCAGGGTGGACAGCAGTGGTTGACGTGGCTGAAGATGCTGGACCAGGAGAAGGATTGTGGCTTTGAGTTTGTGTGCTGCTTGTACTCATGTGTTGATACCATAGGCGTTTGTGATGTGAGATCATGTGCCTTCGCAAAGCAGTTGTACCTAGGTGGGTGTTGGACTTCCCGCGACTCTTTTGGAATGGGTTGCAAATGGTATCGCTGTTATCAGAGGCAGACACACAAAAAAATGCCACACTGCTGAGCTTTGCAATGATGGCATTCTGGTGGTGGCAACAGCAAGCGTTGAATGGCGTGCTGTCTGGCTGACCCCGGGTGCCAGTACATGCTGTCTGACTGTGCCACTGGCTCCTTGCGATGACCTCCCCCTGCTACGAACTTGTCTCCTCCTCCTCTCTGTCTCCCCATCTGAACTTTCCCCCTGTTCTTCTTCTCTTCGAGCGTGCACCCACATGACATCCACGGACACATCGTCATCATCAACCGCTTCACTTGTATCTGACAACTCAGCAAAGGAATCAGCAGCGGGTACAACATCATCATCATCACACATACGTCCATGTGTGTAATGCTACCTGACTGAGACATATCCCTGTTATCTACATCCTCTGGCAATAATGGTTGCGCATCACTCATTTCTTTCAACTGTTGTGTAAATAAATCCTCTGACAGATCAAATGAAGCGGCTGTGGTGTAAGTGTTGGTGGTGGCGGCAGGCGTGCGAGTGGTAACTTGAGAGGTGCCCGAAGATGAGCTGGAGTAGGATGGTGCTTCAAGGTTCCGAGCGGAAGCTGTAGAAGATTGGGTGTCCTGTGTAAGCCAGTCAACTATGTCCTCCGAATTTTTCGAGTTCAGGGTATGTGGCCTCTGAACACTGGGCATTATTCTAGGGCCAAAGGAAATCACAGCACCACGACGGCCCTTGCGGACCCCGGCCTGCCTCTGCCTGTCATTTTTTTTTTTATTAGTGGTACTGCACGTGCAAGGTACTGTGCCACCCCGTATGAGTGGTGGGCACTGGCAGTGGGCACAGTACAGTCTGTGGGCCTGACACACACTGGCAGGTAACTAACCTTAGATTAAAGGGTAAAAATTAAATGCCTTATTTATCGGCAAGCTACTGTGCCACCCGATATGAGTGGTGGGCACTGGCAGTGGGCACACTACAGTCAGTGGAAGTGGGCCTGACACACACTGGCAGGCAACTAACCTTAGATTAAAGGGTAAAAATTAAATGCCTTATTTATCGGCAAGCTACTGTGCCACCCGGTATGAGTGGTGGGCACTGGCAGTGGAAGTGGGCCTGACACATACTGGCAGCAGGTAGGCAACTGAAATTAGATTAAAGTGTAAAAATTAAATGCCTTTTTTTATGCAAAGTCCTGTGCCACACAGTATGAGTGGTGGGCACTGGCAGTGGGCACACTACAGTCTGTCGGCCTGACACACACTGGCAGCAGGCAGGCAACTGAAATTAGATTAAAGTGTAAAAACTAAATGCCTTTTTTTTATGCAAAGTCCTGTGCCACACAGTATGAGTGGTGGGCACTCGCAGTGGGCACACTACAGTCTGTCGGCCTGACACACACTGGCAGCAGGCAGGCAACTGAAATTAGATTAATTAGATGCAATATATGCATGGAGAAAAAATAAATAAAAGCAAACTAATGTAGCAGCCCTAAAAAGGTCTTTTTGGGGTGCTGTGACGCTGTCCTTACAGCAGATGAGTCTGTGGACACACAACACTGGCCTAGCTAACGCTTTCCCTATGAATTCATCAGCACAGCAGCAGCAGCTGCTCTCTCCCTGCTCTCACTAACACACTGCAGCTTCAGACTGAATCTAAAATGGCTGCCGTTTTTATAGGAGGTGGGTGGGTGTGGGGGGAGGGTGCTGATTGGCTGGAATGTGTCTGCTGACTGTGAGGTACAGGGTCAAAGTTTGTTCAATGATGATGTACAGGGGGCGGACCGAACATCGCATGTGTTTCATCCGCAGCGGCGAACGCAAACAAGCTATGTTCGCCGGCGAATAGTTTGGGACATCACTACCAGCCACGCACCCGAGCTGCGTAGGGTGCCACTCCGCTGTGAACATGCTTCTTCCTCATCCTCCTCCACCTCCTCCTCGTCCTCCAGTAGTGGGCCCTGGCTGGCCAAATTTGTACCTGGCCTCTGCTGTTGCAAAAAAACCTCCCTCTGAGCCACTTCCAAAAGACTGGCCTGAAAGTGTTAGAAATGACCCCTCTTCCTCCTCCACCTCCTCCTGGGCCACATAATCTTCCATCATCGCCCTAAGTGGTTTCTCAAGGAGACATAGAAGTGGTATTGTAACGCTGGTAACGGCATCATCACCACTGGCCATGTTGGTGGAGTACTCGAAACAGCACAACAGGGCACACAGGTCTCGTATGGAGGCCCAGTCATTGGTGGTGAAGTGGTGCTGTTCCACATTGCGACTCACCTGTGCGTGCTGCAGCTGAAACTCCACTATGGCCTGCTGCTGCTCGCACAGTCTTTCCAGCATGTGCAAGGTGGAGTTCCACCTGGTGGGAACGTCGCATATGAGGCGGTGAGCGGGAAGGCCGAAGTTACGCTGTAGCGCAGACAGGCGAGCAGTGGCAGGATGAGAACGCCAGAAGCGAGCACAGATGGCCTGCACTTTATGCAGCAGCTTTGACATGTCAGGGTAGTTGTGAATGAATTTCTGCACCACCAACTTCAGCACATGCGCCAGGCAAGGGATGTGCGTCAAACCGGCTAGTCCCAGAGCTGCAACGAGATTTCACCCATTATTGCACACCACCAGGCCGGGCTTGAGGCTCACTGGCAGCAACCACTCATCGGTCTGTTGTTCTATACCCCGCCACAACTCCTGCCCGATATGGAGCCTGTCCCCCAAACACAAGAGTTTCAGAATGGACTGCTGACGTTTACCCCAGTCGTTGCTGAAGTTGCTGGCAAAGGTCTGTGGCTGAACGTATGAGCAGGTAGAAGAAGAGGAGGAGGAAGCCGAGTAGGAGGAGGAGGCAACAGGAGGCAAAGAATGATGCCCTATGATCCTTGGCGGCAAAAGGACGTGCGCCAAACAGCTCTCCGCCTGGGGCCCAGCCGCCACTACATTTACCCAGTGTGCAGTTAGGGAGATATAGCGTCCCTGGCCGTGCTGGTCCACATATCTGTGGTTAGGTGGACCTTGCCACAGATGGCGTTGCGCAGTGCACACTTGATTTTATCCAATACTTGGTTGTGCAAGGAAGGCATGGCTCTCTTGGAGAAGTAGTGGCGGCTAGGAATGATGTACTGTGGGACAGCCACCGCCATCAGCTGTTTGAAGCTGTTCGTGTCCGCCAGGCTGAATGACAGCATTTCAGAGGCCAGTAATTTAGAAATGCTTCCATTCAGGGCCAGGGATCGAGGGTGACTAGGTTGGAATTTACGCTTTCTGTCCAAAGTTTGTGAGATGGAGAACTGAACTCTGCCGTGTGACATGGTGGAGATGCTTGATGACGGAGGTGGTGGTCTTGGTGGCACATCATCTGTTAGGTGGGCACTTCGGATTGCTGTGTTGAGACTCTTAAATGAGCCTCCGCAATGTTTTTTGTAGCTGGTATCCCTGAGATCAGCTATTGTTGTGTTTCTGTTAGCTGGGCTGCAGGTGCCAACATTCCTCCCGAGGCAGAGGAAGAGGCCGAGGCAGCAGCAGAAGAGGGAGCAGGAGGGGCCTGAGCGCTTTCTTGGTTTTGAAGGTGCTTTACTCCACTGCAGGATACACATGTAGATAGGTTCAGAAGGTTAATGCCTCACTTCAGCCTCTAATGGCACAGCTTACAAACCACTCGGGTCTTGTCGTCAGCACATTGTGTGTAGAAGTGCCATGCCAGGGAACTCCTTGAAGCTGCCTTTGGTGTGCTCGGTCCCTGGTGGCGGTGGCCAGTAGCAGGTGAAATCTCTTGGCAATAGCTGTTCTGCTTTTGCACCCTGCTCCCTCTTTTGCTACGCTGTTGGCTCGGTCTCACCACTGCCTCTTCCTCTGAACTATGAAAGTCAGTGGCACGACCTTCATTCCATGTGGGGTCTAGGACCTCATCGTCCCCTGCATCGTCTTCCACACAGTCTTCCTCCCTGACCTCCTGTTCGGTCTGCCCACTGCAGAAAGACGCAGCAGTTGGCATCTGTGTTTCGTCATCATCAGAGACGTGCGGACTCCGATGAGGTGGTATTCCCATGTCCTCATCATCAGGAAACATATGTGGTTGTGCATCAGTGCATTCTATGTCTTCCACCGCTGGGGAAGGGCTAAGTGGATGCCCTTGGGAAACCCTGTCAGCAGAGTCTTCAAACAGCATAAGAGACTGCTGCATAACTTGAGGCTCAGACAGGTTCCCTGATATGCATGGGGGTCATGAGACAGACTGATGGGCTTGGTTTTCAGGCGCCACCTGTGTGCTTTCTGCAGAAGACTGGGTGGGAGATAATGTGAACCTGCTGTATCCACTGTTGGCCGCCCAATCGACTAGCGCCTGTACCTGCTCGGCCTTACCATCCATAGAACGGCAGTGGGCCCCACCAAATATAGCTGTAAATTCTGGCGGGTACTCGAACCTGAGGTATTTGGTTCACTAGCACGTGTGGCTGTGGCAGAATGGCCACGTCCTCTACAAGCACCAGAGGGTACACTAACACCACCACGACTGGGTCCGCGTCCCTTACTAGATGTTTTCCTCATTGTTACCGTTCACCAAGCACCACAATAAGAAAAAAATATTTGGCGCAATGTATTGATTTAAAATTCAGGCCTTTTTATACAGGCACCTAACACTATCTGCCTATTTATTTATGTAGCGTATTACACTAATCCAGGCACAGCAGTAACCACTGATTTAGGGGAATATCTCTTTTAAGGATAGTATTTAGGCCCTGGATGAAAGGTATCCTTTTATGGACAGATTTGCACTTGGAGATGCACAGTAGCGTGAGAAAAAAAATGTAGGATTATGCCTTCAGCAATTGTATTTTAACACTTTGTGTAATATAACGGACAGAAATCCAATGGGAGATGCACGGTAGCGGGTAAAGTTAATGAGGATGACCCTATCAGCACTTGTATATACACCTTGAGTGTAATATACCCTTTTACAGACAGATTAACACTTGGCCTGCAACATCTGGAACACCAGATTCAGGGTATTGCTATATTGGCAAGTGAATTTCACCCCAGAACAAAATATACCCTTTTACGGACAGATTAACACTTGGCCTGCAACTGCTGGAACACCAGATTCAGGGTATTGCTATATTGGCAAGTGAATTTCACCCCAGAACAAAATATACCCTTTTACGGACAGATTAACACTTGACCTGCAACTGCTGGAACACCAGATTACGGGTATTGCTATATTGGCAATTGAATTTAACCCCAGAACAAAATATACCCTTTTACGGACAGATTAACACTAGGCCTGCAACTGCTGGAACACCAGATTCAGGGTATTGCTATATTGGCAATTGAATTTCACCCCAGAACAAAATATATGTTTTGGCGGACACTATTATAGTTTGCCAGCCAGTGCTGGGACACCAGATTTATGGTATTGCTATTTTGGCAATTGAATTTCACCCCAGAACAAAATATATGTTTTGGCAGACACTATTATAGTTTGCCAGCCAGTGCTGGGACACCATATTTAGGGGATTGCTATTTTGGCAAATTAATTTCACCCCAGAACAAAATATATGTTTTTGCGGACACTATTATAGTTTGCCAGCCAGTGCTGGGACACCATATTTAGGGGATTGCTATTTTGGCAAATGAATTTCACCCCAGAACAAAATATATATTTTGGCGGACACTATTATAGTTTGCCACGCAGTGCTGGGACACCAGATTTAGGGGATTGCTATTTTGGCAAGTGAATCTCATTCCAGAACAAAATATATTTTTTGGCGGACACTATTATACTTTTCCAGCCACAGCTGTGACACCAGATTTAGGGGATTGCTATTTTGGCAATTGAATTTCACCACAGAAATTTTGCCAGACAGCAGACAGTATTATACTTGGCTAGACAAAGCTGGAACCCCAGATTTAGGGGATTGGTATTTTGGCAATTGTATTTAACCCCTTAATAAACTATAGAAATTGCTATCCTGAGTTTCTAGGGTGACAATAAGCACAGCCAAGCCCCTGATGTAGGATATAGCAAAAAAAAAAAACTAGTATTGATGGATTTATTGACTTTGTGGCAGCTTGTTCTGGTGCACCACAAGTCACAAAATGGCCGCCGATCACCCCAGAAAAAAAAGTGACAGAAAAACGCTCTGTGCAGCCTAAAAACCAGTGAGCAAGTAACTAGCAGAAGTTGAATCATTCACAGCTGTAGATCGATCACTTCATTAGGTGCTTTTGCTGACTTTTCCCTGCCTAATCTCGCCCTCACAGCAGCTGCGCCCTCTCCCTACACTAATCAGAGCAGTGTGACATGCGGCGCTACGTGACTCCAGCTTAAATAGAGGCTGGGTCACATGCTGCACTTGGCCAATCACAGCCATGCCATTAGTAGGCATGGCTGTGATGGGCTCTAAGGGCAAGAAGTAAAACGCTAGCTGATTGGCTGCTGTGTGGCCCTTCAGAAAGCGGGAAGAAATTGCCAAACAATGAACCCGAACCCAAACTTTTTTGAAAACCCGAACTATTCTTGAGCTGTTCGCTCAACACTAACGGACAGTATGACACTTAGCCAGCCACAGCTGTATCCCCAGATTTAGGGGATTGGTATTTTGGCAATTGAATTTCACCCAAGAAAAAAATCTATCCTTTGACCGACAGTATTACACTTGGCCAGCCACAGCTGGAACACCAGATTTAGGGGATTGGTATTTTGGCAATTGAATTTCACCCCTCAATAACATATAGCAATTTCTATCCTGTGTTTCAAGGTGTGACAATAAGCACAACCCCTGATGTAGAATACTGCAAAAAAAAAAAGCCTACTATTGAACCCAAAAATGTATGTTGAACTTGGTGGCAGCTCAAAACATGTGCTGGTGCACCAAAAGATCACAAAATGGCTGCCGATTACCCCAGAAAAAAGTTACAGAAAAATGCTTTGGGCAGCCTAAAAACCAGTGAGCAATGAACTAACAGAAGTTGAATGATTCACAGCTGTAGATCGATCACTTCATTAAGTGGTTTTGCTGATTCTTCCCTGCCTAATCTTGTCCTTACAGCAGCTGCATCCTATCCCTACACTAATCAGAGCAGAGTGACGGGCGGCGCTACTTGACTCCAGCTTAAATAGAGGCTGTGTCACATGCTGCACTTGGCCAATCACAGCCATAACACCAAAAAAACTAAAAGGACACACATATAAAATGGTACAACATATTTATTAAAAAATGAATATTACAAAAGACATAACAAAACAATAATTATATAAGCAGCAGCAATGCAGGGTAGCGCTGCGACGATCAGCTAATTTCCCGGAAAAGGGATGACCTGATCTACATGTCGGGGCACAAGCACCAAAGGAAGGGGCTATAATTGAAGAGTGCCTAAGAAAGGCAGACAATATGCCGCAACCCCCACTAGGTGTGAACCTACTAAATAGTACAGGACCTGTTGCACTGTAGGCCAAACATAAAGGCCAAAATACAAATCACCCTAAGTACATGACTAAGAACGAATAAAAGAAGAAAAACAACAGTACATAATAAACATATTACCTGAGGAACATACAGTAGGACCACAAAAATATCGGACCCTAGACCAGCAAAGAGCACACCCCGACGTGCATTTCACTCCGCTTTTTCAAGAGGAGCGAAACGCACGTCCGGGTGCGCTCTTTGCTGGTCCTGGGTCCGATCTTTTTGTGGTCCTACGTTCCTCAGGTAATGTGTTTATTATATACTGTTGTTTTTCTTCTTTCATCCGTTCTTAATCATGTACTTGGGGTGATTTGTATTTTGGCCTTCATGTTTGGCCTACAGTGCAACAGGTCCTGTACTATTTAGTAGGTTCACACCTAGTGGGGGTTGCGGCATATTGTCTGCCTTTCTTAGGCACTCTTCAATTATAGCCCCTTCCTTTAGTGCTTGTTCCCCCACATGTAGATCAGGTCATCCCTTTTCCGGCAAATGAGCTGCTCGTTGCAGCGCTACCCTGCATTGCTGCTGCTTATAAAATTATTCTTTTGTTATGTCTTTTGTAATATTCATTATTTAATAAATATGTTGTACCATTTTATATGTGTGTCCTTTTATTTTTTTTGGTGTTGTTACTATTGTTAGTCACACATACACTCATCTTTTTGATGATTTAGTCAGTTGTACCAATCACAGCCATGCCAATAGTAGCCATGGCTGTGATGGCCTCTGTGGGCAAGTAGTATGACGCTTGTTGATTGACTGCTTTGCAGCATTTCAAAAAGCGCCATAGAAATCGCTGAACACCGAACCCGAACTTTTACGTAAATGTTCCGGTCCAGGTCCCGTACACCCCAAAATTCGATACGAACCCAAACTATACAGTTCGGGTTCACTCAACACTACTCAGGGACCCACCGGGGAATTCATCTGTACCCCAGTGTTCCTCACTATTTTCATAATTTTAGATTTGTAAAATTGGATAGAACTTTTCCTGGATGTGTATCTATAAAACATATATTCTTTATATATTCAGCAAACTTGTAAAATTTCACATAACCTGAACACTTCAGGTAAAGAGAGTGTTTTAATAAAAGCCTGATCATTAAATAAAATCCTAAAATGCAACCTATTGTCATAAACCTACCGAAAATCAAGAGTCATACTAAAGATTTTTAATGCAAATGATACTCTTTACATGATATTATTACCATTTTTATAGATAAAATTGTAGCATTTAAAGGGATTATTTCTTAGAAAACGGTATAATGTGATGGCACGATATTTCATAAGCCTCTAAAAGTATGGTAATAATAATGTGATGGATTTGAATTTGGTTCCTGGTAGGGGGTATAAAAAGTAATGGTGATAGGGGGATACTGCTGTGCTTCAAGCTTCCTACAAGAAGCAATGAAGCCGCTATTAAATATCAAAACATGAAGTTATACTTTTTTATATGCAAGTTGATATTTAAAGACTTCTGTCATCAGAAACATTGTTATTAAACTGGCTGACTTTAGACATGCTCTTTTTCCCTTTTTTCTATGTGCTCCTGTTTTTGTGAAAATGAGCCTCTAGGAGCAATGGGGGTGTTGCTTGTACTCTTAGAGGCTCTGTTCTCCCTCCTCTGACCACGCCCTCATCATGCTGATTGACTGCCTTGCCCTGTCAATCACAATGTTGAGGGTGTGGCCAGAGAAGTGAGAACAGAGTAGAGGCAACACCCCCATTGCTCCTAGAGGCTAATTTGCATAAGTTTCAGCCAACATTAGCACATGTCTATACTCTAGCCCGTTTAATAATCATGTTCCTGATGACCTAAGCTCTTTAAAACTATTAAATACCTTATACAAAATATATACAACTACAAATATTTCCATGGCAGAGAAACTGCATACAAATGTTACATCACCAAGCACAATGCCAATCATAGGATAGAGTGGTGTAAAGCACACGACTACTGGACTTTTGAGCACTGGAAATATGTTCTGTGGAGTGATGAATTATGCTTCACTCTCTAGCAATCTGGGTTTGGCAAATACCAGGAGAATGTTACCTTCCTGACTGCAAAATTTGGTGGATAGGGGCTAATGCTTTAGGGTTGTTTTTCAGGGGTTGGCCTATGCCCCCTATTTCCAGTGAAGAGAAATCTTAATACATCAGCATAGTAAGGAATTTTGGACAATTGTATGCTTCCAACTAAAGTTGAGCGGACACCTGGAAGTTTGGGTTCGACAGATTCAGCCGAACTTCACAAAAACCCGAACCCAATTGGAGTTAATGGGGAACTAAACTTTTGGGCACTAAAATGGCTATAAAAAAGTCCTGGAAAGGGCTAGAGGTCTGCAAATGGCAGCAAAATGTGGGTAAGTGCCCTGCAAACAATTGTGGATCGGGAAATGACTTAAAATAAAATAAACACAAATTAAAAATCAAAATCTTGATCTAGGAGGAGGAAATGGATGTGGAGTAGGGGGTTGAGGAGGCGTCAGGTGGGAATGCCATTAGCAGCGCGTCTACAAGAGTGCATTTGTAGTCAAGCATCTTTTGATCATTAACAGACGTTTTTACCAAATGTGGTTCCCTGTCAGCAATGCAAGGCAGGGGTTTTTCAACGTAAAAAAAGGGGTTCATATCACCCACCAATGGAACAGACGATTTTTAAAAATATAGGCCCCTGGCACTCAGGCAGGATGGGTTTATTCACGGCAAAACGAGATTCATGTCACCCACCAATGGAACAGACAATTTTTAAAAATGTAGGCCAATGGCTTCAAGGCAAAACAGCAGTTTATTCACGTCAAAACGGTGTTCATGTCACCCACCAATGGAACAGACGATTTTAAAAAATGTAGGTCACGGGCACCCAGGCAGAGGAGGGGTTAATTCATGGCAAAACAGGGTAAATGTCACCCACCAATGGAACAGACGATTTTTATAAATGTAGGCCCCTGGCATCCAGGCAGAGCAGGGGTTTTTCACCGGCAAAACTGGGTTGATGTCACCCACCAATGGAACAGACAATTTTTAAAAATGTAGGCCCGTGGAACCCAGGCAGAGGGGTTTATTCACAGCAAAACGGGTTTTATGTCACCCACCAATGAAACAGGTGATTTTAAAAAATGTAGGCCCCTGGCATCCAGACAGAGCAGGGGTTTATTCATGGCAAAATGGGGTTCATGTCACCCACCAATGGAACAGGCGATTTTTAGAAATGTAGGCCCCTGGCACGCAGGCAGAGGAGGGGTTAATTCACGGCAAAACAGGATTCATGTCCCCCACCAATGGAACAGACGATGCTTAGAAATGTAGGTCCCTGGCATCCAGGTAGAGCAGGAGTTTTTCACACACAAAACTGGGTTGATGTCACCCACCAATGGAACAGACGATTTTTAAAAATGTAGGCCCCTGGCATCCAGGCAGAGCAGGGGTTTATTCACTGTAAAACGGGGTTCTTGTCACCCACCAATGGGACAGGCGATTTTAAAAAATGTAGGCCCCTGGTACCTAGGCAGAGTAGGGGTTAATTCACGGCAAAACCGGGTAAATGTCACCAACCAATGGAACAGACAATTTTTTAAAAATGTAGGCCCCTGGCACCCAGGCACAGGAGAAGTTTATTCACGGCAAAACGGGGTTCATGTCACCCACCAATGAAACAGGCGATTTTTAAAAATGTAGGCCCCTGGCATCCAGGCAGAGCAGGGGTTTATTTATGGTAAAATGAGGATCATGTCACCCACCAGTGGAATAGACGATTTTTAGAAATGTAGGCCCCTGGCACCCAGGCAGAGGGGTTTATTCACGGCAAAAAGGGGTTAATGTCACTCACCAATGGAACAGACGATTTTTTAAAATGTAGGCCCCTGGGACCCAAGCAGAGGAGGGGTATTCACAGCAAAACGGGGTTCATGTGACCCACCAATGGAACAGACGATTTTTAGAAATGTAGGCCCCTGGCACGCAGGCAGAGGAGGGGTTAATTCACGGCAAAACAGGATTCATGTCCCCCACCAATGGAACAGACGATTTTTAAAAATGTAGGCCCCTGGCACCCAGGCACAGGAGAAGTTTATTCACGGCAAAGCGGGATTCATGTCAACCACCAATTGAACAGGCGGTTTTTAAAAATGTAGGCCCCTGGCATCCAGGCAGAGCAGGGGTTTATTCACGGTAAAACGAGGATCATGTCACCCACCAATGGAATAGGCGATTTTTAGAAATGTAGGCCCCTGGCACCCAGGCAGAGGGGTTTATTCACGGCAAAACGGTGTTGATTTCACCCACCAATGGAACAGACAATTTTTAAAAATGTAGGCCCCTGGCATCCAGGCAGAGGAGGGGTTTATTCACGGCAAAACGGGGTTAATGTTACCCACCAATGGAACAGGCGATTTTTAAAAATGTAGGCCCCTGGCACCCAGGCACAGGAGAAGTTTATTCACGGCAAAGCGGGATTCATGTCAACCACCAATTAAACAGGCGGTTTTTAAAAATGTAGGCCCCTGGCATCCAGGCAGAGCAGGGGTTTATTCACGGTAAAACGAGGATCATGTCACCCACCAATGGAATAGGCGATTTTTAGAAATGTAGGACCCTCGCACCCAGGCAGAGGAGGGGTTAATTCACAGCAAAACGGGTTGATGTCACCCACCAATGGAACAGACGATTTAAAAAAATGTAGGCCCCTGGCACCCAGGCAGAGGAGGGGTATATTCACTGCAAAAATGTTAATATTGCACCCAACAATTTGAAAGAAGATTTTTCAAATTTTCGGTCACTATCACCTATATAGAGCAGGGGTTTGTACCTAGCAAAAATGGTAATTTTGCACCCAAAAATTTTAAAGATGATTTTTCAAATTTTCGGTACCTGTCACCTATGCAGTGCAGGGTTACTTGACAGCAAAAAATTGGAATAAGTCAACCTCTGAACTCCCAGACGGATTAACTATATTATTGTCCACGGCTCATATGCAGCGCTGGCCGCAAAGGTAATTCCTGGTTTTAAAAAATATTATTTTTTCACCACCCATGAATAACATGAATTTAAGTGGTATATTTTGGGGTGTAGGACCTCATTGTTCTCAACATCATCTTCCACCCAGTCTTCACCCCTCCCTACCCTCTTTGTCGGTCTGCACACTGCAGAAAGCCGCAGCAGTTTGCACCTCTGTTTCATCATCAACAGAGATGTGCTGCAGTAGTCTTCCCATGTCCTCATCTTCAAACCTAAGTGGTTGGTCATCCGTGCACTCAATCTCTTCCACTTCTGGGGCAGGGCTATGGTTATGGCCCTGGGAAACCCTGCCAGCAGAGTCATCAAAAAGCATAAGAGACTGCTTACATGACATTACTTGGGGCTCAGATTGCTTGACTGATTTGCAAGGGGGTAAGGTGAAAGACTGATGGGCATGGGCTGCAGGTGCCCACTCTGAGCTTTTAGCAGTGGGAGACAATGTTAAGGTACTGGAGGCACTGTTAGCCACCCAATATACTAGCGCCTCTACTTGTTCTGGCCTCACCATTCGTAGAGCGGCATTCGGGCCTACCAAATAACGCTGCATGTTCTGTCGCCTACTCACACCTGAGGAAGATGTTTCACTTGGACCTGTACCTGGCGCAGAACGACCACGTCCTCTCCCAGCAACAGCAGCTCCACTAACACCACCACCACCATGCCCATGTTCCTTATTTGATGTTCTCCTCATTATTTGCGTTCACCCACCAAACTAACAGATGGTTTATCTCCGGTGTCAATTTAAATGCCAATAGTCAACAATTAAGTTCACTAGCAGTAAGGCAGTGCCCGTGTCATAAACAGAATACATTTCTTTAGGTCACACAACAGTGTAACGGAGCAATTCAATACGATTACTTCACTATCACCAAAAATTTGATTTTTCAAACCAACAATGTAAAAGCAGAAGTTAACGGTTTAATTTGACTGTCAGAAATGAAGCGTACACAGCTAATATGCTATCTACCACAAAACCTGTGTGTTTGCAACCAACTATGTAAATGCGGAGTTCAAAAGGTTATTTAAAATGACTGAAATACAGGGTAGGTCTAAGATCTGCTATGTAGCACAAAACCAATGTTTATTGCAACAAACTACAGAAATGCAGTATGTCACTGCTAAATTTTAAAATACGTTTTTGTGCGTTGTATGCCAAACTGCTCTGTGGAACAACAATACAGGTTTATTACCCCCAAATACAGGAATGCAGTATATCACAGCTAAATTTCAAAATAGGTTTTTCAGCGTTCTATGCAAAAGTGCTCTGTGGAACAACAATACGGGTTTATTTCCCCCAAATACACAAATGCAGTATGTCACCCCAAATTTTTCAAATAGGTTTTTCAGCGGCGTATGCAAACGTGCTCTGTGGTACGACAGTACGGGTTTATTACAGAAATGCACTATGTCACCGCAAAATTTTAAAATAGGTTTTTCAGCAGTGTATGCAAACAGATTTCTTCCCGAATCTCTCCCTGAGAGCACCTTTAGCAGCCTGTCTCTACACTAAGAGCAGCAGAGTTATGTGCGGCGCTACGTGACTCCAGCTTAAATAGAGGCTGGGTCACATGCTGCACTTACCCAATCACAGCCATGCCAATAGTAGGCATGGTTGTGATGGCTTCTTAGGGCAACATAGTGAAATGCTTGTTGATTGGCTGCCCTGCAGCCCTTCAAAAGGCAGGAAGAAATCGCTTAACAACGAACCCAAACTTTTACGCAAATGTTCGGGTTCGGGTCCGGGTGCGAAAAACCATAATGTTCGGTACAAACCCGAACTTTACAGTTTGGGTTCGCTCAACCCTACTTCCAACCTTGTGGGAACAGTTTGGGGAAAGCCCATTTCTGTTTCAACAAGGCTGTTCCTGAGTGCACAAAGCGTGGTCGATAAAGGGATGGTGGGTTTGGTTTGGAGGAACTTAAATAGCATGCACAGACCCGTGATCTACACATTTGGGCTGATCTACAATGGAGATCACGAGCCAGTAGTCCACTGCAGATCAGTGATGAGCGGGAGGTGCCATATTCTATTTTGCGATATTTTGCGAATATTCAATTGAATATTTGTCATATATTCGTTGAAATCGAATATTCGTCATTATTCTATTTATCGCGAATATTACGTAATGTAATATTCACGTATTGCGAATGAAACTTTGAACGGGGTATAACTTTCCTATTGGTTGGCTTGCGAGAATTAACGAAGATAGAGAACATAGGGCTATATTCATTATCTTCGTGAAGAACGAAGATAGTGAAATATTCTATATCTTCGCTATTAACGAAGATAAAGAATATATCGCTATATTCGCATTGGATATCTTTGTTAATTCTAGCAAGCCAAGTTAACTTGCCTATACACAGCTGTAAGTTGGATGCGCAATGCGAGAATATTAAGTAAAATTACTCGCATTGTGCATCTAACTTGGATGCGCAATATGAGAATATTACTTTACAAATTTTTTTAAATAAATAGAATAGTCATTCTATTTATTGCAAAAAATAGGCAAAGTAATATTCTCGCATTGCGCATCCAACTTAGAGCTGTGTATCGGCAACTTTCCTATTGGCTTGCTAAAATTAGCGAATATAAAGAATATAGCGCTATATTCGTATTCGTCATATTCGTTAATTCTACCCAGCCAAACAATAAGTAAGTAGCATTTACCCCGCTCTATTACTTAATATTCTCGCATTGCGCATCCAACTTAGAGCTGTGTATAGGCAAGTTTACTTCGCTTGCTAGAGTTAACAAAGATAACGAATATGAAAATAGTGCTATATTCTTTATCTTCATTAATAGCAAAGATAGAGAATAGGTTATACTCTAGACGTGGCTGCACTCTGTTACCGGACAAGGATACGTAGGTGCTCACCCAATGGGCTTCACCCAGAGCCCCAATATTATGGAATAATCAAAAATGTAAATATAAGAATATATATAGTAGGGGGCATTCTACTACAGATGGGTCACATGTGATAGAAAAGTAGTTCAGGTTAAAATAGGATTATTTATTATATATAAGAACAACATCTAACCATTCATAACTTGATTAAGGTGCAATTTCAAGGTATTAGTGATGAACAATATTAGTGTCAAACAATATTAGTGTAACATTCGTGACCCGAACACCTTTCTCATAAAACTTCCTCCTAAACGTCTAACAACAATCCACAGCTGACAGGAATCCACCGTTCACAATTGTAATTCACCGTCAACAGTTTTCTGTACACCAGTACGTTTCCAGGATTATAAAGTGCAATGTGCAGGTATCTGAGTGTATTGGCTGTTGTTCCTAATGTTGACAGCGCGCTGCTTTTACTATAGACACTGCCTTTTTAGTCCCGGTGTTACAAATTTTCTTGCACCGTCTGCTTACTGGTTATAATCAGTAGGGTATAGACCGTTAACCCCTATAGCCGCAGCGGTTTCTCCTTACCTCCTTCCCGGCGTGTATGGGTCCATTCGCTTCCGCGTGTATCCTTCTGCCTAACACCACTGGCGTCCCACGTGGTGTCGGTCCTGACGTGGCGTCCCACGTGACTGGAGGCTAAGCGGAGCACGATAGGGATAGGAGGAGAGATGCTTGCTTGGTCCTAGCGCCTGAGGATGTAGGTCTCTCCGGGCGCTTTGAGCTGACTTCAGATGCTTGCGGCAAATACAAAAGTTATATATGTCTCGGATCCGAACTTAATATCTAAAACAACTGGTCAGTATTCCCAGACGCGTTTCGGGGGTATCCCCTTCTTCAGTGGATTCTGACCATCTGTTTTTTGAGTCCTTATATAGGGGTAGGTTCTCTAAAACGGCAATTCATAAAAGATGGACTGGATGTTTTCTGTGAATCACAATGTGGACTGAATGGTTTTCATTCCCCTTTTTTTGAAATAAATACATGATAACATACTTTAGTATAAATATACTGTAATAGAATGCAATAAAAATACTGTAATAAAAATATGGTAATAAAATAAAGTTGTGAGATAGGAAACAATAATAAAAATGGATAAAACTAAATGAGTACAAATACTTCTAGTTTCAAGTTCCAACTTAAGGAGTTTTTGGGTTCCAACTTAGAAATGGACGGCTTGTAGATGGAAACCTGGGTGAGGGGGGCTGGGGGGAGGGGAGATCGGGGTGTCGATATACGGCCAGACCCCGATGTCCCGTCCCCATCAGTCCACCTCCCCTACATAAAGCCGAAAATTTCCATCTCCGCATTGAGACCCCTGGGGATAAGGGTTTCAAATTCGAAAATCAGTTTTGATTCATGCCTGGACATGTTGGAAATATGACATGTCCAGGCATGAATCAAAACTGATTTTCGAATTATTATTAATATTGTTCGTCACTAATACCTTGAAATTGCACCTTAATCAAGTTATGAATGGTTAGATGTTGTTTTTTATATATAATAAATAATTTTAATTTTAACCTGAACTACTTTTCTATCACATGTGACCCATCTGTAGTAGAATGCCCCCTACTATATATATTCTTATATATACATTTTTGATTATTCCAAAGATAGAGAATATTTCGCTCTCTTCATTCATAGCGAAGTTACCGAATATAACGCTATATTCTCTATCTTCGTTATTTCTAGCAAGCCAACCAATAGGAAAGTTATACCCTGTTCAAAGTTTTATTCGCAGTACGCGAATATTACGTAGTGTATATTATAGCGCTATATTCTCTATCTTCGTAAACGGTATCTTGGGTTCAGATTGAAAAAAAAAAGAATATTTGTTTTTTACCAATATGTAGCACTATATTCTAAATATTAACGAATTAGCGAAGTGCCGATATTCGTAAAAAAAAATTTGCTTTTTGAATATTCACGCTTAACACTACTGCAGATGAAGTTGACAAATGTGTATTGTTCAAATATATCAAATATATGTAAGGTACTCACAAAGTTAGGGATATTTTGCTTTCGGGTGAAATTTACATAACACGGGCATTTAAGTAGAAGCATAAAATGGTGATTTCCTCATCTCAAACAATTTATTGAAACATAAGCCAACAACAGTGATGGGTATACCCCCACTAAAAATGTCAATGTTTCAATAACTTATCATGTGGCATACAGCATCAATTACAGCTTGACAACAACATCTCATGCTGTTCATAAGTCGACTTATTGTCTGCTGAGTAGTGTTGATCGAGCATGCTCCACTGAACAATGCTATGCTCGAGTCTCCTCCCTGCATGTTTCTTGGCTGCGTAGCAGCCAATAAACGTGCAGGTAAGTACTGCCCTCACTGTAATGCCGTAGTATGTTGGTTACTGGCATTACAGTGATTGGCTGGCCGGAACGCATAATCGGGTGCTATATAGCACCCGATGATGCTTGTTCGGCTCAGTCTTAGTCAGGGAGAGCTGTGCTGAGGAAGGGACAGACAGAGTAGGGATTGATATAGGAATATTTTTATTAGAAAAACTTTTCAGAGACTCAAAAGTCTTTTAAGGACTATTGTGTGTGGCAGCATCAATATATATTTTTAGCACAACTTGCGCTAAATGGCTAAAACTTTACAGATCCAAAAGTCCTTTTAAGGACTATTGTGTGTGGCAGCAATATCAATATTTAGCGCATCATGCACTAAATAGCGTGCAATAGTTAGGCCGCTGCAGACAGTGACATTAGAAGCGCCACATCTCCAGTGTAAAGTGTGTGCATCCAAAAAATATCTGTGACATCCAGTGTACTTTTTCCATAGACGGTGTCTGCTGTGGACAGTGACATCACCAGCGCCACATCTGCAGTGTAACGTGTGCACTGAAAAAATGTATCTGTGAAATACAGTGTACTTTTTCAATAGACGGTGTCTGCTTCTGCCACATCTGCAGTGTAATGTGTGTTTCCATCAATTTCTGATCTTTTCCTATGAACCAGGCACCCTCCCCTCTTCAGAGCAGGGGGTGCCTGGTTTAATGCTCGGTTTTTCCTATTGACTTCCATTATACTCGAGTGCTCTGTAGAGCACCTGAGCATCCTGATGTGTTCAGCCGAAGCACCCGGGCACTTTGGTGCTGGATCAACACTACTGCTGAGGCATGGCATCCCATTCTTCTAGAAGGGCGGCCCTCAGGTCATTGAGGTTCTGGGGTACAAAGTTCCGAGTTTCTACATGGCAACTCAGCTGATCCCATACGATTTCAATGGGATTCAGGTCTGGAGAAATGGAAGGCCACTCCATTTGAGATACCCTAGTCTCCAGCAGCCGCTCCCTAAAGATCTTGCGCATTGTCGTCCCTGAAGATCAAATTAGGCCTGTGTTGTTAATGCAGAGGCACAATGAGTGGAATAATGATGTTATTCAAATAGTATGGGCTTGTCACTGTACCATTCACAAAGTGTAGGGCAGTTCTGTATTGACTATACACACCGGCCCACACTATAACACAACCACCACCAAAGGCAAACAGCGGCTGATGCATAGTGCTCTCCTTGATGGCGGCCATCATTTCTGCTCAGCGAAAATCGAATTTCATCAGTGAACAGCCCTGAGGCCAACTAGTCCTACGTTCAGCATAGATGCTCCGTGGCCCATGCAATGCGATGACGCCTATGGTCAGGTACCCTTGCAGGGCATCTATTACGCAGACCACGCTGATGCAAACAGTTTTGAATGGTCTGAAATGACACTTGGGTTCCTCTCACCTCCCTTAAATGTGTCTGACGTTGTGTGGCATTCATCATCTGGTTCTGCAGGGCATTGTTCACAATGAAGCGGTCATCAGTGTGGGATGTGGCCAAAGGACGTCCACTTCTATGCCTTTCTTTGACTCTTCCAGTCTCTCTGTATCTCTGTTGCAACCTGCTGGTTACACTGTGTGACACTCTAAGCTCAGTGGCCCCCTCTGTCTGAGAACATCCTGTGCTTGAAGCCTCGCAATGGAGAGGTTCTGTTGATTAATTGTTAGGTGTCTTCTTGGTCTCATTATGTCAAAATATGAACAGTATGATGAGGAGGACTGTTTAAATACCAGTTGTAATTGAACCAGGTAAGGTATTAGGCGATTCATGGCTCACACACCGGTTGTGAATTTTGCCGTTAAGCTCCTTGTTAGAGAACAGCAAGTTGTGCAAAAAGTACTGAAACATTGAAACGTTGGACATGTGCATTCAAAAGTTTAGAGATGGTTACATTAAGTTCACCTGTAAAGTTTAGAGTGCATTTTAGGTTCATCCTAAAATTTCACCCATAAGCCAAATATCCCTAACTTTTTTGAGTAGTGTATATCTATGCTCACTATATTGCTATTTGCTAAGTGCTTTTGCTGTATTGGCATTTGGTATCCCATTGGGATATTGTATACACTTACAGCTGCATGTTTGGGCATTCATACATATAAATAATAAAGTAATGATTTCCACTTTTCAGTATGGCCACAGCTTAATTTATGAGCATGTTAGAGTAGCATTTGGTGATGCTTGCCCAGATCTAAGATGGCAACCTTCTTGCTTTCCCTTTGTGAGAGCATTTCTGACTTGCGCTCTGAAACAATGGTAATCTTGGCCTCCTGCCATGCACAGAAGCACCTTTTAGCCACTTAAGGACCACAGGTTTATACCCCCCTAGTGACCAGGTCCTTTTTTACAAATCAGCACTTCTCAAATTTAACGGTTTATTGCTCGGTCATGCAACTTGGCACCCAAATGAATTTTACCTCCTTTTCTTCTCACAAATACAGCTTTATTTTGGTGGTATTTGATTGCTGCTGAGATTTTTCGTTTTTCTGATATAAATCAAAAAAGACAGCAATTTTCTCAAAAAAAGTGTATTTTTAACTTTTTCTGGTAAAATTGTTCAAATATAATTACATTTCCATACGAGTTTGTGTCAGAATTTATTGTGCTACATGTCTTTGATAAAAAAAATTCCAATAAGTGTATGTTTATTGGTTTGCGCAAAAGTTATAGCGCTTACAAATTATGGTACAAAAAAGTGAATTTCCGCATTTTGAAGCAGCTCTCAAGTTTTTTCAGGTGCTAGAAAGCCAGGATAGTATAAATACCCCCCAAATGACACCATATTAAAAAGAAGACACCCCAAAGTATTCATGGAGGGGCATGGTGAGTTCATGTATGATTAAGTTTTTTTTCACAAGTTAGCAGAAAATGACACTTTCTGAGAAAAATTAATAAATAAAGTTTCCATTTCTGCTAACTTCTGGCCAAAAAAAAAAATCTCCCACAGACTCACTATGCCCCTCAGTGAATACCTTGGGGTGTCTACTTTCCGAAATGGGGTCATTTGTGGGGTGTGTTTACTGTTCAGGCATTTTGGGCGGGGCTAAATTGTGAGCATCCCTGTAAAACCTAAAGGAAATTGTTGGACTTTCCGCCCCTTTAAGCACCTAGGCTGCAAAAAAGTGGCACACATGTGGTATCGCCGTACTCAGGAGAAGTAGGGCAATGTGTTTTGGGGTGTATTTTTACATATACCCATGCTGGGTGAGAGAAATATATCTGTAAATTGACAACTTTGTATAAAAAAATGGAAAAGTTGCCATTTACAGAGATGTTTTTCACACAGAGTATAGGTATATGTAAAAATACACCCCAAAACACATTTCCCTACTTCTCCTGAGTACGGCGATAGCACATGAGTGACACTTTTTTGCAGCCAAGATGCGCAAAGGGGCCCAAATTCCAATGAGTACCTTTAGGATTTCACAGGGCATTTTTACGCATTTGGATTCCAAACTACGTCTCACGCATTAGGGGCCCCTAAAATGCCAAGGCAGTATAAATACCCCATAAGTGACCCAATTTTAGAAAAAAGACACCCCAAGGTATTCCGTGAGGGGCATGGCGAGTTCATAAAAGATTTTTTTTTTTTGGGCACAAGTTAGCTGAAATTGATTATTTTTTTCTTACAAAGTCTCATATTCCACTAACTTGTGACAAAAAATAAAATTTTACATGAACCCCTCACGGAATACCTTGGGGTGTCTACTTTCTAAAATGGGGTCACTTGTGTGGTATTTATACTGCCCTGGCATTTTAGGGGCCCCTAATGCGTGAGAAGTAGTTTGGAATCCAAATGCGTAAAAATGCCCTGTGAAATCCTAAAGGTACTCATTGGAATTAGGGCCCCTTAGGGCTGCAAAAAAGTGTCACTCATGTGGTATTGCCGTACTCAGGAGAAGTAGGGCAATGTGTTTTGGGGTGTATTTTTACATATACCCATACTGTGTGTGAAAAATGTTTCTGTAAATGACAACTTTTTCCATTTTTTTTATACAAAGTTGTCAATTTACAGCGAGATTTCTCTCACCCAGCATGGATATATGTAAAAATACACCCCAAAACACATTGCCCTATTTCTCCTGAGTGCAGCGTTACCACATGTGTGACACTTTTTTGCAGCCTAGGTGGGCAAAGGGGCAAAAATTCCAATGAGTACCTTTTAGGAGGGCATTTTTAGGCATTTGGATTCCAGACTTCTTCTCACACTTTAGGGCCCCTAAAATGCCAGGGCAATATAAATACCCCACGTGTGACCCCATTTTGGAAAGAAGACACCCCAAGGTATTCCGTGAGGGGCATGGCGAGTTCATAGAAGATTTTTTTTTTGGCACAAGTTAGCGGAAATTGCCTTTTTTTTTTCTCACAAAGTCTCCCTTTCCGCTAACTTGTGACAAAAAGTTCAATCTTTCATGGACTCAATATGCCCCTCAGCAAATAGCTTGGGGTGTCTTCTTTCCAAAATGTGGTCACATGTGAGGTGTTTGTACTGCCCTGGCATTTGAGGGTCTCCGCAATCATTACATGTATGGCCAGCATTAGGAGTTTCTGCTATTCTCCTTATATTGAGCATACGGGTAATGAGATTTTTTTTTCCATCAGCCTCTGGGCTTAACCGCTACAGGACCGCCGCACGCAGGATTGCATCCTGGCGGCGGCCCTGTAGCTCTGATCGGACGCATCTAGGCGTCATCTCGCGAGACGCGAGATGACGCGAGGACGCGCCCGCACATGCGCAATGCGCGCCATCGGCGAGCTCGCATGTAGTTATACTACAGCCTGCCAGCGCCGATCGTGCGCTGGCAGGCTGTATATGGCAGAAAAAATCGCAGATCAGACGTTGTTCTGTGAACAGCGTCTGATCTGCTTGCTGCCCGCTTCTCTGGTGGTCCCTTTGCTTGGGACCACCAGAGAAAAATATCAAAGTGCACCAATCACCACACAACCCCCACCCGCCCCCACCCACCCACCACCCCCTGTCACTGATTAACCCCTGATCTCCCATGTCACCCCTTGATCACCCCCTGTCACCCCCTGTCACTGATCACCCCTGTAAGGCTCATTCAGATGTCCGCATGTGTTTTGCGGATCCACGGATCCGCAAATCCGCGGATCCATAAACTACGGACACCAGCAATGTGCTTTCCGCATTTTGCGGATCCGCACATTGCCAGAACTATATAGAAAATGCCTTTTCTTGTCCGCAGTGCGGACAAGAATAGGACATGTTCTATACTTTGCGGATCTCCAATTACGGATCCGCAATTACGGATCGAGCGGGACAAAGTCTGTCCCCATAGAATTGAATGTATCCACAATTCTGTTCCGCAAAATTTTGCGGAACAGAAGTGCGAGCAGCTTGAATGATGCCTTAGGGTCCCTTAGCGATCGCAGCTTTATAGCTTTTCCCTCTTTTTTTGCACATTTTTAGAGATTTTTCATCCACATTGATCAATGTGAATGGAAAAATCTGTGACGTTCATTTTTTTCTTTCAGCGCAGAGGCTGAACGGAAAAAAATTCTCATTACCCGTATGCTCAATATACGGAGAATCGCAAAAACTCCTAATTCTGGCCATACGTGTAATGATTGCGGAGACCCCTAAAATGCCAGGGCAGTACAAAAACCTCACAAGTGACCCCATTTTAGAAAGAAGACACCCCAAGGTATTCCGTGAGGGGTATGGTGAGTTCATGTAAAATTTTATTTTTGTCACAAGTTAGTGGAATGTGAGACTGTAAAAAAAAAAAAAATACCATTTCCGCTAACTTGTGCCAAATTTTTTTTCTGTAAACTCGCCATACCCCTCACGGAATACCTAGGGGTGTCTTCTTTCCACAATGGGGTCACATGTGGGGTATTTATACTGCCCTGGCATTTTAGGGGTCCTAAAGCGTGAGAATCCAAATGCGTAAAAATGTCCTGTGAAATCCTAAAGGTACTCATTGGTTTTAGGGCCCTTTGCGCATCTTGGCTGCAAAAAGTGTCACTCATGTGGTATCGCCGTACTCAGGAGAAGTAGGGCAATGTGTTTTGGGGTGTATTTTTATATATACCCATACTTTGTGTGAGAAATATCGCTGTAGCGACAACTTTTTAATTTTTTTATTCAAAGTTGTCAATTTACAGAGATATTTCTCTCACCAGCATGGGTATATGTAAAAATACACCTAAACACATCGCCCTACTTCTCCTGAGTACGGCGATACCATGAGTGACACTTTTGCAGCCAAGATGCCAAAGGACCCAAATTCCAATTAGTACCTTTTAGGATGGCATTTTTACGCATTTTTCTTCTCACGCTTTAGGGCCCCTAAAATGCCAGGGCAGTATAAATACCCACATGTGACCCCATTCTTCTTTCCAAAATGGGGTCACATGTGGGGTATTTATACTGTCCTGGCATTTTAGGGGCCCCTAAAGCGTGAGAAGAAGTCTGGAATCCAAATGTGTAAAAATGCCCTGTGAAATCCTAAAGGTACTCATTGGTTTTAGGGCCCCTTTGCGCACCAGGCTGCAAAAGTGGCACACATGTGGTATCGCCGTACTCAGGAGAAGTGGGGCAATGTGTTTTGGGGTGTAATTTTATATATACCCATACTTTGTGTGAGAAATATCTCTGTAAACGACAACTTTTAAAAATTTTTATACAAAGTTGACAATTTACAGAGATATTTCTCACCCAACATGGATATATGTAAAAATACACCCAAAACACATTGCCCTACTTCTCCTGAGTACGGCGATACCACATAAGTGACACTTTTTGCAGCCTGAGTGCAAAGGGTCCAAATTCCAACGAGTACCTTTAGCTTTTACATGGCGGCTCACAATTAGCCTCGCCCAAAATGCCAGAACAGTAAACACACCCCACAAATGACCCCATTTCGGAAAGTAGACACCCCAAGGTATTCACTGAGGGGCATAGTGAGTCCGTCTGAGATTTTTTTTTTTTTTGCCAGAAGTTAGCAGAAATTGAAACTTTTTTTTTTTTTTTCTCAGAAAGTGTCATTTTCCGCTAACTTGTGAAAAAAAATTAAATGATACATGAACTCACCAAGCCCCTCCGTAAATACTTTGGGGTGTCTTCTTTCTAAAATGGTGTCATTTGGGGGGTATTTATACTTTTCTGACATTCTAGCACCTGAAGAAACATGACAGGTGCTCAGAAAGTCAGAGCTGCTTCAAAATGCCGAAATTCACTTTTTGCACCATAGTTTGTAAACGCTATAACTTTTACCCAAACCAATAAATATACACTTATTGGACTTTTTTATCAAAGACATGTAGAACAATAAATTTAGAGAAAAATTTATATAGAAATGTAGTTTTTTTTGAAAAATTTTACAACAGAAAGTGAAAAATTTCATTTTTTTGCAAAAATTTCGGTAATTTTTGATTAATAGCAAAAAAAGTAAAAATGTCAGCAGCAATGAAATACCACCAAATGAAAGCTCTATTAGTGAGAAGAAAAGGAGGTAAAATTCATTTGGGTGGTAAGTTGCATGACGGAGCAATAAACGGGTAAAGTAGTGTAGTGCAGAATTGTAAAAAGTGGCCTGGTCATTAAGGGTGTTTAAGCTAGGGGGGCTGAAGTGGTTAAAGAAAAAATGAACGGCACAGTTTTCTTCATTCGCATCGATCAATGTGGATGAAAAAATCTCTGCTAAAAAATACCCACTTCAGCTCCTATGTCCTGGCAAACATGATTTCTCCATTCACATCGATCAATCGATCGTTGTGGAGGAAGACATCTTTGCCAGATTTTTTATAGTGTTTGCCAAATCATATGAAATCCAACACCTCTCCTCAGCTCATATGCCTGGGCAAACGTACCTGTACTGCGGAGAAGAAATCTTGTCCTGCAGCGCCGCATGCACCGACTTCACATGTAATCTGACAGCAGCGCAATGCTTCTGTCAGAATGCACATCGGTGCTGCAGCTGGTTGATCGCTTGGTCCACCTAGAAGGTAAAAAAAACAAAAAAAAGAAAAAAAAAAACAGGCAGCAACGCAATAAATTTATTAACATTAACTTTATATAACATTAGAAACAGAACATTAACTTGATTGAACATTTGAAACATAACTTGAACTTTTTTGCTTACATGTGATTTTTTTGTTTTGTTTTGTTTTTTTACCTTAAGGCCTCATGCACACGGCTGTGGTATCCAGGCCTGGCATCCATCTGACAGCAGAAACGCACCGCGTCATTGGTTGCAATGGTTCTCTTCCCAGTATTGGCATTTAATTTATGTCAGGGTTGCCAACCGTCCTGAAATGACTGGACAGTCAGTAAAAATAGGTAACTTTTTTCCAGTTTCCTTGAAAAAAATTAGATACGTTTGTGATTTTTATTTAATTTTTTGGAGGCTGATGCAAGTTTGAGGCTTGAGCAGGTCAACTTTTAATTCTCAGCATTTTAGAGCTCACAGTAAATGCTGGTAATGTGTTCAGTAATAGTATCTGACCTATGGACATGTGTTACTTATAGTCTCTACAGTTCATTCGTTTTCCAATTTGTCTGTGAAAAATGTTGGCTGTTCGTGATTTTTGGATAAATTGTCGAGAAAAAAAAAATGTAGGTTGGCAACCCTGATTTACTTCATCATGCAATTTTGTATTATGATTCTTAACTTGATTGCACTTGATTAATATAACTGTTTCTAAGCACTATAAATATTCTCTTTGGACAAGATTAGCAAGGCTCCAGGAGAGAGCTGAAAGCTCTATGAGGGAATCAAAACTTAGGCTGTTTTATGTAGCGCAGTATATAGCTATATAGCATATGTAGTATATATTCTGTGTTTGCAGAGTGCTATTGCACTGCTTTTTGCATTTACTTTTGTATTTTTAGCTATGACGATGTGCACTTGTGCATTCACTTTATTTTACAGGAGGTGCTGACTAGCACTGTCTTTTGTGTTTGCAGCATGCATTTATAGGTGTGGCTGTCTCCATGGGGGTCCTGCACTCCTAGCAAACCCTTCTTTTACACAGATTGATTTTGCAGTATATGTAGCTGGAGATTGCCCTCCCTGAATTCCTTTGATGCCTGTTTACACAGTGCTGTTCCGTTATTCATTCCTTAATAATAAAAGTCTATGCGCTGCAAAACAGATCCTTCCCATTTCCGTTATGCAGGGGAGTCCTCTAATAATTAAGGGAGATTACATTATATCTATTCTTTACTTATTTTTAATGTACGGTTTATGCAAATTGCACAATAGCCTTTACAATAGAGCCGCTGTATATGGATATTAGCACTTAATACACATCATCATGCAACTTTGCATTATGATTCTGAACTTGATTGCACATGATTAATATTAATGATATTCAGAACTATATTTACTCTTGACGCTGTCAATTCCAGGAATGAACTGAAACGTCGCTCTTCTATGAGTAAAGATTGCTTTTGTTCACTTTAAAAATGTTGAAAAATTGCCATGTTTTCACTTTCTCCCATTTGTACACAATAGAGGGCCTTTTGTATTTTTTATGTTTTTATCTCTTGCTAAGCCTTAGGGCTCATGCACACGGCCGTTGTTCGGCCGTGCCCATATTGTGGCCTGCAAACAGCGGGTCCACAATATGCGGCCACTGGCCTTGTGCACCCCATATTACTTGAATGGGTCCGAAATCCAGGAGGTTGGTGCGGAGCAGAGGCACAGAACCCCACGGTAGCACTACGGAGTGCTTCCATGGGGTTTCTGTCCGTGCCTCCATACCGCAAAAAAAAAATAGAACATACATGATCTATTTTTTTTGCAGTGCGGATGGATCACGGACCCATTCAAGTTTCAGAATGGTGCTGGATCCGTCACGGCAGCCGCACGGATGGTGCCCGTGCATTGAGGACTGCAAATTGCGTCCCCCAATGCATGGAGCGGCCGAACAACGGCCATGTGAATGAGCCCCTGTAGAGACATAACATATGGGTAGGATATGTCATTATTTTTTCATTAGTGGCAGTTCAACCCCTGGAAACTCCACCAATTCTGAGAATGAAGGGACTACAATGCTGATTTAGAAATTTATTTTCGAGATCTGTGGGTTTCCAGACAATAACCCCCATGATCACAAATGTGATATCGATATGCCCTTTACTTCCAAAATTAAAAAAAGGTCTATAATTAAATATATTTAATCATTTATATTTGCCTTAAAATAGTGTAGCTTTTTGGAGTTTAGACATGTATCTCCTCTTCCATTGATATTTGGCATTTATATAAACATCTAGAAAATATTTCCTTCCTTGTTACTGCTTGGATGATTGCTGAACTGCGAATCAGAAACTGCGTACCCTGATAATAATGAGGCTGTGCCTACTCACTGAAAATAGTGGATCAACTGTTGAAGGATTTGGCAGCTCATTATTTTCTGCAGTTAGGAGACATGTTTGTTTTAATATTTGCCTTTCTCGTAACATCCAATTTCCTTGACTGAAATAACAGTACGGCATACTGTCAAGTACATAAAATATAATTGTGAAAATTAGATATCACTTATTTATTTAGTATAATTGTGTGATTCTGTGACATTTGCTTTTACTTAATCTCTAAGGGGCCCATCTACCAAGCAGGGGATTTATTTTTTCTTTCTCAGTGTAGAATATTCTTATTGCAAGGTCAGATTAACAACACTGAAATGATAATACCATTTTATTAAGTAAACAGCATGCAAAATAATCCACATTAGAAGCTAACATTCATTAAGAATATTATGGACTTCACTAGGTGCTATTCCCGTAGAATTGCATGTCACCATTTCATTTAAAAGGGTGTCTCGTTTTGACAACCATTTTATTATTAATAGGTTCCCCATATTATAAACTGCTGGGACTCCTAGTAATCAGCTATAATCCGTTTGCCACTGAGGCAGCAATTGTTTCATTGTGTCACAGTGCCACCACAGGAGAAATAAGGCATTACACTACTGCCATTAAAATCAATATTCTCTCCCTGTAATGTTTAGACATACAGTAGTGGGTCCTCCAAAGTGAGGTTACTTTTTGTAACTATCCTCTGTTCTGGTTTTTAGATAAGTGATATGAATTACTTCCAAAAGCCTCAAAATTGTGTAAAAAATAAATACATTAAGAAATCACTGGTTATGGCAGGTCGTCACTGCAGCCAGGAATTGGCTAAGCAGAAATTTTCTGCCATTTACTGTGTGTCGAGACTGGACCAGTAAGCAAAAATGAACAAAGACTCAGTGAGTGTGAACATGGGATCAGTCAGGTGGGTATGCTTTTTTTTGTTTTGTTTTGAACTTTTTTTAAGCCATTTTGAGGCTTCAGCGTTAACAAAAAAATGCACTAAGTCTTCATTACTTTATTCATTTTCTGACCTCTTGTTCTGCAGTGTGACTCTGTTTTTCAACATTTTTTCATGTGAGTCTGAGGGGCAATCTCCCCGAAACAGCTGTCTGCAGATGTTGGCTTAATTATTATCTTAAGGCCTGTCTAAAAGGTCATTTGCATTCCTTCTTCCCAGAATTCCAGAGGATTGTTGCCTGGCCTATAAGACTCCTTAAGCCGCTTAGTTGCTCTCCATAAGGAGATATAGTATTCCCTGAATCCTGCTGTGTTGCTGTCACCTTCCCCAGTCCATGAAGGATCTATTCCAACTTTATCTGGCTGATGCTGTGGAGTGTGACTTTCCTTTCATAGTTCTATGGGTTATCTCCTCTCTCTGCCCACTGAAACACAACTTGTGTGTTTCCAACCCACAGGCTGTAATATGTGTTGGAGGTATGTTTGTGTGTGCTCCCTATTTACACTGTGATGTGCCCTCTCTAAAGACTCACGTTGAGAAAAGTAAGCTTAGAGCAGAGAGAACAGACACTGCAAATAGCAGTGTGTTGCCTGATTTTAGAAGCAGCAGGACTGCAAGCTATGTATGAGAGTTGCACAGCCTCAACAACAGCAAATTTGTAGGAAATTAATTATTAATAAATCTATTAATGATAAATGTCCCCCTTTGTCTTTAACCCCTTCATGATGTGTCTATAGCTGAAATTATGTCCTAAAGTTAGCTGAGTCTCTAGGTGTAAAGGCAATGTCCTTGTTGCTCCTAGAAGCTTATTTGTATATATTAATACTGTATTTTTCTGAGCAATGCGGGCACATATGAACATGGGACCAATACAGATGCCTTCAACAGACAAGTGCACATGCAACAGGTCAGCCAGTGTCATAAAATCTGCTGACAGATGCCCTTTAAGTTATAAAGTCAAAGTGTGCTTCTTGTCTATCCTATTTTCTTCAACTTATCTATTAAGTGCAAGCCCAGGGCCTATTTGACAAATGAAGCCTATACTTGCAATACCTTCATTTACTGACATCAAATGGGAATTTAATATCAGAATGATTTCCACTGTTATCAGTGGAGTATTTAAAATAATACAGCTATATTTTTCTTTTTTAAACAGTGCATTGTACAGTGCAATCGTGAAAAAGATGGTAATTATGCCGACATAAATTAGTTGAAGCTTAAAATTGGAAATGTCAGTAGTGTCAAGAGGTGCAAATCGGATAGTTTCTCATATAGTACATTTATACCAGGAAGCGTCACTCTGAGTTATTAGTCATAAAGTATGCATTTTTATATGACAGAATAGTTATTCACCATCCAGTACTCTTAGAGCTTAAAGTGATTGGCTATAAGTAACCTAGTGGTAAAATGAATAATGTAATAAAAAGCTTCTAACCTGCTAATAAAGTCTACAGTAGGTATAAAAATGTTTATATCCACCGTCATATTGCATAATTAATGCATGCCCAAGAGATTTTAAACCATTTCATTTGATGCATTATTGCAAGGACAATTTAGACCTTTAAACAATTAGAATTTATACTATATACTCTTTTTCCTCTTTTTATTTTAATACTACATTTTACTTCTTTACATGATTATGAAGACAGCCTTAGTACCTGAGTTTCTTCACCAGTACAGCATTGCAAGAGAATGTTGTGCAGTACTACGGATAACTGCGAATGATTTGTGATGTTATGTAATGTTAGATTATTTAATGTTATGTACACACAGCATGGACTGGTATGGTCGGCAGGAACAGGGTTAATCATCCTGGTTAGTGTTGAGCGAACAGTTTGAGCATCGTTCGGGTTCGTACCAAATTTTGGGGTGTCCGGGACCCGGACCCGAACCCGGACATTTTCAAAAAAGTTCGGGTTCGGGTCCGTTGTTCGTCGATTTCTTCCCGCTTTCTGAAGGGCTGCACAGCAGCCAATCAGCTAGCGTTTTACTTCTTGCCCTAAGAGCCCATCACAGCCATGCCTACTAATGGCATGGCTGTGATTGGCCAAGTGCAGCATGTGACCCAGCCTCTAGTTAAGCTGGAGTCACGTAGCGCCGCACGTCACACACGCTCTGATTAGAGTAGGGAGAGGACGCAGCATCTGTCAGGGCGAGATTAGGCAGGTTAAAGTCAGCAACAGCACCTAATGAACGGATCGATCTACAGCTGAGAATCATTGAACTTCTGCTAGTTACTTGCTCACTGGTTTTTAGGCTGCACAGAGCGTTTTTCTGTCACTTATTTTCTGGGTTGATCGGCGGCCATTTTGTGACTTGTGGTGCACCAGAAGAAGCTGCCACCAAGTCCATCAATCTATCAATACTAGTTTTTTTTTTTTTTTTTGCTATATCCTACATCAGGGGCTTGGCTGTGCTAATTGTCACCCCTAGAAACTCAGGATAGCAATTTCTATATTTTATTAAGGGGTTAAATACAATTGCCCAAATACCAATCCCCTAAATCTGGTGTTCCAGCTTTGGCTAGACAAGTATAATACTGTCTGCTGTCTGGCAAAGGATAGATTATTTTCTGGGGTGAAATTCAATTGCCAAAATAGCAATACCATAAATCAGTGGTTTCAGCTGTGGCTGGCAAAATAGAATAGTGTCCGCCAAAACATATATTTTGTTCTGGGGTGAAATTAATCTGGCAAAATAGCAATACCCTGAATCTGGTGTTCCAGCAGTTGCAGGCCAGATTTCATAGTGTCCGCTAAAACATATATTTTGTTCTGGGGTGAAATTAATCTGGCAAAATAGCAATACCCTGATTCTGCTGTCCCAGCAGTTGCAGGCCAGATTTCATAGTGTCTGCCAAAACATATATTTTATTCTGGGCTGAAATTAATCTGGCAAAATAGCAATACCCTGAATCTGGTGTCCCAGCAGTTGCAGGCCAGATTTCATAGTGTTCGCTAAAACATATAATTTGTTCTAGGGTGAAATTAATCTGGCAAAATAGCAATACCCTGATTCTGGTGTCCCAGCAGTTGCAGGCCTGATTTCATAGTGTCTGCCAAAACACATATTTTGTTCTGGGGTGAAATTCAATTCCTAAAATAGCAATACCATAAATCAGTGGTTTTAGCTGTGGCTGGCAAAATAGAATAGTGTCCGCCAAAACATATATTTTGTTCTGGGGTGAAATTAATCTGGCAAAATAGCAATACCCTGATTCTGGTGTCCCAGCAGTTGCAGGCCAGATTTCATAGTGTCCGCTAAAACATATATTTTGTTCTGGGGTGAAATTAATCTGGCAAAATAGCAATACCCCGAATCTGGTGTCCCAGCAGTTGCAGGCCAGATTTCATAGTGTCTGCTAAAACATATATTTTGTTCTGGGGTGAAATTAATCTGGCAAAATAGCAATACCCTGATTCTGGTGTCCCAGCAGTTGCAGGCCTGATTTCATAGTGTCTGCCAAAACACATATTTTGTTCTGGGGTGAAATTAATCTGGCAAAATAGCAATACCTTGAATCTGGTGTCCCAGCAGTTGCAGGCCAGATTTCATAGTGTCTGCCAAAACATATATTTTGTTCTGGGGTGACATTCAATTGCCAAAATAGCAATACCCTTATTCTGGTGTGCCAGCAGTTGCAGGCCAGATTTCATAGTTTCTGCCAAAACACATATTTTGTTCTGGGGTGAAATTAATCTGACAAAATAGCAATACCCTGATTCTGGTGTCCCAGCAGTTGCAGGCCAGATTTCATAGTGTCCGTCAAAACATATATTTTGTTCTGGGGTGAAATTCAATTGCCAAAATAGCAATACCCTGAATCTTTTGTCCCAGCTGTTGCAGGCCAAGTGTAAATCTGTCCATAAAAGGATACCTTTCCTCCAGGGCCTAAATACTAGCCCTAAAAGAGATTTTCTCCTAAATCAGTGGTTACTGCTGTGCCTGGATTAGTGTAATACACTACATAAACAAATAGGCAGATAGTGTTAGGTGCCTGTAAAAAAAGGCCTAAATTTGAAATCAATACATTGGGCCAAATATTTTTTTCCTTATTGTGGTGCTTGGTGATTGTTAACAATGAGAAAAACATCTAGTAAGGGACGCGGACGCGGTTGTGGTGGTGTTAGTGTACCCTCTGGTGCTGGGAGAGGACGTGGCCATTCTGCCACAGCCACACGTCCTAGTGAACCAACTACCTCAGGTTCCAGTACCCGCCAGAATTTACAGCGATATTTGGTGGGGCCCAATGCCGTTCTAAGGATGGTAAGGCCTGAGCAGGTACAGGCGCTAGTCAATTGGGTGGCCGACAGTGGATCCAGCATGTTCACAACATTATCTCCCACCCAGTCTTCTGCAGAAAGCGCACAGGTGGCACCTGAAAACCAAGCCCATCAGTCTGTCGCATCACCCCCATGCATATCAGGGAAACTGTCAGAGCCTCAAGTTATGCAGCAGTCTCTTATGCTGTTTGAAGACTCTGCTGGCAGGGTTTCCCAAGGAAATCCACCTAGCCCTTCCCCAGTGGTGGAAGACATAGAATGCACTGATGCACAACCACTGATGTTTCCTGATGATGAGGACATGGGAATACCACCTCATCGGAGTCCGCACGTCTCTGATGATGACGAAACACAGGTGCCAACTGCTGCGTCTTTCTGCAGTGTGCAGACCGAACAGGAGGTCAGGGAGGAAGACTGTGTGGATGACGATGCAGGGGACGATGAGGTCCTAGACCCCACATGGAATGAAGGTCGTGCCACTGACTTTCATAGTTCAGAGGAAGAGGCAGTGGTGAGACCGAGCCAACAGCGTGGCAAAAGAGGGAGCAGGGGGCAAAAGCAGACCCGCCGCCGCCAAGAGAGTTCGCCTGCTACTGGCCACCGCCACCAGGGACCGAGCACCCCAAAGGCAGCTTCAAGGAGTTCCCTGGCATGGCACTTCTTTAAACAATGTGCTGACGACAAGACCTGAGTGGTTTGCACGCTGTGCCATCAGATCCTGAAGCGAGGCATTAACGTTCTGAACCTTAGCACAACCTGCATGACTAGGCATCTACATGCAAAGCATGAACTGTAGTGGAGTAAACACCTTAAAAGCAAGGAACTCACTCTGGCTCCCCCTGCTCCCTCTTCTGCTGCTGCCTCGGCCTCTTCCTCCACCTCGGGAGGAATGTTGGCACCTGCCGCCCTCCAAACAGAGGATGTGCCACCGACAACACCACCTGCGTCATCAAGCATCTCCACCATGTCACACGGCAGCGTTCAGCTCTCCATCTCACAAACCTTGGAGAGAAAGCGTAAATTCCCACCTAGCCACCCTCGAGCCCTGGGCCTGAATGCCAGCATTTCTAAACTACTTTGAAATGCTGTCATTCAGGCTGGTGGACACAGACAGCTTCAAACAGCTGATGTCCATGGCTGTCCCACAGTATGTTGTTCCCAGCCGCCACTACTTCTCCAAGACAGCCGTGCCTTCCCTGCACAACCAAGTATCCGATAAAATCAAGTGTGCACTGCGCAACGCCATCTGTGGCAAGGTCCACCTAACCACAGATACGTGGACCAGTAAGCACGGCCAGGGACGCTATATCTCCCTAACTGCACACTGGGTAAATGTAGTGGCGGCTGGGCCGCAGGCGGAGAGTTCCTTGGCGCACGTCCTTCCGCCGCCAAGGATCGCAGGGCATCATTCTTTGCCTCCTGTAGCCTCCTCCTACTCGGCTTCCTCCTCCTCTGCTTCCACCAGCTCATCCAGTCAGCCACACACCTTCACCACCAACTTCAGCACAGCCCGGGGTAAACGTCAGCAGGCCATTCTGAAACTCATATGTTTGGGGGACAGGCCCCACACCGCGCAGGAGTTGTGGCGGGTATTGAACAACAGACCGACCAGTGGTTGCTGCCGGTGGGCCTCAAGCCCGGCCTGGTGGTGTGCGATAATGGGCGAAATCTCGTCGCAGCTCTGGGACTAGCCGGTTTGACGCACATCCCTTGCCTGGCGCATGTGCTGAATTTGGTGGTGCAGAAGTTCATTCACAACTACCCCGACATGTCAGAGCTGCTGCATAAAGTGCGTGCCGTCTGTGTGCGCCTCCGGCGTTCACATCCTGCTGCTGCTCGCCTGTCTGCGCTACAGCGGAACTTCGGCCCTCCCGCTCATCGCCTCATATGCGACGTGCCCACCAGGTGGAACTCCACCTTGCACATGCTGGAGAGACTGTGCGAGCAGCAGCAGGCCATAGTGGAGTTTCAGCTGCAGCACGCACGCGTCAGTCGCACTGCGGAACAGCACCACTTCACCACCAATGATTGGGCCTCCATGCGAGTCCTGTGTGCCCTGTTGCGCTGTTTCGAGTACTCCACCAACATGGCCAGTGGCGATGACACCGTTATCAGCTTTACAATACCACTTCAATGTCTCCTTGAGAAAACGCTTAGGGCGATGATGGAAGAGGAGGTGGCCCAGGAGGAGGAGGAGGATGAGGGGTCATTTTTAGCACTTATAGAGTATGTACCCTTTCATATATATATCCCATATATGCCCCCTCTTTCCATAGGACATTCCCCTTTTACATGGCCCCTTTTATATATATAATATCAACTCTTATCAACTTGATACAGGCCCGTGTTTACCCTGTAGGCCATGGCTTGCTAGTCACGCTGTCTGCATAATATCTGTTAAATCGCCCAACTGTCCCTTGTGGGTAGTTAGCATAGAGATGCTAACTAGGATGTGGGTCCAGGACAGGAGATTGCAGACTTTATGGCACCTTTTGATTGGCACATGGCTTACATGCTAAACCTGTTTCCTTCTCCCCCATCTTTGCCCATAGCCAAACTACCTGGGGGGAGGGCTCACAAGGTAGATTAGTATTCAGTGGAGTGATGTCATATCCCTAAACCTGATATTAGGGCATGCCACTACAAAGTAGGTCTCTTCTGAACTCTGCTCCTGAGATAGAAGAAGGACACACAGATGGGACCTGGAGATGGCTGAGTACCCCTAATACCCCTGCCCTGATTTCCCATATCCCTACATTCCCATGTACCCCTTCCCTGCCCAGCAGCATCAACTGCTGCTGCTGTGTACCCCTTTACCCCTTATTAACCCCTAACTGCTGCAGCCCTTATCCAGCCCAGCAGTACCCCAGCCCAGAACCCTTGCAGTGCCCAGCAGCCCTGTAACCCTGTTCTCCTTCAAGGCTGCTGTGTGCAGATTGACCCCTGCAGCCCATGTTGTGTTAACCTTTGCAGTGCCATTACCCCTGGACTGCATTGTGTTTTGTATTAGGGACAGCGTGAGTAGCCAGGTGGGTGGGTTACTGCTGTAATGTATGTTAGTGTAATTGTATAGCTAGTTTGTGGGGTGGAATTGGGATTTTATGTAGTGTAGTTAGGAATATTGTATGTGTAGTAGTGTTGTAATTGACTGACTGTATTACTGTGTGGCTATAAATATATATATTCATATTCCCTTTTATATGGATATATATAATTATAGACTATAGACATGTAATGTGTTAATAAATACCTTTTATTCTAAGCACAGCATGTAGTCTTTTGTTATCGTAGGCGCCACAGTATGTAGTAGCAGTGTAAGTCGTACGTAGTTGAGTTCAGTGGATAGTGTAAGGGCATGTTGGTATAGATCTTTATTTAATGTATAAATAGGCGGAGTCGTCAACAGACAACCACGTCTATTTATGAATATTAATTATTGATATTTGCATAAATATTAATAATTAATATTCCTCCTTAACAATGTCACCCAGCAATGTAACAGGCTGCTTTCAGAAATTTAGGCCCTAGCACCCAGACAGAGGAGAGAGGTCCCATAACAGCAAAACAGGCATCATATCACCCAGCAATGGAACAGGCCACTTTCAGCAATTTAGGCCCTAACACCCAAGCAGAGGAAAGAGGTCCCATAACAGCAAAACAGGCATCATGTCACCCACCAATGCAGCAGGCGTTTATCATTAATGTAGGCCCTTGGCACCCAGACAGAGAAGAGGTTTATTTAAATTGGGGTATCCCCCAAAATAATGGTACATATAAAAAAAAGCTGTCCCACACTTGATTTTATCCCCCACTTGGTTGTGCAGGGAAGGGATGGCTCACCTGGAAAAGTAGTTGCGGCTGGGAACTACGTACTGTGGGACAGCGACCGCCATCAGTTGTTTGAAACAGTCCGTTTTCACCAGACGGAATGACAGCATTTCAAAGGCCAGTAATTCCCTCACCATCCGTAGAGAGGCATTCGGGCTTAACAAATAACGCTGCATATTCTGTCGCCTACTCGCACCAGGGGAAGGTGTTTCACTTGGACCTGTAGTTGGCGCTAAACGGCCACATCCTCTCCTAGTAACAGGAGCTCCACCAGCACAACCACGAGCATGCCCAAGCCCCTTATTTGATGTTCTCCTCATTCTTTGCATTCACCAACCAAGCTGAAAGATTGGTTTCTCTCCGGTGTCAATTTACCTGCCAGTAGTCGACAATTACGTTCACGAAAGCAGTGCCCGTGTCATAAAAATGCTTTGCGGACCAAAAATAATGTTTTTTGGGCCAATAACACAATGATTCTCAATTTCTATGCAGAAATGTTTTTTTTTTGGGGGGTAAGCTGTATGCACAAGTGGTTTGTGGGACAAGAACAAGTATTTTTGTAATAAAATACAGAATATTAGTATTTCACTGCTGTAAATTGAAATTAATTATTTATACGCCGGTTGCACAACTGTTTTTTCGGACTACAACAAGGCTTTTTTCAATGAACCCCAAAAATGCAGTTTTAACAGCTGTGAATTAAAAGTAGATATTTATACTATGTATGGACACCAGATTTGTGGACCCAGAACATGGATGCAGTCACCAAATATCACAAAAGCAGTATTTAACTTATATAAATTGGAATTAATTGTTTATACGACGGATGCACAACTGTTTTTTCGGCCTACAATTGGCTTGTTTCAATTAACCCCCAAAACGTAGTTTTTAACTGCTGTGAATTAAAAGTAGATATTTATACTAGGTATGGACACCAGATTTGGGGACCCAGAACATGGATGCGGTCACCAAAATTCACAAAAGCAGTATTTAAATGCTATAAATTGGAAGTAATTATTTATACGAATGATGTACATAGGTTTTTTCGGCCTACAACACGGCTTTTTTCAATGAACCCCCAAAATGCAGTTTTTAACTGCTGTGAATTAAAAGTAGATATTTATACTATGTATGGACACCCAATTTGGGGACCCAGAACACGGATGCAGTCACCAAAAATCACAAAAGCATTATTTAACTGATATAAATTGGAATTAATTATTTTTACGACGGATACACAACTGTTTTTTCAGCCTACAACATGGCTTGTTTCAATGAACCCCCAAAATGCAGTTTTTAACTGCTGTGAATTAAAAGTAGATATTTATACTATGTATGGACACCAGATTTGGGGACCCAGAACACGGATGCAGTCACCAAAATTCACAAAAGCAGTATTTAAAGGGAACCTGTCAGCAAAAAATAGCATAGTAAACTGTTAACAGTACCTCCTAGTGCCAGATAACAGTGTCCCAATGCACTTTTTCTTCTTTTTGCAGCACTTGGCCTCACAGAGAAATCGAAGTTTTATTCAGCTGCCGCCCCATGCTTCAAGTCAGGCTTGAAGTCATGGGGGCAGCGGCCTAGGCGTCTCTCCCCGCCTCCTGCCTCCTTGATTGACATCCCGAATCGCAGTGCCGGGACCGCGCTCTAAGCCCGCATGCGCAGTAAAGGCTTAATTTTTTGGTTACAGCGCATGAGCCCGACACCCTGTTCCAATAGCGCTCGTGCCCGGCATCTATGCGTATCGAGCGCGTTTGCAACAGGGTGTCGGGTGCATGCGCTGTAGCCAAAAATGAAGCCGGCTCAATGTACGCGCCGGAGCCGGGACCGCGCTCCAGCCGCCCTTTACTGCGCATGCGGGATTAGAGCGTAGTCCCGGCACTGCGATTCGGGATGTCAATCAAGGAGGCAGGAGGCGGGGAGAGACGCCTAGGCCGCTGCCCCCATGACTTCAAGCCTGACTTGAAGCACGGGGCGGCAGCTGAATAAAACTTCGATTTCTCTGTGAAGCCAAGTGCTGCAAAAAGAAGAAAAAGTGCATTGGGACACTGTTATCTGGCACTAGGAGGTACTGTTAACAGCTTACTATGCTATTTTTTGCTGACAGGTTCCCTTTAACTGCTATAAATTGGAATTAATTATTTATACGATGGATGCACAACTGCTTTTTCGGCCTACAACACGGCTTGTTTCAATGAACCCCCAAAATGCAGCTTTTAACTGCTGTAAATTAAAAGTAGATATTTATACTATGTATGGACACCAGATTTGGGCACCCGGAACATGGATGCGGTCACCAAAATTCACAAAAGCAGTACTTAACTGCTATAAATTGGAATTAATTATTTATACGATGGATGCACAACTGCTTTTTCATCCTACAACACGGCTTTTTTCAATGAACCCCCAAAATGCAGTTTTTAACTGCTGTAAATTAAAAGTAGATATTTATACTATGTATGAACACCAGATTTGGGAACCCAGAACACAGATGCGGTCACTAAAAATCACAAAAGCAGTATTTAACTGCTATAAATTGGAATTAATTATTTATACGACGGATGCACATAGGTTTTTTCGGCCTACCACACGGCTTGTTTCAATGAACCCCCAAAATGCAGCTTTTAACTGCTGTGAATTAAAAGTAGATATTTATACTATGTATGGACACCAGATTTGGGCACCCAGAACATGGATGCGGTCACCAAAATTCACAAAAGCAGTACTTAACTGCTATAAATTGGAAGTAATTATATATACGATGGATGCACAACTGCTTTTTCATCCTACAACACGATTTGTTTCAATGAACCCCCAAAATGCAGTTTTTAACTGCTGTGAATTAAAAGTAGATATTTATACTATGTATGGACACCAGATTTGGGGACCCAGAACACGGTGCAGTCACCAAAATTCACAAAAGCAGTATTAAACTGCTATAAATTGGAATTAATTATTTATACGACAGATGCACATAGGTTTTTGAGGCCTACAACATGGCTTTTTTCAATTAACCCCCAAAATGCAGTTTTTAACTGCTGTGAATTAAAAGTAGATATTTATACTATGTATGGACACCAGATTTGGGGACCCAGAACACGGATGTGGTCACCAAAATTTGCAAAAGCAGTATTTAACTGCTATAAATTGGAATTAATTATTTACACGACGGATGCACATAGGTTTTTTCGGCCTACCACACGGCTTGTTTCAATGAACCCCCAAAATGCAGCTTTTAACTGCTGTAAATTAAAAGTAGATATTTATACTATGTATGGACACCAGATTTGGGAACCCAGAACACAGATGCGGTCACTAAAAATCACAAAAGCAGTATTTAACTGCTATAAATTGGAATTAATTATTCATACGACGGATGCACATAGGTTTTTTCGGCCTACAACACGGCTTGTTTCAATGAACCCCAAAAATGCAGCTTTTAACTGCTGTGAATTAAAAGTAGATATTTATACTATGTATGGACACCAGATTTGGGCACCCAGAACACGGATGTGGTCACCAAAATTTGCAAAAGCAGTATTTAACTGCTATAAATTGGAATTAATTATTTATACAACGGATGCCCAACTATTTTTTTGGCCTACAACATGGCTTTTTTCAAGGAAACCCCAAAATGCAGTTTTTAACTGCTGTAAATTAAAAGTAGATATTTATACCGTAAGAAAGAAGCAAGGCAGCTCTCACCAGCTGTAGAACACCCTCTGTGCACGGATGCCGCACCTGGATGCGGAAGTATGCAATCAGAAGAAAGAAAAATCCAGCTCAGCTCGGGTGACTCGTATTCATAGACTTTATTCCAGCGGTAAAAACTTCATACAAAATGCGAAAAACTGTTACGCGTTTCAGACCTCCATAATATCTGGGTCCTTCTTCATGACAAACACACGTGTGTTTGTCATGAAGAAGGACCCAGATATTATGGAGGTCTGAAACGCGTAACAGTTTTTCGCATTTTGTATGAAGTTTTTTCCGCTGGAATAAAGTCTATGAATACGAGTCACCCGAGCTGAGCTGGATTTTTCTTTCTTCTGATATTTATACCGTGTTTGTACAACTGCTGTGTGAAGCAAGAATATTGCTTTTTTCCTACAAAAAAAGAATAATGTACTATTTCTCAGCTTTATTGTGAAATCGGTACTTAAGCACTGTATTTCAAAATGCATTGTGGATCAGGACTTCCACTTTTTTTAAAAAAAAATACACGTATTCTGTATTTCACAGCAGCAATGTAAAATAGGTGGGTCGAATGGGTATTTCAGACTGTTTGGTGGAGCTTTTACTTTTTTTCAATAAAAAACATAGAAGCAATATTTCCCTGCTGAAATGTTAAATATGTCATTGGACGCGCTGTATGCAGAACTATTTTGTGGACAAGGAATATGGTTTTCCCTCAATATTACACGGATTCTCTATTTCACCGCAGAAATGTCAAATATATATTTTGGCGATGTAAAATTGGCTTGGTGGATCAGGGTGACCATTATTTTGTTAACTAAAATACACTGATGCACTATTTGATAGCTGAAATGTAATATACGGTTAAGTGCATTGTATACACAAGTGCTCTGTGGCACCACAGATACCAGACTAGACAAATGGACTATGTCACGTCTTTTGTCACCAACATTCACAAATGCAGTTTTTCACTGCTGTAAATTAAATGTAGGTATTTGTACCGTGTATGTACAACTGCTTTGTGAAGCAGGAATTTTGCTTTTTTTCACACAAAAAAAGAATAATGCACTATTTCTCAGCTGTAATGTGAAATCGGTATTTAAGCGGTGTACTTCAAAATGCATTGTGGATCAGGATTTCAACTTTTTTGTCAAAAAAAGACACTTATGCTGTATTTCACAGCAGCAATGTAAAATAGGTGGTTGGAATGGGTATTTCGGACTGTTTGGTGGACCTTAAATAAGGTTTTATTTCTATAAAAAACAATGAAGCCCTATTTCCCTAAAATAGGTCGTTGGACGGTGTATGCAAAACTGTGTTGTGGACAAGGAATACGGTTTGTCCCCCAAAATTACACAGATTCTCTATTTCACCGCAGAAATGTCAAATATATATTTTGGTGGTGTAAAATAGGCTTGGTGGATCAGGATGTCCTTTTTTTTCAACTAAACTACACTGATGCACTATTTGATAGCTGAAATTGAATATACGGTTTAGTGCATTGTATACACAAGTGCTCTGTAGCATCACAGTTCCCAGACTAGACAAATGGACTAAGTCACCCCTTAAACATACAAAAGGCAATATAGGGGACTTGAGGTTTTTTCCTTCACTGAGCTACAAAATAGGATTAGGCTGATGTCCATGGCGTGCTGGCACACATGCAGTACACTGCAGTGGCTAAAATGGCCGCCGAGCACCACCTTAGTAACAGATGGATTGCAAAAAAAGATTTCCCTGGCTGGGTACAGAAATGTTGGATTGCTGAAGCTCCCTCCCTCTCTATTTTCTGTTTCTTGTGAATTAAAGTAGCACAGGTTCTTCTGATTTCTGCCCTATTCTGTCCCTGATTGCAGCAGCAGCATCCTCTCCATAAGCTCAAATCAGCAGAGTGCCATGCGGCCGAACGTGACTCCTGCTTATAAAGAGGCTGGGTCACATGCTGCACTCAGCCAATCACAGCCATGTCATTAGCAGGCATGGCTGTGATGGCTTTTCAGGGCAAGAAGCAAAATGCTTGCTGATTGGCTGCTGAGCAGCCCTTCAGAAAGCGGAAAGAAATCGACGAACAATAGACCCGAACCCAAACTTTTTTGAAAATGTTCGGGTTCGGGTCCGTGTCTCAAACAACCCAAATTTGGTACGAACCTGATTTATACAGTTCGGGTTCGCTCAACTCTAATGGTCAATCCTTAAAGGATTACTGTCGCATTTATTTTTTTTTTACTAATGGATTTTGGTGATTAATATCGCCTTGTTGGCCCTGTTTTAATTTTTAATTGTTTAATAAATAATCCGTAAAAGCAACATTTTTGTCCCCAGTATTGGCTATTGTTACCTGAGATTAAATCAGGTTGCTAGGCTTGTTCGGTCTCACTTTGCTCAGACATAGACGTAGGACACACAAGCAGGGACAGCTAGAGTAAACGTTGTAAGGGAATGGATAAAAAGCCAGGTCCCCCCTGACAGGTGACAACAGTGCTGGGCTGTGTGCACTTCTCCACATCCCTGCGCTTGGCAGACACTCCCTTAGCAGTGCTGGAGAATGTAGCTAGAGCAGCCAAGCCTGCACAGTGTATAAATGAAAACATCATGTGGTAAGAGTAGAGCTTGGGCAACCGCTCTGTGTTGTAGGAGGACTACAGGCTTCAGCCAGACCTGGGAACTTCACTATACAGTGCTTGTCTTCACTAACTTCACTGCAGGTGTCCTATGGATTAGCCTCAGGGCTGAGGGCAGCCATCTTAGCAGAATAGTGAAATTGCAGTTTTATGCAGACTGGTTGCTAAGGGCTAAATCTAATTAAATATGGGGTAAGTAAGTCTAAGGCCTCTTTCACACGGGCGTCACATTTGACGCCTAGATAAGAGGCGGGTGCGTTGCGGGAAAATGCTTGATTTTTTTTGCGTGAGTGCAAATCGTTTTAATGCGTTTTGCACGCACGTGGGAAAAATCGGCATGTTTGGTACCCAGACCCAAACCCGGACTTCATCACTGAAGTTCAGGTTTGGGTTGAGTATTCTGTAGATTTTATTATTTTCCCTTATAACATGGTTATAAGGGAAAATAATAGCATTCTCAATACAGAATGCTTTGTAAAATGTGGATTAAGGGGTTAAAAAAAATAATAATAACTCACCTTATCCACTTGATCGCGTAGTTGCCGATCTCTTCTGTCTTCTTCAAGCATTAGCTGTCATCTAAAGGACCTGTGGTGACGTCACATCACATGGTCCATCACCATGGTGATGGACCTTGTGATGAGCTCGGTGACGTCACCACAGGTCCTTTAGATGGCAGCTAATGCTTGAAGAAGACAGAAGAGATCGGCAACTACAAGGTCAAGTGGATAAGATGAGTTAATTTTTTTATTTTTAACCCCTTAATCCACATTTTACAAAGCATTCTGTATTGAGAATGCTATTATTTTCCCTTATAACCATGTTATAAGGGAAAATAATAAAGATAGTGTGCCGTCTCATAGTAACCTTGCGGGAAAATCGCACTGCATCTGCACTTGCTTGCCCCATTCACTTCTATGGGGCCTGCGTTGCGTGAAAAACGCACAATATAGAGCATGCTGTGATTTTCATGCAACGCAGAAGTGATGCGTGAAAGTCACCGCTCATGTGCATAGCCCCATAGAAATGAATGGGTCCGGATTCAATGCAGGTGCAATGCGTTCACCTCACACATTGCACCCGCACGGAAATCATGCCCGTGTGAAAGGGGCCTAATAGTTATTGATTCATGAATATTATGTTATCAGTAACTACATATATGAAAATTTTAATTTGGGTCTAAATGTGACAGTTATCCTTTAAAAAGACAAATCCAGGATAAAAGAGATTTCCTGAATGGTCATTCCACCCTGGAAACTGACATGCTTTCAATTGCCTGCTGATAATTGTAATTCCTCAAGCCCCGAAATGCAAAAGGGTCTAATATCTCCTGAAAAGGCATTTTCAAAGGAGAGAAGAGAAAATGGAGTCAAGCATGACATATTTAAAAAAAAATAATATTGAAATATTTACCCCTGTGCCACTATAAAAAAACAGAATTCTGTAAAAAACACGTGTTATAGATTCACCACTGAAGGAAAGCAAATTATGTTTCCTTCCAAGTCTGAAACATAGAAAAGAATATACCATGTGAGCTGACCCCCCAAAAAATTGTAGGTGAGGGCATGCAGGTGAGCTGACCCTCCCTGAAGAGGGACATGGGGATATCTTATGCACTGATCCCCAGCATCCACAGTCAGAAGAAGATGACGGGGGGAATGGCAATTAGTGTTTCATTTGGTGGATGATGCGGATGAGACACACTTTTCAATGAGTGAGGGTCTTGTTAGGTCAACACAATTTAGGAGGATGACCAGAGTGAGGAAGTGGAAGAGGAGATGGGGGACGATGACATCACTGACCCAACCTGGAAAAGTGGCAAGATAAGCGAGGACAGCAGGACGGGGGGGGGGGGGGGAGATCCACAACACCGCAACAGGCTGGAAGAGGCTGTGGGGCGGCAAAAGGGCAAAGGCGGGCCACACCAAATAGGCCTGCAACTGTTCCCCCTTGCGGAAATCTCCCTTTCCAAGGGGTAGGTTTTTCGCAGTCTGTCGATTTTTTTAGGAAAGTGGGGGACGATAAATAAATTGTAATTTTCTAACTGTAGTTGTGCTATACCAAAATAGGAACTCATGAATAAACAAATAACCATGACATATCTAACATCCTATTCATTAATGGGGGAAGACTGTACACTGGAGGCAAAATGAGTAGGGGTTGTGAACAATAGCAACCTCACCACCACCGGCATGATCCGCCACATGTCATCCAAGCACCCTAATAGGTGGGCCGAACCCCTAAGTCCACAATCAGTGTCTGTGGGTCACATCACTGCCTCCTCTCCCTCCCCTGTGTTACGTGCTGGCCAATCCTCTGCCCGGCACGATCCGCCACATGTCATCCAAGCACCCAAATAGGTGTGCCGAACCCCTAAGTCCACAATCAGTGTCTGTGGGTCACATCACTGCCTCCTCTTCCTCCCCTGTGTTACGTGCTGGCCAATCCTCTGTCCTAGACACAGGCCTGGATGACTCCCGCCCTGCAGCAGGGTCTTCGCAAGCACCATGAGCTAGCACATGCACTTCTATGCACAAGCATAGCGTACAGATGTCCTTAACCCAGGCCTTTAATCGTAAGCGCAAATAGCCAGCCACCTACCCACAGACAAAATTTATGGCCATGGAAATGTTGCCATTTAGGCCTGTGGACACTGAGGCTTTTCTCAGTCTCATGGCGGCGGACATCCTTCGTTACTTAGTCCCCAGCTGCCACTATTTTTCTTGGTGTTCCGACCCCACATTACAACGCCAATTGGGTACAGTAACATCACCCGTGCCCTGACCAACGCAGTTATTGGGAAGGTCCACTTAACCACAAACACATGGACAAGTGCTTTTGGCCAGGGACACTACATTTCCATGACAGCACACTGGCTTAACCTTGTGAAGTCCGGTAGCGAGTCGTACATTGGGATGGCACAGGTGCCACCGACGCCAAGGATTGTGGAAACTACTTCCATCAGTATTTCAGTCACCATCTACATTAGTGACTGCAACCCCCCCCCCTCCTTCTCCGCCTCCACTTACACTTCAAACTCCGAATTCTCATCTTCCAGCAGCAGTCAACCTTCAGTCAGTAGCTGTAAGCATTGTAGCACGGCAGTGGGGAAGCGGCAACAGGCCATGCTGAAACTCATTTGCTTCTGTGACAAACAGTACACCACCGCAGAGCTGTGGCAGGGTATAAGGGACAACACTGAGCTTTGGCTCTCGCCACTCAACCTACAACCAGGCATAGTTGTGTCTGATAATGTCCGTAAATTGGTGACGGCTTTTGAGGTCGGCAAGCTCACACTCAGGGCAATCTTCAAGCATATAAGTCTCATGCACAACAAACATCTCACACTTATACATTATTATAACTAAAAACATAACAAGAGTGGAGGTAAACTAATGGCATGGCCTGTTAATTAACTCATAAATAACCAAAGAACCATAACATATTTTACAACCATAAACCATAACAACACTAATATTACCAACAATAATACAACCACAAACCATAATAATAACAGAACAGAATGTCATTGCGGAAACATTTACAGATGACAACGATGGCGGCAGAGTATGTAGTTCCTTGGGCAACCCAGGAGGGGAGATAAGGGGAACACACAGCAGTTTCAACAGAGGCAGGACAACACTCTCCAAGGCCTGGAACAGTTTCATGACACCTCGACAGCACCTTCACCCTGAGGTGCGGCCTAGTGTCGCAAGGCGGGAAAAATTGTTGAAGATGATGAAGGAGTACATAGCAGACTGTGTCAGCGTCCTCAGTGATCCCTCTGTGCCTTACAACTACTGGGTGTCCAAACCGGACACGTGGCACGAACTGGCACTCTACAGCTATTGCTAAATGATAAGAAACATGGAAGATATACTTTATTGGACTGTAGTATTCAGGGTAAATGACCATGTTGGCACTTTGCGATAAACAAGTGGGTTTTGGGTTGCAGTTTCGGCACTCAGTCTCTAATAGGTTCACCATCGACATCACTGTTTTAGAGGGTTAGCGCACCTTCAGGCCCTCAGCTACATTCTTTTACTCAGTTTCATTGCGACCAGGGCCACGGCCTAAGCGTGCACCATCAGCATGACAGCTACTTGCATGTCCCTTACTGGCCGCATTCTTAAAATTAAATGTTATATATGCTTAAAAGTATGTCACACATACAGTAGCGTAGGATTTGTAAGTGTATGCGCCAATAAATTAAAATAGATATTTGGGATGTGCACACTTTACACAGGAGATGTAGCCCTGATAATGTCACAGAGTAGCATACACCATCTTCGGATAAAGTACTGTATATGTCAGTGATATGTATGAAATACAAACACACTAGATGTTGCACAAATAATGTAAATTTCCCCAAAATACACTGGTTTCACCTGTGGTACGGTATTTGAAATAGAGGCACATGCTGTGGACAGTAGATGTTGCACAAATAATGTAAATTTCCCCAAAATACACTGGTTTCACCTGTGGTACAGTATTTGACACAGAGAGGCACATGCTCTGGACACTAAATGTTGCACAAATATTGACACAAGCACGGCATACCTGACAGAGAACAAGTTTTATTAAATCTGTCTGTTATTTCGTTGGGTTACCGAAAAGAATGAGGAGAGCGTCCAATAAGGAACGTGGCCATGGTTGTGGTGCTGCTGTTGTTGTTGGGGCTCTGTTTGCAGGGAGAGGACATGGTGGATCTGTGCCAGCTACACAAATTCCTCAGGTTCACGTAGATGACAGGGCCTTCCACGTTATTTAGTAGGCCCGAATGCCGCTGTACGAATGGTGAGGCCAGAGCACGTACAGGCGCTAGAGATTGGGTGGCTGATAGTGCCTTCAGTACCTTCTCATTGTCTCCCACCCGGTCCACTGCTGAAAGAGTTGGCATCTGCAGGCCATGGGCAGCTATCTAGCACCTCACCCCCTTGCAAATCAGCCAAGCAGACTGAGCCCCAAGTCATGCAGCAGACTCTCATTCTTTTTGATGACTCTCCTGACAGGGTTTCCCCTGGCCCATCCATCTAGCCCTGCTCCAAAAGTGGAAGAGATTAAGTGCACCGATGCCGAACCACTCATAACAAAGGTAAAGACCCAGAAATTCTTATATGGATGATTCTGCATGGGATTATGATTATCCCAATGGTGTATTTGACTCATTTGGTGTTAAATAACATGCTAAAACCAGTGTTATAGATGGGTAGAACTAGTCTAAATTACAAGGTAGGATGAGGTAACAGGGGATTTGTTAGAAAGGTGTCCTATAGGGTATTGTGACTGTGTTATTGACGTTTATTGAAACCAAGCAACAGTTCAGAAATTAGATAAGGGGTTATTGGATGGTGTTATGGTGGGTATATAATTGCAGTGGCTGCCAGCGTTATACTGTCTGCAAAGCCGCATTTTGAAGATCTGCTGCAAGCCCGCCCTCCCTCCCTGTTGATTTAGTTGTCACAGTCACTTTATTATTAGAAGAAGGGGTAAAGTCGCTTGCCGACTGGACTAGATTTTTATATGGTACTTAGGCAGAGTTTGTGGCTTGTCTATTCACTGGTTAAAGGGAGTCTCACAAAAAATCATCATTTTACACCAGTAACATCATGATCTTCCTTATCTTCCCCCTATAAAAATTTTACCTTTCATATTGCTGTCCATCGTCTGTATTCTGTGAAAAAGCTTTTATTTCATATGCTAATTAGGTTGTATAGGTGCCCAGGGAGGCGTTAATGCGTCCAGTGCCCATGCCCCTCGGCGCTTTTCAAAGCAAACCACTCCCTTTTCACCACTCTGGCCGGCCCTAGGTTCTTCTGTTTCCATCCGCTCTTCACCCCTAAATCCCGGGCCTGTGCTGTTCAACATAATCTTCTCACCTACGCACTACATTACCCTAATATGTCGACTTTTTTTTTTTCATTTACACAGTAAAAATCATGTTTTAGTCTGGGAGCCGTAGTTTTTTTATTTTTTGGGCGATTGTCTTAAGTAGGGGCTCATCTTTTGCTGGATGAGGTGACAGTTAGATTGGTAATATTCTGGAGGGCATAGGCCTTTTTGATCGCCTGATGTTGCACTTTTAGTGATATAAGGTGACCAAAATAATTTTTTTTGCACTTTTTTTTTTACGGTGTTTATCTGAAGGATTAGGTCATGTGATATCTTTATAGTGCTATACAGTTGTGTTCAAAATTATTCAACCCCCACTGAAATTGAGTGTTTTGGCCAGTTTGACATTGATTTTGATCATTTCAGTCATCTTGTTTACAATTAAATCAAAGAGGCACTTGTAAGTCAGACAAATATAAGATAACATTTATAATGAAATAACCACAAATGTCTTTTCTGTGCTCACATCATTATCAGTTTTATTCAACCCCCAAGTGACATTCAATCTTAGTACTAAGTACAACATCCTTTTCCAGATATAACAGCTTTTAAACGTGAAGCATAACTTGACACAAGTGTCTTGCAGCGATCTACGGGTATCTTCGCCAATTCTTCATGGGCAAAAGCCTCCAGTTCAGTCACATTCTTAGGCTTGCGCGCTGCAACTGCTTTCTTTAAGTCCCACCAGAGGTTCTCAATCAGATTTAAGTTTGGTGACTGCGATGGCCACTTCATAATGTTCCAGCCTTTAATCTGCAACCATGCTCTAGTGGACTTGAAGGTATGCTTGGGATCATTGTCCTGTTGAAAGGTCCAACGTCTCCCAAGCCTCAGGTTTGTGACAGACTGCATTACATTTTCATCCAATATCTCCTGGTACTGAAGAGAATTCATGGTACCTTGCACATGCTGAAGCTTCCCTGTACCTGTAGAAGCAAAACAGCCCCAAAGCATGATTGACCCCCCGCCATGCTTCACAGTAGGTATGGTGTTCTTTTCTTCATAGGCCTTGTTCTTCCTCCTCCAAACATAGCGTTGATCCATGGGCCCAAACAGTTCTAATTTTGTTTCATCAGTCCACAGAACACTATCCCAAAACTTTTGTGGTTTGTCCACATGACTTTTGGCATACTGCAATCGACTCTTCTTATTCTTTGGAGACAGCAAGGGGGTGCGCCTGGGAGTTCTGGCATGGAGGCCATCATTACGCAGTGTGCGCCTTATTGTCTGAGCTGAAACTTCAGTACCTGCATCTGACAAATCTTTTTTCAGTTCCTCAGCAGTCACACGGGGACTTTTCTCCACTTTGCGCTTCAGGTAGCACACAGCAGTCGAAGTCAGCATCTTCTTTCTGCCATGACCAGGTAGCGTTTCAACAGTGCCCTTTGCCTTGAATTTGCGAATGATGCTTCCTATGGTGTCTCTTTGTATGTTTAACATCTTTGCAATCTTCTTATAGCCAATGCCCTTCCTGTGAAGAGAAATCACCTCTTCTCTTGTCTTCCTGGACCATTCTCTTGACTTCACCATGTTTGTAGACACACCAGTAAATGTCTAGAAGGAGCTGAGTATCACAGTCATTTTAAATCTGCCTAATTGGTGCTTATTATGCTTGATTGCTGCTCCTTGACATCCACAGGTGTTTTCAATACCTGATCGAAAACACTTGAATGAACCTCTGTTCTTAAGAGTGGTAGTCTTTAAGGGGTTGAATAATTGTGTCAATGAAGTAATCACTAAAAAAACATTTAATACTGTATTACAAAAACAATTGATGTCATTTTAGTTGCATTTGGTTCTTTAACCCCTTAAGGACCGGGCTCATTTTCACCTTAGGACCAGGCCATTTTTTGCAAATCTGACCAGTGTCACTTTATGGGGTGATAACTTTAAAACGCTTTTTCTTATCCAGGCCATTCTGAGATTGTTTTTCGTCACATATTGTACTTCATGACACTGGTAAAATTAAGTAAAAAAATTTCATTTTTATTTATAAAAAAATATAAAATTTACCAAAAATTTGGAAAAATTTGCAATTTTCCAAGTTTCAATTTCTCTACTTCTATAATACATAGTAATACCGCCCAAAACAGTTATTGATTTACATTCCCCATATGTCTACTTCATGTATCGATCATTTTGTGAATGCCATTTTATTTTTTGGGGACGTTACAAGGCTTAGAAGTTTAGAAGCAAATCTTGAAATTTTTCAGAAATTTTCAAAAACCCACTTTTTAGGGACCAGTTCAGGTCTGAAGTCACTTTGTGAGGCTTACATAATAGAAACCATCCAAAAATGACCCCATTCTAGAAACTACACCCCTCAAAGTATTCAAAACTGATTTTACAAACGTCATTAACCCTTTAGGTTTTCCACAAGAGTCCACCCATTCGAACCCCCCGATGCACCCCTAGAGTAGAATCTCCAAAAAAGTGACTCCACCTAAGAAACTACACCCCTGAAGGTATTCAAAACTGATTTTACAAACTTTGTTAACCCTTTAGGTGTTCCACAAGAGTTATTGGCAAATGGAGATTCAATTTCGGAATTTCTATTTTTTGTTACCTTGCCTCAAAAAAAGTGTAATATATATCAACCAAAAATCATATTTACCTTAAAATAATAAAACAAAACTGACACCTTATCCCGTAGTTTCCAAAATGGGGTCACTTTTTTGGAGTTTCTACTGTAGGGGTGCATCAGGGGGGCTTGGCAATGGGACATGGTATCAAATAATCAGTCCAGCAAAATCTGCCTTCCAAAAACCATATGGCGTTCCCTTCCTTCTACGCCCTGCCGTTTGGCCATACAGCAGTTTACGGCCACATATGGGGTGTTTCTGCAAACTACAGAATCGGGGCAATAAAAATTGAGTTTTGTTTGGCTGTTAACCCTTGCTTTGTTACTGGAAGAATTGATTAAAATGGAAAATTTGCAAAAAAATAGCTATTTTCGGACCGTTTTTATTTTTTGTTATTTACATCGTTGAACTGACAGGTTAGATTGTGTGCTATTTCTATATAGCAGGTTGCTACGGACGCAGCAATACCAAATATGGCTACTTTTTGGGGGGTTTTGTTTCAGTTTTACATAATACAGCATTTTTGAAAAAAAATGATTTTTTAGTGTCTTCACATTCTGAAAGCCATATATTTTTTTTATTTTTTGGGCGACTGTCTTATGTAGGGGCTCATTTTTTGCGGGATGAGATGTGGGTTTGATTGGAACTATCTTGGGGTGCATATGACATTTTGGTCGCTTGCTATTACACTTTTTGTGATGTAAGGTGACAAAAATGGCTTTTGACACCGTATTTTTTATTTTTTTTTGTTGTGTTCACCTGAGGGGTTTGGTCATGTGTTTTTTTTTATAGAGCAGGTTGCGACGGATGCGCCGATACCAAATATGTATACTTTTTATTTATTTATTTATTTATTTAAGTTTTACACAATATTATCATTTTTTTAAACAAAACAAATCATGTTTTAGTGTCTCCATAGTCTGAGAGCCCTATTTTTTTTATTGGGGGGTGATTGTCCTATGTGGGGTATCAATTTTTGCGGGATGAGATGACAGTTTGATTGGCACTATTTTTGGGTGCATATAACTTCTTGATCGCTTGCTATTACAGTTTTTAAGATGTGAGGTGACAAAAATGTTTTTTTTTACATTGTTTTTATTTTATTTTTTTAACAGTATTTACCTGAGGGGTTAGATAATGTGATATTTTTATAGAGCAGGTTTTTACGGACGTGGCGATACATAATATGTATACTTTTTATTTATTTATTTTACTTTAACACAATAATAGCATTTTAGAAAAAAAAATTATGTTTTACTGTCTCCATAGTCTGAGAGCCATATTTTTTAATTTTTTTGGGCGATTGTCCTATATAAGGACTCACTTTTTGCGGGATGAGATGTCGGTTTTATTGGTACTATTTTGGGAGGCATATGCCTTTTTAATCACTTGGTATTACACTTTTTGTGATGCAAGGTGACAAAAAATGGCTTTTTTACACAATTTTTTTGTGTTTTTTTTACGTTATTTGCGTGAGGGGTTAGGTCACGTGATATTTTTATAGAGGAGATTTTTACGGACGCGACGATACCTAATATGTGTACTGTATTTGTTTTTTTTTATTTTTATTCAGTTATATGTATTTTTCTTAGTTTTACTTTTTTTTTTCACTTTTTTGACATTTTTTTTGACCCAGACCCACTTGGTTCTTGTAGATCCAGTGGATCTGTTGTCTATATAATACAGTAAGTACACTATATAGTGTACTTACTGTATTTTTTTACTTTACAAAGTCTAAATAGGCTTTTGCCTTTAGCAAAAGCACATTCAGAGTTTCAGTACCATGGCAAGCAGGACGCTTCTGAAAGCGTCCTGCTGCCATGGTAACCATCACCCGCCGCCATTACAGAGCAGCGAGTGATAGGAAGGGAGGGGACTCCCTACCTCTGCTATCCTATCCCGTCGGGGGGGGCTGCAAAGGTACAGCAGCCCCCCGAAGGGAGAAGGAGGGAGCTCCCTCCATGTTAACACCTTCGATACCACGGTCCGTACGGACCGTGGTATAGAAGGGGTTAAACTGCTGACATCTGCAGCACAGATTTCAGCAGTTTATAGCAGGGGGTCAGCAATGTGCTGACCCCCTGCTATACCCACCAGGGAAATTGTTTGAAAGGAGGCGCCGCCCACCCACAGCACCGCCCGCAACCCTCCCCTGCACCGCCCGGGGGGACACTAATATGGCGGGGTGCAGGGCGGGTTAAAATTTATATGTTTGGGGCATATTTTAGTCTCTGATCCCCGCGGTTACAGACCGCGGGGATCAGAGACTACAGATAGCGCAGCAAACCGCAGGTCTGAATTGACCTGCGGTTTGCTGCGATCGCTGACATGGGGGGGTCACAGGACCCCCCTGGGCATTGTGCCAAGGTGCCTGCTGATTGATTTCAGCAGGCATCTTGTTCCGATCACCGCCACGTGCGCAGCGGTGATCGGAAATTCACAGGGCCTACATGTACGCCCTTGGTCCTTAAGTACCAGGACGCAAGGGCGTACATGTACGCCCTTCGTCCTTAAGGGGTTAAAAAGTCCTTGTAAGATTTCATTCTGAACACAATTACAAATGTACACTCAATTCCCTAAAACCCTTTACAGCATTGGGGGTTGAATAATTTTGAACACAACTGTAGTTGATACGGATGTGGCGATACCTAATATGTCTACTTTTCTTTTTTTCCTTATGTTTAACAGATTTGTATTTTTTTTTGCTTTATTTGGGGAAAATTTATACTTTATTTTTTTTTTCCTTGAAACAGGCTCTTCCCCGGAAAGCTTGGGGACTCGATGGAGACCCCGCACCGGACCGGATCCCACGCGTACCACGGTCAGTGCTGATCGTGGCTGTGCAGGGGTTAATGCACCGACATCAGTGATTTCACTGATGTGGGCGCATGCAGCAGGTGTCCGGCCATCAGTGACGGACGGACCCCTGCCGCGGATCGGGCGGGTGCAGCTCCTGCACCCGCCTGATAATAGCGTTGTACATGTACGGTGCTGGGCATTAAGTCACGTCCTGTTGCGCCGTAAATTTACAACACTGGTCGTTAAGGGGTCAAAGGGATGAAATGCGGATGTAGTAAAGTTAACACACATGCTTTATGAGACATGTTATGTAAACTAAATGCAACTAAATGCATTGAGCTATTTTTTTTCAATGGCTTTTGTTTCAAGATAACGCGATGAGTTCACTCTGGTCTCTGATGCGATCCGAGTGATAGCGCTTCAAGTCGCACCATTTTTTTTGTATAGTCGTCTTTATGTGCCTCCTTTCAAATTTTTGCAACATCTCCTCCTGGAGATCCTGGATGATGGTATCCTTCTCCGCATGTTTCCAGGTGCGGTCGTAGCCTTTTTCCAACATTCGCTGCAGGATAAAGATGCAAGCATATAATCCCAATTTTTTTAAATACAAGTTTTCAAAAAAATTTCCTCATTAGATTTGAGCGGACACCTGGATGATCGGATTCGACGAGTTCGGCAAAACTTCACAAAATTGTTCAGGTTCGGGATCCGAACTTAACCGGAACTTGACCCCGAACCCCATTGAAGTCAATGGGGACCCGAACTTTTGGGCAATAAAATGGCTGTATAATAGCCCTGTAAAGGTCTACAGGGCTGCAAAAGGCAGCAAAATGTAGGTAAATGCCCTGGAAACAAATGTGGATAGGGAAATGACTTAGAGTAACATAAAATACAGACAAATAATAAATAAACGTTCTAAACCTGAGCCCAGGTGAGTGACAGTGGCACCTGCCACCCAGCAAACAGAAGATGTGGCGGCAACATCACCACATCTGGCACTGTCACCCAGCATCTCCACCGAATCCCATGGAAGTGTTTAGCTATCAGCTGTCCATCTCCCAAACACTGGAGAGAAAGAGAAATAGAAAGAGGAAGTACCCCCCTACCCACCCGCAATCCCTGGCTCTGAATGCCTTGATTTCAAAATTCCTGGTCCTTTGAAATGCTGTCATTCTGTCTGGTGGACAGTTTTAAAAACCTTATGGCAGTGACTGTCCCACAGTACGTGGATCCCAGCCACCACTACTTTTGCACGCGAGACATCCCTTCCTTGCACAAGCAAGTGGCGGACAAAATCAGGTCTGCACTGCGCAACGCCATCAGTGGCAAGATCCACATAACAACTGATACATGGACCAGTAAGCATGGACAGGGACGTTATATCTCTCTTAACAGCACACTGGGTAAATGCAGTGGCGGCTGGGCCTGAGGCGCATAGCATTTTTGTGAATGTCCTTCCGCCCCAGAGGATTGCAGGGCATTTCTCTTTGCCTCCTGTTACCTGCTCCTCCTCCTACTCGGCTTCCTCCTCCTCCTCTACCACCCCTCATCCGCTCAGCGTAACACCTTCACCACCCACAGCAGCACAGCCAGGGGTAAACGACAGCAGGCTGTTTTAAAACTTGTGTGTTTGTGGGACAAACCCCACACTGCGCATGAGCTGTGGACAGGCATGGAACAAAAAACTGATGATTGGTGAGCCTCCAGCCCGGCCTGGTGTTGTGTGCTAATGGGCGAAATATAATAGCAGGTCTGGACCTTGCCGGTTTGATGCACATCCCCTGCCTGCCACATTTGCTGAATTTGGGGTGCAGAAATTCCTGAACACCAGACAGTGAAAATCAATTCACTTAATCAAACACACAACACCCTCACCCAGGGGCTACAGGGGAAGCAGGGGAAGCTAGGGTGGGTTCCTGCACCAACATAGGCCCTGGTCTGGAATACAATTGTCCAGCCAGGGCACAGTTCTGGAGGATAAGGAGGAGGAGGAGGAACGCTGGGGGATACAGAGGACACAGACGATACACCTCCCTCAAATAGGACAGCTTGTCCTTTGTCCTTGCCTCTGGGCAGCCTGGCACACATGAGCGACTACATGCTGCAGTGCATGCGCAGCGACCGCCAAATTACTGCCACATTCTAACTTGTGCTGATTACTGGGTGGCCACCCTGCTGAATCCCCATTACAAGGACAACGTACCATCCTTAATTCTCTCACTGGAGTGTGATAGGAAGATACACCCACCAGTAGACACGCTGCTGATGGCATTCACACCTGAAACGGGGGACTCAGTGAAAGCACAAGGTGAAGGCAGAGGAGGAGGAGAAAGAAGTCGCCAATGCAACTGGGTCACCACCAACACCTCAGAAGGAAGGGTTATCATGGGCGAAATGTGTAAAAGCTTTGTCATCACGCCACAACAACCTGCACCACCAGCAGATCTGGAATGTCTTAGCAGGAGGCAGCATTTCAGCAACATGGTGGAGCAGTACACGTACTGACTGATGGGTCTGCCCAGGGGCATAGCTACAGGGGAAGCAGAGGAAGCTACTGCTTTGGGGCCCTGACCTAGAAGTGGCCCATCCAGGAGGAGGAGGACCAAAAGACTTTGCCAGGGCCCCCTCAACAGTATAATTCAATGAAATTATATGAAGTGGCAGTACAGACAGTGTAGAAAGGGGATGGAACAGCTGCTGGGCCTGGTCTGAGAGAGCAATCTTTAGTAGACCCAGGAATGGCGGCATAAAAGGAAGGGGTTGCTCAATCATTTCTAGCTACACCACTAGGCCGGCCTATTCAACTTCTGGGTCTTCAAATTGGGCACATGTCCTGAGGTTGCCGTTTATGCCCTGGAGGTGATGGCCTACCCTGCAGCCACTATATTGTTTGAACGTGTGTTTAGCATGGCTGGGGGCATTATCACAGACAAGCGCAGCCGCCTATCCACAGCCAATGTGGGCAAGCTTTCGTTTATTAAAAAGAGCCAGGCATGGATCCCCAGGACTTGTTTGTACCTTATCCAGAATAGACATGTATACTTGCCTCACCAAACTATTGTTATACTACTGTGCACTTACACTTTGTTTTATTTTTTATATTTTCCCAATTTTCGAGTGTCTACAGCAATTTATTTAAATAAATAAAAAATAAAAAACATGTTGGCGACTACCTTTGGCTTCACGGCCCAAAAAGGCTTTATGTCATGCAAGAATGTAACCGCAAATTGTTAAGTTCTCTGACAGTTAGGCAGTGCAGGGGTTTGTACCTGGCAAAAATGGTAATATTGCACCCAACAATTTAAAAGAGAATTATTCCCATTTTCGGTCACTGTCACCTATGCAATGCAGGGTTACTTGACAGGAAAAAATTGCAATATGTCAACCCCTGAACTCCCAGACAGATTAACTATATTATTGTAGTCCTGGCCCATATGCATCGCAGGCCGCAAAGGTAATTCCTGGCCTAAAAAATTATGATTTTATCACCACCCATGGAAAACATGGATTTCAGTGGTATATTTTGAGGTGTAGGACCTCATTGTTCTCAATATCATCTTCCACCCAGTCTTCACCCCTGCCCTCTTTGTCGGTCTGCACACCGCAGAAAGCAGCAGCGGTTTGCACCTGTGTTTCATCATCATCAGAGACGTGCTGCCGTGGTCTTCCCCTGTCCCCATCCTCAAACCTAAGTGGTTGGGCATCCGTGCACTCAATCTCTTCCACTTCTGGGGCAGGACTCTGGTTATGGCCCTGGTAAACCCTGCCAGCAGAGTCATAAAAAAGCATAAGAGACTGCTGCATTTAACTGCCAATAGTCAACAATTAAGTTCACTAACAGTAAGGCAGTATCCGTGTCATAAACAGAATAAATTTCTTTAGGTCACACAACAGTGTAACGGAGCAATTCAATACAATTACTTCACTATCACCAAAAATTCGATTTTTCATACCAACAATGTAAAAACAGAAGTTAACGGTTTTATTTGACTGTCAGAAATGCAGCGTACACTGCAAATGTGCTATCTACCACAAAACCAGTGTGTTTGCAACTAACTATGTAAATGCAGAGTTCAAAAGGTTAATTTAATTGACTAAAATACGGGGTAGGCCTCAGATCTGCTATGTATCACAAAACCAGTGTTTGTTTCAACAAACTACAGAAATGCAGTATGTCACTGCTAAATTTTAAAATACGTTTTTGTGCGTTGTATGCCAAACTGCTCTGTGTAACAACAATACGGGTTTATTTCCCACAAAATACACTAATGCAGTATTTCACTGCTGAAATTTAAACGTAGGTCTTTGTGCAATTTATTGAAAACTGCTCTGTGGAACATGAATACGGATTTGTTTTTTTTAAAAAAAACACTAATGCACTATTTCAGTGCAGAAATTTAAAATAGGTATTTGCACGCTGTATGCACAACTGCTCTGTGAAGCAAGAATATGGCTTTTTATCAGTAAAACAGAAAAATGCACTATTTCAGTGCTGAAATTTAAAATACTTTTTTGGGCGGTGTATTTAAAACTGCTTTTTGGACGTGGAATACCGATTTTTTTCCCCCAAAAATACACTATTTCACTGCAGAAATGTAAAATAGGCCTTTGGGCGGTGTATTTTAAACTTTGTGGACCAGGAATTTTTTTCCCAAAAATACACTGATGCACTATTTCACTGCACAAATGTAAAATATGTATTTGTACGCTGTATGCACAACTGCTTTGTGAACCAAGAACACGGCTTTTTTGCCCATAATTCACACTAATGCACTATTTCAGTGCTGAAATTTAAAATATGTATTTGTACACTGTATGCACAACTGCTTTGTGAACCAAGAACACGGCTTTTTTCCCATAATTCACACTAATGCACTATTTCAGTGCTGAAATTTAAAATAGATATTTGTACGCTGTATGCACAACTGCTTTGTGGACCAAGAACACAGCTTTTTTCCCCAAAAATACACTGATGCATTATTTCACTGCAGAAATGTAACATAGGTATTTGTACGCTGTATGCACAACTGCTTTGTGAGCCAAGAACACAGCTTTTTTCCCCATAATTCACAAATGCACTATTTAACGGCTGAAAATCAAACATAGGTATTTGTACGCTGTATGTACAACTGCTATGTGAACCAAGAACACGGCTTTTTTTTCTTAAAACACACTAATGCACTATTTCAGTGCTGAAATTGAAAATACGTTTTGGTGCGTTGTATGCTCAAGTGCTCTATAGCATCCCAATACAGATTTTTGCCCAGACTACAGAAATGGACTATGTCCCCCCTAAATTATACAAAAGGTAATATAGCGGAAAAAAAGGATTTTTTCCTTCACTGAACTACCAAAAAGGATTAGACTGATGTCCCTGGCAGGCTGGCAAATATGCAGGTCACATGCAGTTCCAAGGACACTGCAGTGGCTAAAATGGCTGCCGACCCCCACCTCAGTAACAGATGGATAAAAAAAAACACTTTGCAGTATCACTGGGCTCAGGACTGGGTACAAAAATGTAGGATTGCAGTAGCACCCTCTCTCAATAATTGCTGTGGCTTGAAGATTTCACAGCACCAGGTTCAACAGATTTCTTTCCTAATCTCTCCCTGAGAGCACTGGCAGCAACCTTTCCCTATACTAACAGCAGCAGAGTGACATGCCGCACTATGTGACTCCAGCTTATAAAGGGTGCAAGGTGCACTCAGCCAATTACAGCCATGCCATTAGTAGGCATGGCTGTGATGGCTTCTTAGGGCAAAGATGTAAAACGCTTGCTGATTGGCTGCTCTGCAGCCTTTCAAAAAGCGGAAAGAATCGCCGAACAACGGACCCGAATCCGAACCTTTATGAAAACTTTAGGGTTCGGGACTCTAGTCCTCAACAAAACAGCAAAAAGTAGTTACGTCTTTGAAGGGGAAATATTAGATTTAATGTTACCGTTATAAGATCAGATTATTTTGCGATTGTATGTGAGTGGAGTCTGAGCAATCAGATATTGGCAGCTAAGCAGAGATGTACCTATCTAGTGAAGTGACGGTGAGGTATGGGGTGTAAAGTTGGTTCGCCTCCCATGGTGCAACCTGGGTAATGCCAAATGAACCAGCAAATACTTATGGTTAGACGAAGAAATCTCATGGACATATAATATAATCTATATATATTGTGGGTGTGTATATGTTATATGTTATATAGTGTGTGGTATATAGTGTGTGGTATATATTGTGTGGCAGGAAAATGGATGTGCTATATGCATGTGAGAGATATTTATTTGTTGTCCATACATACGTGCTATAGTACAGACACAGTTCTGTGATGTCACAACAATACTTAGTGCACCAATCAGTAATATCTACTCTTATGGGGGGAAAAATAATCGTATACATATAGGTAATATTCGCATACAAGAATATTTTGCAACACTCGATCTACATATAAATAATTCATAGGTAGATCGAGTGTTGCAAAATATTGTTCTGCCATGCATCTCTAAATTTCATGTCTGTTATAACTGAAAAATCCAATAAAAATCATTCTAAATGCAATATGTAATAAAATACAGTGCTGTAATACAATATTACTTACAGTGATAAGATATTCTTCCTCATCTTCTTTAAAGAAGTTGCGTACCATTTTCAGTTTCCGATCCGATTATCTTTCAGGCAGACTGCCAATTTCCAACTCCAGTAGCGAAAGCGAAACCAGGGCATGATCACGTACTTACCAGATCATTCATTACATTCCTGATTTTCAGGTAAAAATTGGGAATTCAAATATAAAGATTAATTCCAACCTGCTTCTTGCTTGGGTAGGGAGGAGTCATTAAATTGGTACTATTTTGGGGTGCGTGTAACTTTTTGATCGCTTTGTATTACACTTTTTGTGATGACACTGTTTTTATATATATTTTTTTACGTTGTTCACCTGAGGGGTTAGATCATGTTATATTTTTATACAGCAGGTTGTTATCGATGTGGCAATACCTAATATGTATACTTTTTTTTTATTTATTTAAGTTTTACAAAATAAAAGAGTAATTTACAAAAAATGGTGCACTACAATGGTAAATGCAATTGACAATATATGGCTAAACCCTCACACTGATATTAAAATGAGACTTTTGCCAATATAGTCTTATATAAAGAACATACCGGAGCCCGTGAAAGTCTTATTTTAATATTTAATATTGTCAATTGCATTTACCATTGTAGTGCACCATTTTTTGTAAATTTCTGTTTTATATAGCCAATCACATCCATACATTTGGCTGTCCTGTCTTTGTGGTACATGTGGTCCGCTGCTGGAATCCTCCATTGTATGCATTTGGGGATTGCTGTTAGCAACGGACCGCATGGGCAGGAGATGCTCCCCCGGTTAGAAATGCGTAACAGCATACAGGTTTTTTTTTTTATCAATCTATATATTTATTCAATTTTTAAAGTAGTACAAATAAAGATACATCGTTACTGAATGAATTCCGCAAGCATAATGCAAGACAGGGTTTTGAGCATTTTCTGCCTTTTAAGACCACTTTATTCTATTCTGTTCTTCTGTTTACACAATGAAAGCATTTTTGAAACAAAAAAAATCATGTTTTAGTGTCTTCATTAAAGATGAGAGAATCAAAGCTGACGAAGTGGAATTCGATCTGAATTTCAGGAATTATTCGATTCACTCCGAATTTCCTCACGCTTTGTGGTAACGAATTGCATTTTTTCCTGAAATGGCTGCTGCACGTGTGAGGACATGGATCAAGAAACTCTGTGGTGGCGGGATCACCCATAATGCCATGCATGCAGCCAATCAGCAGCCAGGCAGCCCTGTGATGTCACAGCCCTATAAATAGCTTCAGCCATCTTGGATTCAGCCATTTTCCAGTGTACTTAGTGCAGGGAGAGATGTCAACAGACGCTAGGGACAGTGCTAGAAAAAACTTCATTGTGCTAAAAAAAGATTTACAAGTGCAACGATTTACATCCTTTCCCTTCAAGGTGTAGGGAAAGGATAGGGCGGAATCATTCCGAGCATTTATGTTGCACAGGGTTCAGTAGGGGAGGTTACAACCAGGGTAATAGGAACAATCCTTTTACACCTAGCTGCACTGACTGGGCATTTATTACAAGGAAATATTTCTACGTCTAATTTGCCCTTGTGCAGTGCAGCTATATGTTCTAAAGCATTTTTTGGCTTGTATTAGTGGGAAAAAAGGGCTTATTAGCCGTTGTGTGCTGAAGTGCGAAAATCATAGCCCTTTTTGTCGTGTATTAGTGGCAAAAGAAAAATATATTTGCCGTTCAGCAGTGCAGTTATATGTTCTAGAGCTCTTTTTGTCGTGTATTAGTGGCAAAAGTAAAATATATTTGCAGTTCAGCGGTGCAGTTATATGTTCTAAAGCCTTTTGTGGCATGTGCCAGCGAGCGGCCGTGTCTTGACAAGCAACCCAGCAGTTCTTGAATGGTTGACTCGATCTTCGACGCGTGTATTAGTGGCAAAAGAAAAATATATTTGCCGTTTAGCAGTGCATTTATGTGTTATAAAGCCCTTTTTGTCGTGTATTAGTGGCAAAATAAAAATATATTTTCCGTTCAGCGGTGCATGTTATAAAGCCTTTTTTTGTGTGTATTAGTGCGGGAAAAAAGAGCTTATTAGCCATTGTGTGGTGAGGTGAGAAAATTACAGACTTCTTTGGGGTGTTTTAATTTCTTTTTATTTATTTATTTGATCTAACAGTATGTCAGACAGAGAAGTGCCAGGCCCTGCACAGGGAAGTGGCAATGGCCTAAATCAGTGGTGCCCAACCATTTTTCATCCGAGGGCTGCACTAGATTTGGTATAAATTTCGCGGGCCGGAACCAAGTAGCTTTGCTAGAAAGAAATGCCCCTGTGAGGAGTACGTGTTAGCATAACTACTGTGAAGAGGGCACATATCTCGCCATTATTGCTGTGAGGGGGCACGTGTGAGTATTACTACTGTGAAGAGCAAACATATCTGGTCATTATTACTGTGAGGGGGCACGTGTGCATTACTACTGTGAAAGGGGCACATATCTGACATAACTACTGTGAGGGGGCACATTCCTGGGCATAACTACTGTGAAGAGGGCACACATTGGGGCATAACTACTGTGAAGAGGGCATATATTTGGGCATAACTACTGTGAATAGGGCACATATCTGGCCATTATTGCTGTGAGGGGGCCAGATATACAGTAGTTATGCCATATATGTGCCCTCTTCACTTTAGTAATGCCTCCTCACAGCAATAATGGCCAGATATGTGCCCTCTTCACTGTAGTAATACCCAGGTATGTGCCCCCTCACAGTAGTTATGCCAGATATGTGCCCTCTTCACTTTTGTAATGCTCACATGTGCCTCCTCACAGTAATAATGGCCAGATATGTGCCCTCTTCACGTTAGTAATGCTCACACATGCCCCCTCACAATAATAATGGCCAGATATGCTCACGTGTGCCCCCTCACAGTACTATTGCACACATGTGCCCCCTCACAGTAATAATGGCCAGATATGTGCCCTCTTCACGTTAGTAATGCTCACACATGCCCCCTCACAATAATAATGGCCAGATATGTTCACGTGTGCCCTCTCACAGTACTATTGCACACATGTGCCCCCTCACAGTAATAATGGCCAGATATGTGCCCTCTTCACTTCAGTAATGGTCACACGTGCCCCCTCACTGCAATAGTGGCCAGATATGTGCCCTCTTCATGTTAGTAATGCTCACACATGCCCCCTCACAATAATAATGGCCAGATATGCTCACGTGTGCCCCCTCACAGTACTATTGCACACATGTGCCCCCTCACAGTAATAATGGCCAGATATGTGCCCTCTTCACTTCAGTAATGGTCACACGTGCCCTCTCACTGCAATAGTGGCCAGATATGTGCCCTCTTCATGTTAGTAATGCTCACACATGCCCTCTCACAATAATAATGGCCAGATATGCTCACGTTTGCCCCCTCACAGTACTATTGCACATATGTGCCCCCTCACAGCAATAATGGCCAGATATGTGCCCTCTTCACAGTAGTAATGCCCACATACATTACTACTGTGAAGAGGACACATATCTGTCCATTATTACTGTGAGGGGTATGTGATATATGCATGTCTGTGTATGATGTATGTAGTGCAGCGTGTGATGTATACATGTGTGATGTATGTAGTGCAGTGTGTGATGTATACATGTGTTTGTATGTAGTGCAGAATGTGATGATCACACACTGCACTACATACATCACACACTGCACTACATACATCACACATGTATACATCACACACATGTATACATCACACACTGTACTACATATATTCCACACATGTATACATCACACACTGCACTACATACATCACACACTGCACTACATACATCACACATGTATACATCACACACTGCACTACATACATCACACATGTATACATCACACACTGCAATACATACATTACACACATCGATACATTACTTACATTACTGTGATGTCACCTTCTTCCGCAGGTCCCTCTTTTTGCCTGGGATGTAAGCTTCGGAACCTCCGCTGCCATGCTTTAGCCACCACCGGAGCTGGCCCCTCTTCCTTTAATCTCCCGCCGCTTCCCTACTGCAGGCACTCTCCGGCGCCCTCCAAGTCCAACCAATAGCAAAGCTCCTTGCTGCCTGGAGCTTTGCTATTGGCTATTGCAGGAACAGGCAGCATCGCTTTGCTGCCTGTGCTCTTTGCAGCGCACCTTGCACTAAAAAAATGAGGGAAAGGTTCGGGTACTGTGCGGGCCGCATGACACGGCTTCGCGGGCCGGATTTGGCCCACGGGCCGTAGGTTGGGCCCCACTGGCCTAAATGTTTCTGGGACAGGCAGAGGTAGCAGGTGTCACTTTGAGAAGCCTGAGCTCCCAGTGTTAGCTAGCGGTCGTGTCTTGATGCAAGTGACATCAGACACCCCCAGCAAAGAATCCGTGGGTTCGTCAGACACAAGCTTTAGTTAGCATGGCCCGGGAGCAGGCCCTGTGCCTTTAGCTGTCCTGAACCTGCTTTTGTCCTTTTCTATTCCTTCATCCAGAGAGAAATTGTATGCTGTGTGCTCAGCTCCACTATACAGTGAGGACGAGCTGCCAGAAGACAGTCAGCAGCTATTGGTAAGCCAAGATGTGGAGGAGACATCCCCCGCTTCCTCCACTAAGCAGGCAAGTAGTGATGAGGAGAGTGGCGTGGGAGCTGATGTTGCGAGCGGTCAGGGTCCTGACCTCGAGACCATTGAGGAGCACATCAGTGACGTGCAGACAATAATCGATGATGATGATGTAGCTCATCACACTTGGGAGCTGGGTGATGAAGGGGCTTCATCATCATCGGGAGAAGAGGGTGGCAGCTTGCCCGTGAGGCAGAGGCAGAGCCAGCAAACTAGCGTGGCCGGGAGTCAGCGAACTGATGGCTTGTGCCGAGTTGAGGTGGAGAGTCCCAAGCCGTCATTTCTTTGCCAAAAAGGCAGTACCTACGGTCAGGGAAAATACATATCCTTTACGGTTCACTGGGTGAATGTGGTTCCTGCACAGCCACACCAGCAACTTGGTCAGGTGATGCCAATTCCTCCTCCACGTTGTCACGCCATTGGTCCTGCGACAATGTCCACCTCTACCTCCTCATCCTCCACCGTGTCTTCAGCCTCCATTGCAGGGACAATTCATAGTGCCCCTCCAGCATACCATATGTGCAGGGCACGGCGGTGTCAAGCTGTTCTGCACTTCGTTTGCCTGGCCGAACTGAATCACACAGGGGAGGAACTGCTCCATGTCCTTCATCAAGAAATCAAATCCTGGCTTTCTCCACGACAACTGAAAATCAGAACCATGGTGACCGACAACGGGAAGAACATGGTGTCGGTGCTGCGTCAAGGAGGGCTGAGCCATGCGCCCTGCATGGCACACGTGTTCAATCTAGATGTCAAGCGGTTCCTGAAGTCTTCCAACCATCTGCAAGACATTCTAAAAATGGGCAGGAAACTTTGCATGCACTTCAGTCACTCGTACACCGCAAAGCACACCCTCCTTAAGCTGCAGTGGCAGAACGGAATCCCCCAACATAGGCTGATATGCAACGTTTTCACCCGTTTCCACCTTCCATATGTTGGATCGACTATACAAACAGAGAAAGGCCATCAACGATTTCTTGATTATCAAAGCAGACAGGAGTATTCCCCTGTCTAAATTCGATGTCAGCCAGTGGCAGCTCATGCGTGACACCTGCCGTTTGCTCAGGCACTTTGAGGAGGCCACGTTATTTGTCAGTCTCCAGGACTACGGGATGAACAACCTCATTCCATTGCTTCATGTCCTGGAACAGATGCTGGTAAATCTGGCTGGTCAGGGGACTGAAGACCTAGTGCCTAGATCTCACGGCCACATGAGCCCTGTGGGGGCTGAACTGGATTAGGAGGAGGAGGAGGACATTGAAGCACAAGCAATGTGTAGCGAAATGGGTGTTTTTTTTTACACAGGTGACAGGAGAGGAGTAGCAGAAGCAGCCAGAAGAGCTACAGGGCGATGAGGAAGATGAGGCAGAGAACCAACACACACCATGGCAGTATGCAGTGGAAATGCAGCCTTTTTTACACTGGCTGAGAGGGAGGACAGACTGAACAACTATAGAGACACCCTATCTAGTCAGTTGGCTGCTGCCTATCTGCGCCATTGTCCATCCTCTTGCAGGTCTGACAGGGGTGTCCCCCTGCACTCACCTTCCTTTGCCATGGTTGCTGTGGAAGGGTGGGGAGGTAGGAGAAGTTTAAGCTACATCAGCAGCAACTTGAGTTTAGAGTCGCTGATGAGCAGCTTTCTTCACCCGCCTGCTCTCTAGCAGCAGCAGCAGCAGCTAGACCTGGAGCAGGACCTGAACCAGCAGGTGGTGGCATACTTGGACAGTACCCTGCCACCCCACATTGAAGATCCGCTGGACTACTGGGCAGCCAAACTGGATTTGTGGCCACAACTAGCAGAGTTTGCCCTGGAAAAGATGTCCTGCCCGGCCAGTAGTCTGGCATCAGAGCGGGTGTTTAGTGCGGCGGGAACCATAGTAACCCCAAGAAGTACACGCCTGTCCACCAAAAATGTGGAGAGACTGACCTTTGTCAAGATGAATCAGGCTTGGATCGGCCAGGATTTCCACCCACCAATGCCTAATGCATCAGACTAGATCATCCATGGTGCCTCACCAACACTTTGACAAAAGAGATTGGTTTCTTTTGGCTACCTGTCTGATGCTGCCACCCACCTGATGCCACAAATCTGATGCCAAATGCTCCTTCTTACACCCAACATCGTCAGCGGGAACTGTTATAGCCACCCACCTCCCCACTCTCACCGGGTTACTCTGTGGTCTCCTGATGCTGCTGCCACCTCCACACTATGTCACCTTGCCACTCTGTGGTCTCCTCATGCTGCTGCCACCTCCACACTATGTCACCTTGCCACTGTGTGGTCTTCTGATGCTGCTGCTGCCACCGCCAGACTGTCATTGTGCCAGCCTGTGTCCTCGTCCTGATGCTGCTGCTGCTGTCGCCTCCTCCACACTCTATCATTGTGCCACTCTGTGGCCTCCTGATGCTGCTGCCACGTCTGCACTGTCATTGTGCCACTCTGTGGCATCCTGATGCTGCTGCCACGTCTGCACTGTCATTGTGCCACTCTGCGGCCTCCTGATGCTGCTGCCACCTCCACACTGTCATTATGCCACCCTGCAGACCCCTCCTGATGCTGCTGCCGCCACTTCCGCAGTGTCATTGTGCCACTCTGTGGCCTGCTCCTGATACTGCCCCCACCTCCAGACTCTGTCATTGGGCCACTTTGTAGTCTCCTCATGCTGCTTCCAACTCACAACTATGTCATAGTGCCACTCTGTGGACTTCTCATGCTGTTCCCTTCCTCCCCATTACTGGTCCACTATTTTGCCTTTCGGCCTGGTTCTACTTGTATAAGTGTTTTTAATAGAACAGGTTCTGTAGACATCTATGTGGAATCAGCTGACGACGGTGTAAAAGGAGTGCGCTTCTTCTTGGCGCTAACATTGACCTGTAAGGCTGAGTTCATACTTAAGTTATTTGGCCAATTTTGGCCCCGTGACTTCCCAAATAAGTGAAGTGTTCAGTGATTCTAAGAGCGACGCCTGTCATCTGCATCTCATACTGACTCACAGTATTATTTCACTACCACAGCAGACTTCCAATGCGTGTTACTGCAAGGCGCAGTATTCTACACCACTATAAAGGCTCTCTGCAGCCAGGAATTAGATGTTTTTTTAACACGATTAGCTGAACCGGCCGAATTGAATTTTTGAAAAATTCGCTCATCTCTAGTCTCCATGTTGTGAGAGTCATAGTTTTTTATTTTTTGGGCAATTGTCTTAGGTAAGGTCTCATTTTTTGCTGGATGAGATAATGGTTAAATGGGTCCTATTTTGGGGTGTGTATGTCTTTTTGATCACCTGTTATTACACTTTTTGTGATGTAAGGTGACAAAAAAATGGCTTTTTTTTTACACCGTATTTATATATTTATTTTACGGTGTTCATCTGAGGGGTTAGGTCATGTGATATTTTAATAGACCTGCTTGTTATGGACATGGCGATACCTAATATATCTACTTTTTTTTTTTTTTCACTTTTAACACAATAAAAGCATTTTTAAAACTAAAAATATAATGTTTTAGTGTCTCCATATTCTGAGAGCCATAGTTTTTTTTATTTTTTGCCCGAATATTTTATGTAGGGGGCTGGGGCTCATTTTCTGCAGGATGAATTGACAGTTTGATTGCTAGTATTTTGGGCAGTGTGCGCCATTTTGATCGCTTGGTTTTGCACTTTTTGTGATGTAAGGTGACAAAAAAATGGTTGTTTTATCACAGTTTAAATTTTATTTTTTCTACAGCATTCAGGTGACGGGGTGGATCATGTAATATTGTTATCGTTACGGACACGGTAATACCCAATATGCCTGTATTACTTTTTTTTTTTTTTTTTCATTTACAATTATATGTGTTTTATTTCAGGAAAGGGGCTTTTTTTTTACTTGAAACTTTATTTAATTTTTTTATTATGAAAAACTTTTTTTTATACTTTTTTTTTGGTCCCACTCTGGGACTTTAACTTCTGGGGTCTGATCCCCTCTGCAATGCATTACAATACATCTTGTATTGTAATACATTGGCTGTCAGCTTTTATGCTGACAGCCTGCCTGTGAGACCCAGCCTAAGGGGTTGGATCTCACAGGCCTCTGTAGAAGGCAAGCCCGAATGCCTATGGGAGGCATCTGGCTGCTCTCTCTGCCATCATGTCCCCATCAGTGCAGTGTGGTGACCCGATGGAGATGGGGGGGAGAACCCGTACCCTTCACATACCCTCTGTATGCTGCAGTCAGCTTTGACCGCGGTATACAAGTGGTTAATATGCCGGCATTGGTGTCTTCACCGATGCCGGCGTATACAGCAGGGGCTTAGCTGTCAGTAACTGCTGGGTCAGTGCCACTGATTGGAGTGGGCGCATCTCCTGCACCTGCCCAGTCAACCTGCCATACATGTACGACGCTGGTCCTTAAGTCATATCCACCAGCACCATACATGTACGGCGGAGGTCCTCTACGGGTTAACCTGTTATATTTATTAATCAACAATGGTAACCACAGTGTTAATTTTTGGATTAGTATTAAATATGATTTATGAACATCCAACTATAACAAACCTGTATCTCTGCATCTACAGCATGAAGTAAGATTTATAATTGCATGCCAATCTATATTTTGTTAAAACAGGAGATGGAAGAACAAAGGCTGAGATTAGAAAATCCAGGGTTGTTTAGAGATGACACAAAAATCTGAAAAAAAAATCATGAATTCAATTAGCAGCTACTGTCCTTGTGGATGAATAATGTATGAAGACAGAGGACAATAGGGAAGAAGAATTCATTCTTTTGTTAGAACAATTTTATATGGAAACCAACATCTAAACATGAGATTTCTTCCACTGTATTGTAATTCAAATGAAATTTAAAAAAAATGGGAAATATACTTCATTTTAGTGCTTTAATAATTCATTTGATCTATAATTACAGAAAAAAATCCCCATTGAAATGTAAGAAGAGCTGAGCTCTGATGCAACCACTCTTCCAAGAATTTGTAAGTGAATATATAATTTTTCAATAAGAAGTATTTATTTATTACTTAACTCTCTAGTGAATTCAGTTTGATATTTTTGTTCCAAGTTTAATGCATATTAATTATTAAACATTTGTGATCTAATTCAATTATACATTTTTTTTATATATAAACTACAGGTGTTTTAGTTAATCCAAAACTTTTGAGATTCATTTAAGACAAATTGCTCAAAATAGCAGCCACCATTTTACAAGTTACCGTATGTTTCGCCCTATAAGACGCACCGGCCCATAAGACGCACCTAGGTTTTTGAGGAGGAAAATAAGAAAAAAAATATTTTTAACCAAAAGGTGTGCGTTTGGTGGGTTTTGAACTAATGGTGATCTGTGGATGACACTACTATGGGGGATCTGTGGGTGGCATTGTTATAGGGGGGATCTGTGGATGGCACTGTTATGGGGGGATCTGTGGATGGCACTGTTATGGGGGGATCTGTGGATGGTACTGTTTTGGGGGGATCTGAGGGGGGCACTGTTATGGGGGGATCTGAGGGCGCACTGTTACGGGGATCTGTGGATGGCACTGTTATGGGGGTGATCTGTGGATGGCACTTTTATGGGGGTGATCTGTGGATTGCACTGTTATGGGGGGGTGATCTGTGGGTGGCACTGTTATGGGAGGGTGATCTGTGGGTGGCACTGTTATGGAGGGGGTTATCTGTGGTTGGCACTGTTATGGGGGGGTGATCTGTCGATGGGACTGTTATGGGGGATCTGTGGATGGCACTGTTATGGGGGGATCTGAGGGGGCACTGTTACGGGGGATCTGTGGGTGGCACTGTTATGGGAGGGTGATCTGTGGGTGGCACTGTTATGGAGGGGGTTATCTGTGGTTGGCACTGTTATGGGGGTGATCTGTCGATGGGACTGTTATGGGGGGATCTGTGGATGGCACTGTTATGGGGGTATCTGAGGGGGCACTGTTACGGGGGATCTGTCGATGGCACTGTTATGGGGGATCTGTGGATGGCACTGTTATGGGGGATCTGTGGATGGCACTGTTATGGGGGATCTGAGGGGAAACTGTTACGGGGGATCTGTGGATGGCACTGTTATGGGGGTGATCTGTGGATGGCACTTTTATGGGGGAGTGATCTGTGGATTACACTGTTATGGGGGTGATCTGTGGGTGGCACTGTTATGGGGGGGTGATCTGTGGGTGGCACTGTTATGGAGGGGGTTATCTGTGGATGGCACTGTTATGGGGGGGTGATCTGTCGATGGCACTGTTATGGGGGGATCTGAGGGGGGCACTGTTACGGGGGATCTGTGGATGGCACTGTTATGGGGGTGATCTGTGGATGGCACTTTTATGGGGGAGTGATCTGTGGATTACACTGTTATGGGGGGTGATCTGTGGGTGGCACTGTTATGGGGGGTGATCTGTGGGTGGCACTGTTATGGGGGGGTGATCTGCGGATGGTACTGTTATGGGGGGGTGATCTGTCGATGGCACTGTTATGGGGGGATCTGTGGATGGCACTGTTATGGGGGGATCTGAAGGGGACACTGTTATGGTGGGATCTAAGAGGGACACTGTTATGGGGGGGTGATCTGTGGATGGCACTGTTATGGGGGGGTGATCTGTGGATGGCACTGTTATGGGGGGTGATCTGTGGATGGCACTGTTATGGGGGGGGGGGTGATCTGCGGATGGCACTGTTATGGGGGGGTGATCTATGGATGGCACTCTTCCCCCACACAGTAGTGTCCTCCACACTGCCCCCCACACAGTAATTTCCCCCACACTGCCCCATACAGTAATTTGCCCCACACAGTAGTTTCCCCCATATTGCCCCTTATTAGTAATTTTCCCCCCACATAGTAATCCCTCCCATAATTATTGCCCCCACACATTATCCCACCATAATATTTTTCCCCAACATGTCCTACTGTGTCCCCCAAAGTTACTTGGCACATAAAATAAAAAAACAAAAACCTAAAAGCTAAATACTCACCTATGTCCAGGTGCTTGCTCAAAGAGGAAGGCTCGCACACTTAACTGTGCTGCTGCGTTCAGGCACAGGCACGCGCGATGACGTCATCACGCATGCCTGCGCCGGGATTTCACTACCGCATAGGTCTCAGGCCTACTAGGCCTGAAGCCTATGGCAGTGATCGGCGGCGGGGCACGGAACTATGCGCTCCCGTGCCCCGCCACAGTATATGGGCATCAGCGATCCAGCAATGAGCGCTTCCATCTGTATTGACGGAAGCACTCATTGATTCTCTGACACCCCCATGAGAGCCGGAACCCGGGGCGGACCTCCCCCCCCCGGTACCCCCTCCCCCGTCACTGGCTCTGATGGGTGGGTTTTAGTGCTGCCCTAGCCGTTTTATAGGTTAGGGCAGCATTAAAGCTGGACCATTAGTTCCGGTGACATCACTGGGCTCACTGCTGGGAGAAAGCCTCCACCTAGCTTTCCCCATGGAGTGCCCGGTACGTCACCGGATCTCCTAAAAGAGGATTTGCTCTTTGCGATTCAGCATTAAATGCTTCTATGCTCATATCAGGGGGGCTGCCTGGGTAAAAATAGGGTTATGTACAGGTTCAGATCTAAAACTTAAGAGATGTATACTCTGTATGATTTAGTCTCAGGCCTTAAGGCCTGAAACGTTACTGTGACTATATGTGATGCATTGGATCAATAAATTGACACATTGAATTGAATCTGTGGTGTGCTGTCTTACATCAAATGGTATTGGATTTTTTTGTTCCTTGGTAAAAGGGGACTGAAGACAGGCACCAAGTAAAATCCACCATGGACCACCATGGACTGGTACTGTATAGTAGCCCTGCACGCAATCAGGGGTGATTTTGAATGAAGCTTCTAAAATGTTGCAGCTTCCAGCTCTTTCACAGTGCTCTGAGCATCTATTAAAGTGAATGCAGTGTTAAGCCCCGCATCCTTCCCAAACGTCCTGTCTGCCTGTGAGCTCATACTAGTGCAGAGAGCCAGTCTCCAGCTGAAGATTGAGAGGCAAGTCGAAAGGAGATATTTCTCTGACTGCAGGATATGCTTTTTGCAGCAGTTTGCAGATGTCTATGAAGAAAGAACTAAATACCAACTTTTCTGAGCAGGTTATGCTACTTTCTATTTGTCAGTGTTTAGCATCCTTTAAGTTATAAGCTTTATTTGAACCCAAAATCAAAGAATGAGCTTTTCTTTTTTGTTTACCCTTGATAACGTTATTGGAGTGACACTCTCATTTCAGCAGGAGAAATTAATTCTGTATCATCACCGCTCCTGTAATTGTGCCTTTATAGCATTTTATGCCATTTTTACAGAAAATATAATTTTAAATTTGTATCTCTAAGCAACTCTTCTAACATTAGCATCTAGGCTGCCTTTTCAACTAGATTCAACCTAATGAGAAAAAGAATTTTAAATGGAGATGATCTATGCAGCTGCATGACTAAGACCAGCTTATGATGTATTACCCGCTTAGCTTCCCACAATATCCTACTGCTATAACAGTTTGACACAATTGGGTATAGGGTAAATTTAGTATCTTTCTTTTGCTTGGCTTTCAAAACAGGTCTATGTATTTAGCACATGAGAAAAAGCTGCTCGGTTTTCAGAATAAACATTTTACATTATCCAGTCTCTACATTGTAAAATAAAGCAACAATCATGATTTTTTTTTTCTTATGGCAGTAACAAACTTCATAGCAAATTTGTTCTGTTGGTGAGAAAATAGGAAGATGGCGGGTCCTGTAGATTGCATTTATAGATGTTGTGGTTACTCTCAAGCTGATTCAATTTTCAAAAACAGATTTGAAGACTAGAGATTAGAAGATCTTCTAAAAAAAATATTCTCTTCTGGTTTTCAAAAATGTGAATCACTCAAAGTGGAGGCCGCATGGAATAATTTTCATCCATATAGAGAGTGTTCTACTCAAATAGCTGCACAGGATCTTCTGTTGTTTAGATGAAGTATTAAGTAATACAATCTAGTTGTATGCTGCTTCAAATTTTATGAGCTTCAGGTTTGAAAATAAAAATTTGTTACAAGGCAAATGCTCTGTTGGGCTTCTCGGCATGTGTTTGCCCACTCCTCTGTTTCTGAAGGCTAGTGTTAAGCAAAGTTTACACAAATGTGATTATGCTCTCTTTGCCGAATCTCAAAGAAATTCGCTTCATGACTAATTACTTTGTCACAAACTGCATTTCTTTGTACAGTATATAGTGGGCTTTCAGGGGTAAAAAAAAAAAAATACCCACCTTATCCATTTGAGCGTGAAGATTTGTTTAAAGATCCCGCGCAAAATTTTGTGTCAGCGTGGTGACGTCATCCATAACTGCACTTAAGATTTGGCCCAGGATCTTCAATCAGGATGGCCGCGGTGGCCTCCTCGTACTTAAATGGATGGAGTTTTTTTTCTTTTAAAATCCATTTCAGGGAAAATTGATCTGTTACTACTAAACGAGAGGAAAGTGGAGAGTCAAATTTTCCCTGAAATTCAGATTGAAGTCCACTTCATACTTCAATTCGCTCAAAGCTAATGGAAGCCTTAAGCAAACATAGAAATTCATCAGAAAACTAAGGCTCTCTATTTTTCCGAAGGGTATTCGATAGTGATGAGCAAGCATGCTCGGCTGAGTATTGGTTCGGCTCGGGCATCGCTATGCTCGGCGCTCGGCTTAACTTGGCCGAGCACCACGTGTGTTCGTCGCATTGCTCAAGTCTCCTCCCCGAATGTTTGGTGCCTCCTAAGCAGCCAATCAAGGTCCAGGTAAGTAGTTCCCTTCAGTGTAAGGCCATAGCCATGTTAGCTGTAAGCCTTACACTGATTGGCTGGCTGGAACGCGTGATACAAGTTGATATAGGAGCTGAGGTCCAGAGCTCGGATCATTCAGCGTCAGGGAGAGCAAACAGTAGGCAGGGACAGATAGCGTTTTGCTGTAAACTAACTGATTTTACTCCAAAAACCTTATCGAAAGACCAAAGAGTCCTTTTAAGGACTACAGTGTGTGTTTGACAGCAGTACAGCACCTTTTTTTTTTTTAAGAAGCGGTTTAATTCAGCACTATCAGGAACAGGCGTCTTTAGGAAGGGACAGAAAGTGCAGGGCTTGAAAATCACTTTTTTAAGTACCCAAACTTCTAAAAGACAGAAAGATTTCAGATTAGTGACATCCACAGTACGCCATCAGAAAGCAGTGTGTTGAGCAGACATTATAAAAAGGGGCTTATTCACTGCCACGCTCAACACTCTGTGACTGGGCCACAGTGTTTACTTCTCATGCCGTTGCCACCCTCACCAGTCAGTTCTGGGGACACTGTTTGGCCTTGTTGACATCACAGTTTATTTTACCATTCTCCTGATCCGTCAGAAGAACTGAAAAATGGAAAACACAACCGATCCTGTCTTTGGAGCATCGAAAAGGACTCTAACACACTGTCAGTATTTTGCATCAGGATTTGATCATGATTTGGAAGCCAAAAGCAGGAGTTGGTCTAAAACACAGAATACATTCAAATATTTCCCTCACATGTCATCTCTGTTTTAGACCCAATCCTGTTTTTGCCTTATCAATACTGAACAAAGATTAATGAACAAAACTGACCAAAGACTGACCTTATAATAGGGCCTGAATGCAGGATTTGGAGTGTGGAATTCGATCCGAATTTCAGGAAAAATTTGATTCACAACGGATACAAATTTCCTTGCGCTTCGTGGTAATGAATCGCATTTTTCCTAAAATGGCTGCTGCACGTGTGAGATATGGATAAAGGAAGTATGGGAAGGCGGGATCACAAAGACTGACATGCATAATGCAGCCAATCAGCAAACCAGCCAGCCCTGTGATGTCACAGCCCTATAAATATGGTGTCCATCTTAGATTCAGACATTTTCCAGTGTTCTGAGTGCAGGGACAGACGTGAGAAGGCACTAGGGACAGGAATTGGAAAAACCTCATTGTGAAAAACAAAATGAAAAAATTATTTATAAGTGCAGGGAAAGGATACGTATGAATCATTTCACAGCATCATAGTACAGGTAGAGAGGTCAGAACAGAGGCTACCGAGAGTGTTAGGGAAAACCTTATTGAGAAAAAAAAGCGATTTACAAGTGCAGGGAAAGATTATTTGAGGATCCAAATAGCCATTAGATAGCTCTGTCATTCCAGCAATCTGTTCTTGGGGTGCAAGTGCTATGTTGAAAAGCCTTTAGTGGCTTATATCTGTGGAAAAAGAAACATATATATGCAGTTCACTACTGCAGCTATATGTAGTGAAAGCGTTAAGTGGTGTATTTCAGTACAAAAAGAGAAATACAGTATATACGCAGTTCACTTTTGCAGTTATTTACACTAAACGCGTTTACTGGCCTATTTCAGTACAAAAAGAGAAATATATATGCAGTTCACTTTTGCAGTTATTTGCTCTAAAAGCGTTTATTGTCGTATTTCAGTACCACAAGAGAAACATATATGCAGTTAACGTTTGCAGTTATTTGCGCTAAAAGCGTTTAGTGCCGTATTTCAGTACTGCACGAGAAACATATACCCAGTTCACTTTTTCAGTTATTTGCGCTAAAAGCGTTTACTTGCCTATTTCAGTACAACAAGAGAAATATATACTCAGTTTACTTTTACAGTTATTTGCGATAAAACCGTTCACTGGCAGATTTCAGTACAAAAAGAGAAATATATACGCAGTTCACTTTTGCAGTTATTTGTGCTAAAAGCTTTTACTGGCCTATTTCAGTATAAAAAGACAAATATATATGCAGTTCACTTTTGCAGTTATTTGCGCTAAAAGCGTTTAGTGTCATATTTCAGTACAAAAAGAGAAATATATACACAGTTTACTATTGCAGTTATTTGTGCTAAAAGTGTTTACTGGTCTATTTCAGTACAAAAAGAGAAATATATACGCAGTTCACTTTTGCAGTTTATATGTGGTGAAAGTGTTTAGTGGCCTATTTCAGTTAAAAAAGAAAAATATATACGCATGTCACTGTTGCACTTATTTGTGGTGAAAGCGTTTAGCGGCCTATCTAAATACAGAAAGAAAAACATATACAGTACGCACATCACTGTTGCAGTTATTTGTGGTGAAAGTGTTTAATGGCCTATTTCAGTACAAAAAGAAAAATATATTCATGGCTTTTAGGGGTGTTTTAATTTGCTTTAAATTTATTTTGTTCAGCTAAAAGTATGTCAGACAGAGAAGTGCCAGGCCATGCACAGAGGATTGGCAGAGGCCTAAATGTTTGTGGCGCAGGCAGAGGTCGCAGCAGAGTAAGGGGGCATGGCAGCAGGAGTCGCAGCGAGAGGCCTGAGCTTCCGGTGTCATCTGGTGGTCATGTTTTGACCTGCAACCCAGCGGTTTTTGATTGGTTAACTCGGTCATCCACTTTATCCCAATTGACATCTGACATCCCCAGCCAACAGTCGGTGTGTTCGTCAGACACAACTTCTAGTTGTCATGGCCCGGGAGCAGGCCCTGTGCCCTCATCTGTCCTCAACCTGCCTCTGTCCTTTGCTGTTCCCTCAGCTGCAGAAGTAATGTATGCTGTGGGATCAGCTCCACTATATAGCGAGTATGAGCTACTAGAGAACAGTCAGCAGCTACTGCCCAGCAAAGATATGGAGGAGACATCCGCCGCTTTCTCCACTAAGTGATGAGGAGAGTGGCGTGGGAGGTGGTGTTGTTAGCTGTCAGGCTCCTGTCCCAGAGACCGTTGAAGACTTCACTGACGTGCAGACACTACTCGATGATAATGAAGCCGATCGCACTTGGGAACTATGTGCAGAAGGGGCTTCATCATCATCAGGAGAAGAGGGTGGCAGCTTGCCCATGAGGCAGCGGCTGAACCAGCAAGGTGGTAGCATGGCTGAGAGTCAGCAGGGTGGCAGCAGTGGGAGGTCGGGAGCCAAACGTGCCCGGGGTAGACCACCTGCTTTGCAGCAGCCTACCTGCCCGGAAAGTAGGGGTGCAGGGGTTCACAGAGGTAGCGGCTGTAAAAGTCAGTCAGTGCGGACTGTTGGGGGGAAAATCACCTAATCGACGATGTGGCAGTTTTTTTGTTAAGCAGCCGAAGGAGGTAAACATGGCCATATGTAGAATATATGGGCAGAAGGAGAAGCGCGGCCAGGGTGCCAATGTTGGCACCACGGCCCTGCGTCAACATATGCAGGATCACCATAAAGTGGCCTGGGAGAACCGTGGCTCCGATGTGGTGGTCCAGCCTGCCGCAGCAACCGCTGCATCACCCAGTGGCACGCACCCGGTTTCAGGCAGTCAAGGCTCCACCACCTCAGCCAAAGGGAGTTGTCTGTCATTCCAATCTTCTGCTGGTCCTGATGCTCCTGCTCCTCCTCCTACTCCTCGTCAGTCGTTCCGTCAGCAATCGATCACCAAAGCTATTGACAAGAGACAGTAGTATGCATGCACGCATCTACCGGTGCAGAAGCTGAATATGCTCCTGTCCAAGTTGCTGGTGCTGCAGTCCCTTCCTTTCCAAGTGGTGTACTCTGCACCTTTAAGAGAACTGATGGTTCGTGCCAAGCCGAAGGTGGAGAGTCCCAATCCATCATATCTTTGCCAAAAAGGCAGTACCAGCCCTGCACAAATATGTAGAACAGAAGGTGGGCCAGTAGTTGAGCCTGTCGGTGTCTGCCAAAGTGCACAGCAGCGCCAAAAAGTGGAGCTGTAACTAAAGTCAGAGAAAAAACATGTCCTTTACAGCCCACTGGGTGAATGTGGTTCCTGTACAGCCTCAAGAGCAACTTGGCCAGGTTACGCCGCATCCGCTTCTACGTTGTCACGCTGTTGATCCTGCGACAATGTCCGCCTCTGCCTCCTCATCCTCCACCGTGTCCTCAGCCTCCACTATAGGTACAAGTCACAGTGCCCCTCCAGCATACTACATGTGCAGGGCACGGCGGTGTCACGCTGTTCTGCACCTGATTTGCCTTGGCGATCGGAGTCACACAGGGGAGGAACTGCTCGGTGTGGTTCATCAAGAAATCGAATCCTGGCTTTCTTCGCGACAACTGAAAATCGGTGACCGACAACTGGAAGAACATGGTGTCGGTGCGGCGTCAAGGTAGGCTGAGCAATGCGTCCAGCACGGCACATGTGTTCAATCTGGTTGTCAAGCTGTTCCTGAAGTCTTCCACCCATCTGCAAGACATCCTAAAAATGGAAACCTTGCATGCGCTTCAGCCACTCGTACACCGCAAAGCACACCCTCCTTAAGCAGCAGCCGCAGAATGGCATCCCCCAATATAGGCTGATATGCAACATTTCTACGTTGGAATTCCACCCTCCATATGTTGGACCGACTATACGAACAGAGAAAGGCCATCAACGATTTCTTGATGATCCAAGCGGATAGGAGTACTAGCCTGTGTAACTTCGATATCAGTCAGTGGCAGCTCATGTGTGACACCTGCCGTTTGCTCAGGCCCTTTGAGGACACCACGTTATTTGTCTGTCACCAGGAGTACGGGATGAACGACGTCATTCCACTGCTTCATGTCCTGGAACAGATGGTGGTAACAATGGCTGACAAATATACAAATTTTAGTTGAAAAGTCCACTAAATAGCAGCAGCACAGTTCCGCAGGAATAGGTCAGCTTCCTATGGATATAGTTCACAAAATAGGGGATGGAACAAGCGCTTGCAAACGATCCTAGTTCTTGTATAACGGTGTTGTCCACATCTACGTGTTAATACAGCATCCACCTCCGCGTCACAAGTCTGAGCGTCCTAATATCCATATCCATGGATATATTTGATTTTCGGGGAAATATGCATCTCAATGTGCAAGAGGTTTTTGGCGACACACCAATTTCCCAAAGTAATAATGATATTGACAATGTTTTTTCTAACCTTGAGTTTCTAATGATCAAAGAAATAAGAACTATTTGGGATGTAATATCTTTAGAGAAGTTCTTAGTTGAAGAAAAGATCCCAGAAGGACTCCGATGGCAACTTCCACTAAATGCCACGGAGGAGGAGGACCTTCGGGACTGGGAGGAATTTATGAATGCATGCGGTTTCAACGCAATGCGATTCATAATTGATAGAAGGAAAAGGAAACTTACCAGGTTATGTAATGAAATAGAAAATATAAAAGAGAAATTGGCCCCTTTTAAAGAGCTACCAGAATATGGTGAATTGTCTATTAAGTGCCAAAAAGCAGTCATAAAAGTTGAGCAAGATGTGAAAAAGAAAAAGCAAAAGAAATATTTAAACATATTGGATGATTATGAAAATAATCGTGTATATAAATGGAAAGAGAGAAAGGAGATAACTACTAATACTCAGAATGAGTTAGAAACCCTACAAAAGTCCAGTCCCAACTACAAATGAAGCTACTAAAGATGACCGGTATGCGGGATCATCTAGATTGCACTCACCACAGCAGTGGTCTCAACAACGTGGTTACGGTGGTAGTGAGAACACATATCATCATGCTCACCGTAGTAATTATCACACCCAGAAAGGGTATCGACCCAATAATTATCAGCAGAGGTTCCCACCACACCAAAACCACAGACCATATTATACAAATTATCAGAGAGTTCCATTCAATGACAACCCCTACCCTAGATATGACAACAGGGGTAGAAATAATTACAGAAGCTACAATAACTATAATAGCAGGAGCCATGAGCGCCGCCGATGGGATAATGATAACCCGAGATTTTATTACGAGACTAGTCCACGTAGAAATAAGTATTATCAAAGGCGATTTCCAACGGGTAATGATGAAGATCGAAATAAAAAAATTCTACTGACCCTTTAACAAGGAATAACTATGAGGGAGGAACTAAAGTTCAGGAACAAAATTTTCCACACAAGATGATAAAGGGCTTATTAACATCCAACAACAAAGAGACAGACAACGTAATAATGGAAACACCACGAAAGAAAAAAAGAGAACAAGAGGTGGTAGGGGAGGTAAAAGAAAAAATATGCCCAGATCCCAAGAATGGGAAAATCAATCCATAGGGATATATAATTTAAGTAAATATTGCCCAACGGAGGAAGAAAATAAAGTCCTCAATAAGGGACTTAAATTTGCACCCACGCATAAAGGCAATAAATTTGAGATGTACTTAGATGTGCACCGTTTTATTCGCAAATTAAATATCTATAAATATATGATCAGTAACCCAGTTCGTATAAATTCAGCTGTAGATTCTAATACCCATACTAACCTACGCAATAAATCTACTTTTTATCCTAACAATAGAAATAACGAATGTCTAGAGGCATTTAAAAGGAGTGTCCTAAACGATCTTGAAAAGAGTGGAGACGTTAAATTAAAATATAACTTAAGTAAGACAGAGAGAGAAGCTCTAAAGTCGCTTGAAGAGAATAAAGAAATAGTAATCAAGCCTGCTGACAAGGGGGGAGGGATTGTGATTTTAGATAAAGAGGCGTATGATAATGAGATGAATAGATTACTGAATGATCCAAATACCTATCATAAACTTAAGGCAGACCCTGTGGAAGGTTTTAAAAAGGACCTGAAATGTCTACTAGACAAGGGTTTTGCAGAAGGAAGAAAGAATTTCAATATCTAAATAACACATATCCCAGAACTCCGATTATATATTATCTCCCCAAGGTGCATAAAAACCCTGTTAATCCACCCGGAAGATCGATTGTATTGGGCTCAGACTCTATTACGAGCAGGGTCTCTGAGTATGTTGATATCTTTCTTCAAAAATATGCAGTCTCCACTCCGTCATATTTGAAGGACACTGGACATGTTATCTCCATTTTGAATTCTTTAAACTCCCTGTCACCAGATACCTTTTTGGTAACAGTAGATGTTACATCGTTGTATACTATCATTCCAAAAGAAAAGGGAATGAATGCGGTTAAGTTTTTTATGGGCCAAGATGATTCTTTATCGGACAAACATAAAAAATTTATTTTAGAGTGCATCGATTATTGCCTTACACATAATTATTTTTGGTTTAGTGATTGCTTCTATTTACAGACGTCAGGCGTTGCTATGGGTGCGAAGTTCGCACCAAGTTTCACAAATGTTTTTATGGGTTTCTGGGAACATCAATTTATTAATCCGATCCTTTCCAATACTGGGAGTGAAGGCAGGCTATTATTATGGAAGAGATATATCGACGACTGCCTCTTCCTATGGCAAGGCTCAGATACTTCCCTTACCAAATTTCTGTCATACATTAATCAGAATGAATGGAACATTGTATTTACAGAAAGTGTCAGTAAAACATCTGTCAATTTTCTTGATCTTGAAATTATGATAGAAGAGGGTAATATAGTGACACGCACTTATTTCAAACCGACAGATAGGAATGGTTTTATAGATGTGAATAGTTACCACCACACACCGTGGATCAACAACATTCCAAAGGGTCAGTTTCAAAGAATGAAGAGGAATTGCACGAAGATCGCAGATTTTCATCAACAAAGTGAGGTTTTAGTTACAAAATTTCGGGAAAAAGGTTATAAAGATTCGTTTTTATGTGCACAAAAAGAACAAATTTTAAAAGATGTCAGCCCTAATAGTAGAACCATTAAAAAAAATGGTCAGGATTCAGATAAATTTAAATTTGCTTTCATTACCACTTTTTCTAGTTTGTGTCCTAATTTAAGAAATATTATACAAATAAACTGGAGAGTTCTTACTAACGATTCAGTGATTGGCAAAGTGATCCCTCAGAAACCTCTGTTTATATACAAAAAAGCACCGAATATTAAGGATAAAATTGTACACGGGTGTCTACTTAAAAATACCTCCAGTAGCAAACGTGATGCTTTTGCATGGTGTGGCTTTTGCGCTGGATGTAAAAACAGATCGAGAAAGGACAAAAAAATCAGCGCTGCCACTGAAGTGTATTCCACTAATAAACAGACAAATATGAAAATTAAAGGCAATTTATCTTGCGAATCTAAGGGAGTTATATATCTACTCCAATGTCCCTGCGATAAGCAATATGTCGGAAGGACACTGCGCAATTTGAAAACCCGTGTAGCTGAGCATATCAGAAACATCAAAAAAGGTGTAGAGACACATGGAGTGTCAGCACATTTTAAATGAGCTCATAATAAAAATCCAGCTGGTCTTAAGTTTTGTGGTATAGAACTCGTACACCGGCAATGGAGGGGAGGAGATCCGGTGAAGGCTATTAATAAACGAGAAGCCCAGTGGATTTATTCCTTGGGCACCCTCCAACCCTCTGGGATGAATGTGGAATGGGATGTCAAGTCGGTATGTATGTCTTAGTACCGACCTGTGGCTGTCTCTGATGTTGATGACTCTGTACTATAAATCTGGTTCGTGTTTCTCTTACCCTAAACAAAATTCTTTCTGGCAATCGTGATTTTAAAATATAATCATGACAATTATATGCAGTTTTAAATTTAAATTTTTTCGTTTGTTACTTGATTAGATTCACCGTTTATATTTTAGGGCACAAGGATTATGGGATGACTATTTTATCATAGTAATGAGGTTATTTTATGTTTGCCGTATTTGTAACACATTTAGATATACCATGATACAATAGAAAGAGGCTGTTTTATAGTTTTATTGACATCGGTGTATTTGCCAAACGGAAATGACGTGCATTCAAGTTGATTGATGTCATATTAAAAAGACGGGCGTTTGTTAACACTCGCCTTCAGCCCCAGACGAAGCGCAGGCGAAACCCGGGTCGGGCATTTTATGTGTGCATATTATCGGATGTTTGTGAGTATAATAAATTTCTATACTTATTTTACCCCTATGGTTCTACGCTATGGTGTTTTTTCATCTGTAAAGGTGCTTATTGAAGGAACCGATCTGTGAAGTGTGAGGATATTAGGACGCTCAGACTTGTGACGCGGAGGTGGATGCTGTATTAACACGTAGATGTGGACAACACCGTTATACAAGAACTAGGATCGTTTGCAAGCGCTCGTTCCATCCCCTATTTTGTGTAACAATGGCTGGACAGGGGACAGGTGACGTGGCTCCTAGATCTCATGCCCACATGAGCCCTGTGGGGGCTGAACTGAAAGAGGAGGAGATGGGGAGGAGGACATTGGAGCATAGGCAATGTGTTGCGAAATGGGTGGTTTTTCTACTCAGCTGACAGGAAATGATTTACAGGAGCAGCCAGAGGAGATGCAGGACAATGAGGAAGACGAGACAGAGGGCCCAGACACAGTCTTGCAGTATGCAGTGGAGATGGAGACAGGGAGTCCCTCCGAGTCACTTGCACAAATTGCCCGATGCATGCTCACTTTCTTGCGTAGTGACAGCCGAATTGTCACCATTCGGCAGAGGGATGAATTCTGGCTCTCCACCTTGTTGGACCCTTGCTACCAGTCCAAATGTGGGCCTTTTTTACACCCGCTGACAGGGAGGACAAAATGAACTACTATAGAGACATCCTATGTAGTCAGTTGTCCGCTGCCTATCTGTGCCATCGTCCATCCTCTCGCAGGTCTGACAGAGGGGGGGGGGCTTTCTGTGCTCACGTTCCACTGCCATGGCTGCTGGGGATGGGTAGGGTGGCAGGACAAGTACCAGGTCCATCAGCAGCAGCTTGAGTCTACAGTCGCTGATGAGCAGCTTTCTTCACCCACATAGTAGAGATACTACTCACCAGCAGCAGAAGGTAGACCTGGAGCAGGACCTGAACCAGCAAGTGTTGGCATTAGTGATAAGCGAGCATCAAAGTGCGCTCGGCCAAGAACCCGAATTTAATGGAAGTCAATGGGAGACAACTAGGCACCCCCTGATCGGATGAGGGGACGGTGCCTGGTCCATTGGAAAAGGTCAGAAAGTGACAAACACCACCGAAATGGATCTGGAACAGCATGGAGACCATGTCTGGGTGCATCTTGGACTCCAATGTCGCTGCTGGGAACCATATTGTTCCAGTTGTCCGCCACTTTTACATAGCAACAAAATCCCTCCCAAAATCCCGCCCCCTAAAAAAAAAAGACATTTTTAGAGGTAAAATTGTTATGAAATATTCTTTCCGGTATATTCAATTGTATATACAGTGCAAATGCTGCCAAAAATTACAAATAAGAAGCACTCCGATACAGCCTGCATATCACATAAAGAGGGGCCTCATTCACAATGTGCTACAAATGTTCAGGTACACTGCTGCACTCATAAAGCCTATGCATTAAGTGAAAGGGCTGGTAAAAACTACAAGGAACCGGCACTCCAATGCACCATTTATTACACATAAAAGGAGGCATAATACACACCCTTAAAAAATTATCATTGATGCCCTACTGGTGACCCCCATAAAACATTGCAGTGATGGTCTACAGGTGAGCAGACTGTATAAAGCATTGGAGGTGAGGGCCTGAAGCATAGCGAACCCCATAAAACAATGCACTGATGGCCTACAAGTGAGCAGACCGTATAAAGCATTGGAAGTGAGGGACTGAAGGTAAGCGAACCCCATAAAATATTGCAGTGATGGCTTACAGGTGAGCAGACCGTATAAAGCATTGGAGGTGAGGGCCTGAAGCATAGAGAACCCCATAAAACATTGCAGTGATGGCCTACAGGTGAGCAGACAGTATAAAAGATTAGAGGTGAGGACCTGAAGCCTAGCGAATCCCATAAAACATTGCAATAATAGCCTACAGGTGAGCAGACCGTATAAAGCATTGGAGGTGAGGGCCTAAAGCTTAGGGAGCCCCATAAAACATTGCAGTGATAGCCTACAGGTGAGCAGACTGTATAAAACAATGAAGGTGAGGGCCTGAAGCCGAGCGAACCCCATAAAACATTGCAGTGATGGCCTACAGGTTAGCAGACCGTTTAAAGCATTGAAGGTAAGGGACTGAACGTGAGCGAACCCCATAAATCATTGCAGTGATGGCCTACATGTGAGCAGACCGTATAAAGCATTGGAGGTTAGGGACTGAGGGTTAGCGAACCCCATGAAACATTGCAGTGATGGCCTACAGGTGAGCAGACTGTATAATGCATTGGAGGCGACAGAATGAAGGTGAGCGAACCACATAAAACATTGCAGTGATGGACTACAAGTGAGCAGACCATATAAAGCATTGTAGGTGAGGGCTGGAAGCATAGTGAACCCCATAAAACATTGCAGTGATGGCCTACAGGTGAGCAGGCCGTATAAAACATTAGAGGTGAGGGCCTGAAGCCGAGCGAACCCCATAATACTTTAGAGTGATGACCTACAGTTGAGCAGACCGTATAAAGCATTGGAGGTGAGGACCTGAAGCCTAGCGAACCCCATAACACATTGCAGTGATGGCCTACAGGTTAGCAGACCGTATAAAACATTAGAGGTGAGGGCCTGAAGCCTAGCGAACCCCATAAAACATTGCAGTGATGGCCTACAGGTGAGCAGACCATATAAAACATTGGAGGTGAGGGACTGAAGGTGAGCGAACCCCATATAACATTGAAGTGAATGCCTACAGGTGACCAGACTGTATAAAACATTAGAGGTGAGGGACTGAAGGTGAGCGAACCCCATAAAACATTGCAGTGATGGCCTACAGGTGAGCAGACTGTATAAAGCATTGGAGGCGAGGGAATGAAGGTGAGCGAACCACATAAAACATCGCAGTGATGGCCTACAGGTGAGCAGACTGTTAGTCCGGCCGGCGGTGTGTCGGCTCCTTTGGTGAGTAGGAGCAGCACTGCACCAGAGCGATCCTGCCTGGCACCCCCACGTTTGGCGCCCACGCGGCAGTACGGTTAGGTAGCAGGGGTCAGGGTGACTCCGTCTCGTTTTCTCGCGCCTGGCAGCCCACGCTTGGCGCCAACGCGGCGTAATGTTTAGGCAGCAGGGGTCAGCGTGACTCCGTCTCGTTTTCTCGCATGCTTCCATGTCTTGCACAGGTCACCTTGCTTAGTCTATCAGTGTATATCTGTATGTCTTTCTTGTCTGCTTTTCACTTCGCTGCTTGCCAGCAAACCTCTCTCGCTATCCGCTATTATTTCTGCAGACAGACTTAAGCCTTGTTCACACTGAAATCCATCATTATCCCTTTACCTGTATTATAGAGGGATAGGTTCAGGCAGATGATTAATCCAGGTGGAGCAGAGTTGCTGTTTTCAGAGTGTTATTGTTTCTTTAGTATAAATGCTACTTTGCAATATGTATATTGAGTAGACGGTAAGCTCCTCTGTGTTGAGGTATCTTTAATTTGTCTTGTTTCATTTATTTTGAAAATCTAAAATGTGTGTGTATCACTTTAAGGTTGTGAACCTGAGTTTGTGTACTTAATAAGCACCTGTGCAAGGTGCTGGGGATCCATCTTCAGTTCAGAGTGTTAGCTGGACAATGGGAGCTGCTTGCTACAAAGGTAATTGCAGAGACCCATGAGGACCTTTTATTTAGTTATTTTGCCTCGTTTTGTTGCTTTATTTGTGCTAAAAATAGATAGAAGCGTGGCTTTCGCTGAGAACCGAGTTTAGTTCGTTTTTATGGCATATACGGCCACATCTCTACTGGGCGCATGTGCTGATGGTGGCGACGTTTGCATGTACTCACCTATAGTGGAGTGCTGTGGTGCAGGTGGTTTATATTACTGCTTGCCTCACGACGGTGTCAGCATACTACCACAGTCAGGTTTGTCTTTACATGTCATTGGGTGCTTTTCAGGTCACGTCACAGCCCGCCATTTTCAGGAAAAAAAATCACATTACGGGCTGATTTCCCATTAGGTTACGGCCTTACGGGCTTTGCTACTTGACGTTTTATTTTAGGTTGTTATAGGTTCTGAATGTTGCGTAAGTCACATTTTCATCAGTTTGCGGTCTCACAACATACGACCTGACCCGTCACTCAGGCCTCGGCGGTTTCAACCATTTTGTTGGTTCCGATGCCTGCAGGCATCACGTCAGTGTCGGCATACTACCACAGCCAGGAGCATCTTTGCATGTCATTTGCTCAGGTCGCGTCACAGCTCGCCATTCTCAGTTGGTGTGGTCAATTACATCTGTTGCTAAGGTAGCGAAAAAAACAAACAAAAAAAACCTAAAATTAAATGGAAAATAAAGTATATGTGAAACTTTATCAGCTTACAAACTCGCTAGTTGATGTTTCTTCAAAACTGCTATAGGTTCAGAGTGTTGGGTGAGTCATGTTTTCATCAGTTTGCAGTATCACAACGTCAAACCGTACATGTCGCTCAAGTCACGGCGGTTTCAACCATTTTGTTTTTCTGGTGCTTCCGCTGGCACTGCTTTTGTTGCCATTTCTTGGCCCCTATATAATCATTTTCTTTCCGACTTTCCATTCAGGGTGCCCGGTTCGTGTCTTTCAGAAATTCCTGGCAGCAGTAACAAACCAAGGCTTTGCGAGTACTCTGTTGCTGTTCCCACGGCCCACTCACCAATGGTGTTGGGCGCAAGTATTCGCAAGGTGAGTTTGATCTCGAATATCGCGATTTCGAGGTTTGAGAATATGTCAAATACTTGACCCCATATTCGCAATTAGGTATATTCGCTCTTGAGATGGATAGTGAGTGATAAGGAAACTGTATCTGAAAAAAAAAATTATATTCTGACATAATTTCCCCAACCTTAGTTGCTTCTTTCACAGTTCCCACTATTCCTGTCAGAGTAGAAATTTAATAGGTAAAATTGTTCTGCCAATGTTTGTCATTATTCGCATTATTCTATTCGTGGTTTGCATTCCCTTACCTACCTAGCGTTAACAGGTCGTGTCAGACTCCAGTACGCTGAGTGTATTGTGGAAATCCGTACATGTCTTTTTACCCCTTCCATTCACTCAAATGACTCCCACCATTTCAAGCTTTCTATACGTGTAAAGCTGTTTAAACATTATTAATAACGAACAATTTATGCGCACGCAAATATTACTTGAATTAATCACTAGTCATGATATTGCATGCAAAATAAAGAATATTGCTATATCGCGAATGTGCGACAAATGTGATGAAGGTTGTTCGTCGGACATTGCAAGGTCGAATGTGGGTCTTTGCGCTCATCTCTACTCATACCTCTCAGTCTTGCAGCATGACCGCATGCCTATGTCCAAATTTGGGTTGAAACCTACATCTAACAGCCTTTCCTTCAGGTGAGGTGCGGCATATGCTGCCTCTAGGTACGAAAGTTATGGCCCATTTTATCCAGAAGCTAGGTCAGTGGCGCTCTGCATGTTCATTAGGTTCATACCTCAATCTAGTCGAGAGATGTTCTTGCATTCCAGAGGTTGGTCATGTTGGTGTTGTTGCTGGCATTGGTTTCGTTGCCATTTTTGGCCCCAATATAATCATTATCTTTCCGACATTCCTTTCAGAGTGCCCGGCTTCGTGTCTTTAAGCAATTACTGGCAGCAGTAACAGACCAAGACCTAAGAGTACTCTGTTGCAGTCCTCACGGCACCACTCAAAACTTCTCAGTTATGTGGCATGTCCTATCCCGGTGTCCAATTTTAGGGTCCAAACCGACAGCTATCCAGCCTTTCCTTCAGGTCAGGTGCAGCATGTGCTGCCTCTGGGAACAATAGTTCTGGCTCATGTTATCCAGAAATTAGGCGCTCTGCATGTTCAGCAGGTTCCTACCTCAGCCTAGTTGAGAGATGTTCTTGCATTCCAGAGATTGGTCATGTTAGTGTTGTTGTTACGTACTATTGTGTATCTTTTAGTTGTTGGCTTTTTTGGTCCCCTTCAGGCATTCCTCCTACGCAGCGGTTATGGCACAACTCAAGCTGCTTAGCCTAGTTAGGTAGGCAGGTAGACTGTTACGTGTCATGTAGCCCCGACTACAAATATATTCTGTATGAAAGAGTAGGCATATGACAAAACAAGATTCAAACATATACTCTTTTTTTGTTTAAATGTTGCATCTGATTCTTGTGGATTGAGTACATTATAAAGCATACATTTAAATTGTGTTTTTGTTCCTCATTAGCTCAGCTTTCCTCTGGTGGAGTGGAGAAGGGGCAATCCAGGCCTTGTTCATGTTTATCTGAGTCAACCTGTCAGCATTGCCAGTGGACAAGCACCGCCAAGGCGTAGAGCGCAAGCTCGTGCCACGTGTCCAGCTTGGACAGTCAGTAGTTGTAAGGCACTGAGGGATCATTTAGGACGCTGACATGGTCTGCAATGTATTCATTCACCATCTTCTAAAACGTTTCCCTCCTTGTAGCACTAGTCCACGATTCAGGGTGAGGTTGCTGGTAGGGTGTCATGAAAGTGTCCCACGCCTTGGAAAGTGTTGCCCTGCCTCTGTTGGAACTACTGTGTGTTCTCCGTGTCTCCCTTCCTCTGTTGCCTAAGACAGTATGGACTCTGGCGGCTGTATTGTCAGATGGAACATTTTGGAACAATCTGTCAACAAGTACCTTCTGGTATTGCACGGTTTTACTTGTCCTCTTCAAATGGGAAATGAGAAGTTCTCCTTGTAGCAGGGGTCGAGAAGGGTGAACACCCAGTAATCTGTGTTACCTAAAATGCGTATAACGCGAGGGTCGCGGGAAAGGCGGCCTAATATGAAGTCAGCCATGTGTGCCAGAGTACCAACAGGCAGCTGCAGTGTTGACAGACCGGCTGAAGCTGTGGACGACTTTCAGAAATGGGCATACAAGCGGCGCGCCTTCACTAGTAGCTCCTGCAAATTGGGGTAGGTTTTGATAAACCGCTGAAACAATAAGTTTAAGACGTGGGCTAGGCATGGAATGTGTGTCAGGTTGCCGAGCTCCAAAGCCGCCACCAAGTTACGGCCATTGTCAGACACAACTATGCCTGTTTGCAGGTTAATTGGCGAGTGCCACAGCTCGGTCTGGTCCCTTATACCCTGCCACAGCTCTGCAGCAGTGTGCTGTTTGTCCCCTAAGCAGATCAGCCACAGCACGGCCTGTTGATGCTTACCCACAGCAGTGCTACACTGCTTCCAGCTAGTGACTGATGGCTGACTACTGTTGGAGGTAGAAGTGGAGGAGGAGAAATAAGGGTTGGAGCAAGTAACATAGCTGCTGGTGGAGACCCTGATGGACGTAGGGCCCGCAATCCCGGGCGTGGGTAGCACCTGTGCCATCCCAGGGTACGACTCGCTCCCGGCCTCCACAACAAGCGCAAGTTAGAGCGAAATGGCCGTTGCCGCTTAACTCCTGCTGTGAAGACCGCTACTCTATGCTCCTCTCCTGATTTTATTTAGATTCAATAAAGTTTGTTTACTCAGCAGTGGTGAGTGCCGCTCCTTGTTATAATACTTCAGTTATTTTGTCAGTGTTGGCCCCGTGACTGCTTAAATACGTGAAGTGTGCAGTAATTCTAGGAGCGCCATCTGCATGTCATACTGACTCACAGTATTATTTCACTACCACAGTAGACTCCCGATGCGTGTTACTGCAAGGCACAGTGTTCTACACCCCTATAAAGACTCTCAGCAGCCAGGAAATAGCCGTTTTTTAATGTACTTTGGATCGAAACCAATAAGTAGTTAACAGAACAGGTTCTCTAGCAATCTATGTGGACACAGCAGACGGTGTAAATGGAGATCGCTCTTTTACTCTCTAGTAGAATTAGTGGGTAACACAATACTTTATCTTTTAATCAATGATGGATATCCCAGAAACAGTGAAATAAGACCATTCTTTCACAATTTTGTAGGATCAGCGTCTAACAGGTTAACTAGTAATCTATGTGGAAACAGCAGACAGTGTAAAATGAGAACACTCTTTCACTCTTTAGTAGAATTTTGAGCCACTGCGCAGTTAAGTACATTATACCTGATGCAAACCTTGACCTGTAAGGCTGAGCTCACACTTCAGTTATTTGGTCAGTTAATTCCAGCAGTTACTGTATGGTGAGCCAATCCTACTCGCAAATAAGGAAACATGAAAAGATTTGCACCTGATCTGTGTCATACTGAAGCACAGTAACTGTTTCACTACCAGAAAGGACTAGCTAAGCATGTTGCTACAATGCACATTGATGTACACCGAAATATACTCTCCCTGCCGGCCAGGATATAGTTGGCTTCATGACAAATTCAGTCGTAACGAATACATTTTTTGTGGAAAATTTAGCCAAGCACTCTTTAATCACTCTAAAAATTTTAATTTTTGCAACATATTATCTGCTTTAACTATCTTTTGCTTCTAAAGACTTTCTGCTATGAAGGTTGACTTCAGACACGAATCGGATATTCAGTATTTGCTGAAGGCTTGATATAAATACATGCTGGGCTTAAACTTGTGCTGCCTCTCTTGGGCTAAACATAACTGGATGACAAGTACTGAGCTGAATCAATAGCTGAAACAAATTGTCCCTTGTCCCTTGTTTATGCTGTATTTTAGGTACCTCAAGGTCTTTGTTCAGGTTTTGATGTATAATTGTTGCACTTTGTACCTGAAGCCAAATTATCTGCATGGGATCTAACTAATGAATACTTTTAGTAGGTAATCCAGTTCTAATCTAGGATGTGGTAAACAAGTGACAGCGGGAGTCTCAATTTCTAGCGATGAGTTCATTGCAAGCTTCGGCAACTGTCGTGTTTGGTAGTAGTCAATGCACTATAAAATCCATTACAAATACATCATTAAATTCTTCTTTCATTTCAAAAGTTAAAAGCATAATCTGGAATATTTGACGTTTTTTTTTAGCCCACTAAGTACATTATTTTCTATCTATAGCAATGAAAATACTGTGAAAAGTCTCTCCATTATTACTCCTAGAAGATTACAACTCAAAAACCAAAATAGACATATTGTAAGAGCAATAGCCAGAGATTTGTCATTATGTTAACATTTTATGCTTATTTCCAGAGGGCATTTTTGGAAAGTTGAAATCGGGATATATTACAAGTAGTGATGATCGAGCACCAAAGTATTCAGGTGTTCGGCCCAAACACATTGCTATATTCGTGTGCTCAGCTGAGCACCCGAGTATAATGGAAGTCAATGGGAGACAACCAGGCACCCCCTGCTCTGAAGAGGGGAGGGTGCTTGGTCCATTGGAAAAGGTCAGAAAGTGACAGAAACACCACCGAAATTGATTGGGAATAGCATGAGGACAATGTCTGGATGCATCTTGAACTCTAAGATCGCTGTTGGGAACCATGTTGTCCGAGTTGTACGCCACTTTTACAGACTGACAAAAATACGCACAAAACCAACCAAAAATAAATCAATTTCACAGGAAAAATTGTTAGAAAACATTCTTTCCGGTATATTCAATTGTATATAAAGTGCAAGTGCTGCCAAAAATTACAAGAAAGAGGCACTCCAAAACAGCCTGTATATCACGTAAAGGAGGTCCTCATTCACATTGTGGTACAATTGTTCAGAGAGTGGGGCTCCTACACTCATAAAGCCTATGCACTAAGAGAAAGGGCTGACAAAAATTTCAAGGAATCGGCAATACAATACACCCTTTATTACACATAAAGGAGGGCATCATCCACACCCTTGAAAAATTATGATTGGTGACCCTCTAAAACATTAGGGGCAAGGGCCTGCTGCTGAGCTGACCTTCTAAAACATTAGGGGCGAGGGCCTGATGGTGAGCTGACACTCTAAAACATTATATGCTAGTACCAGCAGGTGAACTGATGCTCTTAAACATTATATGTGAGTGCCTGCAGGTGAGCTGACACTCTAAAAAATGATATGCGAGTGCATGCTGTTCAAATGACGCTCTAAAACATTGTATGCGAGTGCATGCTGTACAGCTGACGCTCCAAAACATTATATGCAAGTGCATGCTGTTCAGCCGATCCTAGAAAAAAAATTTGAGTTGAAGGCCTGCAGTTGAGCTGACCCTATAAAAAAATTAGAGTGGAGGGGATATATACAATCTGGATGAGGAGGAGGAGGAGAAAACAAGATTCAACCATATTATTTTTATTTTTTTTGTGGTGGAAAAGGTGCATGGGAATACACTACAGTAGTTTGAGTACATTATAAATGATATATTGAAATTGCCTTTAAGTTCATCATCAGCTCAGCTCTCCTCTGGTGGAGTTCAGAAGTCAAGGGCAATTCAGGCCTTGTTTATTTTTATCTGCGTCAACCTGTCAGCATTGTCAGTGGACAAGCGGATACGCTTACCAGTTATAATGCCACCAGCAGCACTAAATACACGCTCAGACAAAAAGCTGGCGGCAGGGCAGGCCAGCACCTCTAAGGCATAGATCACAAGATCATGCCACGTGTCCAGCTTGGACATCAAGTAGTTATGAGGCACTGAGGGATTATTTGGGATGCTAACACGGTCTGCTATGTATTCCTTCGCCATCTTCCAAAACTTTTCCCTCCTTCAACCACCAGGCCACGCTTCAGGGTGAGGTTGCTGGCGGAGTGTCATAAAAGTGTCCCATGACTTGGTGAGTGTTGCCCTGCCTTTGTTGGAACTGCTGTACGTTCCCCTTGTCTCTCTTCTTCGGTTGCCTAAGGAAGTACGGACTCTGCCGGCCGCATTGTCAGATGGAAAATTTTGGAGCAATCTGTCAACAAGTACCTTCTGGTATTGCATGATTTTACTTGTCCTCTCTACCACAGGAATGAGAAATGAGAAGTTCTCTTTGTAGCTGGGGTCAAGAAGGGTGAGCACCCACTAATCCGTGTTATCTAAAATGCGTATAACAGGAGGGTCACGGGAAAGGCAGCCTAACATGAAGTCAGCCATGTGTGCCAGAGTACCAACAGGCAAGACGTTGATGTCTACATAAGGATGACTCTCCACCTCCTCCTCTTCTGCCCATCCATGCTGAACAGATGGAATTAAAGTTCCATGGGTACTACCCTCTGTAGCAGAGGCAACTGTCTCCAGCTCCTCCTTTTCATGGTCCAATTTGCACTAAAAAGATGAACTGTGGGTGGTCTGGCTATCACCCTGTGTAATGTCCTCCCCCATTTCCTCGTCTGCCACATTCAGAGCACCCTCCTTAATTGTGAGCAGCGATCGTTTGAGTAGACACAGCAGTAGGACGGTTAAGCTGCTAATCTGTGTGGATTCATCAAAGTTTTTTAAAACCTCACAGAGGTCTGACATCAATGCCCACTCCTCGCTTGTGAATAGTGGCAGTTGACTCGAAAGGCGACAACCATGTAGCAGCTGGTATTCCTTCTGCTGCTCACAAAGCCTGGCCAACATGTAAAACGTAGAGATCCAGTGCATGCTCACGTTGCACAACAGTCGGTGAGCTGGAACCCGTAAGCTCTGCTACAGCGTTGACAGACCAGCTGAAGCTGTGGACGACTTTTGGAAATGGGCACAAAAGCGGCGCGCCTTCACTAGGGCTCTTGCAAATTGGGGTAGGTTTTGATAAAACCACTGAACCACTAAGTTTAAGACGTGGGCTAGTCATGGGGTGTGTGTCAAGTTGCCAGACTCCAAAGCCGCCACCAAGTTACGGCCATTGTCAGGCACAAACATGCCTGTTTGTAGGCTGAGTGGCGAGAGCCACAGCTCGGTCTGGTCCCTTATACCCTGCCAGAGCTCTGCGGCGGTGTGCTGTTTGTCCCCTAAGCAGATCAGCTTCAGCACAGCCTGACGCTTTCCCACAGCAGTGCTACACTGTTTCCAGCTAGCGACCGGCGGCTGACTGCTGCTGGAGGTGGAAGTGGAGGAGGAGGCGGCGGAGGAGGAGAAGTGGGGGTTGGAGCCAGTAACCTAGCTGCTGGCGGTGACTCTGATGGATGTAGGGCCCGCAATCCTGGGCGTGAGTAGCACCTGTGCCCTCCCAGGGTACCACTCACTCCCGGGCTCCACAACATTCACCCAGCGTGCGGTCAGGTTAATGTAGCATCCCTGGCCACCAGCACTTGTCCATGTGTCCGTGGTGAAGTGGACCTTCCCAATAAGTGCGTTGGTCAGGGCATGGGTGATGTTCTGGGAGTCAGGTGGGCACGGCACACCATGAAAAATAGTGGCGGCTGGGGACTGCGTACTGAGGGTCAGCTGCCGACATCAGGCTGCAGAAGGCTTCAGTGTCCACAAGCCTAAATGGCAACATTTCAAGGGCCAGTAATCTCGAAACTTGTGCATTTAGTGCTATGGCCTGTGGGTGGCTGGGTGGGTATTTGCTCTTGCGTTAGAATTTCTGTGTTATTGACATTTGGATGCTGCGCTGGGACAGGGAAGTGGATGTTGTCGCTGACGGTTCATGTGAAGGTACAGGGCAAGGGGCATCCGGGCCTGCGTCTTTGATGGGATTGGCCAGCAGTGCGTAACATAGGGGAAGAAGAGGCAGTGGTGTGACCCGCAGACCCACATTGTGGACTCAGGCGTTCGGGCCCACTTATTAGGGTGCTTGGATGCCATGTGGTGGATCATGCTGGTAGTGGTGAGGTTGCTAGTATTCACGCCCCAGCTCATTTTGGTACGGCACAGGTTGCAAACTTCCACTCTTTTGTCATCTGCACTTTCTTTAAAAAAGCACCAAACTGCGGAAAACCTACCCCTTGGCAAGGTAGATTTACGCATGGGGGGGGGAGTCGGTGTAACGGTTGCGGGCCTGTTTGGTGTGGGCCGACTTCTCCCTTTTGCAACCCCACTGCCTCTTCCAGACTGTTGCGGTGATGTGGATCCCTCCCCCTCTGTACTGCTGTCCTCGCTCGGCTTTTCACCTTCCCATGTTGGGTCAGTGACCTCATCGTCCACCACCTCCTCTTCTACTTCCTCAGTCTGCTCATCCTCCTGACTTGACCTAACCACAACCTCAGTGATTGACAACTGTGTCTCATCATCATCCATCTCGTGAACGAATGATTGCCGTTCACAACCGTCATCTTCTTGAGACTGTGAAGGCTCAAGAGGTTGGGAATCAGGGCACAATATCTCAGTTACCTCTTCAAGCGTGCTGGGCGCAAGGGCCAAATCTAATAGAGGAGCTGGAAAGAGCTGAGTCCTGGGAATATCAGAGTGTGGGATCACTCGTTTGGCAAGCTTCTCCATGGTGGGAGGAAGGATGATCAGAGTGAGAATTCGGTTGACCAGACTCTTGGCTACAGAGACTGGACGAGAGGGTGATGCTTAACTGACTGGAAGCATTATCTTCAACAATCCAACCGACCAACTGTGTGCACTGGTCCAACTTGGACAGTGTTGTCCTGCACAGCCCAGCTAAGTTATGGACACTAGATGTGGCCCAGATTATTGGAATTTGCAATACAGACACAGTTTGCAGATGTTCTACAGTATTGGTTACAGAACTCAACCGATTATGGACACTAGATGTGGCCCAGATAATTAAAGAGACAGTCTGCGGATGATGTACAGTATATGTCACTAATGGGTATAAAATAAAAATATCTTGCTGCTGTCAAACACACACAGTAGTCCTTAACCTCTTTAGGACCCAGGGCGTACATGTACACCCTGCAAATATCCGATCACCGCCGCGCACGTGGCAGTGATCGGAACAAGATGCCTGCTGAAATCAATCAGCAGGCACCTTGGCACAATGCCCAGGGGGGTCCTGTGACCCCCCCCCCATGTCAGCGATCGCAGCAAACCGCAGGTCAATTCAGACCTGCGCTTTCTGTAGTCTCTGATCCCCGCCAGTCTCTGTGACCGCGGGGATCAGAGACTAAAAAATGCACCAAACTTATAAATTTTAACACCCCCCCCCCTGCACCCCGCCATCTTAGTGTCTCCCCAGGCGGTGCAGGGGGAGGGGGATTGCGGGTGGTGCTGCGGGTGGGAGCACCCGGGATCCCCCGCCCGCCTCCTTTCAAATGCTTTCCCTGGTGTCTAGTGGGTATAGCAGGGGGTCTGCACATTGCTGACCCCCTGCTATAAACTGCTGACATCTGTGCTGCAGATGTCAGCAGTTTAACCCCTTCCATACCGCGGTCGATACGGACCGCTGTATGGAAGGTGTTAACAGGGAGGGAGCTTTTGCAGCCCCCGACAGGATGGGATAGCAGAGGGAGGGAGCTCCCCTCCCTCCCCATCCATCACCCGCTGCTCTGTTATGGCAGCGGGTGATGGTTGCCATGGGAGCAGGACGCTTTCAGAAGCGTTCTGATCTCCATGATACTGAAACTCTGAATAGGCTTTTGTTAAAGGCAAAAGCCTATTCAGACTTTGTAAAGTAAAAAATACAGTAAGTACAAGTAAAAATAAGAAAAATACATATCACTGAATAAAAATTTAAAAAATCAAATACACTACACATATTAGGTTTCGCCGCGTCTGTAAAAATCTCCTCTATAAAAATATCACATGACCTAACCCCTCACGCAAATACCGTAAAAAAACAAAAAAATGGTGTAAAAAAGCCTTTTTTTTTTGTCACCTTGCATCACAAAAAGTGTAATATCAAGTGATCAAAAAGGCGTATGCCTCCCAAAATAGTACCAATAAAACCTCCATCTCATCCCGCAAAAAATGAGTCCTTACACAGGACAATCGCCCAAAAAAATAAAAAAAATATGGCTCTCAGACTATGGAGACACTAAAACATGGTTTGCTTTGTTTTAAAAAATATCGTGTAAAACATAAATAAATAAAAAGTATACATATTTGGTATTGGTGCGTCCATCGCAACCTGCTCTATAAAAATAACACATGACCAAACACACACAAAAAAAAAAAATTATACGGTGTCAAAAGCCATTTTTGTCACCTTACATCACAAAGTGTAATAGCAAGCGATCAAAATGTCATATGCACCCCAAGATAGTTACAATCAAACCGACATCTAATCCCGCAAAAAATGAGCCACTACATAAGACAGTCACCCAAAAAATAAAAAATAAACTATGGCTTTCAGAATGTGAAGACACTAAAAAAAATCATTATTTTTCAAAAATGCTTTATTATGTAAAACTGAAACAAAACCCCCCCAAAAAAGTAGCCATATTAGTATTTCCGCATCCGTAGCAACCTGCTCTATAGAAATAGCACACAATCTAACCTGTCAGTTCAACGATGTAAATAACAAAAAATAAAAACGGTCCGAAAATGGCTATTTTTTTGCAAATTTTCCATTTTAATCCATTTTTCCAGTAACAAAGCAAGGGTTAACAGCCAAACAAAACTCAATATATATTACCCCGATTCTGTCGTTTGCAGAAACACCCCATATGTGGTCGTAAACTGCTGTATGGCAAAACGGCAGGGCATAGAAGGAAGGAAACGCCATATGGTTTTTGGAAGGCAGATTTTGCTGGACTGGTTTTTGGACACCATGTCCCTTTTAAAGCCCCTCTGATGCACCCCTACAGTAGAAATTCCAAAAAAGTGACCCTATTTTGGAAAGTACGGGATAAGGAGGCAGTTTTGTTTGTATTATTTTAGGGTAAATATGATTTTTGGTTGCTCTATATTACACTTTTTTTGAGGCAAGGTAACAAAAAATAGAAATTCTGAAATTTCATCTCCATTTGCTAATAACTCTTGTGGAACACCTAAAGGGATAACAAAGTTTGTAAAATCGGTTTTGAATACCTTTAGGGGTGTAGTTTCTTAGATGGAGTCACGGAGTCACTTTTTTGGAGTTTCTACTCTAGGGGTGCATCGGGGGGCTTCAAATGGGACATGTGTCAAAAATCCAGTCCAGCAAAATCCACCTTCCAAAAACCATATGGCGTTCTTTACCTTCTACGCCCTGCCGTTTTATTTGGTCAAAAAATATTGAGTTTTGTTTGGCTGTTATCCCTTGCTTTGTTACTGGAAAAAATGGATTCAAATGGAAAATTTTCCAAAAAAATCGAAATTCTGAAATTGTATCTCCATTTGCCATTAACTCTTGTGGAAAACCTAAAGGGTTAATGACGTTTGTAAAATCAGTTTTGAATACCTTAAGGGGTGTAGATTCTAGAATGGGGTCATTTTTGGGTGGTTTCTATTATGTAAGCCTCACAAAGCGACTTCAGACCTGAACTGGACCCTAAAAAGTGGGTTTTTGAAAATTTCTGAAAAATTTCAAGATTTGCTTCTAAACTTCTAAGCCTTGTAACGTCCCCAAAAAATAAAATGGCATTCCCAAAATGATTGATACATGAAGTAGACATATGGGGAATGTAAATCAATAACCTTTTCGGGGAGTATTGCTATGTATTATAGAAGTAGAGAAATTGAAACTTGGAAAGTTGCAAATTTTTCCAAATTTTTGGTAAATTTTATATTTTTCTTTATAAATAAAAATGAAATTCTTCAACCTCATTTTACCACTATCATGAATTACAATATGTGGCGAAAAAACGATCTCGGAAAGGCCTGGATAAGAAGAAGAGTTTTAAAGTTATCACCACATAAAGCGACACTGGTCAGATTTGCAAAAAATGGCCTTAAGGTGAAATAGGGCTTAGTCCTTAAGGGGTTAAAAGGACTTTGGGGTCTTTGAAAAGCTTTTGGTAGTAAAAGAGCAAATGTCTCTCCCTGCACTATCTGTCCCTTTCGAAGCACTGTCCCTGAGACTGCAGAAGGTAAATAGATTGCTGCTCTAAAAAACACACACACACAGTAGTCTGTAAAAGGACTTTTGGGTCTTGAAAAAGCTTTCTCAGAATAAAAACTGTGAAAATCACTTCCTACACTGTTTTTCCTTTCCTAAGCTCTGCTCTATGTCTGAGCCGAACATGCGTCATCAGGTGCTATATAGCACCCGATGATGCATTCCGGTCAGCCAATCACTGTAATGCCAGCAGCCAACATGGCTACTGGCATTACAGAGAGGGCAGTACTTACCCTGACTTATTGGCTGCTTAAAACCCGCAAAATGTGCAGGGTGGAGACTCTAGCATTGCGCTCGAGCGCATGTGGTACTCGGTCGAATACCGCTATGTGCCGAGCATGCTCGCTGATCACTAATTACAAGTAATAAGAAGTTTGGGATCAGGATAAAATCTGCCTATGGTCTATGGCAGTGGTGGGCAAATACCGGTAATAGATCGAAATCTACTGGTGGACTGGAGAGTGCAGATCAGAAAAATGTCCATGTTGTGCTGCCAGGCTGTTATCATACTGACTTCAACTGCCCGCTGTGCCCACTGCCAGTGCCCACCACTCATACCGGGTGGCACAGGACTTTGCATAAAAAAAGGCATTTAATTTTTACACTTTAATCTAATTTCAGTTGCCTACCTGCTGCCAGTGTGTGTCAGGCCCACTTCCACTGACTGTAGTGTGCCCACCACTCATATCGTGTGGCACAGGACTTTGCGTAAAAAAATGGCATTTAATTTTTACACTTTAATCTAATTTCAGTTGCCTGGCCTGCCTGCTGCCAGTGTGTGTCAGGCTCACTTCCACTGACTGTAGTGTGCCCACTGCCAGTGCCCACCACTCATACCGTGTGGCACAGGACTTTGCATACAAAAAGGCATTTCATTTTTACACTTTAATCTAATTTCAGTTGCCTACCTGCTGCCAGTGTGTGTCAGGCCCACTTCCACTGACTGTAGTGTGCCCACAGCCAGTGCCCACCACTCATACCGGGTGGCACAGTAGCTTGCCGATAAATAAGGCATTTCATTTTTACCCTTTAATCTAAGGTTAGTTACCTGCCAGTGTGTGTCAGGCCCACTTCCACTGACTGTTGTGTGCCCACTGCCAGTGCCCACCACTCATACCGGGTGGCACAGTACCTTGAACGCATAGTACCACTAATCAAAAAAGAATGACAGGCAGAGGCAGGCCACCCCGCAGGGGCCGTCGTAGTGCTGTGATGTGCAACCATTATTGTCCGAGGATGTAGATAACAGGGATATGTCTCAGCCAGGCAGCATTACACACATGGACGTACGGTGTGATGATGATGTTGTACCGGCTGCTGCTTCCTTTGCTGAGTTGTCAGATACAAGTGAAGCAGTTGATGATGACGATGTGTCCGTGGATGTCTCGTGGGTCCCCGCTCGGAGAGAAGAAGAACAGGGGGAAAGTTCAGATGGGGAGACAGAGATGAGGAGGAGACGAGTTGGAAGCAGGGGGAGGTCATTGCAAGGAGCTAGTGGCACAGTCAGACAGCATGTATCGGCACCCGGGGTCAGCCAGACAGCATGCCAATCAACGAATACTGTTGCCTCCACCAGAATGCCTCCATCATTGTTGCCTCCATCATTGCAAAGCTCAGCAGTGTGGCATTTTTTTTTGTGTGTCTGCCTCTGATAACAGCGATGCCATTTGCAACCTGTTCCAAAAGAAACTGAATCTTGGGAAGTCCAACACCCACCTAGGTACAACTGTTTTGTGAAGGCACATGATCTCACATCACAAATGCCTATTGGATCAACACATGAGTACAAGCAGCACACAAACTCAAAGCCACCATCCTCCTCCTGGTCCAGCATCTTCAGCCACGTCAACCACTGCTGTCCTCCTTGCTCCTCAACCACCCGCCACTCCACCTCTCACCTTCAGCAGTTCCTGCTCATCTGCCCACAGTCAGGTGTCTGTCAAGGAAATGTTTGAGCGTAAGAAGCCAATGTCAGTCACCCCCTTGCCTGGCGTCTGACAGCTGGCTTGACAAAACTCTTAGCCCGCCAGCTTTTACCATACAAGCTGGTGGAGTCTGAGGCTTTCAAAAAATTGTAGCTATTGGGACACACCAGTGGAAGGTACCCGGCCGAAATTATTTTTCACAAAAGGCTATCCCCAACCTGTACTCTATTGTGGAAAAGGAAGTCATGACATGTCTGGCACACAGTGTTGGGGCAATTGTCCATCTGACCACTGATGCCTGGTCTGCAAAGCACGGTCAGGGCAGGTATATCACGTACCTTGCGCATTGGGTAAACCTGGTGACGGCTGCCAAGCATGGAATGCGTGGCTTTGCAGTGGAGTTGGTGACACCGCCACGACTTGCAGGCAGGTCTGCTGCCGCCTCCTCAACTCCTCCTACTCCATCCTCTTCGCGAACCTCCTCGGCTGAGTCCTCTTCTGCTGCTGCGTCTTGCTCCACATCATCAACTGCACCCCCCAGCTCCCCATGGGCTATTCCACATCAAGGATATGACAGTGTCACGCCGTCTTGGGGTTGACTTGCCTGAAAGCAGAGAGTCACACCAGACCAGCACTCCTGTCCGCCCTGAACGCACAGGTGGATCAGTGGCTGACCCCTCACCAACTGGAGATCGGCAAAGTGGTGTGTGACAATGGAAGCAATCTGTTGGTAGCATTGAATTTGGGCAAGTTGACACATGTGCCGTGCATGGCACATGTGTTGAATCTGATTGTACAATGCTTTGTGTGTAAGTACCCAGGTTTACAGGACGTCCTCAAGCAGGTCAGAAAGGTGTGTGGCCATTTTAGGCGTTCCTACACTGCTATGGCGCACTTTTCCGATATTTAGTGGCGAAACAACATGCCAGTGAGGCGCTTGATTTGCGACAGCCCGACACATTTGAATTTAACACTCCTATGTTCGACCGCCTGCTCCAACAAGAAAAAGCCGTCAACGAGTATTTGTATGACCGGGGTGCTAGGACAGCCTCTGCGGAGCTGGGTATTTTTTTTGCCATGTTACTGGACGCTCATGGCAATGCCTGTAGGCTCATGCGTCCTTTTGAGGAGGTGACAAACCTAGTCAGTCGCACCGAAGGCACTATCAGCGACCTCATCCCATTTGTTTTCTTCCTGGAGCGTGCCCTGCGAAGAGTGCTGGATCAGGCCGTAGATGAGCGTGAAGAGGAGGAGGAAGAGTTGTGGTCACCATCACCACCAGAAACAGCCTTATCATCATAGCTTGCTGGACCTGCGGCAACGCTGGAAGAGGAGTCTGAGGAAGAGGAGTCAACAGGCATCCCAGGGTGCTCGTTGTTGTCACCTATCTGGGACCCGTGGTGTTGTACGTGGCTGGGGGGGAAGAACAGACCTTCAATGACATCAGTGAGGATGAGGAACGGGAGATGAGTAGCTCAGCATCCAACCTTGTGCAAATAGGGTCTTTCATGCTGTCATGCCTGTTGAGGGACCCTCGTATAAAAAGGCTGAAGGAGAACGACCTGTACCTTTTGAAAAGCTGAATGAGGCGTGGATACCGAAGGGACTGACAGTGGAGGATGCATTTGACTAAAAAAAGGCCTGATTAGATGCCTTGGGCTAAAAATGGTCCCCACGCTGCTGTATTTAATCTCTGCATGCCGGATGACTTGCGTGACTTCTCCGCCACCAACTAGGGTTCAAGGCCCAAATGTTTTAGTACACTTTCTGCCGGGAAAACATCAATTTTTCTGGTCGCTGCTACAGCAGCGGCTGCAACAATAAATCTAATTTTTCAGGCATGTATTCATGCCTAATTTTTCTGGACTCCGTTTCTGCACTGTGGCTGCAAAAACAAAACAAAAAAAGGCACATACATGTGTCAATTCCCCTTCGTGATCGTTACCTTGTTGTGGTGAAGGGGCTTGCGTATCACAATGAAGTGATGACCTCTGAGTGTGTTGGCACACCCCAGATGATAAGGGCGTTGCTTCATTGTGAACAGGCCAAAAGCGATCGGCTGGACAATTTTTCATAATTTTTTTTTTCTATTTTCTTTGTGATCACCTAAGGTGATCATTAAAGCCTACTAGGCCAACAATGGGCCCACACTGCAGAATCATTGTTTTCCCTTACGTCCTACCAGCAGCTCAGATGTGAACCAGCGGAATATTTAATGAAGCCCAAGACCAATAAAATAACTTTTACCCCTATAAATAAGAGGCACCACCCCCCCAGGCCATCGTGTTTTTTTTATGTCCTCTGGACGGTGGACTGGCGGTTTTTGATCTGGAGGAGAGAGTTTATTTCCCCTCCATTCACCTTCCTATTTATTATTTAATAATAATTTTATCCTTTAAAGCCCGCAGGATTCGTTTTTTCCACCTGCGATTTTTATTTTTTTTTTGTTCTTTTAACATCGCAACTTGCGATTTTTCAGCTTCTTACCTCCTCCCCCCCCCCTTTCCTTGTTGCGGCCGGTGGTGCGGCACTCACAGGCGCTGCCATCGCCGGAAGTGATGTCCTTCGTCACTTCCGGTTCGGGCTGCTGACCTTGGCAGTCCGGGACGCTGAGTCTGCTCCCATTTCAGCAGGGAGCAGAATATTTATTGCGGGGAAAGCCTTTCTAAGGCTGTAGGTGTGTATATATATATATATATATATATATATATGTAGAATTATATTTATTTAAAATATGATCTATATTTGTGGGCCAGAGGAGGCTGATCCAGGAAGTTCCTCCCTCTAGGAGTAGTCACCACTATATAAGGTCCCGCTTGTGTTTCAGGCGGTGCTCTGGTTCACAGCTTTCTGAGCTAGCCCAGAGTTTGGTTGCTCCCAGTATTCTGTGGATCTCCTCTGTTTTTTTGCTATTCAATCCTTGCGATTTCTACTAGATTTGGTGGGGCTTGGTAATTTACCATTTAGCCCTTTTCTTCTTCTGCTGTATTTTTTAACTTGTCACTTTTTTCTGCAGTGATGGCTTCGCCTAGGGACTCTGATTCCCACCCCAAAGCTACCGCCAAAAGAAGACTCTTTGATTGCAAAGCCCTTTTGTATGAAAATTGCCCCTATTCCAGGTGCGAGGGATGCCGAAGATCAGTCCGCCACGGAACCAACGATGTAGGACATGTATCAGTGGGTCAAGACCTACGTGGATGACTCGATCAAGGGCGTTGTGAATATGTTAGATGAGAGATTGCCTGCCTCCTCCCAAGCACCTATGGAAGTTGCAACCCCAGCGGCGAGACCTGCTGCAATCTCTATTGATTCTTCTTCGGATGAAGAGGATACTTCTTCTTGTCTTTTCCCTCCTGAAAAGACACAAAAGCTGCTAAAGTCCATCAGGTCAGGGGACCATGATGTTGACAGGGGGGAGTCCACTGATCCCGCCGGTCTAACACAGCATGTTTTTAAGGCGGATGAGACCCTAACAGCGATGATGCACACTGAGTGGGAAAAGCCCGAGAAAGGGCCAGTCTTAACCCGGAGGTTCAAGACTATGTTTCCGATGGCAAAAACCTTGATGGAATCGTGGGGTTCCATTCCCAAGGTGGATATGGCAATCGCAAAATTATCTAGGCGCACTCTGGTTCCCGCAGACGACGGGTCGAGTCTGCAAGACCCTTTGGATAGAAGGGCAGAGTGCACTTTAAGAAGAGGCTATTCTGCTGCTGCAGCCTCTGCATCCACCTCTATTGTGGCCTATGAAGTCTCGTTGTTTCTTCGGACAAGGCTGAATCAAATCCTGACAGATGTAGATCAGAGCGTGGACGACATTTTGGTGGCGTTTAAGACCGTAAATTTGGCCATAGTTTTCCTGTGTGACACCACCCAGGTGCAATTGAAACTAGCAGCCAAGACTATGGCCCTAGTTTCTGCCGCTCGTAGGCCATTGTGGCTTAAACCTTGGAGCGCAGACAATGCGTCAAAGTACAATCTATGTGGCCTCCCCTTTGACCCGGACCATCTCTTCGGTTCCGAGCTGGATAAATTAATGGAGGGGTTTTCAGATAAAAAAGGGAAATCCCTCCCGCAACAGCCCTTTCCCCTCACCCATGACGGCACCCCATGCGACCAGGGACCTCCCATCCGGGACAGGAAACCTGAGAAGATAAAAGGTTCACACCCCCACCAAGCACCAGTTCAGGTTTCCTGTCCTCCGGATAGGAGGTCCCTGGGAAGACGTCGGTTCTCACCTGCAGCTGGGAGAAGGCCCCGCTTGATCCGGTGAGGGGGCCTTCTCCAGGTAGCCTAATCCCTCAGGTGTCCGGCGCCTGAGGTCTGGTCTCCCCCCTGCTTTCCGGCGCAATTCCCGAGGGAGCCGCTGTGGCAGTGTTCAGGCGGCTCCCTCACGCTTCCGGCCTCTGCCCCCTTCCAAGATGGCGGCCGCGCGCCAGATCGCTTCTGCGCATGCGCGGCAGCCCGGACGCACAGAGATGGTGTCACGTGCGTCGCGTGGCGTGGGGGGGTGAGGCCTAACCCGGAAGTAAGGGAAAAGCGCCAGGAATGGCCGAGGCGCGTCCCTAAACATAAAAAACCGGCCGCAGAGGAACCAGCCAGCTGATCTAGCACACAGTGCTGTGCTGAAGAGGCTCTCTCCTTGCTCAAGTATGACAGAGCCAACAGATGGACGCGCTGATCCCCTGGATACCTCGAGGCCCGCAAGTCCGGTACCGGTCCTGAGGAATGGGAACAAAAGGATTTGGTGAGGTTGATCCTGTTTTTTATTAATGGGGTGTTGTTTGACTTGTTTGTAGGTTTCAAAGACCCCCAAAAAAGCAGCCTCTAAGACAAAGCATAAAGAGTGTGCGGGATGTAGAGTGGCCTTGGCTTCCTCCTATTCCAAGCCGTTGTGTGCGCCTTGCATTGATAAGTTGGTATCGGAAGAGTCCCACAACCTCTCCAGAAGTATGAGGTCTTTAATTCGCTCAGAGGTCAGGGCTTCCTTAAAGTCATTTAGTAAGGGTCGCCCTAGGTCGCCTGAGAGATCACCAGACTTTAGAGACCCTGAACCAGACTATTCGGACATTGAGGAAAAAGAAGCGGGTCAGTTATTGTCTGAGGACGCTTCAGATAACGACGAGTCAGGAAATTGTCTGTTTCCGCCCGAGGACACTCAACACCTCCTAAAGGCAGTCAGGTCCACGATGCAGTTAGAGGACGTGAAACAGCCCAAGTCGGTAGCAGACCAGGCGTTTCAGGGGTTAGGACCCAGAAAGCACAGGGTCTTTACTCTTCACGAAAATCTTCAAGCTTTAATCCAAAAAGAATGGAAGAACCCAGATAGAAAATTCTTTGTTCCTGGTTCAGTTAAAAGGAAGTACCCCTTTGACGAGAAAGTGGCTGCTATTTGGGATAAGGCCCCTACTGAAGATGCCCCAGTAGCCAAGATTGCTAAAAAATCCGCCTTACCCTTTGATGACTTGGGTAGCCCGTCGGACCCCTTAGATAAGAAAGTGGATATCTATCTAAAGAAGGCCTGGGAGTCTACCTCGGCCTGTCTTAGACCTGCGGTCGCAGCATCCTGGGTCTCTAGGTCCCTGCGTATCTGGGTAGATCAGCTAGAACAGCATATTAAAGACAAAAGACCTAGAGAGGACTCGCTAGCATCCCTTCCAACCTTTTCCAAAGCGGCTGGTTATCTTGCTGACGCCTCCACGGATATAATAAAATTTTCGGCCAGATCGTCCGCCATGTCAAATGCTGCGAGAAGGGCTATCTGGCTGAAATCCTGGAAGGCCGATCAGGGCTCCAAAGCCAGACTCTGTTCTATCCCATGTGAGGGAGATAGACTTTTTGGGTCATCTCTTGATGATATTCTTGATAAGGCCTCGGATAAAAAGAAAGGCTTCCCGGCTCCCCAGCGCCCCTCTTTTTTTCGCAGGTACCAGAACAAGAAACAGAGAGGTAGGCAGTTTGAAAGAAGAAGAGATGACAAATTCCCTAAGCGATCGGGGGGGTTTCTTTTTCAATCTCAGGACCCCAAATCTAAAGATAAACAACAATGACGCCGAGGCCCAGGTGGGGGGAAGACTAACCTTTTTCCTTCCAACCTGGAAAACAATAACAAAGAACGGTTGGGTTCTAGGAGGTATAGGGGAAGGGTTTCGGTTAGAATTTCTTTCCTTTCCTCGAGATTCCTTCATTCAAACAGACTGTCCCAAAGATCTCTTAAAAAGACAGGCCTTGGAAGCAGAAGTTTTACTATTACTAGAGAAAGGGGTAATCATTCCTGTTCCGCAGACAGAGAGAAGCAGAGGTTTTTACTCCCCCCTCTTTTTGGTAAAAAAGCCCAACGGCTCCTTCCGGGTAATACTAAACTTAAAGTTTCTAAAGTGCAAAAAATTTCGGATGGAGACCCTGAAGTCGACCATAGAGCTCCTGTCAAAAGATTGCTGGATGGCGACTCTAGACTTAGAGGACGCGTATTACCATGTGCCTATACATGCCTCCTCCCAAAAATATCTGCGCACAGCAGTCTGGGTTCAGGGACAGTGCCTCCATCTCCAGTACAAAGCCCTGCCATTTGGGGTTTCACAAGCCCCCAGGATTTTCACGAAAGTCATCGCGGAAGTGGCCTCCTTCCTAAGATTGTCAGGAGTCTCAATCCTACCATATCTGGACGACTTCCTGTTTATTTCTCCAGCGAGGGAAAAATTTGTCCAGGACATCAGTGGAGCCTGCTCCCTGTTAAAGAGCCTGGGTTGGAAGATAAATTGTGGAAAGTCCTGCCTAACGCCATCGCAGACCTGTGTATTTTTAGGCATCTTCTTAGATTCCCGAGCAGAGAAAACTTTCCTGCCATCCGCCAAAATAATCTCCATCAGGGAGCATGTATTGGATCTCTTCAGGTCTTACCAATCTTCTCTCAGGAGAGCAATGGCAGTTCTGGGTCACTTGACAGCGACGATTCCGGCTGTCCCGTATGCACAGTCCCACTCGAGAGAACTTCAGTCCTGCATTCTTCATCATTGGGACGGCCACAAACAGTCTCTGGATCAGTCCCTTCATCTATCCTCAGTGGCAAGAATGTCCATCCTTTGGTGGACAATTCCAGAAAATCTTTCGGTAGGAGTACCCTGGTCCTTTCAGGATCCAATCCTGATAACCACGGACGCCAGTCCATGGGGGTGGGGAGCCCACTCCAGGGGCAAATACTGGCAGGGGAGATGGGACTTGAAATCCAGAAAGTCAACATCAAACTTCAAAGAATTAAAGGCAGTAGAGATGGCATTAAAGGCAATTCCGGACATTGCGCACAAGAAAATAGTTGTTTACTCGGACAACTCAACGACAGTCGCATATATCAACCGTCAAGGGGGAGCAAGAGTATCCTCACTGGCAAAGCTTTGTCAGCAGATCTTTCAGATAGCAGAACAACAAAACCTGTTTCTATCAGCAGTCCACATAAAAGGGGAGGAGAATGTTATAGCCGATTATCTGAGCAGAGTACAGTTGAAACAGGGGGAGTGGTGTCTAAATCAAGAAGTCTTCTCCCAATTAGTCCAAAGGTTTAGTCTCCCCTCAGTAGACCTTTTTGCATCAAGAAAAACCGGAAAGTGAAGAGATTTTTTTTCACTCAACCGATTGGACGATCCGACGGCCTTAGACGGACTGGCGCAGGACTGGTCAATGGAGGAGGGGTACACCTTCCCTCCATTTTCCCTAATCCCACAAGTCCTAAAGAAAGTCCAGAGGGAAAAAGCCAATGTCACTCTGATTGCGCCAGCATGGCCAAAGAGGTCCTGGTATTCCAGCCTACTGCGGCTAGCAACAGCACCCCCATGGATGCTGCCTCCCCCGGAAAGACCTATTATTCCAAGGCCCGATTCTGCATCCCAATCCAGAAATCTTGGCAGTCTGGAGGTTGAGAGGGAGATCTGGTTAGGTCGTGGCCTTTCCCAAACTGTAGTTTCCACCATGTTGGGTAGTAGAAAGACCACTACAGCCAGGAAGTATAATAAAGTTTGGGAGATCTTCTCATCCTTTTTAGGTACCAGTCCTGACCCTTTTTCTCCTCCTGAAATCCCTAAAGTTCTTGATTTTTTTACAGGCAGGGTTGGATAAGGGACTCAAGGCATCCACCCTAAAAGTCCAGGTGGCAGCCTTGAGCTACTTTTTTGATTTCCAGCTTGCCCTTCATCCTTGGGTGAAAAGGTTTCTGTCGACGGCTTCCAGAATCCGGCCCTCGTTAAGACCTTTGTCCCCTCCTTGGGACTTAAATACGGTTCTCACGGCTCTGTCACAGAAACCTTTTGAACCCTTGTCAGAGATACCCATAGATGTTCTCTCCTGTAAAATGGCCTTCTTACTGGCCATTACGTCGGCCAGGAGGATCTCGGAAATCCAGGCCTTCTCAGCTTTTCCCCCCTTTACACAAATCTTAGACGATAAGGTCATCATTAGACCTCTCCCTTCCTTCCAGCCTAAGGTTGTTACTGATTTCCATAGGAGTCAGGACATTATTTTGCCATCGTTTTGTACAAATCCTTCCAATGACCTAGAAAAAGAATATCATTGTCTTGATGTGAGGAGATGCCTTTTGAATTACTTGGATTCCACCTCTGTCTGTAGATTAGATGAAAACCTACTGGTCCAGTTTTGGGGAAAGAACAAAGGATGGAAAGTGTCCACTGCAGTCATTGCTAGGTGGGTTAAGAAAGCCATCTCCAAAGCTTATCTTGTGCAGGGGCTCCCTCCCCCTTCGGGTTTTGGAGCCCACTCCACCCGGTCAGTGGCCACATCCTGGGCTGAGAAGGCGGACGCCTCTCTGGCGCAGATTTGTAGAGCAGCTACATGGAGTTCCCCACATACCTTTCTGAGACATTATAGACTCCAACTTCATGCAGACACAGCTTTTGGTAGGAAAGTACTTCAGGCTGTATTCCCTCCCTAGGATACCATTTATAGTTTATCTCGCATGGGGTGCCATCATGGGTGAGGGGAAAACAACATTGCTTACCGGTAATGGTTTTTCTCGAAACCCATGACGGCACCCCCTAGTTTTCCCTCCCCAAAAAAATAATATATATATATATATATATTAAGACTTAGTATATTCCAGGTCTATTTGTAGAGATGTAATTTACCATATTGGATTTCTCTTTTCTTATATGTTTCACCTCTGGAGTACTGTTTATTACTATCACTGGTGCTTGGTGGGGGTGTGTCCCTGGTCACATGGGGTGCCGTCATGGGTTTCGAGAAAAACCATTACCGGTAAGCAATGTTGTTTTCTCGGGCGCGGTAGACAGGATCGTTCAGGTAGATCGGGCCAACAATCCAAGCCAGGAAAGTCCTGGGGGGCACAACGAAATTTTTTGAAGCGCCCCCGCAGAGGAGCAAGGGAGGCTAAACCTGACTACAGGCTCTCGGTTGACCCCTGCTGCCCCTGCCATCTCTCCCGGTTCCCGTGCCTCAAATTCCGGTAGGAGGATGCCTATCTCACTTCAGAGACATGTGGAGTTGCGAAATTTCGGACTCTTGGGTCTTGAACATCGTTACCCATGGTTATTCAATAGACCTCTCTTCCCTTCCTCCAAGGAGGTTCATTGTCAATCAGCCCCTTCAGCCAGACAGGCAGAAAATCCTGGAGGATTACATACAAGATTATGTATCCAAGGGGGCACTAGAGGAGGTTCCGGCAGGGAAGCAAGGTTTAGGAATTTATTCCCCAGTCTTTCTAGTTCCCAAAAAGACGGGGGATCTCCGGATGATTATCGATTTGAGATATCTCAATCGTGTCATAAGGAAGACAAGGTTCCGCATGGAAACCATAAGGTCAGTTACCCACATTCTCAAATTTGGTGATGTTATGGCCACTTTGGACCTCAAACATGCTTATCTGCATATCCCGATTCATCCTGTTTCTCGCAGCTTTCTCAGAATCGCGGTACGAGTCTCTGGGGAACTAAGGTACTTGCAGTTTGACGCTCTTCCCTTTGGAATTTCTTTAGACCCCCTAATTTTCACTAAGGTGGTGGTTGCAGTGGTGGCGGCATTGAGACTCCAGGGTCTGACCATAATTCCATACCTGGACGATTGGCTGTTGATAGCCTCATCTTACCCAGTACTTACTCAACATCTTCAGATAACCATCTCCTTCCTTCTACGCCTAGGGTGAATTATCAATTGACAAAAGTCCAATGTGAATCCGACAACCTCCATCAATTACCTAGGGTTCAGAGTCGACTCTATGGAAATATCCTTCCAGTTCACTCCTGAGAGAAGGGATCGCATCCAAAATTGGGCAAAATTTATTTCTGTCCCTCAACGAGTGTCGATTCGGACTTTAATGAAGATGTTGGGGCTCATGTAAGCGGCTGTAGATGCAGTCCCTTGGGCTCTGTGGCACCTCCGTCCATTACACTCGGAGGTCCTTTCCAAATTGAACGGCTAGATTCACTGTGCTCCCAGTCGCGTCAATCGCGGACTGCTTTGAAGTGGTGGCGTCGCCTTCCGGCAGGCAAGTCATTAACCCAACTGGCTTGGGTTACACTGACTGCGTCCCAAGTAGGCTGGGGCGCTCATCTTCTAGATGCCCAGGTTCAAGGAACCTGGTACCCTCAGGAGTGGCTTCTTTCCTCCAATCTTCGCGAAATGAGAGCTATCCGGCTAGCCCTCCTTCACTTTGCCCCTCAGCTCCAAGGCAGGGCAGTGAGGGTGCAGTCAGACAACATGACGGCGGTAATGTACATAAACAAACAGGGAGGCACAAGATCTCTAACCCTCCTCTCGGAAATTGGGGTAATTCTTCGGTGGGCAGAGGCGAACCTTTCCCATCTCTCTGCCACACACATTCAAGGTTCCCACAATATGATCGCGGACCGTCTCATTCGGGGCCTTCCCACAATGGAATGGGCTCTACATCCGGAGATCTTCAAACAGATAGTACTCAGATGGGGTTTGCCAGAGATGGATCTAATGGCAACAAGGTTCAATGCCAAGGTACCGAGGTTCTGCTACCTATACAACGAGGACAACCCACTGGCAATAGACACTCTGTCAATACCGTGGAGGTTCAGGTTTGCCTATATCTTCCCTCCCTTTGTCATGATACCATGGGTATTGATGAAGATCAGACAGGATCAGGCCTCAGTAATAGCCATCATACCGTTTTGGCCCAAGAGATCCTGGTTTACCCAACTCATTTAGATGAGTCAGGGACAATATTGGAGACTCCCCCCGGAGCAGACCCTGGTGTCGTGGGACACTCACCTCTGCCCAGATCTGCACAGATTCAACCTGACAGCCTGGAGGTTGATCAGTCGCTTCTCAGGGTAGAAGGGCTATCAGAGTCGGTCTTGAGAACACTGTCCCATTCCAGGGCTGAATCTACCAAGAAGGCTTACGCCAGAATCGTGAAGATCTTCGCATCATGGTGTGCTTCTAATCAAGTGGCGTCTGCAGATCTGCCAATTTCCACAGTGTTACAATTTCTGCAGGACGGCCTGGACAAAAGCCTTGCTCCAGCTATTCTAAGAGTGCAAATTTCAGCAATATCGCATGTCTCAACAAGCCTGATTCTCGAGATCCACTCATTAAACGTTTCCTGAAGGGGACTGAAGCCTACAGTACTGAAACCCATTCCGCAGTGATAACTATCAGTAGTTCTCAAGGGGTTGGCATCTCACCCTTTTGAAGCCCTGGAGGAGGTGGACATGAAATTTCTAACCATGGAAGCAGTGTTTCTATTGGCCGTCACCGCCGCTAAGAGAGTGTCAGAGCTTCAAGCCTTCTCAGCCTTTCATCCGTATACTACCTTTTTGCAGGACCGTGTGCTGCTTAGATTTCTACCAAGCTTTAGGCCAAAAGTTCCATCTTTTCAGAACATTAATCCGGTAATTTCTCTTCCAGTGTTATGATCCTCTTCCACCTCCTCCAGCGATGCAGTCAGACATCCTCTGGACATTTCTAGACTCCTCCAGGTCTATGTGGATAGATCCAAGGATTTTAGGATAGATGAGAATCTATTTATCCTATTTGCCGGTAAGTCCAAAGGCCACAGGGCCTCTAAAGCTACCATCAGTCGTTGGATCAGAGAGGCCATTAGGGAATCCTTTTTATCCCAATCTTTAGACCCTCCAGAGTTTGTGAAGGCCCATTCAACTAGGGCCATTGCAACCTCCTTTGCGGAGAGAAGTCTTCTCCCATTGGAGATGATCTGTAGGGTGGCCTCTTGGAGTTTGGAGTCTACTTTCATTTCACATTACAGACTTTATGCCAATGTAGCAGAATTTTCGGCCTTTGGTCAGGTAGTTCTTAGTTCTGCCAGGCAGGAGGGCCCTCCCTAGGGGTTCCATCTTGCTATCTCCCTATCTGTGCTGCTGGTAGGACGTAAGGGAATCGTTAATTTCTAACGATAATTTGTTTTCCCTTAGTCCTAACAGCAGCACACAAATTTCCTTCCCTATGTAGAATTTTTTTTTTCTTGCTACAAACACGGTGGGCTCGGGGGTGGTGCCTCTTATTTATAGGGGTAAAAGTTATTTTATTGGTCTTGGGCTTCATTAAATATTCCGTCGGTCCTACCAGTTCACGGGGGCAGTTAACCCCATTTGTGCTGCTCTTAGGACCAAGGGAAAATAAATTATCGTTAGAAATTAATGATTCTGGGTCACTTAACTGTCCCTGAACTACCTCGGCGCGACCATAGGCTTTGAAAAACCTCCATCGCCTGCAATCTCCCAAACTTGCGCACGAGCACAGTCATCACTACACCAAGATTGACGCATAGAGGAATAAAATTTATGTCATGAGTGTGTCAACTATTGACAACTCTTTGCGGTTGTATAAAATCTTTTCGATACAAGTCCCCTGATAGGGGCCGTAACAGGGATTAAACTGATAAGAATAGTACTAAGTAACACACCACTCATATAGGGTTGCACAGTACATTGCACGGCTCATGCACAGTGCCCCAAAAATGGAAGTAAGATGACCGAACAAACTTCCTTTTCCATCTCCTGGTTCCTAAAATCTATTCGCTCCATGTCCTCTGATAGGGGACGTAACAGGGATTAAACTGATAAAAATAGTAGTACTGATTACTGAACACACCACTCATATAGGGTGGCACAGTACATTGCGCGAGGAAGAGACCTTCAATGACGTCATTGAGGACAAGGAACGGGACATGGCTAGCTTGGTATCCAACCTTGTGCAAATGGGTGGTTTGCGGTCGTGCTAATTGACTGTTTGCGGTTGTTTGCGGTGCGTTAAACGTGGAGTTTGGTCTGTCACTGTAAAGCGGGCGTAACCCTTACACTAACTGATCGATACAACATCATACCTGATCGTATGCACACACTGGATGTTTTAAAGCACATTATTCCAAACAATTTAGGAATGTTAGGTGATTTATTCCCTTTATTGATTAAAACCTGACTCTGCGTCCACTACGTAACTTTCCATGGGAGTTTTGCCATGGATCCCCCTCCAGCATTCCACAGTCCAGGTGTTAGTTCCCTTGAAACAAATTTTCCATCACTATTGTAGCCAGAAAGAGTCCCTGTGGGTTTTAAAATTCGCCTGTCTATTGAAGTCTATGGCGGTTCGCCCGGTTCACCCATTCGCAAACATTTGCTGAAGTTCCCGTTTGCGAACGGAAAATTTTATGTTCACAACATCTCTACTAGTGTTGAGCGCGAATATTCGGATAGCGAATATTAATAGCGAATATCGCAACTTCGATAATTCGCGAATATTGCGAATATAGTGCTATATATTCGTTATATCGAATATTCGTCATTTTCTCCATCTGAACACATGATTTCTTCCTGCTAAAAATGCTTGTGGGCCAATGACTCATTGGCCCACAAGCAAGAAGCAGAGAGGAATTAAGAGTTTAGATGGTAAAAAATGAGAATATTCTAAAAAACTAATAGATAGCACTATATCGGATATATTCGTTTTTTAGAATATTCGTCATTTAAGAATATTCTAAAAACGAATATATAGCACTATATCACATATATTCCTTTTTAGAATATTCTTTTCCCCAATTAATACAGTTATTGCCCTTTGGCATACTACTCCCCGACAAGCGTCCCTGTCACCATGGGAACGCCTGGTAGTTAGAATATACTATCGGATCTGAGTTTTCACGATCTAACTCAGATCCGATGGTATATTCTAACCACCAGGCGTTCCCATAGTGATGGGGACGCTTGAAGTTAGAATATACTGCCAGGGCGCTGTGATCCGGGCAATTAACCCCTCAGGTGCGGGTTAATTGCGCTGTGCCACCCCACCCCACCTCCCCAGTATTAAAATAATTCGTGCCAGTGCGCCCCCCCGCCCTCCGCAGTATTAAAATAATCTGTAGCCAGTGCGCCTAACCCCCTCCCCCAGTATTAAAATCATTGGTGGTCAGTGGCCACAGGCTCCCCTTTCCCCCTCCACCCCGTCATTGGTGGCAGTAGGCAGTTCCGATCGAGTCCCAGCGTGATGGCCGGGCTTCGATCGGTTACCATGGCAGCCAGGACGCTAGTAAAGTCCTGGCTGCCATGGTTAGTTAATCACTCGGCACTGTCGGCAGCATTTACTTACCTGCGGGGCTCTCCTCCTTCTGCGAACTCACAGGTCTCTGCGCCGCATAGCAATGCTGAAGGCATATGCGGCGCATAGACCTGTCAGTTCTCAGAAGGAGAGAGACCCGCAGTAGTAAATGCTGCCGAGTAAACTGCCTGCTGCCGGGGAGGGGACCCTGTGGCCACTGGCCACCAATGATTTTATTATTGGGGGAGGGAGGGTTAGAGCGCACTGGCCACAGATTATTTTAATACTGGGAATAGGGAGGGCGCACTGGCCACAAATTATTTTAATACTGGGGAGGGGGCGCACTGGCCACAAATTATTTTAATACTGGGGAGGTGGGGGGCACAGCGCAATTAACCCGCACCTGAGGGGTTAATTGCGCGGATCACAGCGCCCTGGCAGTATATTCTAACTTCAAGCGTCCCCATCACCATGGGAACGCCTGGTGGTTAGAATATACCATCGGATCTGAGTTAGATCGTGAAAACTCAGATCCGATAGTATATTCTAACTACCAGGCGTTCCCATGGTGACAGGACGCTTGTCGGGAAATAGTATGCCAAGGGCAATAACTGTACTAATTGGGGAAAAAAGAATATTCTAAAAAACTAATATATGTGATATAGTGCTATATATTCGTTTTTAGAATATTCGATCAGATTGTCAGACAATACCGAATATTCGTAAATTACACATTTAGACTGCAATTTCACTAATGTAGTGCTATAATCTTTTTTTTAGTCTAATTTTTTTGTCTCTTTCTGAATCAGAAAGAGACAAAAAAATAGACTAAAAAAAGATTATAGCGCTACATTAGTGAAATTACAGTCTATGTGTATTTTACGAATATTCGCCATATTGCTATATATTCTTGTTTTAGAATATGACGAAAATTCTAAAAAACTAATATATAGCAATATGGCGAATATTCGTAAAATACACAAAATCGCAATATGCGATTAATTATATCGCATATTATTTGCGATAAATAGCATTATGACGAATATTCGATTTCGACGAATATAAGACGAATATTCAATCGAATATTCGCGAAATATCGCGAAATCGAATATGGCACCTCCCGCTCATCACTAATCTCTACTAAGAGGGTCGCGAAAGGTGTTCCCCCTAGACATTGTGACAGAGTGCCTGTCGAATGATTTTGTCTTACCCTGCGCTGCGGTGTTCGGACATCAGGGCGTACCTGTATGTCCTATGTCCGTAACAGGTTAACCTGATGCATGGGAAAAATAGCTAAACAGTGTTTTATCCTTAAAGGATAACTGTCATATTTTTACTCAAAATTCAATTTTAATATATGTTATTGCTGCTGTGGTGAGAATCCATAATCCATATTGTGCTCACATACAAATTGTTTAATAAGATTCCGTCCATAGCTCCTCACAAGACTTCTTTCTGACTATCTATCTTCTCAAGATGGCCGCCGATGCCCTTACCCTCAGGCTAAGACCTATCTCCCTAACTACCCAGAATTCATTCGGCTCATCTCGGGAACGCGCAGCCTCACCCCAACCAATAGGCTTTCTCCAGACTTAAACACACCCTCTTCCTCCTGAGTAGTGTTGATTGCGAATATTCTGAGCGCAAATTATTATCGCGAATATTCTAATCACAAATTTTTATCGCGAATATCGGCACTATCCCGGTCTGTATATAGAAGATAGGATACAGAGGACACCTAGCAACGCTGTTGTAGCCACACCACTGAAATGCCTGGGGGAGAAAAGAACATGCTGCAATTACTAGGTAATTTAATATCTATACAAAAGTATTAACTAGGAAACCAGTTAAAACATATGGTCATCTTTATCATTTTATTATTTTACTGCAGTTTGTATAGAGTTTTTATAGTCTATTTCTTATGGGTTAATTCACAAATAGCCTCTTAGACCTTAGAAATGATAGTCCTGTGTGTCCAATGATAAAGAAGTTAATTAAGAGTAAAGATGCCTTGTATACGTGAAGGGTATGGCAATCTCGAAAACTGAATTGGAATCACTGTGGAAAAAGCATCACACCTTCGATTGTTCTAAGTGGGGGGCAGGGACAGAAAAAAAAGAACCATCCTGCCATTGGCGGATCCGGGGGGGGGGGGCTGGGTTGCTGTCGGTTCAACGGGGCAATTGTGTGTCATCGCCCCGATGGCAAGGCAAAGGGAGATAAGCGCTTCCACTGTGGAAGCTTTCATCTCCATAGCCATCTGTATCGCCGTCCTCAGGACAGTGATACCGATGGCTGTGCTGTGGCAGGGGAGGAAGAGGCGTCTCCCTTACCTGTTCCTTTGATAGGCTGCGGGCCTAGTGCCGGCAGCCTATCAGAGGCCGGTGTGCCGCCTGAGCAGTACAGAGCGGGACACAGGCCGGAAGAGGCCTGCATCGCATGTAGGTAAGTATAGGTGTTTATTATTTTATTATTTTGGACAATTTTACTGGCATATGGAAGGTGTGTAGGGGGTGCAGAGAGGAGGCTGGCACATGATGGGGGAGAGTGGCACTTATCACTGGCACATGATGGGGGGGGGAGGAGAATGGCACATGATGGGGGGGAGTGGCACTTATTACTGGCACATGGAAGGAGGGGGGTTGCAGAGAGGAGGCCGGCACTTAATGGGGTGGAGAGTGGCACTTATTACTGGCACATGGGGGGGAGAAGAGACTGGCACATGATGGGGAGAGTGACACTTATCACTGGCACATGGAAGGGGGTTGCAGAGAGGAGGATGGCACATGATGGGGGGAGAGTGGCACTTATTACTGGCACATGAGGGGGAGGGGAGACTGGCATATGATGGGGGGAGAGAGGAGAGTGGCACTTATTACTGGCACATGAGTGGGAGGAAGCAGACTAGCACATGAGTGGGGGAGACATTTGTTACTGGCACATGATGGGGGATAGGAGACTGGCACTTATTACTAGCACATGTTGGGGAGGGGAGAGTGGCACTTGTTACTGGAACATGGGGGGAGTGGCACTTGTTACTGGCACATGATGGGGGGGAGGGGGCGAGGCACTTTTAACTAGCACATGATTGGGGGGCATCTATGGGGCACCTCTTACTGGCACATTATTGGGGGGCACTATGGGGACATCTACTGAGGCCACAAAGAAGGGGTATTTTATATGGGGGGCTCGGTGTGGTACTAGTATTATCAAGGGTATTATCTGTTTCTGCAGTATAATATTGGGGACCACAGCGGCACAGTATTGGGGGTAGTAGGATGAATTGTCCAGAAGATAGGAAGATGATGGAAAAGTAGTAAACTGAGGATGGTTTGTTGTCAAACTGCAGAGACGAAAACTGGTGGTCTGGTCTAAAGGTCTGAAAGGAGAAGATGAGGAAAGAAAACATATACATCAAAGGAGACGTCACTAGATGTAAGAGGTAAGTGGGGCTGTATTTCTGTAGTGATCGGAGCAGGGGCGTATCGATTGCCGGAAGTGCCCCTCCCGAGACCAGGCTCTGGATCCGCCACTGCATCCTGCGCTATTTTGTTGCATATATTTTACTATTTGAAGCAGAGTTTGAAGCAGAGGCCTGGGATGGCTCTGTGACTGTGGTCTCAGCTGGGCATGATTGAGGGGCCACGAGGCTTGGTTATAGCCTGGACTTGGGGGACAAAGCGACACCTGAGAGTGGGTTGCTGGATCCTAGTCAGTCGGACTAGTGAGCCCAAATCCCCCAAGGGACATTGGAACTGAGAGCCTGTGTGAATGGTGCTCTGAACAGCCAGGAGGGGAGTGAGAGATACATTATGTATTAGTTAGTGCCTGGACGGGCAAGTGTTTATTGTTTTAATGTACTGTTTTGCTGGTGTTTAATTCACTGCCTATGGTGCAGCTGTGTTTAATTCACTATGCGATTATATTATTATTATTTTTTTAATAAATAGAATAATTATAATAATTATCAAGTATTATAATTATTCTATTTATTTAAAAAAAAAAAGCAAAGTAATATAATCGCATAGTGAATTAAACACAGCTGTCTCTATAGTCAACCTTCCTATTTGATGATTGCTAGAATTATCGAAGTTAACGAATAGGTAGCTAAACCGAAGATGGAGAATACTTCGTTATCTTCGTTTTGAGGAATATGACGAATACATTCGTCATATTCGTCATCTTCGCTATAATTCTAAATATCAAACCAATAGGAAAGTAGCCTTAAGTTAAAATCGCAATACACGATTATTTAAATCGCATATTAATCGCGATAACTAGAATAATGACGAATATTCAATTTCGATGAATATTAAACGAATATTCGGAAATTTCGTCGAAATCGAATATGGCACCTGCCTCTCATCACTATTCATGGTAGGATCGAAGTTGTTTGCACGGGACCCACGCCACGCTGTGGTCCGCGACATGTATTGCTCTGGGATGAAGCAGAGTTTGGGCGCAAACGATGGTTGTTAGTATTGTTTGTCTGGCTATTCAGAAGCCTGTGGGGGCCATTGCATACAGTTATTGGGGTAGCATGTGCTTAGAGTAGGTATGGTTGTATGTTTTCTGTTACCTGGTTTACATGCGGGGAGCGTGTGTGCATTTGGCTCAAGCTATGCATGCTGTGTTTTAAGTGATGGTAAATGTGCATCAATGGTCGATTTAAAAAAACAAAAATGCAGCAGCATTGTGTGGAGGCCCATTCACGCCTGGGCAACGGCAGAAAGTGACAGGCGAGTGCTGGTGTTCACGGTAGAATCGGACTTGTTTGCACAAGACCCACATTGCGGTCTACGACTTGTAATACTCTGGGACGAAGCAGAGTTGGGCGCCAATGGTCAAATTACTGTTGTTAGTATTTTTTTTGTCCGGCTGTTTAGGGGCTTGTTGAGGGCTATTGCATATAGTTATTGGTTTAGCATGCGCCTAGAGTAGGTATGGTCGCATGTTTTCTGATGCCTGTTTCATACGGGACGGATATCTCCAAGCTACGCACGCTGTGTTTAAGTGATTAAAAAAAAAAACCCTTAGCATTGTGTGGCAGCTCGTTCACGCCTGGGTAACAGCAAAAGGTGCCAGGCGAATGCTGGCGCTCACGGTAGGAGTCCTTGTTGCACAGGACTCACACCGCGGTCCACGATTTGCAGTGTTCTGGGATGAAGGGGGTTGGGCGCTAATAGTCGAATGTTTGTGTTTAGAATTGTTCGCCCCGCTGTTTAGGGGCTTGGGGGGAGGGGGGTGTAATGCATACATAGTTATTGGCATGATATATGCCTAAAATTGGGCAGGAATGAGCATGTTAAAAAAAAAAAAAAAATGGTTGCATGTTTACTGTTACCTGTTTTACATGTGGGGAGCACGTCCGCAGTTAGCGGCAGACATGCAAGGTGTTGGTAAATGTGTATCAGTGGTCTGTATATGGGGGCAGAAGCAGAGTTGGTTAAGGCGTCTGTATTTGAGTTCTGATACTCTTGTATGTAAGTGTGTTTAATCTATAAACATTATTTTATGGGCACGCATGTGTCAGCAGTTCCGTGCTATGTTTATAGGTGCACTATATCAATTAATTGGAGTTGCATCAGGGTTTATGTTAAACCACGTTTATGATTTTTTTAGGCCAACACGAGGTGGTGTTGTGGTGACCATCGTTCTGCAGCATCATGTGGAGGTCCGTTCGCGCAGAAGGTGCCACTGGCATTGGCAGAAGGTGCCAATGGCAGAAGGTGCCAATGGCATTCACGGTAGGATCGGACTTGGTTACACGGTCCGTGACTTGTAGCGTTCTGGGGTGAAAGGGGGTTGTGCGCTAATGGTCGAATGATTGTGGTTAGGATTGTTACCTTCAAAGCTACGTCCGTGTGTCTGCATTTACATTTTGTCCTATACTCCATTCGTTACTAGAGCTGCGTTCATGCGTCTGCTGTTGCATCACATTAATACTCTGCTCACTTTCAGATTGCATTCATACGGCTGCTTTATACCATGTTCTTCATGCTTATCCCCTTAGTGACCACCCATACGTGTTTTTACGGCGGTCACTAAGGGGCCTTAGGCTGGGCCGCCGCGTTTTTATGGCGGCCCAGTCTAAGCACTGCACGGCTCCCCCGTGCAGCAGGGAGCACGGACCCGGCTCTCACATGAGAGCCGGGGCCCTGCTCTAACAGCCCGAACCGGCAGAAGTGCCGATCCGGGCTGCTTAACACTTTACATGCCGGGCGCAATGGCGCCCGCTGCATGTAAAGTGGTAACAGAGGGAGCGGACTCCCTCTGTCTCCCATCAGCACCCCGCAAATGCGATTGCGGGGTGCTGATGTGCTGGGAAGCTTACCTAGCTTCCGATCAGGGCCCCGAGCCTGTCTTCCGGCATCTCCAGCAGACTGTACCTCTCTGGCGCAGCCTGCTGGTCAAAGTTGGAATAGCATTGCTATTAAAATGTAATGCATTATAGACATAATGCATTACATTTTAAAAGCAATCAAAATACTGTATATTATATTCCCCTTGTGGGACTATTAAGTAGTAAAAAAGATAGAAAAATAATACACCTTTATTAAATAAAAAAATTCCATAAAATAAAAAATATGCTTTTTTTCCATTGAAAATACGCTTTTCAAAGAAAAAAATTGCAAAAAGAAAATATCCCCCATATGTTTGGTATTGTCGCATCCGTAACGACCCAGACTACATAAATATTATGTAAATTATCCCCTATAGTGAACGCCGTAAAAAAAAAAAAAAAAAAGACAGAATTTCGAATTTAATCTTAGTTTCCACCAAAAAAAAACGTAATAACAAGCGATCAAAAAGCGGCATTTACTCCAAATTGATACCAATGAAAAATACAAGTCTTCCCTCAAAAATAAAGCCCTCAATCAACTCCATAGAATAAAAAATAAAAAAGTTATGGGTCTTGGGAAGTGGCAATGCAAAATAATTTTTTTGGTTAATAAAAGAGGTTTTATTGCAAAAAAAAGTAGTAAATCGTAATAAAAATTATAAGTATTTAGTATCACTGTAATAGTACTGACCCATAGAATAAAGATATTATGTTATTTGTACCGAAAAATGAACGCCGTAAAATTTATAATGTAAAAACGCAGTGGCACTATTGCTATTTTTCCCCATCTCCCTCCCAGAAAGAGTTAATAAAAGTTAATCAGAAAGTTACAAGTACCCCAAAATGGTGCCATTAAAAGCTACATCTTGTCCCGTAAAAAAACAAGCCCTCATAAAGCTATATAGACGAAAAAATAAAAAAGTTATAGCTCTTGGAACGAGACCATGAAAAAAGGAAGTAAAACACTTGGTCATAAAGGCCCAAACAGGCTTGGTCACTAAGGGGTTATACTCAGAGATGTGCCCATACCATGTTTTTAGGCACCACTCACATCCAGAGCTGCATTCACTCACCTGTTCTTACATCATGTGTTATACTCTGCTTCCACTTCAAGATGCATTTTCCTTTTCATTGCTACATCATAGTTACTCAGTATTCTCACTAGTGCAGTCAGCACACCGCTCTGATACTGCTCTCCTGATAAACATAGCAGCTTTCTTTTCAGGCTTACGTGTCTTTACTCGGTGGTTTGTTACATTCCATAGGCCTACTTATTCTGTTCACTTCGGTGAAAAATAAATAAATAAATTTAATGTTCTTTAGTCCTGGTTTACATTCACTCAGACTGGTCTCCTTTACTTATGGTTCGCCTTCACTCAGATTGGTCTCCTGCCCCAGTTAACCAACTAGCTCCTTAGCGGTCAGTGGGCCAATAGGAGTAAGTTTCCTACTATGTTTCACAAGTTGTTCATTTGTTTTTCACGATAAGGGTCTTCTCTTAGCGAACTGCAATGCCTCTGGCTCTTGTTTTTCTCCCATCTGTTTCATTTCACGGTTCGCGTTTCATTTATGCACGTGGTTCGGATCACTAATGTCTATGCATATCCCATCAGGTTTGGCTCACATTTTAATTACTTATCGTCACTGTAAGGTCATTCAGTTCAGTCTCATGGCTTCGGGGGCCTATGACCGTTCTTCATGTTGTTCATTAGGGGTACAATATGGTTGTAGGCTGGTTAGTGTCCTAGGTTCGCTGTCGGATAGGGTCATGGTTATGTGAGTCCCCAAGTCATACTGGTGCTGCATAAGTGGTTTATATTAAAAAAAAAAAAAAAAACGCCCATTAGCCTCTCACGCATGGCTTCTCCGTTTAGGTTTTACACATATGGCTCTGCCATTCGAGGTCTGCCACATGGTCCCACCACAAGTAGGTTCCATGTCTTTTTCTGCCTTCAGGCCCGCTCGCATGCCTCGGTCATCTGTGGCTCGCAATACAATTTTTCTTGTGGTGGCTCGCATGCGTGGCTTTTGCCATTAGAGCCTCACTCACATTATTGTTTTTTCTCTGACATTTATTTTCTACGTTGTTGGGTCTTCATTGTTTTTCCTTATAAGCAGTCATCCCAAGTCTGCCTTTTCGGACATCCCCTTCTCCCAGGTGTGCACTTTCTCCCACTTGCCCTCTTTAGATTCTCGCTTCCTCTCGCTCCCCGCTGTTACTTTTCTCTTGCCCGTCCTTGCATTATAGACCCATTCTCCCAGCAAGCTGACCCTGTGGTCTCATTTTTCACGTTTCTCAAGTTCTGCATCTCCAGGGGTTGTTCCAAAAGAATAGAAAAGAAAATACAAACACTATACTATGGCGTCGGTTTCGTCCACAGGAAGTCCTATCACGACTACAGGTGCAACATACGTTTATGACCTTAATCTTATTTCCTATTATAGCTGCAGGTATTGTGTGTACATTATGTCTTCATTACAGGTGTGCGTACTTCATCTACAAACTCGGGCTGAGGGTGTTGGTGTCGGGCCTAAGTCCTGGGTATAGGTCCATCTTTCAGTAGGAGGTACAGTAATAAGGAGCAATTTACGAAGTCTACAGACACGACAAGTCCTATCACGACTACAGGCGCAGCATACATAGTTTATCACGACCTTAAGCTTATTTCCTGTCACAACAGCAGGTATGGTGTGTACGTTCTTTGTCCTTATTACAGGCAACATTAGCTTGTTAATTGAAATAGCCATGTATTCATGTTTATGGTTCCCCAGGCCTGGTGAGTTTACACTTTTAGCTTAATCTACTTCTAGAGTAAGACGACATATGCCATTTTCTAACTTTTGAGTCTCTCTCTATATAAAGTGTGGTCTGGGGAATAAGTAGAGGTATTTCCTCTACTTATACTTCTAAGTGAAGTATTTTGCCACCAGGAACGGTTGGTGTCCGATCAGGGCCCTTGGCGAATGGTCGGAGTTCATTTAGGCCCTTCCAACAGATTCACCATTGTTTCAGTCTGCAGCTCTCAGGATTCAGACCTTGTTGTAATATGTTAGTCAACATAGGAGTAAATCGTTTCTGATTACCGGCCACTCTTTCAATCGCATCAGCATTAGCTACCTTCAAGAACGATGGTCGGTGCACATGACAAGAGGTAAGGTAGATGGAAGTCACTGTGATATGTACGGTATATTCCGCACCTTAAATGTCTGTTGCGTTCAAAAAGTGGGTGTCGTAACGGTATGTATTGTGGTAAGGTGCAGGGTGCCGTCCTAGATGGCAGGTACGTGTCACCGAGGTTGCTGGCCTCGGTGAGGTGAGAGCCGGGTTTTTGTCTGCAGCAGCTAGTGCTGTTTGACTCTGTTAGATAGCATGGCTGCAAAGCCGATCCGGGCCGGCTCTTACTGGGAGCAGCTAAAGAGTAGGGTGGGTGGCTGCTCCCCACGGTCCAGTCCGAGTTTTGGGCTGGGTTTATAAACTCAGCCAGCACCACCAGCTGTGAGAGTGATTGTCTTGGAAGCTGCTGCTAGTGGTGTGGAGCTCTCTGGGGTGGAAGGACGTGCCCAGCAAGGAGGCGTGCAGCCATCCTGGAACCCTGAAGGAGGATTGTCCTGCGGCTGGGCTGACAGCCAGGTGCGAACCCGCACATCAAACCTGCCAGGTGAATGGAACCTGTGTTTGGACATTTTGTTTTCCCCTTCATTTGCTGATGTGTGTGACTTAACACCAATTGACTTTCTGCTGTTATTTCTGGTGTGCAAGTGTGAATAAAACACTGTTTGATGCACAATCTGGACTCCTTGTTTTGCCTCTAAACTGCACCCGCACCGCTGTCTACCAGAGCGACTCCCCACATTTGGTGTCGGATGCGGGCATGCGCAGTGAGGCTGGCGTGAACGCCGAACTTTGTTTTTGCTGGGCAAAAGTGAATGTCCTATGTTAAGCCGGCAAAGTTGCAGCCTGTGATCCCCGACAAAATGGAGGCGGCTGTGAAAGCCCTCATAGAGGCTAACGTGCAGCAGCGGGAGACCAACCAGCTACTGCTACAGCACGTGATGGCGTTGCAAGCGGCAGGAGCGTCCCACCGCGTCCACGATGCCCGGAAAGCTGTCCGTACCGCGATCCCTAAGATGACCCCCTCGGATGATGTTGAGACCTATCTGGCGGTGTTCGAGAAGGTGGCCGTGAGGGAGAAATTACCCGAGAACAGTGGGCAGAGGTCATCGCTCCGTTCCTGGCGTCTGGACCCCAGCAAGTATTTTTGACCTCCCAGGTGACCAAGCAGCTGACTACCCGACTGTGAAAGGTGAGATCCTGGCAAGACTGGGGGTGAATGTTTTGGTCCGGGCCCAGCGGGTGCATCAGTGGGAGTTTAACCCGGCTGAACCCGCCCGGCCACAATACTATGACTTGCTACAACGGTTGCAAAAATGGCTGCAGCCAGACATACTGACTCCCACTGCTATGCTCGACCGTCTGTTAGCCGATGTCTTCTGGAGGGCTTTGCCTTACCCTCTCCAGCACTGGATCGGCCAGGTATCGCCCACCAATGCCCTGGAGATGGTCGACCTGGTGGAGCGGTACGAGGCCACCAGAAACCTGCAGGGGAGTCTTGCTGGGAAGGGGTCAGTTAAACCCCGGAGGCCTCTGCCCCAGTTCCAACGTCCGGCGACAGAGCGGCCTGCACGGAATATACCCCCTGCGAGCCCGCCTCCCGTGGTATGCTGGAGGTGTCAGGAGCCAGGCCACATCAGGGCCGACTGTCCGCATCGGGATGAGCCGATGGATATGAACTACGGGGTCGCCACTCCCTGTATGCACGGAAGCTGTGCGCAACTGGCACCCGTGAGGTGCAGGACCATAACCACCTGTGTCAGGTAGAGGTGGGAGACTCTCTGGCGGTGGCTCTGCTGGACTCCGGGAGTTTAGTCTCCCTGGTAAGGGCTGCCCTTGTACGGCCTGCGGAGTATACTGGCCGTAAAGTCGGGGTCCTGTGCATCCACGGAGACCTGAAAGACTACCCCACTGCACTAGTGACTTTGTCCACCGCGGCTGGTAGGTGGACCCACGAGGTGGCTGTCGCTACTAAACTCCCACACGAACTGATACTTGGGAGGGACTTCCCGGTTTTCCGGCGCTGTGGCCGGTAATAAAGGTATCTGAGGGACCCGAGACAGGGGTGACCCTAGTGGAGTGGCCTGATACCACTGGAAGCCCAGAACCTTGGGAGCCCGAGTCTGAAGGGCCGGCGGTAGGGGTGACCACTGCTCCAGCGGTAGAGGGGGAGACAACCCCACTGAGTGTAATGGTGGGAGACACGGAGGACTTGCCACCGGGACCTGAGTTGGCAGACCTCAATGTCTCCGGGAAAATTTTGGGACCGCACAACACCGGGACCAAACCCTAACCAGGGCCTGGGAGAATGTGCTGGAAATTGATGGGAAACCCCAGAAACCAGGGGCTGAATTAATGTTCCCACGATTTATTGTTCTGCAGGATATGTTGTATCGGGTGAACCAAATCCGAGGCGAACCTGTTGAACAGTTGGTGGTGCCCACAGCGTATCGCAAGCTTGTCATGGAGCTTGCCCACCAACATGTTCTTGGGGGACACCTGGGGTGGCAGAAAACCCAGGACCGCATACTGCAGCGGTTTTATTGGCCCAGTGTGTTCAAGGAGGTAGAGAATTATTGTAAGTCCTGTCCGACCTGTCAGATAACTAGCCCCCAGCCACATTTCCGTAGTCCTCTGGTACCTCTGCCAATTATTGAAGTACCGTTTGAGCGAATCGCGATGGATTTAATTGGGCCTGTACCAAAGTCTGCCAGGGGCCACCAACACATTCTGGTAGTTCTCGACTATGCCACTCGGTATCCGGAGGCGGTGCCTCTGCGACATACCTCAGCTAAGCTCATTGCCAAAGAGTTAATGGAAATGTTTTCCCGTGTGGGCCTGCCAAAAGAGGTTCTGACAGACCAAGGGACCCCTTTTATGTCCAAAGTAATGAGGGAACTGTGTAAATTGTTGCGTATAAAGCAGTTACGGACGTCCGCTTACCATCCGCAAACAGACGGTCTTGTGGAGAGGTTTAACCAAACTCTAAAAAATATGTTAAAGAGGGTGGTGTCTAGAGATGGGAAGGACTGGGATCTGCTTCTGCCCTATCTCATGTTCGCAGTGCGAGAGGTGCCCCAGGCCTCTACTGGGTTCTCGCCCTTCGAACTGCTTTATGGCAGACACCCTCGGGGCCTGTTGGATATCGCCAAGGAAGCATGGGAACAACAGCCTGTCCCCACAAAAGTGTCATTGAGTATGTCGCCCAAATGCAGGAACGGATGGAAAGGGTGTTGCCCTTGGTCCGGGAGCATATGGAGGCAGCGCAACAAGCCCAGAGTAGGGTGTACAATCGTCAGGCTCGGGTACGGGACTTCAATCCGGGAGATCGGGTTTTGGTTCTGGTACCCACCCTTGACAGCAAATTCCTAGCTAGGTGGCAGGGCCCCTATGAGGTGATCGAGAAGGTAGGGGAAGTAAATTACAAAGTACACCAGCCAGGCGGCGCAAGCCGGAGCAGGTGTACCACGTGAATTTACTTAAGCCGTGGAAAGATAGGGACGCGGCCGACGACCACAGCCCCGGCCAGGGCTTCTAGGTGAAAGGGTCCAGCCCCACAGTTCGAGGCCTGTGAAGCCGTAACCACGGTAAAATTGCAGACAGCCTATCTTCCAAACAAGTTCAGGAAGTCAAGGAGTTCTCAGTCGGAACACGGATGTGTTCTCGGACCTCCCTGGCCGCACGTCTCTCATCCGACATGACATCGTCACTGAGCCTCAGGCCAAGGTCCGGTTAAAACCATACCGGGTACCCGAGGCTCGGCGGCGGGCCATCGCGGAGGAAGTGCAGTTAATGTTGAAGCTCGATGTCATTGAGGAGTCGAAAAGTGAGTGGGCCAGTCCCATAGTCCTAATACCCAAGCCGGATGGGACGCTGCGGTTCTGCAACGACTTTCGCAAGTTAAATGAAGTATCCAAGTTTGACGCGTATCCCATGCCCCGAGTAGACGAGCTTGTTGAAAGTTTAGGACAAGCCCGTTATTTTTCTGTGCTGGACCTCACTAAAGGGTACTGGCAGGTACCCTTAACGGAGTCGGCTAAGGAAAAAACCGCATTTGTTACCCCGCAGGGCCTGTATCACTACAAGGTGTTACCCTTTGGCCTGCATGGCGCCCCGCCACTTTCCAAAGGTTAATGGACATAGTGCTGCGACCACATCGCCGGTACGCCTCGGCCTACTTAGATGATGTAGTCATCCACAGCACCGACTGGGAAAGCCATTTACCCAAGGTGCAGGCGGTAGTGGATGCCCTGAGGAAAGCCGGACTGACCGCTAACCCAAAGAAGTGCTCCATAGGGTTAGAGGAGACAAAATATCTGGGATATGTAATTGGGCGGGAGTCATCAAGCCTCAGGTAAATAAGGTAGAGGCAATACGGAGTTGGCCCCGACCGGTCACCACCAGGCAGGTAAAGTCGTTCCTGGGGATTGTGGGGTATTACATGAGGTTTGTGCCCCACTTTGCTACTATTGCTTCGCCATTGACAGAGTTGTTAAAGGGGCGTAAGACAGGGATGGTCCGCTGGAATGAGCAGGCGGAAAAGGCTTTCTCCGCCTTGAAATCGGCCCTGTGTGGGTCCCCGGTTTTGGTGACACCCGATTTCAGGAAGGATTTCGTAGTCCAGACCGACGCCTCTGAGGTTGGCCTTGGTGCGGTACTGTCGCAGGAAGTCAACGGGAGGAGCATCCCGTTGTCTTCCTCAGCCGCAAGCTCACCCCAGCAGAGACTAGGTACAGCATAGTCGAGAGAGAGTGCCTGGCCATCAAGTGGGCACTCGAGGCCCTCCGTTATTACCTGTTGGGCAGAAGCTGCCTGGTGACCGACCACTCCCCACTCAAGTGGATGTCCCAAGCCAAAGAGAGGAATGCCCGGGTCACCAGGTGGTTTCTGTCCCTACAGAATTTTAAATTCACGGTGGAGCACAGAGCGGGCCGGTTATTAAAAAATGCAGACGCGCTCTCCCGGGTACACTGTTTGTCCTGTGTCCACCCCTCAGGGTTGAACAAAGGGGGGTATGTGGTAAGGTGCAGGGTGCCGTCCTAGATGGCAGGTACGTGTCACCGAGGTTGCTGGCCTCGGTGAGGTGAGAGCCGGGTTTTTGTCTGCAGCAGCTAGTGCTGTTTGACTCTGTTAGATAGCATGGCTGCAAAGCCGATCCGGGCCGGCTCTTACTGGGAGCAGCTAAAGAGTAGGGTGGGTGGCTGCTCCCACGGTCCAGTCCGAGTTTTGGGCTGGGTTTATAAACTCAGCCAGCACCACCAGCTGTGAGAGTGATTGTCTTGGAAGCTGCTGCTAGTGGTGTGGAGCTCTCTGGGGTGGAAGGACGTGCCCAGCAAGGAGGCGTGCAGCCGTCCTGGAACCCTGAAGGAGGATTGTCCTGCGGCTGGGCTGACAGCCAGGTGCGAACCCGCACATCAAACCTGCCAGGTGAATGGAACCTGTGTTTGGACATTTTGTTTTCCCCTTCATTTGCTGATGTGTGTGACTTAACACCAATTGACTTTCTGCTGTTATTTCTGGTGTGCAAGTGTGAATAAAACACTGTTTGATGCACAATCTGGACTCCTTGTTTTGCCTCTAAACTGCACCCGCACCGCTGTCTACCAGAGCGACTCCCCACAGTATATATTTTGCCCTAAACTAAGGTCTGCTCTTTTTGGTCCCTTTAGGCTGCCCTACCACAGCAATTATGGCATAACTCCACTGCTTGTTGTAGACAGTGTTAGATAGGTTAGGTACACCTTTCTGATAGCTGATCTGACCACAAGTATTATGCAAATATATTTGCATTTGTGGGAGGGGAGGCTGATTACAAGGCTATTTATAGGCACCTGTGGGCCCAGGCTGACACCAATTCAGCTGATTTCACCCACCCACACCATCTTACAGTCACTTAACATTGGGGTGGCCCCCTTTAGGCTGCCCTACCACAGCAGTTATGGCATAACTCCACTGCTTGTTGTAGATGGGGTTAGATAGGTTAGGTACACCTTTCTGATAGCCGATCCAACCACAAGTATCAAAAGAGGATGTGCAGTCTCCACAGTGTTCTATGTTTAATAAGGAAATGTCCCAGGGGGGAATTAGCTCATCGGTGCTCCTAGAGGTCAGGATTAGTAATGACATGAGCAGTATGCGTGACGTATATGCTATGACCATTAGCAACCCGGGGAGGGAAGCTAACATGTTGAGGTCTTGCAAAATTGAGGTGGTTACTAGTGGCGACCAGATGAGTTATATCTGACGAGATGAAGATTGTCAGGTGACGTCAGCCTAGTCTCTGAAGCCCATACCCAGACAGCAAACAGGAAGATGATCCCTCTCTCTCTCCAGTCCCTAGATACGATAGAGAAGGGACTAGTTGTCTTCACAGAATCGCTGAAGATGGCTGCAGAGGGATCAAAAGAGGAGACCCCGGAAAAGCTGAATGAGCTGATACGTCTACTGCCTGATGTCCAGAAGAAGAGAAGTCTCAAGAAAGACACACAGGTCTACATTAGACTTTGAAAAAAGGATTGGAGAATCCCTGGAAGATGCTCCTACGTCAGATGCTGCAGCAGAACAAAGTAAACAGCCGCTGGAACCGGAGGCCCAAGAGTGGGGCGCTTCCAACAAGCTAATGCGAAACGCTAAGAAGGAAAAGAAGTTTGACCGGCTTCGGGCTAAAGCGAAATATGTCTCAAGTATCTTCAATCGAAGGAGAATATTAAAGCGGGCGGCATTCACCGGTTGTAGAGGGATACGCTTTATTCCATAGCAGGAGAAGGGTACATACGGTGCAAACACAGCATGAAGCAACAGCCGTTTTGCGCGTGTGCGCTTCTTCTGGCTTCTCACTATTGGCGGGGTCACGGCACTTGCAAATATGCACAGGAAGCCGCATCAACTCATTAATTAGTTAATCAACACCTGAGTTTCCACAACAGTGGACAAGGATTCTTGGTGAATAGCGAGAACCCTTCAATAGTGTGAGTGCATGTGCAAGTACATAAACTAATAAAACAATAAAAATACGAAATTACAATACACACAGGAATAATTCATTAAAGAAATACATTCTCTATCTCTTTTTTTTTTCATTTAATCCCAAGGGACCCATTGCATCTGTACGTAGGATCTACTTTGTTTCTCTTCTCAGAAGTTCCCTCTCTCTGTCTCCACCTCTCTCTGTACGGTTAACTATTTCAAGACCAGCAAAGGTCAATACACTGGGGTTTCCATTATGTTCCCTGTTCACCTAATCCATTAGTCGAGGGACACCCTTTCCTGTTTTTAAGGAATTTAGGTGTTCTTGGAATCTTTCAAATAAGCAGCGGATGGTTTTACCAATGTAGAAGCGTCCGCATCTACATAAAATTAAATAGACCACAAACTTGCTACGACAGGTGATAAGTGGAAAAACCTTGTGCTCTATCCCTGCAAAGGAGATCACTGACAATTGAGAATTGAAGTTGCAGAAGGAGCAACTTCTGCATCTCTTATTCCCTTTTGGTCTCTGTTCAGACATCCATGTGCAGCATTTTTTTCTAAAATGACTTGTTACCACCTGGTCCCATATTGTATGGCACCTTCTAAATGCTATTACTGGTTTTGTGCCTTTTAGTTGTTTTAATGAATCATCCCTCGCTAAAAATGTTCAAATTTTTCCTTATAACCTGTTTTATTCTTTCAGCCATAGGGCTATATTTAAAGGAAAAGGCAAAGGGTGGGGGAGATTTGGTTGTTATTTTACCCTCCATCAATTCTGTCTGATGTACTCTTGACGCTTTTTGCATGGCTTGATTTAACAAATCTGGGGGGTACCCTCTGTGTCTCAGTCTGTCACGAAAATCTAACGCTTGTTTTTTATAGCTTGTTGGAGTTGTATTAATACGAGCAAGTCTTCTTAACTGACTGTATGGCACAGAATTGTTTTACTGTATTAGGATGATAGCTAGAAAAATGGAGGAGGGAGTTGGTGGCGGTGGGCTTACGGAATCCCTTCCGTCACCAACTCCCCCCCACCACCACCACCACCACCACAGAGACCACTACATTGATTCGGTCGCCACCAAACTAGTAAGTGAACCGCATGTTCATGTCATTTTGTACATTTAAATACTCCACAAAATTCTGAAACTGTTCCTCATCACTGGTCCATATAATAAAAATATAGTCCACAAACATATAATAGGCGTGCATATGCTTCAAGAATGGATTGGAGACAAAGTATACATATCGGTCCTCGAATCGGGCCAGGTACAAATTGGCAAACGTACACGCTACCGGAGCACCAATCGTGGTACGGACCGTTTGTTTATACCACGAATCCCCGAACATAAAGGCATTGTTAGTAAGGATTAATTTCAGGCCTTCTGTGATGAACATCCTGAAGTCCTCACTTCTGTCTGTGTTTTGTAGGACTTCCATCACTGCCTCAATGCCCCTATCCTGGGGGATCCGGGTATAAAGACCCTCCACATCGAGGGACACCAGTCGAAACTCCTCCTGCCACTGGAAATCAGTCAGTGACCGGAGGAGGTCTGACGTGTCCCTCAGATGTGAGGGTATCCTTTTTACAATGGGTCTTAGAAGCCAATCAATGTATCTGGACACAGGTTCGGTCACTGACCCAGTCCCGGAGACAATAGATCTCCCTGGGGGCTGGGTCAGTGACTTATGTATTTCTGGTAAAAAAAATACCAGGTGGGGCGTCTCGGGAAAGTAGGAAATAATTTTTCTGCCTGATTACGTGACAGTATATTTTTCTCTACGTATGTATACAGAAACCTTCTCAAAGTGTTCTGGATTTTCCAGGTGGGGTCTACGGTCAATTTCTCATACACTTTTGCATCATCCACTATTAAATCCTCTCTATTTTTGAGCCACTTTAAGGCCTTTTTCGCCACATCCGTGAGATTACTTTTTACATGAGGATCTGTCAAGGCCTTGACCTCCTCCAGAACTTTCTACTGGAAGAGGTCAAGGCTGGAACCGGCTCGCAAGGGGGGACAATAGGTGGACTGGATACCCCCTGTAAATATGGAGCATTCATTATCCTGTATATGATCTCTTACAGCAGAATCTGTCATTGCTTCAAGACAGGAGATTTCCTCGTCGCTAAAATTTGCATTAATGCTGAAACCCAGGGGGCCAATGCTCATGGGTCGTTCACCTTCAGATTATTTTGGGGGTCCTCTTAGGGGTGTGGGGTTGTCATATATTTTTTTTCAGGTTCAATTTTCTAGTGGCTTTAAATAGATCTATTTCGAATTGGACTGGATCGAATTGCTCCGTTAAACTGTAATTGTGGCCCTTGTTGAGCACCCGTTCACAGTCACGGGGCAACTCAATCCCAGACAAATTCACTACCAGATTCTCTTCTCTGATAGGCTCCTCCTCCTTCTCTATGCTTTTGTTTTTTACTTTTCCCTTGTCCCCTTCTAATGCCTTTTCTAAAGGGCTCATATCCATCAAAGAATTATCTGTGTCGTCGTGAGTACTAGAGTCCGAATCCGATGTCCAATAATCACTCTTTCTTCTTTTCGGTCGTGTCTTTTTCTGTTGTTTTGTACTCCAGTTGAACATTTTTCCTGCATTTTTCCTGCATTATTATATGGTCCAGTGATGAGGAACAGTTTCAGAATTTTGTGGAGTATTTAAATGTACAAAATGACATGAACATGCGGTTCACTTACCAGTTTGGTGGCGACCGAATCGAGTTTCTGGATGTAGTGGTCTCTGTGGTGGGGGGGGGGGGAGTGGGTGACAGAGGGATTCCATAAGCCCACCGCCACCAACTCCTTCCTCCATTTTCTAGCTATCATCCTAATACAGTAAAAAAATCTGTGCCATACGGTCAGTTCAGAAGACTTGCTCGTATTAATACAACTCCAACGAGCTATAAAAAACAAGCGTTAGATTTTCGTGACAGACTGAGACACAGAGGGTACCCCCCAGATTTGTTAAATAAAGCCATGCAAAAAGCGTCAAGAGTACATCAGACAGAATTGATGGAGGGTAAGATAACAACCAAATCTCCCCCACCCTTTGCCTTTTCCTTTAAATATAGCCCTATGGCTGAAAGAATAAAACAGGTTATAAGGAAAAATTTGAACATTTTTAGCGAGGGATGATTCATTAAAACAACTAAAAGGCACAAAACCAGTAATAGCGTTTAGAAGGTGCCATACAATTCCACTTATCACCTGTCGTAGCAAGTTTGTGGTCTATTTAATTTTATGTAGATGCAGACGCTTCTACATTGGTAAAACCATCCGCTGTTTATTTGAAAGTTTCCGAGAACACCTAAATTCCTTAAAAACAGGAAAGGGTGTCCCTCGACTAATGGATTAGGTGAACAGGGAACATAATGGAAACCCCAGTGTATTGACCTTTGCTGGTCTTGAAATAGTTAACCGTACAGAGAGAGGTGGAGACAGTGAGAGGGAACTTCTGAGAAGAGAAACAAAGTGGATCCTACGTACAGATGCAATGGGTCCCTTGGGATTAAATGAGAAAATAGACATGTAGACATGAATGTATTTCTTTAATGAATTATTCCTGTGTGCATTGTAATTTCGTATTTTTATTGTTTTATTAGTTTATGTACTTGCACTCACACTATTGAAGGGGTCTCGCTATTCACCAAAAATCCTTATCCACTGTTGTGGAAACTCAGGTGTTGATTAACTAATTAATGCGTTGATGCGGCTTCCTGTGCATATTTGCAAGTGCCGTGACCCCGCCAATAGTGAGAAGCCAGAAGAAGCGCACACGCGCGAAACGGCTGTTGCTTCATGCTGTGTTTGCACCGTATGTACCCCCCTCCTGCTATGGAATAAAGCGTATCCCTTAACAACCGGTGAGTGCCGCTCGTTTTAATATTCTCCTTCGCTTGAAGATACTTGTATACTTACTGCTGCTACAGGCTGAGCACCACTGTGAGGCATCACTCCTCGCTATTTGGTATCCAAATTAACTATAGGTGCGGTGTAGTGCCACTGGTTACCTTCTCTACATTTTATACGAAATATGTCTCAGCACGATATGCTGAAGAAGGTGACCGATTGAAGGCTGAGGTTCTATCCTTGGCTCAAGCCCTTGAAAAGGAGCTTGAGGAGAGAGATGAATTTGAGAGGCTGAACAGGCAACTCAGAGCAGAGATGGAATATCTCATGAGCTCAAAAGATGACGTCGGGAGGAATGTCTGAGTTGGAGAAGTTTAAGTGTGCTCTCGAGCAGCAGGTGGACAATGAGAAACCTGAAGAGGAGAGTCCTCTGAAAGATGCCAAGAAGTCTAAGCCAGAGCCTGTTAAGAGTGGGTCAGGAGATGGTGGCGCTGTGGTGCCGGCCGAGGCAGAGAAGAAGGAAGATGGTTCTGCGGAACCAGGTAATGTGGCTGATATGGAGGCTGAAGCCAAGAGTCTTGTGGCGGTGTGTGGCCTGGTCATGAAAGACATTCCCTCTGCTGCCAATGCCTTCCAAAAAGCCAAAGGTCTGCTGGGGAAGAAATATGGGGAGATGGGTGACCAGTATGTGGATCCTGTCTACTACGATGGGCTGGCTCCTCTGAATCCTGCCCGAAAGGAGAACAATATCCTGGGTGAGCCTATGGAGAAAATACCAGAAGACGACGAGTCTAGTAAAGACCCCGGGTGCACCAGTACTTCCAACCCTGATGAGAAAGAGGAGGAGGGGTATAGGATGGAAGTATATGATGCTGTGTCTGAGAAGGATAAGAAGGCTAACAAGGTGAATGAAGACTCCAAAGGAGACTCAAAGGCTGAAGAAGCTAAAGCCGATGAGTTGGAGTGGGAGAAATCCTCGGATGTTCCAGAGACCAAGGATAAGGCTGAAAAGGGGTCTGCCGAAGTGGGGATAGTCACTGAAGAAGCAGAAGACTCTGAAACTGAAGCCAAACCTGAGGTAACCTCTGTGGGGAGTAAAGGAAAAAGAGAGGGGCGATCTGTGGATAGAATAAAGAAACAGAGCGAGCGTGAACACCAGGTGACATTAGCGGGGCGGAAGGTTGGTTTAAAACTGACCAGCTGGATCTCTAACAAAAAGAGGTGGGAGCCCCCCATGGGAAACGCGGCTGTAAAGGTTGCGGAAGTTAAAGGTCGTGGACCTGAAAAGAAATCTGGAAAAGAAGCAAGACAGAAAGCTAGGTTCTCCAGCGAAGAGACAGAGAAGGCCCTTAGACACTGTAGACTAGGTAAAAAGTCAGTGTTTATAAAAAACCAAGCTCTGCTGTCCTGGGTATGGCAAAATAAAGGGAAAAAGGTGATGCTGGCCACATCTTCCAGGGGGAACTTTGAGCCAGAAAATTGTAGGAAAATGCGGATGCTCGGTCACGTTTTGTGCCGATCCATCCAGAACGGATCTGTTTGTATTATCTTTAACATACTCAAGACAGATCCGTCTTGAACACCATTAAAAGTCAATGGAGGACGGATCCGTTTTCTATTGTGCCAGATTGTCAGTGAAAACTTTTGGCTCAGTTTAATCAGACTGACACCAAAACGCTGCAAGCAGGGTTTTGTATTTCCTCCTCCAGAGCGGAATGGTGACTGAACGGAGGCAAACTAATGCATTCTGAGCGGATCCTTTTCCATTCAGAATGCAAACTGATCTGTTTTGAACCGCTTGTGAGCAGGGCCGGTGCAAGGATTTTTGCCAGCACAAGCAAAGCTACATTTTGGCGCCCCCCCCCCCCCCTTCCATGATCACATCACGAAAATGATTTAAAAAAAAAAGTTCATTTTGGAGCCCTCCCCCTTCTATGCGCCCTAAGGCAGCCGCTTGGTCTGCCTTATTATAGGACCGGCCCTGCTTGTGAGAGCCCTGAACAGATCTCACAAATGGAAAGCCAAAACGCAAGTGTGAAAGTAGACTAAGCCAGACAAGGATTTGTTTTCAGAAGGAAGAGGGGGAAGAAGTCACTGCCAGTTTAATCAATCACCCCCTCAATTCCTTAAAAAGATAAACCAGTGAGTTTGGTCGATATGGATCTAATGTGTATGGCCAGCTTAATATAGAATCTGTACTAGATAAGATGTGGTAATATTTATGAAAACACTCGGTTTTAAGTGTTTTATAGTAGCTAGGAGTTTATTATAACTGGTTTGTTTAGTTTTGGATTATTGGAGATCACAATTTAAAGGTTTGTTTTCATCTTTGGATTTTTTATTTTAGATATATGGTTAATTGAGTCAGGACTGAATAGGATTCTTTCCTAAAAGCTGCTGGCATGATCTCAGTGGTAGTCATGACTACTGGTTTTACAATAACTATATGAAATCAGTAGTTATGACTTAAAGAGTCACTGTACTTTCACACAATTTAATTAAATAGAGAATGGTGTAATTAGCAAATTTCACTTCATTTAAAAACTTTGCCTGCATCCCTTCCTTAACAGTTGTCTCTGTTTTGTTCACTTGATGGAAAATGCCCAACATAGCCACCAACTACCCCTGTCTCTCTTATGCTAGAACATGACACAAGTTACACTCCTTTCCCGCCTCACTTGCCTTAGGCTGATACTTTCTACTTTCATCTGGCAATGCCCTGATCTTTGTGTGTTTAATAACCTTTGGTTTACTCGATACATCCTCACTAGGTATGTACCTAGCCATCTCTTTGCACTTGGTTTCTGAACTATTGGAGCGGCCTTCGTTCATGTAACTCAATGGCTGTCCATTTTGCAACTTGTATTATCTTTGCAACTTGTATTGTCTTCACCTGTACTTTAATACTGTACTATGTAACTTACTGTTACTGCTTGTTTCTTTTTGAAAAATTTAAAAAATCTATAAAACATTGATAAAAAAAAAAACAAAAAACTTTGCCTGCATCCACCTTATAAAAGTTATAAACTCATGGCCTCTAGAGGTCTGACCATCACCTAATTTGCAGTCTACCTGTTAGGCAGGTCCATCTCCAGCAACAGAGAGATCAGAGGCCAGCTCATGGGAAATGGTGGGTTATCAGAATTAGCTGAGCCCTGATAAGAGCATTGTCTCTTTACAGCTATTCAAGAGCAGAGGAGTGTCCTGTCTATCTGTAATAGTGTTCTCCTCCTCTGCTGTGTGTGCTCCCTAGATGAAAACATAGTGGGAACTAACAGAACAGAAGTCACTGTTAATATAGTACTGGCAGAATTCCCTAGAAGGGAGATGCCCCCTGCATCGGAGAGAATGAATATAGCTGTGTAGGTGAAGCAGGTAATAACTTGGCTGAGGAAGACATCAGTGAAGCCCAAAAAAGACCTACTCCTTCAGTTATGATTATACAATAAAGCACAGCCATTTTGCGCACTTTTTTTTTTTTTTTAATAATCAGGTATAGAGTTGAGCGAACACCTGGATGTTCGGGTTCTAGAAGTTCAGCCGAATTTCACGAAATTGTTCGCGTTCGGGATCCGAACTTGACCCCGAACCCAATTGAAGTCAATAGGGCCCGAAATGTTGGGCACTAAAAAGGCTGTAAAATAGCCCTGGAAAGGCATCAAAATGTAGGTAAATCCCCTGCAAACAAATGTGGATAGGGAAATGACATAAAATAAATAAAAATTTGCCAATATCAATTGGCAACTTGGAGGTGGAATAGGAGGTTGGGGTGGCGTCAGGTTGGAATAGTATGGGAGTTGAAGTTTACATGACAGCCAAGAAGGATTCATGTCTGCCAGCAGTGTCACAGGCCTCACTCAGGCCAATGGCAACCATACATGGGAGTTGAAGTTGTCATCACAGCCAAGAAGAAATCATGTCTGCCTGCAGGGCCACAGGCCTCATTCAAACATTCAGGCCCACTGGACCCACAAAGAGGAGAGTTAAAATCATGCCAAATCAGTATTGACTTCACCCAGCAGTGCCACAGGCCTCATTTACTAATTCAGGAGGACCATGGCACCCGCAAAGAGGAGAGAGGTCCCGTAACAGCAACACAGGCCTTAGGTCAACCTGCAATGGAACAGGCCATTATCATTTATGTAGGTCCCTGACACCCAGACAGAGGAGAGGTCATTTGACAGTAAAAAAAGAGGTTATTGTCTCCCACCACGACAGCAAGCGATGAAACGAAATATAGGCCCCTGACAATCAGACAATGGGGCGGTCATTTGACAGTAAAAAGAGTTTAATATCTCCCACCAAGACAACAAATGATTAAACGACATATAGAGGTCATTCGACATCAAAAAGAGGATAATGTCACCCACCAAAGCAACAGGCGATTATCTGAAATATAGACCCCTGGCACCCAGACAGAGGAGAAAGGTCCCATAGCAGCAAAAGAGACATCATGTTGCCCACCAATGGAACAGGTCACTTTCAGTTATTTAGACCCCAGCACCCAGACAGAGGAGAGAGGTCCCATAGCAGAAAATCAGGCTTCATGTCACGCACCAAAGCAGCAGGCGATTAGCTGAAATGTAGGACCCTGGCACCCAGACAGAGGAGAGGTTCATTTAACTTGGTGTTGCCCCCAAAATAATGGTACAATTAAAAAAAGAGGATTCAATAAAGAAGTGCCCTGGAGTACAAGAATGTATGGTTGAGGGCAAGGCAGTTATAAATGTCTATTCTGCACAAGGGATGGACAGGTCCTGTGGGATCCATGCCTGGTTCATTTTTATGAACGTCAGCTTTTCCACGTTCGCTGTGGACAGGCGGCTGCGTTTGTCTGTAAAGACGCCCCCTGCCGTGCCAAATACACATTCAGACGATACACTGGCCACAGGGCAGGCCAGCACCTCCAAGGCATAAAAGGCTAGCTCTGGCCATGTGGACAATTTCGAGACCTAGAAGTTGAATGGGGCCGAACCATCAGTCAGTACGTGGAGGCGTGTGCAGACGTACTGTTCCACCATGTTGTTGAAATGCTGCCTTCCGCTAACACGTTCTTTATCAGCTGGTGGTGCAGATAGCTGTGGCGCTGTGACAAAACTTTTCCACATCTCGGCCATGCTAACCCTGCCTTCAGAGGAGCTGGCCGTGACACAGCTGCATTGGCAACCTCTTGCTCCTCCTTTGCCTTCGCCTTGTGCTTCCACTTGTCCCCTCGTATCAGTTGGGAATGCTTTCAGGAGCGTGTCTACCAGTGTGCGCTTGTACTCGGCTATTTTCCTATCACGCTTCAGTGTGGGAATGAAGGTGGGCACGTTGTCTTTGTACCGGGGATCCAGCAGGGTGGCCACCCAGTAGTCAGCACACGTTAAAATGTAGGCAACTCTGCTGTCGTTGCGCAGGCACTGCAGCATGTAGTCGCTCATGTGTGCCAGGCTGCCCAGAGGTAAGGACAAGCTGTACTCTGTGGGAGTGGTATCATCCACGTCCTCCGTTTCCCCCCCCCCCAGCCACGCACCAGTGATGGGCCTGAGCTGCGTTGGTTGCTACCCCGCTGTGAACATGTTTCATCCTCATCCTTGTCCTCCAGTAGTGGGCCCTGGCTGGCCAAATTTGTACCTGGCCTCTGCTGTTGCAAAAGACTTCCCTCTGACCCACTTCTAAAAGACTGGCCTGAAAGTGTTAGAAATGACCCCTCTTCTTCCTCCTCCTCCTCCTCCTTCTCCTGGGCCACATCCTCTTCCATCATCGCCTTATGCGTTTTCTCAAGGAGACATAGAAGTGGTATTGTAACGCTGATAATGGCGTCATCGACACTGGCCATGTTGGTGGAGTACTCGAAACAGGGCACACAGCTCTTGCAAGAGACCAGTCATTGGTGGTGAAGTGGTGCTGTTCCGCAGTGCAACTCACCCGTGCATGCTGCTGCTGAAACTCCACTATGGCCTGCTGCTTGCACAGTCTCTCCAGCATGTGCAAGGGGGAGTTCAACCTGGTGGGAACATCGCATATGAGGCGGTGAGCGGGAAGGCCGAAGTTACACTGTAGAGCAGACAGCTGAGTGGTGGCAGGATAAGAACGCCGGAAGTGCGCACAGACGGCCCGCACTTTATGCAGCAGCTCTGACATATCGGGGTAGTTGTGAATGTATTTCTGCACCACAAAATTCAGCACATGCGCCAGGCAAGGGATGTGCGTCAAACCGGCTAGTCCCAGAGCTGCAATGAGATTTTGCCAATTATCGCACACCACCAGGCCGGACTTGAGGCTCATCGCAGCAACAACTCGTCGGTCTGTTGTTCTATACCCCGTCACAACTCCTGTGTGGTGTGGGGCCTGTCCCCCAAACACATGGGTTTCAGAACGTCCTGCTGACGTTTACCCAGGGCTGTGCTGAAGTTGGTGGTGAAGTTCTGTGGCTGACCGTATGAGCAGGTGGAAGAAGAGAAAGAGGAAGCAGAGTAGGAGGAGGAGGCTAAAGGAGGCAAAGAATGATGCGATCCTTGGTGGCTGAAGGACGTGTTCCAAACGGCTCTCTGCCTGGGACCCAGCCATCACTACATTTACCCAGTGTGCAGTTAGGGAGATATAGCGTCCCTGGCCGTGCTTACTGGTCCACGTATCTGTGGTTAGGTGGACCTTGCCACAGATGGTGTTGAGCAGTGCACACTTTGATTTTATCCGATACTTGGTTGTGCAGGGAAGGCACGGCTCTCTTGGAGAAGTAGTGGCGCCTGGGAACAACGTACTGTGGGACAGCCACCACCATCAGCTGTTTTGAAGCTGTCCGTGTCCACCAGCCTGAATGACAGAATTTCAAAAGCCAGTAGTTTAGAAATGCTGGCATTCAGGGCCAGGGATGGAGGGTGGCTAGGTGAGAATTCGCACTCTCCCTCCAAGGTTAGGGAGATGGAGAGCTGAATGCTGCCGTGTGACATGGTGGAGATGCTTGGTGACAGAGGTGGTGGTGTTGGTGGCACTTCCTCTTTTTGCTGGGCGGCAGGTGCCAACGTTCCTCCAGAGGCGGAGGAAGAGGCCGAGGCAGCAGCAGAAGAGGGAGTAGGAGGGGACTGAGCCCTTTCTTGGTTTTGAAGGTGCTTACTCCACTGCAGTTCATGCTTTGCATGTAGATGCCTGGTCATGCAGGTTGTGCTAAGGTTCAGAACGGTAATGCCTCGCTTCAGGCTCTGATGCAAACCACTCGGGTCTTGTCGTCAGCACATTGTTTAAAGAAGTGCCATGCCAGGGAACTCCTTGAAGCTCACTTTGGTGTGCTCGGTCCCTAGTGGCGGTGGCCAGCAGCAGGCAAACTCTCTTGGCGACGGCTGTTCTGCTTTTGCCCCTTGCTCCCTCTTTTGCTATGCTGTTGGCTCGGTCTCACCACTGCCTCTTCCTCTGAACTATGAAAGTCATTGGCACGACCTTCATTCCATGTGGGGTCTAGGACCTCATCGTCCACTGCATCATCTTCCACACAGTCTTCCTCCCTGACCTCCTGTTCGGTCTGCACACTGCAGAAAGACGCAGCAGTTGGCACCGGTGTTTCGTCATCATCAGAGCTGTGCTGACTCTGCTGAGGTGGTATCCTCATCAGGAAACATAAGTGGTTGTGCGTCAGTGCATTCTATGTCTTCCACCATTGGGGAAGGGCTAGGTGGATGCCCTTGGGAAACCCTGCCAGCAGATTTTTCAAACAGCATAAGAGACTGATGCATAACTTGAGACTCAGACAGGTTCCCTAATATGCACGGGGGTGATGTGACAGACTGAGGTGCTTGGTTTTCAGGTGCCACCTGTGCACTTTCTGCAGAAGACTGGGTGGGAGATAATGTTGTGAACATGCTGGATCCACTGTCGGCCACCCAATCGACTAGCGCCTGTACTTGCTCAGGCCTTACCATCCTTAGAATGGCATTAGGCCCGACCAAATATCGCTGTAGATTCTGGCGGCTACTGGGACCTGAGGTAGTTGGTTCACTAGGACGTGTAGCTGTGGCAGAACGGCCACGTCCTCTCCCAGCACCAGAGGGTGCACTAACACCACCACGACCATGTCCGCGTATCATATTAGATGTTTTCCTCATTGTTACCGTTCACCACAATAATGAAAAACTTATTTGGCCCAATGTATAGAGTTCAAATTAAGGCCTTTATTTACAGGCACCTAACACTATCTAGCTATATATTTATGTACCGTATTACACTAATACAGGCACAGCAGAAACCACAGATTTAGGGGAATATCAATTTTAGGCCTAGTATTTAGGCCCTGGCTGAAAGGTATCCTTTTACGGACAGAAATACACTTGGAGATGCACAATAGCGTGTGCAAATAGAGGATTTATTTTTCAGGCCTTGTATTTAGACGCTGACACGCTGAATGCAATATACCCTATTGCAGAGAGAATTGCACTTGGAGAGGAACAGCGGAAAGCACAGATGTTTTATTTCAGGGATTTTATTTAACCACAGAGAAAAATCTATCCTTTGACGGACAGTATTAAACTTAGCCAGCCACATCTGGAACACCAGATTTAGGGGATTGGTATTTTGGCAATTGAATTTCACCCCAGAAATAAAATCTATCCTTTTACGGATAGTGTTAGACTTGGCCAGCAACAGCTAAAACCACTGATTTAGGGCATTGTTATTTTGGCAATTGAATTTCACCCTAGAAAAAAATCTATCCTTTGACCGACAGTATTAAACTTAGCCAGCCACAGATGGAACACCAGATTTAAGGGATTGGTGTTTTGGCAATTTAATTTCACCCCTCAATAAAATATAGCAATTTCTATCCTGTGTTTCAAGGTGTGACAATAAGCACAACCCCTGATGTAGGATATTGCAAAAAAAAGCCTACTATTGAACCCAAAAATGTATGTTGAACTTGGTGGCAGCTCAAAACATGTGCTGATGCACCAAAAGATCACAAAATGGCCGCCGATCACCCCAGAAAAAAGTGACAGAAAAACGCTCTGGGCAGCCTAAAAACCAGTGAGCAATGAACTAACAGAAGTTGAATGATTCACAGATGTAGATCGAACACTGCATTAAGTGATTTTGCTGAGTCTTCCCTGCCTAATCTCGCCCTCACAGCAGCTGCATCCTATCCCTACACTAATCAGAGCAGAGTAACGGGCGGCGCTACGTGTCTCCAGCTTAAATAAAGGCTGGGTCACATGCTGCACTTGGCCAATCACAGCCATGCCATTAGTAGGCATGGCTGTGATGGCTTCTTAGGGCAAGAAGTAAAACGCTAGCTGATTGGCTGCTGTGCAGCCCTTCAGAAAGCGGAAAAAAATCACCGAACAACGGACCCAGACCCAAACTTTTTTCAAAATGTTCGGGTCCATGTCCCGAACACCCCAAAATTCGGTACAAACCCGAACTATACAGTTCGGGTTCGCTCAACTCTAATCAGGTACAAATTCAGCACATTCTCTATGTAAATATGTAGTCTGACTCTTGGTGAACTCTGCTGATATTTGAATTAGACACCAACACAGCTTGGTAAAACTCCACTATGCAGCAGAGGACTGGAAATAGGACTGCTGTGTCACGACGGCCCAACACATGGCTAGATAAACATTTAACTTACTTTTGGAATATTGCAAATTATGTTTTATGATATTGGGGGAGGAGGGGGTGGTCTGGGCAGCTGCTATACTGATTATTGTAATAAAACTACATTCATTCACAGTCATTATTGGACACAAAACATGTTATTTTTTTAAATATAATTAAAACTTTCTAGTAATCTAGAAATAGTATATATCTCATGTACAAGTCACATGTATTTTAAAACACTGTCTTGCCTACTAATTCCTTAAAGGGGTTGTACTTTATTTTATTTTTCTTTTGTATGTATCTAACTAATCAAATGTAAGGGGTTTACAATTCCCTTATCTGCAGTGGCTCCTCTCTCAGATTTGACTGAGGGTCACATGACCTGTGAAGTCAGCTTCTCTCACTACCCTGATTTGTGTACAAGCCTGAAGGAGCAGGTCTGTGTCTGTGCATGAGATGTCACTGTGCTGGCCACGCCCCCCTGCACTGGCCGAGCTGCTGCTTTCTGCCCTGTGTCTCCCCTCACAGGAAAGGTTAACCTCTTCTACCATCAGCAACACAAACTCGGGGCTGGAGGCTTTGCTGAGCAGCTGCTGGCAGTGAAGAGACAAATGCTCAGGATTAGTGATGAGCGAGCATGCTCGGCCGAGTATTGGTTCGGCTCGAGCATCGCTATGCTCGGCTTTACTCGGCCGAGCACCACGTGTTTTTGTCGCATTGCTCGAGTCTCCTCCCCACACGTTTAGCGCCTTGTAAGCAGCCAATCGAGGTCCAGGTAAGTAATTCCCCTCAGTGTAAGGCCATAGCAATATTAGCTGTAAGCCTTACACTGATTGGCTGGCCAGAACACGTGATATCATTTCATATAGGAGCTGAGGTCCGGAGCTCAGCTCATTCAGCGTCAGGGAGACCAGACAGTAGGCAGGGACAGATAGCGTTTGCTCTAAACTTACTAATTTCACTCCAAAAACCGTATTGAAAGACAGCAGTGCAGCACCTTTTCATTTTTTTTTTATTTTTTTTTTAAGAAGGGGGTTAATTCAGCACTATCGGGGACAGGCGTCACCAGGAAGGGACAGATAAGTGCAGGGTTTTAAAATCACTCTGTTTCTAAAAGACAGAAAGATTTCCAATTAGTGACATCTACAATAAGCCATCATTAAGCAGTGTGTTGGGCAGATATTATCAAAAGGGGCTTATTCACTACAATGTTCCTTGGTACTGAGATATGCACTGCACCATCATAAAGAAGTGTGTTGGGCAGACATTATTAAAAGGGGCGTATTCACAACAGTGTGCCTGGTACTGAGATATACACTGTACCATCAGATAAATTGTTTGTTCCAGGGAAATGAACCTAACTTGTGCCACATCTGTGTGTGCGTTCAATCCGCAACTCATATATTAATTACTCCAGCAGACAGTGATTGATATTTTGGCCATAGTTAACAAGTTATGGGCAAATCTGTGTGTGCATTTAGGCCGCAACCGTATATACAGTATTCCAACAGAGAATACATTTTTTTCTGGGGACAAATTTGTATCCAATATAAAACTACATCTGTATAAAGTGTGTTGTCAAAATTACATTATCTCTGGCCTAGTGTGAAAAATTGTATTTCTGTCTCCTGTAAATTACAGAAAGCAAATACAGTGTGTACTGTAAAAATTACATTATCTCTGGGCTAGTGTAGTGTCGAAAATCTGTATGTTTCTGTATCCAGTTCTGTCCTGCAACAGAAAACTGTGTCTTTAACGGACAGTAAAACAATCTGCGTCACATCTACAGACAAAACCATTAATATGAAGAAGTCGAGCAAAAAGGGAGGGGGAAGTGGACGTGATGCTGATTGTGCAAGCAGAGGTCATGGCCCTGGGCATGATGCTGATTGTGCAAGCAGAGGTCATGGCCCTGGGCATGATGCTGATTGTGCAAGCAGAGGTCATGGCCCTGGGCATGATGCTGATTTTGCAAGCAGAGGTCATGGCCCTGGGCATGATGCTGATGGTGCAAGAAGAGGCCATGGCCCTGGGCGTCATGCTGATGGTGCAAGCAGAGGCCGCGGCCCTGGGCGCAATGAAACTGTGCCTGCTGCCAGTGCACCAAAAAAATCCACCTTACCCAGCTTCATGTCCAACTTAGTTGGGCGGCGCAGGACAACACTGTCCAAGTCGGAACAGTGGGAACAAGTGGTTGGTTGGATTGCAGAAGGTAATGCTTCCAGTCGGTTAAGCACAACGCTCTCTTCCACGAAGTCCAGTCACTGTAGCCAAGAGTCTGGTCAACCGAATCCTTACTCTGATCCTCCTTCCTTCCACCATGTCTCGTCTGGGCAAACAAGTGATCCCACACTCGGATATTCACATGACCTCTTTTCATCACCAGTACTTGGTTTGGCTCTCTTGCCAAGCACGCTTGAAGAGGTACCTGAGATATTGTGCCCTGATTCCCAACCTCTTGAGCCTTCACAGTCTCAAGAAGATGACGGTGGTGAACCGCAATCATTCGATCATCAGGTGGATGATGATGAGACACAGTTGCCAATCACTGAGGTGGTGGTAAGGTCAAGTGAGGAGGATGAGCAGAGTGAAGAAGTGGAAGAGGAGATGGTGGATGATGAGGTCACTGACCCAACATGGTTAGGTGAAAAGCCGAGTGAGGACAGCAGTACAGAGGGGGAGGGATCCTTAGCACCGCAACAGTCTGGAGAAAGCAGTGGGGTGGTAAAAGGGAGACGTCGGCCCACACCAAACAGGCCCGCAACCGTTACACTAAGCACCCCATCATGTGTAAATCTACCTTGCCAAGGGGTAGGTGTTCCGCAGTATGGCGCTTTTGAGGAAAGTGCAGATGACAAAGGAGTGGTAGTTTGCAACCTGTGCCATACCAAAATGAATTGGGGTGTGAATAATGGCAACCTCACCACCACCACCAGCATGATCCGCCTCATGACATCCAAGCACCCTAATAAGTGGGCCGAACGGCTGGGTCCACACTTTGCGTCTGAGGGTACTTCCACTGCCTCCACTTCCCCTGTGTTACGCACTGCTGGCCAATCCCCTGTCGAAGGTGCAGGCCTGGATGCCCCTCGCCCTGCACCTGGACCTTCGCATGAACCGTCAGCAACAACATCCACTTCCCTGTCCCAGCGCAGCATCCAAATGTCTAACACAGGCATTTGAACGCAAGAGCAAATACCCACCCACAGGCCACATCACTAAGTGCGCAACTTTCGAAATTACTGGCCCTTGAAATGTTGCCATTTAGGCTTGTGGACACTGGGGCCATTTGCAGCCTGACGTCAGCGGCCGTCCCTCGGTACGCGGTCCCCAGCTGCCACTATTTTTCACGGTGTGCCGTGCCCGCCTTACACCAGCATGTATCCCAGAACATCACCCGTGCCCTGACCAACGCACTTACTGGGAAGGTCCACCTGACCATGGACACATGGACAAGTGTTGGTGGTCGGGGCGCTACATTTCCCTGACCGCACACTGGGAGTGAGTCGTACCATGGGATGGCGCAGGTGCTACCCACGCCCAGGATTGCAGGCCCTACATCCATCAGGCTCTCTGCCAGCAGCTATGTTACTGGCTCCAACCCCAACTTCTCCAACTCCTCCACTTCCACCTCAAACAGCAGTCAGCCATCAGTCGCTAGCAGGAAACAATGTAGCACTTCTGTGGGTAAGCGTCAACAGGCCATGCTGAAGCTGATCTGCTTAGGGGACAAACAGCACAACGCTGCTGAGCTGTGGCAGGGTATAAGGGACCAGACCGAGCTGTGGCTCTTGCCATTCAACCTACAAACAGGCATGGTTGTGTCTGATAATGGCCATAGTATGGTGGCGGCTTTGGAGCTCGGCAACCTAACACACATTCCATGTCTAGCCCACGTCTTAAACTTAGTGGTTCAGCATTTTATCAAAACCTACCCCAATTTGCAGGAGCTACTAGAGAAGGCGCGCCGCTTGTGTGCCCATTTCTGAAAGTCGTCCACAGCTTCAGCCGGTCTCTCAACGCTGCAGCAGCGCTTACGGCTTCCAGCTCACCAACTGTTGTGCGACGTGAGCACACGGTGGAACTCTACGTCCTACATGTTGGCCAGGCTTTGTGAGCAGCAGAGGGCAGCTGTGGAATACCAGCTGCAACATGGTCGTCGCCATTCCAGTCAACTGCCACTATTTACAAGCGCGGAGTGGGCAATAATGTCAGACCTATGTGAGGTTTTAAAAAACTAACGCTATTATCAGTGTAACCATCCCACTGCTGAGTCTACTCAAATGATCCCTGCTAACAATTAAGGAGGATGCTTTAAATGTGGCAGACGAGGTATTGGGGCCGGCGATGACACAGGGTGATAGCCAGAGCTCTCCCAGTTCGTCTTCTCAGCGCGAATTGGGCCATGAAGAGGAGGAGGAGCAGGAGCTGGAGACATTTGCCTCTGCTACAGAGGATAGTACCCATGGAACTTTAATTCCATCTGTTCAGCGTGGATGGGCAGAAGAGGAGGAGGAGGGTATGGAGAGTCATCTTGAAGTTGACATCGACGTCTTGCCCGTTGGTACTCTGGCACACATGGCTGACTTCATGTTAGGCTGCCTTTCCCGCGACCCTTGCGTTATACGCATTTTAGGTAACACAGATTACTGGGTGTTCAACCTTCTCGACCCCCGCTACAAAGAGCTTATCATCTCTCATTCCTGGGGTGGAGAGAACGAGTAAAACTGTGCAATACCAGAAGGTGCTTGTTGAAAAATTGCTCCAAAATTTTTCATCTGACAATACAGCCGCCAGAGTTCGTACTTCCTTAGGCAACCGAGGAAGGGAGACAAGGGGAACACACAGTAGTTCCAACAGAGCCAGGTCAACACTTTCCAAGGCATGAGACACTTTTATGACACCCCGCCAGCAACCTTACCCTAAAGCACGGCCTAGCGCTACAAGGATGGAAAAGTTTTGGAAGATGGTGAAGGAATATATTGCAGACCGTGTCGGCGTCCTAAATGATTCCTCAGTGCCTTACAACTACTGGGTGTCCAAGCTGGACATGTGGCACGAACTTGCGTTCTACGGCTTGGAGGTGTTGGCCTGCCCTGCCAACAGCGTATTGTCTGAGCGTGTATTTAGTGCTGCTGGTGGCATTATAATGGATAAGCATATCGGCTTGTCCACTGACAATGCTGAAAGGCTGACTCAGATAAAAATGAACAAGACATGGATTGCCCCTGACTTCCTCAATCCATTAGAGGAAAGCAGAGCTGTGGGGAACAAAAATGTAATTTAAATGTATGCTTTATAATGTGCTCAATCCACATGATTCAGATGCACCCTTTTCACCGCAAACAAAGGGTATATATTTAAATCTTGTTTTCTTATCCGTCTCCTCTTCCATAAAGAATATTTATATCCTCACTATGTTTTGTAGGGTTAGCTCGGCTTCAGGCCCTCACCTCCAATGCTTTATATGGTCTGCTCACCTGTAGGCCATCACTGCAATGTTTTATAGGGTTCGCTCACCTTCAGGCCCTCAACTATGATGTTTTAGAGAGTAACCAGCAGGCCCTTGCTTCAAATGTTTTTGAGGGTCACCAGCAGGCCATTAATGATGATTTTTCAAGGGTGTGTATGATTCCCTCCTTTATGTATAATAAACGGTGTATTGGAGTGCCTGTTCCTTGTAATTTTTGCCAGCCGTTTCACTTAGTACATAGGCTTTATGAGTGTAGCAGTGTACCTGAACAATTGCAGCACCATGTAAATGAGGCCCTCCTTTATGTGATATACAGGCTGTAACGGAGTGCTTCTTCCTTGTAATTTTTGCCAGAATTTGCACTGTATATACAATTGAATATACAGGAAAGAATCTTTCCTAACAATTTTACCTCTAAAAATGTGTATCTTTTTTTGAATGGGCGGGATTTTGTCGTTATGTAAAAGTGACGGACAACAATATCGCTATGTGTTCGGACAAAGTACTCAAACACCCGAACACTTTGGTGCTCGCTCATCACTAATCCCAATTCTGCTATCATACATTTACCGCTGTGCTGCAAGGTTATTTTTAGTTATAGTTAGTGATTTTTTTTCCCCCTTAGTTTTATATTTTTATGTAGTAAGGTAGTAATATTACTTGTTAATATAAGCTAGTGAGCAGGTACAAAGCCCTATTGTTATGTGTCAAAGTACCACTAGGCCACATTTCTGAGTGGTTAACTCAGGACAAGTGTACTGCACACTGGAAATCTATTAGGAGAGGTCTGTCACAACCTTTCTTTGTATTCACCATTGGATGTTGGCTATCTTGTGGATGGGAGCTGGCCAATGTTGAGCTTACCCATTAATTACAGGCTAAATGAATGTGGTCTTTTGATTTGTATGTGGTCTGTCAGTATAGGTCTTTTTATCACTGTTCAGTAATGTTTTAGTTTTTATTCACTTAGCTGTAGTTAAGCCTATTTCATTCCAATATCTTAGAATTCACTGTAAAGCAATGACATATTGAACTAACCCTTTAATAAACCTAATACATTGCACAGGAAAACAACTATATGGTTCCTCAAATATATGGTTCCTACCTGCACATAACATCTAAACTAGTATAAATTGGTACAATTTGGACCATAACATTATTTTTATTACAGGAAACTACCAATAATGTTTTATCACATATTAACAGTCAATGTCTGAATATTGTTAGATATATATATATATATATATATATATATATATTCTATGTAAGCAAACAGGTGGATGGTTTTCTGGAAATAATTTTTTTTTAAGTCACTCCATGTATTCTACTTGTTGTCCTGGCTGTTTAATTTCCTCCTTTGCTTAGACATCTACCGTAGCATCAGCCTCACTTGACTTTTTCAGTCAGACAATTCAATGCAGTCAGATAGGGAAGGATTAAGTCACTCAGTTTGGGAATGATACTTTACATTTATAAGTGCAATGCTCTTCTCCGGGCATCTCTATCTGTCTATCAAGAGAACAGTAGAGCTATCATACTGTACTCCTATTTCTACAAATCTACTATTACACTAACAGATAATATCCACAAACAGAAGTAAACAAACAATGGTTTGCCTATGTGCATAGGAGGTTTATCTTTCTGTGCTGGCTGCAACAGAAGGCAATGTTTTGTATGTAATTTTCAATGCTATAACATTGCCAAAATGAAAATAAATCTTTAGAATATTGTTTCACCATGAATGTTGAGTTAAAAAAATGACCCTTTCTGTTGGAATTGTCCATTTAAGACAACTTTTGTTCTGATTGTCTTACTATGAATATTGTGTTTCAAAAATGCCCCTTTCTGATTTAAGTGTCCATTTAAAATGATTTTTGTTCTAAGTCGTTAAAAAAACCCAATAATGCATAAATAGATACACATGAAAAAATTGATCTTTCACACAATGAAATATATGTCGATCTTTGGCCAGCCAAGAAGTTGGGACATATGAGCTTTGTATCATGTTCTGAATTCTTTAAAAAAATCTAAAGTTTTTTAAGACAAACAGTAAAGTGTTTTTAATACACTATATATCATGCATATTTATGCATTACCTTTTTTGTGTAGCTGACTTATTTAGAGAACTGATAATGTTATCATATCAACAATGTGATTACAACAAGAGCTTAAAAATAATTTTGGAAATTCAGTTGATTGTCATGATTCCTGACAGGAGTAGAATTGTATTATATGCCTGACAGAACATCCCACTGAGACAGATAGATTTAACAGCATGTGGCAGTTGGAACATCCATTCTTCAAGTGTCTTTACAGGCATATTTAAGATTTTATTATCCGCATAAATAACATTTTCATTTTTTTTTTTAAATCAGATAATTTTTATTAAAGATTTTCCAACACAGCATATAGTGTGATACCCAACAATCCCAGCTTTATCACAGAATTAAAGGACCATTAATAAATCTGACTGAGCCAAAAGTGACTTTGGACTTATGTGAAATTGGAGTAAGATGGAAGTGTAATGATAAATGTGGCCCATAGAGTGGACTCAGCATGCATGTTGGTACCTGCATCCCTGGATTTAATGGAGGCCGTTATGGCACCAAAAATGGTAAAAAGCAGAGTGGACCCAGCATTAGAGATGAGCAAACTTAAAAAAAAAGTTCGGTGTTCGGGTTGTGGTAATCGCTGCATCCCGTTATGGATTCCACTACCGCGGACTATCGCGGCATATGGAATCCATAAGGGGCGGCTTCCACCAACCCGAACTGTTGAACAGCCGAAGGACCTGGGGTGACGTCACCGTCATGTGATCAGTGCAGGGGGTGTGGCTCAGCACAGGATCAAATCCAGTGCTGAGCCATGCCCCCTGCACTGATCACATGACGGTGACGTCACCCTAGGTCTTTCGGCTGTTCAACAGTTCGGGTTGGTGGAAGCCGCCCCTTATGGATTCCATATGCCGCAATAGTCCGCGGTAGTAGAATCCATAACGGGATGCGCCGATTACCACAACCCGAACGCCGAACTTTTTTTTAAAGTTCGCTCATCTCTACCCAGCATGCATGTGGAACATGCACTCCCTGAATTTTAGGGTGGCCATTAAGGCACATAACAGGTAGTATTTAGTGTTAGGTTCTCGTCTTATAGAGATCGCCTTGATGTTTGGCAGATGGGCCCAAATAATTTAGTACAAAATGTATTTGACAAGGATCTCAAAGTAGCAAAAAAAGCGTAGCATTAGCACCAGAATGTTTTCTATAATTATGGCATCATTCTACTTTATTTGTGTTTTTTATTTGTGCTGTTGCATTGTCTTTTTTTTCTTTACTAGTACAGGTAGTATAGAATAGTTTTCTCATGCAGTGATGCCCATGATACATAGTAACATAGTATATAAGACCGAAAAAAGACATTTGTCCATCCAGTTCGACCCAGTTCGGCCTGTTTCCTACAAGTTGATCCAGAGGAAGGCAAAAAAAACCTGTAAGGCATCGTTTTCTCATGCGGTGATGCCCATGATGTTTACTTTTTTCATTGCTCATTTTTATTTTGGGGAAAGGGAGGGGATTTGAATTTTTTAAAATTTATTTACCTTTTTAAAATGGAACTTGAACATGCAATTAATAGATTGATTCTTTTGTAGACTTTAATGCATTAGCTTTAGAGTCTATAAGAATTACACTATGTTCCTATAAAGCCCTGCCACAGGCAGGGTCTCCATAAGAAGATATTTAAAGCAGCCTCATTCATGAGGACCGAGGCTGCCATACACATAGAACCTAGCTCCCCCAATTCCCATTAGGGGAAGCAGTTTTAGACTGGCATGGTATCCCCGGGAGGTTGTTTAACTCCTAGATGCAGTGTTTACATTTGACTGCAACATCTGATGGGTTAAATGCCTGCAATTGACATGATCGTTAATCGTAGACATTAGCCCCAATTATCTTTTGTTTAAAACAGCAGGCACCTGATGGTGGGTCTCTAAAGATGGAAAACGCTCACAAGCACCGTGGTTGTCATCTTTAAAGAGGCCCCCCCCCACAGTTCCGTATAGGTACAGCACTGGGCAGGAAGGACTTAATGTTTATTCAAGAATGGATGTGTGCTTGATATTTAATATGTATAACTATGTATAAATATATATACATATATTTATTATTTCATTTGTATATAACATACTAGACCCTCTTATGGCTTTTAGAGTTTTTTTAAGCTGATTTTGACATGAGAACCACATTGAAATTAAAGTGGAAAATACTTCAAACTAGAAGAGTGCACAGTTCAGAAACACAATGTTATAAGGATTGCTGATGGTGGATTTTCACAACCTCATAGAGCCCTGGAGCTTCTGGTTGCATTCAATCTCTAGCAGGAAATTGAATCTTATTCATCTCTTATGTGCTAGTTCCATCTTCTGCATCCTTCTCCTGGAGACAGTTTTCCAGACCCCTGCTCTGAGCTCCCTTGTCACTCCCTCAGCCAACTGGCACTCCAAGACTGTGGTGTTACCCTCCATGGAGGCATCACTTGTCAGCCTGACATTTCACATCATCCCGTCCAACAGGATGAGTTGGAGATACTCCTTATACTGTTTCTGCTTCCAAGTTGTGTGACAATTTCTAACGTTTGCCACTACTGTAGGTGTCCAAGAAGCCACCAACATCAAAAGTAGTTAGTTTGGTCAGCTGTTACAACATTACTAGTACAGTACTTTAACCTGGCAAACCATTTTAAGATTGCAGATTAGGTAAATTACCATGCTGTCTTAACTTTGATTCTGTCATGTGCACTACAATGTTTTAGTAATGAAAGTTACTGTTACGACACAATTTGATTTTAATCAGGTAAGCTGCTATGAGACCATAACTATGTTTCTTTAATGTGAGCTACTATAACCTCACAAAAAAAACTTGAGTAGCTTTGACATCAAAAATGTGTTTCCATTAGATAAACTTTAGAGACATCACATTTGGGTCTCCAGTCAGGTCAGGTGTTGTGACTAGAGATGAGCGAATCGAAGCTGACGAAGTGGAATTTGTTTAAAATTTCAGGAAAATTTTGATTCGCAACAAATGCAATTTTCCTCGCACTTCGTGGTAACGCATCGCAATTTTCATAAAATGGCAGCTACATGTGTGAGGAATGAGGACATGGTGCAAGGAACTCTGGGAAGGCAGGATCACCCAGATTGACATGCCTTAATGCAGCCAATCAGCAGCCAGCCAGCCCTCCGATGTCACAGCCTTATAAATATGTCGGCCATCTTATAGTCAGATATTTTCCAGCATTCAGAGTGCAGGGACAGATCTATGAAGGCACTAGGGACAGCAAGTGGAAAAACGATTGTTGAAAAAAAGACAGAAAAAACCATTTATAAGTGCAGGGAAAGAATAGGGAGTAGTGGGGCACTTTTTTCTGTGAACTATCCCTGTGCTGAATATCTGACAGGAAAAATCTATTCATTAAATCCATCTGTTAGATTCTAGGGGACAAATTCTCTTTTTTTGGCGGTCAAGTACCCTTGCGGCCTGCATTGTATACCTGGCAGTAAAAATAATTCAATTACATTAGTCTGCGACATTTGTGACCTTAAGCGATTTCTTCTCTTTCTGACACCAGCACTGCATATCTAACAGTCAAATAAAACCAGTAAATACTGCTGTTACATTGTTGGTTGAAAAATTCCCATTTTTTTGTGCTAGAAAGTAAATTTTTTGGCATGCGCTGCATTTCTAACAGTCCAGTAAAACTGTTAAATACTGCAGTTACATTGTTTGGAAAAAGCACACTTTTTGTGCTAGATAGTACATTTGCAGCCTGCGCTGCATTTCTGAAAGTGAAATAAATACACTTAAATCCATCTGTTTCATTGTGTGTGAAAAAAGCACCTTTTTTTGGGTCATAAAGTACCTTTGCGGCCAGCACTGCATAGCAGACAGGGCAATAATTTTAAAAAATTCGTCTGTTCCATTGTTCAGTGACATTAACCCATTTTTGGCTTTTTTATACCCCTGCTCTACATAGCAGACAGGGTAATAATTTTCTAAAATTTGTATGTTCCATTGTTGGGTAACGTTAACCCATTTTTGCCTTTAAAAAAAACCCTGCTCTGCATAGGTGACAGGGAAAATTTTTTTTTGCAATTGGTCTATTAAATTGGTGGTTGACATTGAACCATTTTTGCAGTATGCAAACCCATGCTCTGCATATGTGACATGGACCTACATTTCTAAAAATCTGTTCCATTGGTGGGTAACATTAACCCAGTTTTGCCATGAATAAACCCCTGCTTGGCATAGGTTACAGGAACCTAAATTTATTAAAAACACCTGCTACATTCTTGGGTGACATAAACCCATGTTTTGCCGAATACAAACCTCTGCTCTGCTTAGGTGACAAGGAGCTAAATTTCTAAAAATCGTCTGTTGCATTCTTGGGTGACATCTTACCATTTTTGCCGTATACAAAGCCCTGCTCTGAATAGGTGACAGGGACCTAAATTTCAAAATTTCGTCCGTTCCATTGGTGGTTGACATTAACCCATTTTTGCCGGTGAAAATTGCTCTGCATTGCTGACAGGGAACTAAATTTAGTAAAAATGTCTGTTACTTCGGTGGGTGACCGCAAAAAATGAGGAGTGCGTCAAATAAGGGACGTGGCTTGGTCGTTGTGTTGGTGGAGCTCCTGTTGTGGGGAGAGGGCATAGTCTACATGCACAAATGAAACCCCTTCCTCAGGTGCGCGTAGATGACAGAGCCTTCAGCGTTATTTAGTAGGCCCGAATGCCGCTCTACGAATGGTGAGGCCAGAACAAATAAAGTTGCTAGTAGATTGGGTGGCTGACAGTGCCTCCAGTACCTTTACATTTTCTCCCACCCTGTACACTGCTGAAAGGTCAGAGTTGGCACCTGCAGGCCATGGGCATCTATCTTGCACCTAACCCCTTTGCAAATCAGCCAAACAGTCTGAGCCCCAAGTCATGCAGCAGTCTCTTATGATTTTTGATGACTCTACTAGCAGGGTTTCCCAGGGCCCTCCAACTAGCTCTGCCCCAGAAGTGGAAGAGATTGAATGTTTGAGGATGAGGACATGGGAAGACCACTGCAGCACGTCTCTGATGACGAAACACAGGTGCCAACTGCTGCTGCTTTCTGCAGTGTGCAAACCAACAAGGAGGGCATGGGTGAAGACTGGGTGGAAGATGATGTGGAGGACGATGAGGTCCTAGACCCCACATCTAATCAAGGTCATGCGAGTGCATTCACCTCTGGAGTGACACCCCACAAACAGAGGATTTGTCAGCAATGCCACCACATCAGCCACCTTCAACAAGCAGCACCACATGTCAGCATTCAGCTGTCCATCTTCCAAACACTCGAGCGAAAGAGGAAGTACCCACTACCCACCCACGATCCCTGGCCCTGAATGCCAGCATTTCAAAATTTCAAAATGCGCTGCAGTTATCTGTTCAAAAGCCTTTAGTGGCGTATTTCAGTTGAAAAAGAAAAATATATTCAGCGCTCACTGTTGCAGTTATATCTTGAAAAACCTTTAGTGACGTATATCAGCAGAAAAAGAAATATACATTCGCCATTCGCTGCTGCACTTATATCTTGAAAAACCTTTATTGATGTATATCAGTAGAAAACTAAAAATACATTCGCCATTTGTTGCTGCACCTATATGTAGACAAAACTATATTGACGTATATCGGTACAAAAAATATACATTCACCATTCGCTGCTGCACTTATACGTCACTAAAGGTTTTTTAAGATATATCAGCAGAAAAAGAAATCTACATTCGCCATTCACTGCTGCACTTATATCTTGAAATACCTTTATTGACATATATCAGTAGAAAATTAAAAATACATTCAGCCTTCAGCGCTGCAGTGATATGTGGGAAAGTCCTTTTTGCGGTATGGACCGAATTACGTCGTGGTGAAATTTTGAATTTGTTTCACACACTGCGCGCTTACGTGACGACTAGTGATGAGCGAGCATGCTCGGCCGAATACCAATTCGGTTCAAGCATTGCTGTGCTTGGCACATGGCGGTACTCGGCCGAATAACACATGTGCTCGAGCACAATGCTCGAGTCTCCTCCCCGCACGTTTGGCATCTGCTAAGAAGCCAATAAACGTGCAGGTAAGTAATGCCCTACACTGTAATGCCGTAGCCAAATAAGCTTCTGGCATTACAGTGATTGGCTGGCCTGAACGCATCATCGGATGTTATATAGCCCCCGATGACACGTGCTCGGATCAGTCATAGTCAGGGAGAGCAGAGAGTAGGAAGGGAGTGAAATTCACAGTTCTTATTCTAAGAAAGCTTTTCAAAGACCCAAAAGGCCTTTTAAGGACTATGGTGTGTGTGTGTTTGATAGCAGCAATATATTTTTACCTGCGCTAAATTGATCAGTCTCAGGGACAACCTTGCAAAGGAAGGGACAGAGAGTGCAGGGAGAGAAATTTGCTACCAAAAGGTTTTCAAAGACTCCAAAGTCCTTTTAAGGACTACTGTGTGTGTGTTTGACAGCAGCAAGATATTTTTTTTTAATACCTATTAGTGACATATACTGTACATCAAGCTCGGATTGTCTTTTTGCGTAAATTCCAATAATCGGCACCACATTTATTGTCTATAGGGTGTGTGTTTAATACACATTCGTGACATATATAGTACTCCATCCAAAAACTGTTTCTTTAGCTTAAATAATCTGGGCCTAATCTAATGTCTGTAGTGTCTGGCTTTCTGTGACAAATAGTGCACTACATCCGAAAACAGTGTTTTGTAGCTTAAATTGAAATAATCTGGGCCTAATCTAGTGTCCATAGTGTGTGGCTTTCTGTGACAATGTTACGACCAGAGGATCTGGATCCTCTGTGTCAGCTGATAGAGGACTAGGAATTAGCCCAATATTGCTGACTGCTGACTCTGTCAGGACACTGGTGTTTGCATCAGTCACCCAGAACGCAGCTAACTGCAGCAGCGTAAACAGAGTCCAACATAGGCGGAGTAAAGGAACAGATGACCTTTACTGTCAGACGGTATACAAAAGTCACTTGAAATAAAGGCAAAACAAAGTGCAGAGTAATGCAGTGTGCAGAATAAAGCAGTCTCGTTGTCAGGCAGTACAGGGTCAGGAATCCAGGTAGACTTACAGGAGGCAATGGGCAGATGCGTAGTCAAATGATGCAGTAGTCGATAATCCAGGTGATCCAACAAACAGACGGCAGGCAGATACGTAGTCAATCTGAGCAGAAGTCAATAGTCCAGGCAATCCAGCAAGGAGACAGTAGTCAGTCAGGGTCAAACAAAGCAGAGGTCAGAATCCAGGAAATCCAATAAACAGACACAATGGGAAGCTTCAGCGGGAGTCAAGAGGTACAACAACCAAGCTTGGGCACTTCCTCCTAAGTGAAGCTGCCCTAAATACTCAAAGCTCCGCCCCTACGGGTGGGGATGATAATCAGGACCCAGCTGCTTATTCCCTATAAGACAGGGAGAAGACAGTGGCAATCCAGGACTTGTTCATTTTTATAAAAGGCGACGTGTCAGCATTTTCAGTTGACAGATGGATGCGCTTATGTTTTTATGCCCTCAGCAGCACTAAATACCCGCTCTGACAAAAACGCTGGTGGCAGGGAAGGCCAGCACCTCTGAGGCATAGAGTGCCAGTTTGTGCCACGTGTCCAGCATGGACACCCAATAGTTGTAAGGCACAGAGGGATCACTGAGGACGCTGACACGGTTTGCTATGTACTCCTTCACCATCTTCCAAAAAATGTCCTGCCTTGTGACACTAGGCCGCAAATCAGGGTGAGGGTGCTGGCAGGGTGTCATGAAACTGTCCCAGGCCTTGGAGAGTGTTGTCCTGCCTCTGTTGGAAATGTGTTCTGTGTGTTCTCCACAACTCCCCTCCTGGGTTTCCCAAGGAACTACGTACTCTGCTGCCAGCGTTGGCAGCTGTAAATTTTTCCGCAATGACATTCTGTTATTGCACCATTTTGCTAGACCTTCCACCACAGGAATGAGAGATGAGAAGTTCTTTGAGCGGGGTTCGAGAAGGGTGGACAACCAATCTGTGTTGGCCAAAATGCAAATAATGCGAGGGTCACTGGAAAGGCAGCATAACATAAAGTCAGCCGTGTATAAGAGTCCCAACAGACAAGACTTTGTCCTCATCAGGAGGATGACTCTCAATCTCCTTATCCTCTTTCTCTTCTGCCCATTTATGCTGAACAGATGGAATAATCCTGCTATGGTTACTACCCTCTGTAGCGGAGGCAACCATCTCTTGCTCCTCCTCCTCATCATCATCATCCAATTAACACTGAGAAGACGAAATGAGGGTGGTCTGGCTATCACTCAGTGTACTGTCTTCCCCCATTTCCACCTCTTCCACATGTAAAGCATCCACCTTCATTGTTAGCAGCCTGCGTTTCAGTAGACGCAGAAGTGGGATGGCTACGCTGATAATAGCGGCATCGGCACTCACCATCTGTGTTTATTCCTCAAAGTTATGTAAAACCTCACAGAGGTCAGACATACACGACCATGTTGCAGCTGGTATTCCACTACTGCCTTCTGCTGCTCACAAATCCTGCCCAACATGAGTAATGTGGAATTCCAGCACGTGCTCACGTCGCACAACAGTTGGTTAGCTGGCAAATGCATGTGCTGCTGCAGCGTTGATAAAACGATGGCAGCTATAGATGACTTTTTGAAATGGCCACACACATGGTGCAACTTCACCAGTAGCTCAGGCAAATTGGGTATGTTTGGAGAAAGTTGGGTACACGTGGGCTAGGCATGGTATGGACGGATCCTGGACATTAAGGAGGGATCCACATGGCCATATCAGCATTTATCCCATGTAAACGTTTGCCTTCTTCACTGGGCAGAGATTGTTTTCTGCCCAGTGATTAAGATTCTATTGGGACAGGTTTTGGAGGGAAAATTTCCCGCCCTTTTGCTGTGGTCACTGGGCAGAGTTGTCATTCTGCCCGGTGATAGCCCTGATTGGCTGAGGGCTGGGCCTGTTGTGTTCTAGGGTTTCGGGTAGGAATACCCAGACCCTGGTAACAGGTGCCTGATTGGTGCAGAAGTTCAGTAGTGGGGCTCTAAGTGTCTTGGCTTCTTGAGCTGGCTTGCCTGTTGTCTGCAACAGCCTGTGGAGCCTGGATCTGTGTGCACCGCCCCTCCCCCCTATTGAAAGAATAATGGTTTTTGGCCTGTTTGGGTGGTTTTACATAGGTCATCCTGTGTATAGGATGGACTCTGAAGTTAATTATTATCATGGTTTGAGTCTGAGTTTGACTAGGCTGTAAAATATGTTATGGTTATTTGGATATTTATGAGTTGATTAACAGGCCAAGCCATTGGTTTACCTCCACTCTCGTGTGTTATGTTTTTATTTATATTAATGTATAAGTTTGGGATGTTTGTTGTGCATGGGAAATATATGCTGTATGATGTATGCTGATATGCTGTATGATGCGTATCATGTGTGTGAGCTTGCGAAGCTCCAAAGCTGCCAAGTTACGGCCATTATCATTACCTGGTTTTAGGTTGAGTGGCGAGAGCCACAGCTCAGTCTGGTCCCTTATACCCTGCCACAGCTCTGCGACGGTTTGCTGTTTGTCACCTAAGCAAATGAGTTTCAGCAAGGCCTGTTGCCACTTCCCCACTGAAAATAGTGGCTGCTGGGGACTGAGTAACGAGGGATGTCCGCCGTCATGAGGCTGAGGAAAGCTTCTGTGTCCACAGGCCTAAATGGCAACATTTCCAGGATCTGTACATAGGCCTATTTGGTGTGGCCAACCTTCTCCCTTTTGCCATCCCACAGCCTCTTCCAGCCTGTTGAGATCCTGTGGATTCCTCCCCCTCTGTACTGTCCTCGTTTGGCTTGCCACCTTCCCAGGTTGAGTCAGTGATGTCATCGTCCACCACCCCTCTTACTCTTCCTCACTCTGGTCATCCTCCTGACTTGTGTTGACCTAACAAGACCCTCACTTATTGACAACTGTGTCTCATCCGCATCATTCATCTTGTGAAACACTAATTGCCATTCTCCACCGTCCTCTTCTTCTGATTGTGGATGCTGAAGAGTTTGGGAATCCGTGCACAAGATCTCCTCATGTCCCTCTTCAGGGCGGGTAAGCTCACCTGCAGGCCATCACCTACAATATTTTAGAGGGTCAGTTCCCCTGTAGGCACTCAACTACAATATTTTACAGGGTCAGCTCAGCAGCAGGTACTTGCCCATCATTTTTTGCAATGCTCAGCAGCAGGCCCTCTCCCCAAATGTTCTAGATGGTCAGATCAGCAGCAGGCCCTTTCCCCTAATGTTTTAGATGGTCAGATCAGCTGCAGACACTCGCCCGTAATGTTTTAGATGGTCAGATCATCAGCAGGACCTTGCTCCTAATGTTTTGGAGGGTCACCAGCAGGCCAAGGGTGTGTATTATGCCCTCCTTTTATGAGTAACAAAGGTTGTTTTGGAGTGCCGGTTCCTTGTAATTTTTGGCAGCCCTTTCACTTAGTACATAGGCTTTGAGTATAGGAGTCCCACTACCTGAACAATTGTACCACAATGTTAATGAGGCCCTCCTTTATGTGATATACAGGCAGTTTCGGAGTTCCTCTTCCATGTAATTTTTGGCAGCAGTTGCACTTTATATACAATTGAATATACAGGAAAGAATAACAATTTTTCCTGTATTTTTGTCTGTAAAAGTGGCGTACAACTCGGACAACATGGTTCCCAGCAGTGACCTGGGAGTCCAAGATGCATCCAGATATCGTCCCCATGCTGTTCCCGATCCATTTCGGTGGTGTTTCTGTCACTTTCTTAACCTTTTCCAATTAACCAGGCATCCTCCCCTCTTCAGAGCAGGGCGTGCCTGGTTGTCTCCCATTGACTTCCATTATACTCGGGTGTTCGGCCGAGCACACGAACATAGCGATGTATTCGGCCCGAGCACCCAAATACTTTGGTGCTCGATCATCACTAGTGACGACGTCCATAAGAGCGGCGCACCAATACAGGTGAATACACTATGCACTAACCCTGCACAAAAATGCTAACTAATTCACACCAACCCGCATCTATCTGCGGTATTGCTTACTGGACACTACGGGCACTTCTGCAGCACAAAAATCGCACGAGGACCGCGTCTCGCTATTACAGCATGGACCTACTTTCTCCGCTAAGTCTCGTTCGCCTCAGGCGCCGGAGTTTTTTTGAAACTGACAGCTTATAACCCCCTGTTGAAAAGCCTTTAGTGGAGAATATACGTGGAAAAAGAAAAATATACATTGGCTTTCACTGATCCATTTATATGTGGTAAAACCTTTTGTTCAGCGCTCTAGTAATATGCAGTAAAATATTTATTGCCTTAATTCGGTGGAAAAAAATTGTATTTAGCTTTCAGCGCTGCAGTTATATGTGGTAAAATCTTTTGGGACTAATTTCGGTGGAAAAACTAATTTTATTCAGCGTTCAGCGCTGCGGTTATATATGGTAAAATCTTTGGTGACGTATCTTGATTAACTACACAACTCTTCCAGGCTCAAAGCTATCTTGATGCTTTGTCTTCTCATTCTTTGTAGCTACTAGAGGCTTGTTCATGCCAGGCAGGTTCTCCCAGAAGTATCTTGGTCAATCGACACTCTGTCATTGTGACAATCGATGGCCTCCTCATGCTGCTGCCTCCAGACTCGGTCATTGTGCCGCTTTGTCGTCTCCTCATGCTGCCACCACATGCAGACTCGGTCATTATGCCACTCTCTGGTCTCCTCATGCTGCTGTTACCTCCAGACTCTGTCATTGTCCTGCTCTGTGGCTACTCATGCTGTTGCCACCTCTAGACTCGGTCATTGTACCACTATATATGCGCAGTTAACTTTTGCAGTTATTTGCACTAAAAGCGTTTAGTGGCCTATTTCAGTGCAAAAAGAGAAATATATACGCAGTTCAATTCTGCAGTTATATGTGGTGAAAGCGTTTAGTGGCCTATTTGAGTAAAAAAAAAAATATTATATTTGCCGCTTTTAGGGGTGTTTAAATTTCATTTGTATTTATTTAGTTCATCTAATAGTATGTCTGACAGAGAAGTGCCTAAATGTTTCTGGCACAGGCAGAGATCGCAGCAGAATTAGGGGTGTGTGGCAGCAGGAGTCACAGCGAGAGGCCTGAGCTCCCGGTGTTATCTAGCGGTTGTGTCTTGACCAGCAACCCAGCGGTTCTTGATTGGTTAACTGGGTCATCTACTTTATCCCAAGTGACATCAGACATCCCCAGCCAACAGTCGTGGGTTTGTCAGACACAATCCTTAGTTGGCATGGTCTGGGGTATGCAGGGCAAGGCGGTGTCACGCTGTTCTGCACCTTGTTTGCCTGGGCAAATGGAGTCACACAGGGGAAGAACTGCTCCGTGTCCTTCGTCAAGAAATCGAATCCTGGCTTTCTCCGCGATAATTCAAAATCGGAACCATGGTGACCGACAATGGGAAGAACATTGTGTCTGCGCTGCATCAAGGAGGGCTGAACCATGCACCCTTCATGGCACACATGTTTAATCTTGTTGTCAAGCGGTTCCTGAAGTCTTCCACCCATCTGCAAGACATCCTAAAAATGGGCAGGAAACTTTGCATGCACTTCAGCCACTCGTACACCGCAAATCACACCCTCCATGAGCTGCAGAGGCAGAACGGGATCCCCCAAGACTGATATGCGACGTTTCCACCCGTTGGAATTCCACCCTCCATGTGTTATACTGACTATACGAATAGAGAAAGGCCATAATCAATTTCTTGATGATCCAAGCGGACAGGAGTACTCCCCTGTGTAACTTTGATTCAGCCAGTAGCAGCTCATGTGGGACACCTGCCGTTTGCTCAGGCTCTTTGTGGATGCCACATTATTTGTCAGTCGCCAAGACTACAGGATGAACAATGTCATTCCACATCTTCATGTTCTGGAACAGATGCTGGTAAATCTGGGGACAGGAGACGTGACGCCTAGATCTCATGGCTACATGAGTCCTGTGGGGGCTGAACTGGAAGAGGAGGAGGAGGACATTGAAGCACAAGCAATGTGTAGCAAAACTGGTAGGTGACAGGAGAGGAGGAGCAGGAGCAGTCAGAGGAGCTACAGGGCGATGAAGAAGATGAGGCAGTGGACCCAGACACACCGTGGCAGTTTGCAGTGGAGATGGAGGCAGGGAGTCCCTCCGAGTCACTTGCACAAATGGCCCAATGCATACTTGCTTGCGTAGTGACAGCGGAATTGTCACCATTCGGCATGAGGATGACTTCTGGTGCTCCTCCTTGTTTGACCCTCACTACCAGTCCAAAATGGGGGCCTGTTTTTCACCCGTTGAGAGGGAGGACAAAATGAACTACTATAGAGACATCCTATGTAGTCAGTTGGCTGCTGTCTATCTGCGCCATCGTCCATCCTCCCGCAGGTCCGACCGGGGGCCCTCTATGCTTACATTCCTCTGCCATGGCTGCAGGGGAGTGGTGGCAGGAGCAGTACCAGCTCTCTCAGCAGCAGCCTGAGTCTAGAGTTGCTGATGAGCAGCTTTCTTCACCCGCATAGTGAAATAACTACTCACCACAGCAGCAGCTAGACCTGGAGAAGGACCTGAGCCAGCAGGTGGTGGAATACTTGGACAGCACCCTGCCACACCACATTGAAGATCCGCTGGACTACTGGGCAGCAAAACTTGATTTTCCCTGGCGCCTCCACAACGGAATAGCAGGAGGGTGTGCCCGCCTCCTTTGGACAGGAAATAACGTAGCAGCACAACTTTAAAGGGCCCCCTCCCAGTACCTGCTTCAGTTGCTGTTTCCTGTCCTCAAGGGATCGCGTGGTAGCCGCTCCTGCTATTCCAGGACTTCTGATGAACATCCGCAGGGTCTTTTACCTTGCCCCTTTCTGGGAGAGCCGTGCAGGGGACGGGCATGTAAGCCGGATGGTGCCCGTCCCTCAGGCATAAGACCTTCTGTGAAGGCAGCCCCGGACGTCCTTCCTTGCAGTGCCTTGGCGGGGATGAGGGATCGCGCGCATACCAGAAATGGCGCTTGCCAGGCCTCGGCATCACTTCCATTAGCGGGTGACGTCAGAGGCCTGGCAGATATGAGAAGCAGAATGCCGGCCAGTTCGGCGTCCATGACCATACATGCTGAACGCCGATATGTCTGCTTCAGGTGAAGAGCGCAAACCGGTGGATCCTGCTTCCCTGAGTCCGGTAAGCCTCCTCCCATGATCACACAAATGGTGTTGTGGATAGTTAAGGGGGTGAGGAGCACAAAGTTATTTGGTGTAATGCTGACACTGTGGTGCTGGTATCTAAGAAAATGTTTAGCTGCACCCTAATAGCCTTTTATTAAATCCTAGTGCAGAGATACCAGCACCAAGAAAGTAAAAGACTCTGTGATTTAAAAAAATGCGCAATGTTCAAAAAGTCGCTTGCTGCAAAAACCAAAAAGGCACTTTGTCCAAGGTGTATGGGCAAGGTGGTCTCAGAAGAGTCTCCCTCTCTACTAGATTCTATCCGATCTATGATCAAAGAAGAAGTACAGTCAGTAATTCAGACCAGACCTGTACCTTGTTCTCCTCAGCCCTCTACGTCGCAAAGGACTCAGACCTCTGACCTTCAGCTTGACCCAGAATCTGATGAAGGAGAAATTTTTCCAGCATCGATCACCCATCAATGGTGGACGCCTTGTCCTGCCCTTGGCCAGAAGGGCTCCTGTATGCCTTTCCCCCCTACAGTCTTATCCCGAGAGTTCTGACAAAAGCAATGGAAGAACAGGCTCAACTAATTTTAATTGCCCCCTACTGGCCGAAAAGATCATGGTTTCCGCTCCTTTACAGCCTATCCAAAGGCCACTTCTGGACGCTCCCTACTTATCTGGGTCTTCTCCGCCAAGGTCCAGTATTCCACCCAGATATTCCAAGGTTACAATTGACAGCTTGGAAGGTGAACGCAGCATCTTAAAACAGATTGGCCTATCAGAGGCGGTTATTTCAACTATACTCTGTAGTAAGAAGGAAGTTACATGCCGCATTTACAGAAGAACATGGAATGCCTTCCTAGACTTTGCGGGTGACAAGGTATACACTTTCTCCAGTCCTGACATTCCTCTCATTCTAGACTTTCTCCAAACTGGACTAGACAAGGGTCTTCGGCCCAACACTCTAAAAGTTTCGGCCCTAAGTAGTTTTCTAGAAACTAAACTTGTGGAGTTACATTTGATAAAACGTTTCATGAAAGGCGCCTTCAGAAAGTCTCCATTTATCCATTCCACTGTTCCCGCCTGGAATCTAAACCTTGTATTAGATGTGTTGATGGATGATCCATTTGAGCCACTCCAAGATATATCTCAAAAACTGCTCACATTGAAAACTACCTTCACATCAGCCAGAAGGATTGGAGAGATCCAAGATTTCTCCGGCAAACCTCCTTACCTAATCATTTTGGAAGACAACATTGTCCTTAAACATGCTCCATTTTTTCTTCCCAAGGTGGCAGCAAAATTTCATCGTCAACAGGAGGTATCGCTTCCCTCTTTTTGTCAGCATCCAGTTACTGAACAAGAAAATAAATGCCATAATCTGGATGTGAGGAGATTTCTATTGACATACCTAGAAGTCGCAAAAACATTCAGGAAGTCTGATCATCTTCTAGTGCAATACCAGGGCTTAAATAAAGGTGCAACAGCAAGCAAGAGTACAGTGGAAAGGTGAAAACATAGAAACATAGAAACATAGAATGTGTTGGCAGATAAGAACCATTTGGCCCATCTAGTCTGCCCAATATGCTGAATATTATGAATAGCCCCAGGCCCTATCTTATATGAAGGATGGCCTTATGCCTATCCCATGCGTGCTTAAACTCCTTCACTGTATTTGCAGCTACCACTTCTGCAGGAAGGCTATTCCATGCGTCCACTACTCTCTCAGTAAAGTAATTCTTCCTGATATTACTTTTAAACCTTTGCCCCTCTAATTTAAAACTATGTCCTCTTGTAGCAGTTTTTCTTCTTTTAAATATTCTCTCCTCTTTTTCCGTGATGATTCCGTTTATGTATTTAAAAGTTTCTATCATATCCCCTCTGTCTCTTCTTACTTCCAAGCTATACATGTTAAGGTCCTTTAACCTTTCCTGGTAAGTTTTGTCCTGCAATCCATGTACTAGTTTAGTAGCTCTTCTCTGAACTCTCTCCAAAGTTTCAATATCCTTCTGTAGATATGGTCTCCAGTACTGCACACAATACTCCAAATGAGGTCTCACTAGTGCTCTGCAGAGCGGCACGAGCACCTCCCTCTTTCTACTGTTAATGCCTCTCCCTATACACCCAAGCATTCTGCTGGCATTACCTGCTGCTCTATGACATTGTCTGCCCACCTTTTAGGTCGTCTGATATAATGACCCCTAAATCCCTTTCCTCAGATACTGAGGTTAGTACTATATCACTGATTTTATATTCTGATTTTTTATAGGTTGATCCAAAACACGATCGAACTGTGTTATCTCCATAAAGGACTGACTCCTCCTAAGGGGATTAAAGCACATTCTACCAGGGCTATCTCAGCCTCCTGGGCGGAAAATGCCTCCGCCTTGGTAGAACAGATTTGTAAGGCTGCAACCTGGAAAAACCCAAATACCTTCTTTAAGTATTACAAATTGGAGGTCTTAAGAAATGTTGATTTGTCCTATGGCAGAAAGGTCCTGTCTGCTGTTGTCCCACCCTAAAATTTTGTTCCTCTTGTAATCCTCCTGCTATGCCGTTGTGGAGGCCCCAGAGAAAAGTCAATTACTCTTACCGGTAATTGGATTTTCCAATAGCCTCCACAACGGCATGGTATTCCCTACCCTTATTATATCCTTGTTTTGGGACATATTATATTTAACTTTTACATGCTGTAATTTCTTTATTTTCATTAATACAGTTGTTTACATATTTCTTGAGTTCTATCTCATTAACTGAAGCAGGTATTGAGAGGGGGCCCTTTAAAGTTGTGCTTCTACGTTATTTCCTGTCCCAAGGAAAAATGCTATGCCGTTGTGGAGGCTATTGGAAAGTCCAATTACCGGTAAGAGTAATTGACTCTTTGTGGCCGCATCTAGCAGAGTTTGCCATTGGAAAAGTTTTTCTGCCCGGCTAGTAGTGTTGTGTCTGAGCTGGTGTTTAGTGCGGTGGGGGCCATAGTTACCCCGTGGAAAACTCGCCTGTCCACCCAAAATGTGGAGAGACTGACAATTGTAGATATGAATCAGGCTTGGATCAGCCAGGATGTCCACCCACAAGTGACTGATGCATCACATTAGATCATCCATGCTGTCTCACCCAAACCTTGACAAAAGAGACTGGTTTCTTCCGGCTACCTGCCTCTGCTACTACTTTGATGCTGGCACCTGCCTGATGCCACACATCTAATGCCAACTGCTCCTTATTTCACCCACTATCGTCAGCAGGTACTGTTATTGCCACCCACCTCCACACTCTGTCGGCGTGGCACCCTGTGGCCTCCTCCTGATACTGCTCCCTTCACCTTCACACTCTGTCATTATGCCACTCTGTGGCCTCCTGATGTTGCTACTGCCACGTACAGACTGTCATTGTGCTACTCTGTGACCTCCTGATGCTGCTGCCACCTCTACACTCTCATTGTGAGACTCTGTGGGCTCCTCATTATGCTGAAACATCCACACTCTGTTGTCTTGCCACTGTGTGGCCTCCTGATGCTGCGGCCTCCTCCGCGATCTCACGTAGTCCTGCCACTCTGTGGCCTCCTCATGCTGCTGCCACCTCACCACTATTTAATAGGGCCACTCTGTGGACTTCTCATGCTGTATCCACCCTCCCCACTTCATGACTAGGCCTCTGTTTTGCCTTTTTGGCTTGGCTGACATAATCTTTTATTTGACCCTTATTCTGATCTGTCAGAAGGAAGGAAAAATGAGATGCATAGCAGATCCTCTCTGTGTAGCAGCTGTAAGGCCTGTATGGTACTATCAGAATTGTCTTGTGATTTGGTAGCCAAAAGCAGGAGTGGGTACAAAACACAGAAAACATGCAAATATTCAGTTCACGTGTCATCTCTGTTTTGGATCCAGTCCTGTGTTTTTTTGGCATTAGCAATACTGATGGATTACTGACCAAGTGAAGGCAAATGCTCAACAGACAGGATCCGTTTTTGGGGGGTTATTGTTCTGACGGATCAGAGGAAGGGCAAAATAATCCTTGACGTCAACACAAACTTACTACTGACACACACTCTACTCTGTCAGGGGCAGGCTCTACTTTTATAAGCCTTTAATAGAACAGGTTCTGTTTACATGTATGTGGAATCAGCTGACGACGGTATAAAAGGAGTGCGCTTCGTCTTGACACTAACATTGACCCGTAAGACTGAGTTCATGCTTGAGTTATTTTGTCAGTTTTGGCCCTGTGATTGCCCAAATAAGTGTGCAGTGACTCTAAGAGCAACACCTGTCATATGCATGTCATACGGACTCAGTATTATTTTACTACCAAAGTTTACTCCCTATGTTTGTTACTGCAAGGCACAGTCAGCGTTTTTAACGTAATTTACTGCAAATGTGTTTGGATCGAACCAAATTTTTTCCCAAAAATTCTGCAAACCGGTGAACCGAAATTTTGAAAAATTTGTCAGGAGAGCCTGAGGTGTCCCTTCTCGAAAGGGATTTTCTGCGGTTTACTGCGTTTTTGGGTTATTCGGGTCTCTGGTGACCTGATAACCTGGAATAGGATAGTGATCGGTGGTGTGATAATACACCACCAATCACCAACCTTAGATCCTGTGAGGTGATGGTGACATAACCTCACAGGATTGAACACGATTGGCTGCAAGGGTGGGCGGGGGTTAACTCCCACCTGCTCTCCTCTCCTCCTCAATTCTGCGTCAGTGGAGCCAGAAGAGAGCAGCCTGCATGTCCATCTCCAGAGCCCAGCACCCCCCTTCTGACCATCCAGAGTGCCATCTGGAACTTACAGGTATTTAGGGATAGGTTAGGGACAGGTTGGGTAATGCAGGGATACTTAGAGAGAGTTAAGTGTTAAAAAAAAAAAAGTACAGCTGTGTGACCCTAGACCCCCCAGGGGTGCTGCAGCTTGCCCCCCTTTCCCACCACACACACACACGAACATTTCTTTGGGGCGTAAGCACATTTTCTTTTTTTGCGTATGCTGACAGTGGCCGGCACTCTTTAGTGTCTGGCCACTGTTAGCGCATTGCCCACCCCACCGCTGATCAGCTTCGTGCGGCTGATCAGCGAGTTTGAATTTCATTTATTTTTTTCACATTTTTTTTTGTAGGCCCACCCTAGTACGAGCAGCTCTCGGGCTCGTACTAGTTTCCCATCCCACCAGATAAGTTCACCTGAGCCCCCTACCTGTGAACTTGCATGTTGTACTTCAGAGAATTTTGAGCCTGTGATTTCTGATTTTTTTGGGCCAACCAGGAATCCAGATTCGCACAGTGGGTCTCACTGAATATGTCTATTTTAGTCTTTTTTTCAGTGACCTTCAGTGAATCTGATGGTGGAGCAAATGAACCTTTACGCCAACAGTTCATTGCTCAAGACCCGGGCTCCTTTTTGGCTAGGTCCATAGCTGGACGCCGGTCAGTGCAGCTGAGATGAGGACGTTTTGGGGCCTCGTGCTGCACATGGACCTAGTAAAAACACCCAGTGTCAGGCATTACTGGAGTGGGGACGTCCGCACTTTACAGTACGGCCATGACACGCTCCTGGTTTGAGGCTATCAGGAAATGCCTGCATTATGCAGATATTTTTGGAGGTCTATGTAAGGGAGGTCGCGGTTCATGAGTCTCTCATTGCTTTCAAGGGGAGACTCAGTTTCCTCCAGTATGTTCCTCAAAGCAGGCGAGGTATGACGTGAAGCTGTACAAACGTTGAGAGAGTACCTCAGGGTGCACTTACAAATTTCGTGTGTACGATGGGCGAGATTCCCATATTAAACCCCCAGAATGTCCCCCCACTCTGGGTGTTAGCTGGAAACTTGTGTGGGACCTTATGCACCCACTGCTAGATAAGTGTTACCACCTGTACATGGATAACTTTTATATTAGTATCCCCTTGTTCCAATCCTTAGCCGCCAGATCCACGTCCGCTTGTGGGAGCGTGCAGAAAAATAAACGCAGCCTCCCTACCCACCCCATCCAGGTACCTATCCCCAGGGGTGAGACCCGTGCCCTTACCAGTGAAAACTTGTTGCTGGTCAGATATAAGGACAAGAAGAATGTCCTAATGCTGTCCACAATTCACGGTAACGGCATCACCCCTGTCCCTGTGCAAGGTACCGCGGCAACAGTCCTCAAGCCCAATTGTATCGTCGACTACAATCGGTATATGGCAGGAGTTGATCTTTCTGATCAAGTCATCAAGCCATATAACGCCATGCTCAAAACACGGACATTGTATTAAAAAGTTGAGTTCTACTTGGTGCAGGTTGCCATGTACAACTCTTTTGTGCTGTCCTAGAGAGCTGGCAACACAGGGAAATCCCTTCAGTTCTATGAGGCAGTCCTCAAGTTCCTGATCTTTTCTGACCAGGAACTGGAGGCGCCTGGATCGTCCCTGCCCAACAATTTCCAGGTCCAGTCCCTCATACTGGAAAGAAGGGACGGGCTCCAAAAAAATGCAGTGTGTCACAGGAGGGGGATACGGAAAGAAACCACTACTCAGTGTGACACGTGCCCCAATCATCCGGGCCTCTGCATTGACGGTTGCTTCAGGGAGCACCACACTTCCATGGAGTACTAAATTTATAATCCCCTTCCCCAATTTTAATTCCATTTAGCCACTGACAATCGACTAAAAACAATGGTGCTCAGACTTGAGACACCAAAATAGTTTTTTTTCAAAAATAATAGTTTCTAAAACTAAAATAATTTAAAAAGTAGACAAATTAGGTATCACCACGTCCATAGTAATCTGCTCTATAACAATATCCCATGACCTAACCCCTTAGATTAACACGGTAAAAAAAAGTGCACCTTACATCACAAAAAGTGTAATAGCAAGAGATCAAAAAGTCATATGCCCCCCAACTGGCCCCCATGGTGCCAATAAAACCGTCCTCTCATCCCGCAAAACATGAGCCCCTACCTAAGATAATCGGATAAAAACTGACTCTTAGACTGTGTAGATACTAAAAAAAATAAAAAAATTGTTTCAAATAGGATAATATATTATTAAACCTAAATAAATTAAAAAATGTAGACAAATTAGGTATCGCCGCGTACTTAATAATAAGCTCTATAAAAATACCCCATGACCTAACCCCTCAGATTAACGCAGTCAAAAAAATAAAATAAAAACAGTGCCAAAACACCTATTTTATTGAACATTTTCCATTTTAATCCATTTTTTCCAGTAACAAAGCCAAACACAACTTAGAATGTATTACCTTTATTCTGCAGTTTACAGAAATACCCCATATGTGGTGGTAAATTGCTGTACGGGCATAAAGCAGGGCACAGAAAGAAAGGAATGCCATATGGTTTCTGGAAGGCAGATTTTGATGTCCTTTTTTTTGACACCATGTCCCATTTGAAGAACCCCTGAAGCACCCGTAGAGTAGAAACTAGGGATGAGCGAACCCGAACTGTATAGTTCGGGTTCGTACCGAATTTTGGGGTGTTCGGGACACGGACCCGGACCCGAACATTTTCAAAAAAGTTTGGGTTCGGGTTCATTGTTCGGCGATTTCTTCCCGCTTCCTGAAGGGCTGGACAGCAGACAATCAGCTAGCGTTTTGCTTCTTGCCCTAAGAAGCCATCACAGCCATGCCTACTAATGGCATGGCTGTGATTGGCCAAGTGCAGCATGTGACCCAGCTTCTATTTAAGCTGGAGTCACGTAGCGCCGCACGTCACTCTGCTCTGATTAGTGTAGGGATAGGATGCAGCTGCTGTGAGGGCGAGATTAGGCAGGGAAAACTCAGCAAAAACACCTAATGAAGTGATCGATCTACAGCTGTGAATCATTCAACTTCTGCTAGTTAATTGCTCACTGGTTTTTAGGCTGCACATAGCGTTTTTCTGTCACTTTTTTCTGGGGTGATCCTCGGCCATTTTGTGTCTTGTGGTGCACCAGCACAAGCTGCCACCAAGTCCATCAATCCATCAATACTAGTTTTTTATTTTTTTTGCTATATCCTCTAGAAACTCAGGATAGAAATTTCTATATTTTATTGAGGGGTTAAATTCAATTGCAAAAATAGCAATGCCCTAAATCTTGTGTTCCAGCTGTGGCTAGCCAAGTGTAATGCTGTCTGCTGTCTGGCAAAGGATAGATTTTTTTTTTCTGTGGTGAAATTCAATTGCCAAAATAGCAATCCCCTCAATCTGGTGTCCCAGCAGTGGCTGGCCAAGTTTAATAGTGTCCGGCAAAGGATATATTTTGTTCTGGGGTGAAATTCAATTGCCAAAATAGCAATCCCCTAAATCTGGTGTCCCAGCAGTGGTTGGCCAAGTTTAATAGTGTCCGGCAAAGGATAGATAATTTTCTGGGGTGAAATTCAATTGCCAAAATAGCAATCCCCTAAATCTGGTGTCCCAGCAGTGGCTGGCCAAGTTCAATAGTGTCCGGCAAAGGATATAATTTGTTCTGGGGTGAAATTCAATTGATAACTCACAGAAAAAAGATGCACCACAAGGATAAACAACTGACAAAAGTGGCTAATCCCTCACTCGGATGTTAAAAGCTGAGAGATTCGCCAATATTTCCAATCAGGAACATATCGGAGCCCCTTCAAGCACCACGTCACAATCTCTCAGCATGGCATGGGGTCCTACCACTAGACTACCTATGGTGTGTGAACAAGGTCTGAAAAGGTATTAAGCAGCCTACAGCCCCCTCCCACTCACCTGCATTGCAAATTCAATTGCCAAAATAGCAATCCCCTAAATCTGGTGTCCCAGCAGTGGCTGGCCAAGTTCAATAGTGTCTGGCAAGAGATATATTTTTTTCTGAGGTGAAATTCAGTTGCAAAAATAGAAATACCGTAAATCTGGTGTTCCAGCTGTGACTGGACAAGTTTCACAGTGTCCGTCAAAGGATAGAATATTTTCTGGGGTGAAATTCAGTTGCAAAAATAGAAATACCGCAAATCTGGTGTTCCAGCTGTGGCTGGCCAAGTTTAATAGTGTCCGGCAAAGGATAGATAATTTTATGGGGTGAAATTCAATTGCCAAAATAGCAATCCACTAAATCTGGTGACCCAACAGTTGCTGGCCAAGTTTAATAGTATCCGGCAAAGGATATATTTTGTTCTGGGGTGAAATTCAATTGCCAAAATAGCAATACCGTAAATCTGGTGTCCCAGCAGTGGCTGGCCAAGTTTAATAGTGTCCGTCAAAGGATATATTATTTTCTGGGGTGAAATTCAATAGCCAAATTAGCAATACCGTAAATCAGTGGTTTCAGCTGTGGCTGGCCAAGTTTAATAGTGTCCAGCAAAGGATAGAGTTTGTTCTGGCGTGAAATTCAATTGCCAAAATAGCAATACCGTTAATCAGTGGTTCCAGCTGTGGCTGGGCTGGCCAAGTTTAATACTGTCCGGAAAAGGATAGATTTTAAATTGTTGGGTGAAATATTACCATTTTTGCCAGGTACAAACCCCTGCACTGCATAACTGACAGGGAACTTACAATCGGCGGTTTCATTCTTGCATGAAATAAAGCCTTTTTGGGCTGTGAAGCCAAAGGTAGTCTCCAATAAATGTTTTTTTTTTTTTTTTTTTTAATAAATCAGTGTAGACCCCAAAACATTGGGAAAATATAAAAATTAAAACAAAGTGTAAGTGCACGGTAGTATAACAGTGGTTGGGTGGGGCCGGTATACATGTCTATTCTGCATAAGGTACAAACCAGTCCTGTGGGATCAATGCCTGATTCTTTTTTATAAACGAAAGCTTGCCCACATTGTCTGTGATAATGCCACCAGCCATGCTAAACACACGTTCAGACAATACAGTGGCTGCAGGGTAGGCCAGTACCTCCAAGGAGTAAAGGGCAACCTCAGGACATGTGCCCAATTTGATGACCCAGAAGTTGAATGGGGCAGACCCAGTGGCGTAGATAGAAATGATTGGGCACCAAAGCAAATTTTTGAATGGGGCCCCCCTCCCCCAGTAATTTTTGCGCAAACCCCTTGCTTTCATGCCGCTATGCCTGTGGCTACTAAAGATTGCTCTCTCAGACCAGGCCCAGCAGCTGTTCCATTCGCTTTCTACACTGTCTATACTGCCACTGTATATAATTTCATTGTATAATACTGTTAGTCCTCCTCCTAGATGGGCCCTTTCTAAGTCACGGCCCCAAAGCAGTTGCTTCCCCTGTAGCTATTCTCATAGGCAGACCCATAAGTCAGTACGTGTACTGTTCCACCATGTTGCTGAAATGCTGCCTCCTGCTAAGATGTTCCAGATCTGCTGGTGGCGTGATGACAAAGCTTTTCCACATTTTGCCCATGCTAACCCTGCCTTCTGAGGTGTTGCTCGTGACCCATCTGCATTGGCAAATTCTTCCTCCTCCTCCTCTGCCTTCACCTTGTGTTTCCACTGAGTCCCCGGTGTCAGGTGTGAACGCCATTAGCAGCGTGTCTACTAGCGGGCTCATCTTCCTATTACACTCCAGTGAGGGAACTAAGGATGGCACGTTGTCCTTGTAACGGGGATGCAGCAGGGTGGCCACCCAGTAATCAGCAAAAGTTAGAATGTGGCAGTAACTGGGCGGTCGTTGCGCAGGCACTGCAGCATGTAGTCGCTCATGTCTGCCAGGCTGCCCAGAGGCAAAGACAAGCTATCCTCTTTGAGGCAGGTATATCGTCTGTGTCCTCTGTATCCCCCAGCGTTCCTCCTACTCCTCTTCCTCATCCTCTACAACTGTGCCCTGACTGGACAATTGTGTACCAGGCCAGGGCCTATGTTGGTGTAGATACCCACCCTCCGAGCCACTTGTGTGTATATAGTTTTGTTTCTTTATATAGTAAGTTTAGCTGCATTATAGTTATTTTAATGTTTTTAAAAAAAATTGTAAATAGTTTGTTAATGGTTTGACTGAAAGGGAGGGGGTGGGGGTGTTTGTGTTCGATGTTTTCACTGTCTGGTGTTTAGGATTTTCAGCACCCCAAATTCAGCACACAAGCCAGCTAGGCCCAGACCTGCTAGTATATTTCGCCCATTAGTGCACAACACCAGGCGGTCGGTCTGTTGTTTCATGCCTGTCCACAGCTCCTGCGCGGTGCGGGGTTTGTCCCACAAACACACAAGTTTTAAAACAATCTGCTGTCGTTTCCCCCTGGCTGTGCTGCTGTGGGTGGTGAAGGTGTTACGCTAAGTGGATGAGGAGGAGGAAGCCGAGTAGGAGGAGGTAACAGGATACAAAGAGAAATGCCCAGCAATCCTCGGGGGTGGAAGGACATTCGCAAAAATGCTATCCGCCTTTGGGTCAACCGCTACATTTACCCACTGTGTTGTTGGTTATGTGGACGTTGTCACAGATAGCGTTGCAGAATGCACACTTGATTTTGTCCGCCACTTGGTTGTGCAGAGAAGGGATGGCTCGTCTGCAGAAGTAGCGGCGACTGGGATACACGTACTGTGGGATAGCCACCGCCATAAGGTTTTTAAAACTGTCCACCAGACAGAATGACAGCATTTCAAAGGACCAGGAAGTTTGAAATAAGGCATTCAGAGCCATGGGTAGGGGGGTACTTCCTCTTTCTATTTCTTTTTCTCTCCAGTGTTTGGGAGATGGACAGCTGCTTGGTGGCAATGACAGATATAATGGCGTTGCTGCCACATCCTCTGTTTGCTGGGTGACAGGTGCCATCTAAATAAAGTTTAGAATGTTTATTTATTATTTTTCTGTATTTTATTTTGTCATTTCCCTATTCACATATGTTTGCAGGGTATTTACCTACATTTTGCTGCCTTTTGCAGCCCTCTAGCCCTTTCCAGGGCTATTTTACAGCCATTTAAGTGCCCAAAAGTTCGGGTCCCCATTGACATCAATGGGGTTCGGGTTCGGGGTGAAGTTCGGATAGAGTTCGGATCCCGAACCCGAACATTTTCGGGAAGTTCGGCCGAACTTCTCGAACCCGAACATCCAGGTGTTCGCTCAACTCTAGTAGAAACGCCATAAAAGTGACCCCATCTAAGGAACTAAACCCCTCAAGGTATTCAAAACTTATTTTACAAACGTTAACCCTTTAGGTGTTCCTCAAGAGTTTATGGCAAATGTAGATGACATTTCAGAATTTCTATTTTTGGTAACTTGCGTCACAAAAATGTAATATAGAGCAACCAAAAACTATATGTACCCTAAAAATAGTCCCAACAAAACTGCCTCCTTATCCCGTAGTTTCCAAATTGGGGTCATTTTTATGGAGTTTCTCTTCCAGGGGGGGCTTCAAATGGGACATGGTGTAAGTAAACCAGTCCAGCAAAATCTGCCTTCCAAAAACCACACGGCGCTCCTTTCCCTCTACGCCCTGCTGCGTAGCCATACAGTAGTTTTACAACCACATATGGAGTGTTTATGCAAACTACAGAATCAGGGCAATAAATATTGGGTTTTGTTTGGCTGTTAACCCTTGCTTAGTTATTGGAAAAAATGGATTAAAATTGAAAATGTGCAAAAAAAATCTAAATTCTGAAATTTTTGCTCCATTTGCCATTAACTCTTGTGGAACACCTAAAGGGTTAACGGCGTTTGTAAAATCAGTTTTGAATAGCTTAAGGGGTGTAGTTTCCAGAATGGTGATATTTTGGGTGGTTTCTATTATGTAAGCCTCACAAAGTGACTTCAGACCTGAACTGGTCCCTAAAAAGTGGGTTTTTGAAAATTTCTGAAAATTTTCAAGATTTGCTTCTAAACTTCTAAGCCTTGTAACATCCCCAAAAAATAAATTGTATATCCAAAATGTTCCATACATATGGGGAATATAAATTAATTACTTTTTTGGCAGTATTACTATGTATTTTAGAAGTAGAGAAATTGAAACTTGGAAAGTTGCAAATTTTCAAAAAATTTTGACGAAAAAAACAATCTCATAATGGCCTGGATAAGTAAACGCGTTTTAAAGTTATTCACACATAAAGTGACACTGGTCACACTTGCAAAAAATGGCCTGGTCCTTAGGGTGAATATGAGCCCGGTCCATAAGGGGTTAAAGATGGCACCTGCTCTAGAGCAGGCGCCGCAGGCTAATGTCCGCGATGAGTGGTAATTCCGACGATGGACATTTAACCACTCAGATGCTGTGTTCAAATATGACCACAGCATCTGAGAGTGTTAAAAACTGGAAGCGCGCGCTTCTGGTTCAGGCGCACTTTCCCACGAAGAGATTGGGAAAAGCGTTCTATTAAATTAATGAACCAAAGCTAGTTCTAGGCTTACAGGGTCATTATTAGTATATCCCAGTAGTGTTGGGCGTGAATATTCGAATTGCGAATTTTAATCGCGAATATCGCCATTTAGAGAATTCGCAAAGATTTAGAATATAGTGCTAAATAATTAGTATTTGCGAATTTTCTAGATTTTTTTTTCTCTGAACCCATGATCCCTCCCTGTTTCTTACTTGTGGGCCAATAAGAAGGCTGCAATGTCTTTGTCTGAGCTTAGCAACATCCCTAGCAACCAATAGGAAAGTTGCCTACCCCTTACTATATAAGAACCTCCCCAGCAGCTATTATCTGCTTTTTTTTTTTTTACAGTTCTGAGAGAGACAGCAGTGTCATTGCTGTGCGCTCTGCTTCCCTGTGTCATTACATTAAATAGTTAGTTAGCTTATAGTTAGTGGGAGATATATATATATATATATATATATATATATATATATATATATATATATATATATTGGAGCACTCTATCTGCATATAAAGCAATTGTAATGTTCCGCCGTGCCAACCATTTTCTCCAGTCTCAAGAAACTTCTAGCAGCTTGAAAAATGTAGCAATAGTGACCCACGCCTATATTGCGTGCGCAATATGCTCATATTACATTGGCGATTTTCGCAATCAAGAAAATCGCGAATTCTCGAATTAGCAAATTTATGACGAATATTCGCCTAAATATTTGTGAAATGTTGCAAATTCGAGTATTGCCCCTGCCGCTCATCAATATATCCCAGTTCTGAACTGTGATATACTGTTACTGTTACATAGTTACATTGTTACATAGTTACATAGTTAAAACTGAAAGGGCCTTTTTTCTGCACCCTGCTTTCCCTTCGGACGTCCAGAGAGTATATTTCAAAGAGACACATATACACGCTTCTAGTGTCACTACAAATATCTCTGATTTTATCTGTGTTCTCTCAGTCTTATATACATTCATTCTAGCAATCATTAACAGGTGTGGTTTACATATACAAGGTTGCTGAGTACAAACCATTCCCTATATAGGCTTTTGCAATATGCTTTCTATGGACTGGTGCCCAGAACTGAACTGCATATTCCAGATGAGGCCGTACCAACGCTTTGTAAAGTGGTAGTATTACATCCCTGCCCCGTGAGTCCATGCCTCATTTATTGACAATATCCTGGTAGCCTTAGAAGCAGCTGATTGACATTGCATGCTGTTATTTATTCGACCATCTACAAGGACACCCAAATCCTTCTCTATAAGTGACTCTCCCAGTGTTGCATTCCCTAGGACAGGGGTAGGCAACCTTTGGCTCCCAGCTGTTTTGAAACTACAACTCCCAACATGCATAGTTGCTCTGTTCTTCTAAGAACTTACATAGAAATGAATGGAGCATGCTGGGAATTGTAGTTTCACAACATCTGGGAGCCGAAGGTTGCTGATGCCTGCCCTGGGACATATGATTATGCACAGAGATTATTACTACGAAAATGCATAACTTTATATTTATCAACATTGAACCTCATTTGCCAAGTTGAAAGTGTTTACGTTAGTTTGTATTTTCTGGACATCTTCCATAGACTGCACTGTACTACACAGCTTAGTGTCATCTGCAAAAATAGAAATGGTGCTATTAATCTCATCCTCAATATCATTAATAAATAAATTAAATAACAGAAGACCCAGCACTGAACCTTGGGTACACCACATATAACCTGGGACCATTCTGAATAGGAATCATTGACCATAAGGCCTCTTGCACACGAACGTGTGCGCTCCGTGCCCGTATTGCGGACCGCATTTGCGGATCCGCAATACACGGGCACCATTCCGTGGCCATTCCGCATCACGGATGCGGACCCATTCATTTCAATGGGTCCGCAAATCCGGAGATGCGGAACGGTGCGGAATGAAATGACTGAACGGAACACTACGGAAGCACTATGGAGTGCTTCCGCGGGGTTCCGTTCCGTAATTCCGTCCCGCAAAAAGATAGAACATGTCCTATCTTTTTGTGGAACGGACAGATCGCGGACCCGTTCAAGTGAATGGGTCCGCGATCCGCTGCGGCTGCCCCACGGCCGGTGCCCGAGCATTGCAGGCTGCAATTTGTGGCCTGCAGCACGGGCACGGGGTGCACACGTTCGTGTGCAAGAGGCCTAACTCTCTGAACACGGTCCTTCAGCCAGTTTTTAATCCAATTGCAGACTACACTTTCCAAGCATATAGGTCTATAATTACCTGTGGAGGACCTAGATCCTTTTTTGAATATGGGTACCACATTTGCATTACGCCAATCACTTGGCTCTGTACCAGTACCTAGAGAATATTTAAAAATTATAAACAAGGGCACATCAATAATTGAACTGAGCTCTTTAAGAACTCTTGGGTGTAATCCATCTGGACCTGGAGCCTTGTTCACATTTACCTTATTTAGCTTGGACCATGTCTACAGTTAGCCAATTGAGTATATTACTGGTTGTACTAACAGCCCCAGCACTACAGATATCAGCTCCTTTCTCTTCGTTTGTATATACAGAGCTAAAAAACGAATTTTTTCCTTATCGTCAGTGACTAACCTCCCTTTACCTACCTGCTCAGACCTTGGTTTTTTAGCTTTTATATATTTAAAGAATGTTTGGGGATTTGTTTTGCTCTTTTTTGCCACCTGCTGTTCATTTTGCATTTTTGCAAATTTTATCTCCTTTTTATTAAGGATATTTTATTAAGCCCTTTGTAAACTTCAAAGGCTACAGCTGACTCCTCAGATTTGTATTTTTAAAATGCCCTTTTTTGTCATTTATTGCCCTTTTTATAGTAGCTGTAAGCCATGGGGGGTTTAATTTTAGCCGTTTATGCTTGTTACCTAAAGGAATGCACTTTTTAGTGCAATTACTCAATGTGGATTTAAAGGTCTCTAATTTATCCTCAGTATTATTTTGTGACAGTAACTGCTCCCAGTCTATGCCCTGAAATGCTGCCCTCAACCCAGGAAAATTAACCTTCTTAAAATTCAGTGTTTTTTTTTCTGCCTGACAGAGTTTGCTTCTTATAATTTAGGGGGAATGTAATTATATTGTGGTCACTATTACCTAGTGTTTCTGGAACAGTAATATCTCCAACAAGCTCTGCCTCATTAGAAATTACCAGATCCAAAAAAGCATTGCCCCTAGTGGGAGCTTCTACAAACTGTCCCATAAAGTGGTCCTGTAGCAAGTTGAAGAATCTTCTCCCCTTTGCAGTTGAGGCAGAATCATGACCATAGTCAATGTCTAGGACGTTAAAATCTCCCATTATGACCACTGTACCAGCCTGTGCAGCCTGCTCTATTTGGTTATACAGTTGAGCTTCTATCTCCTCTGTGATGTTAGGGTGTCTATAGATCACACCAAGTATTATTTTTTTCAGTGTTTATATCCCTTTGAACTTCCACTCATAAGGTTTCTACATCCTCACCATCCACACCCACAATTGCCTCTTTCACACTTGTCTTCAGATCACTCCTCACATACAGGCACACACCACCGCCTTTTCTATTGACCCTATCTTTCCTAAATAGTGTAAAACCCTCAATATTAACAGCCCAGTAATCCGAAGAGTCCTCAGCCACACCAACTATATCTATGTGTTCTTCTAGTATCATGGCCTCCAGCTCCCCCATTTTGGTTGCTAGACTTCTGGCATTAGAGAAAATACATTTTTTAAATTACTATTACCTGTAAAGTAAATATTTGTGATTTTTGGGTTACCTTGGTTGATGTTTGTATGTAACAGGTTTTTGTTACCAGCAGTTCTATTTTTCATCAGTGTATAGTCCTGCCGAGTCTTTCCTCACTAACTTTAGCCCCCACTAAATCTCCACTGTCCCCTCCTATATCCCACTCTCTATCTGCACTATCTAACCCCTTATTAGTATGACCCTTCCCCCAGATACTAGTTAAAAAGCTCCTCCAGCCATCTAACCATCATGGGCACCGCTGTATGCGAAAACACCTTACTATTTAATATAAAAGAAGTTAGCCCATATGATGAACAGAATAAAATGGCCGATTCAACATTTTTTCATCACTTATCTCCAAAAAAAAAGTAATAAAAAGTGATCAAGAAGTCATACACTCCCCAAAATAGTATTGTCAAAAACGAAAGATTGTGCCACAAACAAATGAGCCCCCCACACATCTCCATAGACATAACTAGAGATGGCCCGAACTATCCGCCGGCGAACAGTTCCCGGCGAACATAGCTTGTTCGCGTTCGCCTCTGCCGGGCGAACATATGCGATGTTCGGTCCGCCCTCTATACATCATCATTGAGCAAACTTTGACCCTGTACCTCACAGTCAGCAGACACATTCCAGCCAATCAGCAGCATACCCTCCCTCCCAGACCCTCCCACCTCCTGCACAGCATCCATTTTAGATTCATTCTGAAGCTGCAGTCTTAGTGAGAGGAGGGAGAGTGTAATTGCTGCTGATTTAATTGGGAAATCGATAGCTAGGCTAGTGAATTCAGTGTCCACTCCAGTCCTGAAAGACTCATCTGATCTCTGCTGTAAGGACAGCGTCCTGACAGCACCCCAAAAAGCCCTTTTTAGGGCTGCAACATTAGTCTGCTTTTTTTTTCCATTTATATACATATTGCAGTTGCCTGGCCTGCCTGTGTGTGAGGAGCTGCAGGCCCACAGACTGTAGTGTGCCCACTGCCAGTGCCCACCCCTGTCATTCCGTGTGGCACAGGACTTTGCATCAAAAAGGCATTTAATTTTTACACTTTAATCTAAGGTTAGTTGCCTGCCAGTGTGTGTCAGGTTGACTTCCACTGACTGTAGTGTGCCCACTGCCAGTGCCCACCACTCATACCGGCTGGCACAGGACTTTGCATAAAAAAGGCATTTAATTTTTACACTTTAGTGTAATTTCAGCTGCTTGCCTGCTGCTAGTGTGTGTCAGGCCGACTTCAACTGACTGTAGTGTGCCCACTGCCAGTGCCCACCCCTGTCATCCCGTGTGGCACAGGACTTTGCTTAAGAAAAAGGCACTTAATTTTTACACTTTAATCTAAAGTTAGTTGCCTGCCAGTGTGTGTCAGGCTGACTTCCACTGACTGTAGTGTGCCCACTGCCAGTGCCCACCACTCATACCGGCTGGCACAGGACTTTGCATAAAAAGGCATTTAATTTTTACACTTTAGTGTAATTTCAGCTGCTTGCCTGCTGCTAGTGTGTGTCAGGCCGACTTCAACTGACTGTAGTGTGCCCACTGCCAGTGCCCACCCCTGTCATCCCGTGTGGCACAGGACTTTGCTTAAAAAAAGGCACTTAATTTTTACACTTTAATCTAAGGTTAGTTGCCTGCCAGTGTGTGTCAGGCTGACTTCCACTGACTGTAGTGTGCCCACTGCCAGTGCCCACCACTCATACCGGCTGGCACAGGACTTTGCATAAAAAGGCAATTAATTTTTACACTTTAGTGTAATTTCAGCTGCTTGCCTGCTGCTAGTGTGTGTCAGGCCGACTTCAACTGACTGTAGTGTGCCCACTGCCAGTGCCCACCCCTGTCATCCCGTGTGGCACAGTACTTTGCTTAAAAATAAGGCACTTAATTTTTACACTTTAATCTAAGGTTAGTTGCCTGCCAGTGTGTGTCAGGCTGACTTCCACTGACTGTAGTGTGCCCACTGCCAGTGCCCACCACTCATACCGGCTGGCACAGGACTTTGCATAAAAAGGCATTTAATTTTTACACTTTAGTGTAATTTCAGCTGCTTGCCTGCTGCTAGTGTGTGTCAGGCCGACTTCAACTGACTGTAGTGTGCCCACTGCCAGTGCCCACCCCTGTCATCCCGTGTGGCACAGGACTTTGTTAAAGAAAAAGGCACTTAATTTTTACACTTTAATCTAAAGTTAGTTGCCTGCCAGTGTGTGTCAGGCTGACTTCCACTGACTGTAGTGTGCCCACTGCCAGTGCCCACCACTCATACCGGCTGGCACAGGACTTTGCATAAAAGGCATTTAATTTTTACACTTTAGTGTAATTTCAGCTGCTTGCCTGCTGCTAGTGTGTGTCAGGCCGACTTCAACTGACTGTAGTGTGCCCACTGCCAGTGCCCACCCCTGTCATCCCGTGTGGCACAGGACTTTGCTTAAAAAAGGCACTTAATTTTTACACTTTAATCTAAGGTTAGTTGCCTGCCAGTGTGTGTCAGGCTGACTTCCACTGACTGTAGTGTGCCCACTGCCAGTGCCCACCACTCATACCGGCTGGCACAGGACTTTGCATAAAAAGGCAATTAATTTTTACACTTTAGTGTAATTTCAGCTGCTTGCCTGCTGCTAGTGTGTGTCAGGCCGACTTCAACTGACTGTAGTGTGCCCACTGCCAGTGCCCACCCCTGTCATCCCGTGTGGCACAGTACTTTGCTTAAAAAAAAGGCACTTAATTTTTACACTTTAATCTAAGGTTAGTTACCTGCCAGTGTGTGTCAGGCTGACTACCACTGACTGTAGTGTGCCCACTGCCAGTGCCCACCACTCATACCGGGTGGCACAGGACTTTGCATAAAAAAGGCATTTAATTTTTACACTTTAGTGTAATTTCAGCTGCTTGCCTGCTGCTAGTGTGTGTCAGGCCGACTTCAACTGACTGTAGTGTGCCCACTGCCAGTGCCCACCCCTGTCATCCCGTGTGGCACAGGACTTTGCTTAAAAAAAAGGCACTTAATTTTTACACTTTAATCTAAGGTTAGTTGCCTGCCAGTGTGTGTCAGGCTGACTTCCACTGACTGTAGTGTGCCCACTGCCAGTGCCCACCCCTGTCATCCCGTGTGGCACAGTACTTTGCATCAAAAAATGGCATTTAATTTTTACACTTTAGTGTAATTTCAGTTGCTTGCCTGCTGCCAGTGTGTGTCAGGCCCGCTTCCACTGACTGTAGTGTGCCCACTGCCAGTGCCAACCACTGATACCGGGTGGCACAGTAGCTTGCTGATAAATAAGGCATTTAATTTTTAGACAGTAGTCTAAATTCAGTTGCTTGCCTGCTGCCAGTGTGTGTCAGGCCCTCTTCCACTGACTGTAGTGTGCCCACTGCCAGTGCCAACCACTCATACCGGGTGGCACAGTAGCTTGCCGATAAATAAGGCATTTAATTTTTAGACAGTAGTCTAAATTCAGTTGCTTGCCTGCTGCCAGTGTGTGTCAGGCCCGCTTCCACTGACTGTAGTGTGCCCACTGCCAGTGCCAACCACTGATACCGGGTGGCACAGTAGCTTGCCGATAAATAAGGCATTACATTTTTAGATAGTAGTCTAAATTCAGTTGCTTGCCTGCTGCCAGTGTGTGTCAGGCCCGCTTCCACTGACTGTAGTGTGCCCACTGCCAGTGCCAACCACTGATACCGGGTGGCACAGTAGCTTGCCGATAAATAAGGCATTTAATTTTTAGACAGTAGTCTAAATTCAGTTGCTTGCCTGCTGCCAGTGTGTGTCAGGCCCTCTTCCACTGACTGTAGTGTGCCCACTGCCAGTGCCAACCACTCATACCGGGTGGCACAGTAGCTTGCCGATAAATAAGGCATTACATTTTTAGATAGTAGTCTAAATTCAGTTGCTTGCCTGCTGCTAGTGTGTGTCAGGCCCGCTTCCACTGACTGTAGTGTGCCCACTGCAAGTGCCAACCACTCATACCGGGTGGCACAGTACCTAGCATGCATAGTACCACTTATCTAAAAAAAAATGACAGGCAGAGGCAGGCCACCCCGCAGGGGCCGTCGTGGTCGTGGTGCTTTGATTTCCACTGTCCCTGTAATAATGGAATAATGCCCAGTTTTCAGAGGCCACGTACCCTGAACCCGAAAAATTCAGAGGACGTAGTTGACTGGCTTAGACAGGACACCCAATCTTCAACAGCTTCCGCTAAGAACCTTGACGCACCATCCTCCTCCAGCTCAGCTTCGGTCACCTGCTCTCAAGTTACCACGCACCCGCCCGTCGCCACCACCACCACTACCACCACAGCCGCTTCACTTGATCCGTCAGAGGAGTTATTTACACATCAGTTGGATGCAATTAGTGATGCGCAACCATTATTGCCAGATGATGTAGATTACGGGGATATGTCTCAGTCAGGCAGGATTACACACATGGACGTACAGTGTGATGATGATGATGATGATGTTGTACCCGCTGCTGCTTCCTTTGCTGAGGTGTCAGATACAAGTGAAGCGGTTGATGATGACGATGTGTCCACGGATGCCACGTGGGTGCCTGCTCGAAGAGAAGAAGAGGGGAAAGTTCTGAAGGGGAGACAGAGAGAATGAGGAGACGAGTTGGAAGCAGGGGAGGTCGTCGTAAGGAGTTAGTGGCACAGTCAGACAGCATGTATCGGCACCTGGGGTCAGCCAGACAGCACGCCAGTCAACGCATGCTGTTGCCACCACTAGAATGCCGTCATTGCAAAGCTCAGCAGTGTGGCATTTTTTTTGTGTGTCTGCCTCTGATAAAAGCAATGCCATTTGCAACCTGTGCCAAAAGAAACTGAGTCGTGGGAAGTCCAACACCCACCTTGGTACAACTGCTTTGCGAAGGCACATAATCTCACATCACAAACGCCTATGGGATCAACACATGAGTACAAGCAGCACACAAACTCAAAGCCACCATGCTCCTCCTGGTCCAGCATCTTCAGCCACGTCAACCACTGCTGTCCTCCCTGCCACTCCATCTCTCACCTTCAGCAGTTCCTGCTCATCTGCCCACAGTCAGGTGTCTGTCAAGGACATGTTTGAGCATAAGAAGCCAATGTCACAAAGTCACCCCCTTGCCCGGCGACTGACAGCTGGCTTGACGGAACTCTTAGCCTGCCAGCTTTTACCATACCAGCTGGTAGAGTCTGAGGCCTTCAAAAAATTTGTCGCTATTGGGACACCACAGTGGAAGGTACCAGGACGAAATTGTTTTTCAAAAAAGGCAATCCCAAACCTCTACCATGTCATTGAAAAGGAAGTCATGGCATCTCTGGCATACAGTGTTGGGGCAAGGGTCCATCTGACCTCTGATACCTGGTCTGCAAAGCACGGTCAGGGCAGGTATATCACGTATACTGCGCATTGGGTCAACCTGCTGACGGCTGACAAGCATGGAATGCGTGGCTCCGCAGCGGAGTTGGTGACACCACCACGACTTGCAGGCAGACCTACTGCCACCTCCTCTACTCCTACTCCATCCTCTTCAATATCCTCCTCGGCTGAGTCCTCTTCTGCTGCGGCGTTTGGCTGCACATCAACTGATTCCCCCCAGCTTCCCAGGGGCTATTCCACATCCCGGATACGACAGTGTCACGCTATCTTGGGGTTGACTTGCCTGAAAGCAGAGAGCCACACAGGACCAGCACTCCTGTCCGCCCTGAACGCACAGGTGGATCAGTGGCTGACCCCGCACCAACTGGAGATTGGCAAAGTGGTGTGTGACAATGGAAGCAATCTGTTGGCGGCATTAAATTTGGGCAAGTTGTCACATGTGCCGTGCATGGCACATGTGTTGAATATCATCGTACAACGTTTTGTGTCTAAGTACCCAGGCTTACAGGACGTCCTCAAGCAGGCCAAGAAGGTGTGAGGCCATTTCAGGCTTTCCTACACGGCCATGGCGCACTTTTCCGATATTCAGCGGCGAAACAACATGCCAGTGAGGCGCTTGATATGCGACATTCCGACACGTTGGAATTCAACACTCCTAATGTTCGACCGCCTGCTCCAACAAGAAAAATCCGTCAACGAGTATTTGTATGACCGGGGTGCTGGGACAGCCTCTGCGGAGCTGGGAATCTTTTTGCCACGTTACTGGACACTCATGCGCAATGCCTGTAGGCTCATGCGTCCTTTTGAGGAGGTGACAAACCTAGTCAGTCGCACCGAAGGCACCATCAGCGACCTCATCCCATTTGTTTTCTTCCTGGAGCGTGCCCTGCGAAGAGTTCTGGATCAGGCTGTAGATGAGCGTGAAGAGGAAGAGGAAGAGTTGTGGTCACCATCACCACCAGAAACAGCCTTGTCATCATCGCTTTCCGGACCTGCAGCAACTCTGGAAGAGGAGTATGAGGAAGAGGAGTCAGAGGAGGAATGTGGCGGCTTTGAGGAGGAGGAAGACCAACCACAGCAGGCACCCCAGGGTGCTCGTTGTTGTCACCTATCTGGGACCCATGGTGTTGTATGTGGCTGGGGGGAAGAACAGACCGTCAATGACATCAGTGAGGACGAGGGACGGGAAATGAGTAGCTCTGCATCCAACCTTGTTCAAATGGGGTCTTTCATGCTGTCATGTCTGTTGAGGGACCCACGTATAAAAAGGATAAAGGAGAACGACCTGTACTGGGTGGCCACGCTACTAGACCCCCGGTATAAGCAGAAAGTGGCAGAAATGTTACCAAATTACCGAAAGTCGGAAAGGATGCAGCAGTTCAAAACCAAACTAAAAAATATGCTTTACACAGCTTATAAGGGGATGTCACAGCACAACGGGAATCTAACAGGGGAAGAGGTGAGTGTAATCCTCCTCCTACCACGGCGGCAAGGACTGGACGATTTACAGATGTGTTGTTGATGGAGGACATGCGGAGCTTTTTCAGTCCTACTCATCGCCACAGCCCTTCGGGATCCAGCCTTAGAGAACGACTCGACCGACAGGTAGCAGACTACCTCGCCTTAACAGCAGATATCGACACTCTGAGGAGCAATGAACCCCTTCACTACTGGGTGTGCAGGCTTGACCTGTGGCCTGAGCTATCCCAGTTTGCGATAGAACTTCTGGCCTGCCCTGCTTCAAGTGTCCTGTCAGAAAGGACCTTCAGTGCAGCAGGAGGCATTGTCACTGACAAGAGAAGTCGCCTCGGTCAAAAATGTTGATTACCTCACCTTCATAAAGATGAATGAGGCATGGATCCCGAAGGGACTGACAGTGGGGGATACGTTTGACTAACAAAAGGCCTGACTACATGCCTTGGCCTCAAAATGGTCCCCACGCTGCTGTATTTAATGTCTGCATACCGGATGACTTTCGTGAATTCTCCACCACCAACTAGGGTTCAAGCCGCAATGTTTTAGTCACTTTTCTGCCTGGAAAACATAAATTTTTCCGGCCGCTGCTACAATAGCGGCTGCAACAATGCCATTATTTTTCAGGCATGTGTACATGCCTAATTTTTCTGTCCTATGGTGCAGCACTGTGGCTGCAAAAACAAACCAAAAAAAAAAGGCACATACAAGTGTCAATTCGCCTTCGTGATTGTTACCTTGTTGTGGTGAAGGGGCTTGCGTATCACAATGAAGCAATCATCATCACCTCTATAAGTGTGTTGGCAATGTTGCCACACCCCAGATGATAAGGCCGTTGCTTCATTATGGTCAGACCAAAAGCGATCGGACGGCTGGATAATATTTCATAGAAAAAACATTAATTTACCTTTTTTTTTATATGTTGTATGGGTTTTTAATACATAAAATAAAAAATCATAATAAAGTCTCTTAATAGTTTATTAGAAATGATGCAGGCAATTAAAAAAATCCCCATCAATTCCAATACAAAGCAAGTACAGAGCTCAGAACTAAATTATTTCATGATGTCGTAATGGTTCGCTAATTCAACAATGGTTAATCAATTCGACCGGATAGGGTCCGTAACAGGGATTAAACTGATAGGAATAGTACTAGTTAAGACACCACTCATATAGGGTGTCACAGCACATTGCTCTGTGCACGCGCAGTGCCCCAATTTGGGAGTAAGAGGACCGACCAAGCTGCTTTTTCCATTTCCCGTTTCCTGAAATCAATTCAGTTTAGTGTATAAGAGTTTGGTCTGTCACTGTGAAGGCAGTCGAAGGTACCCGGCCTAAATTTTTTTTCACAAAAGGCAATCCCTGATATGGGACATAACAGGGATTAAATTGATGAGAATAGTACTACAGAAAATACCACTCATATCGGGTGTGACAGTAACTTGCACGGCGCAGACGCAGTCACCGTGGTTTAAAACAGAGTGGAGGGAGCCAGCGTTTTTTTAACCATCTCCCCGTTCGAAAAATCTATTCAATAAATGGCCCCCAGATTGGGGACGTTAGAGGGATTAAACTGATGAGAATAGTACTACAGAAAATACCACTCATATCGGGTGTGACAGTAACTTGCACGGCGCAGACGCAGTCACCGTGGTTTAAAACAGAGTGGAGGGAGCCAGCGTTTTTTTAACCATCTCCCCGTTCGAAAAATCTATTCAATAAATGGCCCTCAGATTGGGGACGTTAGAGGATTAAACTGATGAGAATAGTACTACAGAAAATACCACTCATATCGGGTGTGACAGTAAATTGCACGGCGCAGACGCAGTCACCGTGGTTTAAAACAGAGTGGAGGGAGCCAGCGTTTTTAACCATCTCCCGTTCGAAAAATCTATTCAATAAATGGCCCCCAGATTGGGGACGTTAGAGGATTAAACTGATGAGAATAGTACTACAGAAAATACCACTGATATCGGGTGTGACAGTAAATTGCACGGCGCAGACGCAGTCACCGTGGATTAAAACAGAGTGGAGGGAGCCAGCGTTTTTAACCATCTCCCGTTCGAAAAATCTATTCAATAAATGGCCCCAGATTGGGGACGTTAGAGGATTAAACTGATGAGAATAGTACTACAGAAAATACCACTGATATCGGGTGTGACAGTAAATTGCACGGCGCAGACGCAGTCACCGTGGTTTAAAACAGAGTGGAGGGAGCCAGCGTTTTTAACCATCTCCCGTTCGAAAAATCTATTCAATAAATGGCCCCCAGATTGGGGACGTTAGAGGGATTAAACTGATGAGAATAGTACTACAGAAAATACCACTCATATCGGGTGTGACAGTAAATTGCACGGCGCAGACGCAGTCACCGTGGATAAAAACAAAGGGGAGGGAGCCAGCGTTTTTAACCATCTCCCGTTCGAAAAATCAATTCAATTGACCTTCGGGGACCCTTGGTGTTGTACGTGGCTGGGTGGAGGAAGAAACCTTCAATGACATCACCGGGACGTGGCTAGCTTGGTATCCAACCTTGTGCAAATGGGGAGTTTGCAGTTGTGCAAATGAACTGTTTGCGGTGCATTAAAAGGGAGTTTGGTCTGTCAATGTCTGTGAAGCGGGCTTAACCCTTACACTACCTGATCGATACAACATCATACCTGATCGTATACACACACTGGATGTTTTAAAGCACGTTATTCCAAACAATTTAGGAATGTTAGTTGATTTATGCCCTTTATGGATTAAAACCCGACTCTGCGTCCACTACGTAATTTTCCATGGGAGTTTTGCCATAGATCCCCCTCCGGCATGCCACAGTCCAGGTGTTAGACCCCTTGAAACAACTTTCTCATCACTATTGTGGCCAGAAAGAGTCCCTGTGGGTTTTAAAATTCGCCTGTCTATTGAAGTCTATGGCGGTTCGCCCGGTTCGCCAGTTCGCGAACATTTGCGGAAGTTCGCGTTCGCTGTTCGCGAACTGAAAATTTTATGTTCGCGACATCACTAGACATAACTATAAAAAAGTTATGGGGGTTAGAATATGGCGATGAAAAGAAGAAAAACATTTTTCACTATTAAAACGCAAGAAAAACTATACATATGGTATTGCTTATTTGGAGAATAAAAAGCACAAGTCAATTTTACCGCATAGTGAACACCGTAAAAAAAAGGAAGTTAAACAATGGTGAAATTGTGGTTATTTTCAAATTCAACCCCATTTGGAATTTTTTCCAGCTTTCCACTACATCCTATGTAATATTAAATAGTAGCATTCGAAAATACAACTTGTCCCACAAAAAAGAAGCCCCCATACAGCTATGTGGATGGAAAAATTAAAAAATAGTGACTCTGGGAAGGCAGGAAGTGAAAAATGAAAACGCAAAAAGAAAAATTGCCACATCAGGAAAGGGTCAAAGGGTTATTATGGTTTTGCAGTTTTCAGCATCTGTTGATAAATAACACGTTATGACTCACTAATAGTGTTTATTAATCTGTAATGCCGCATTTTTCTACACTCCATCATGGCCATGTGACATATTCCACTGTGTTGGTTACAGGGTTGCATTTATAGCTTATGCTGCCCTGTGCAATTTTATTGCTCACAATCCCTATAAGTTTGTCTATAGCTGCCTATGGACTTGACTGTATATAGCAGCTACATAAAATGCAGTGATTACTTTTTCCTATTTTCCGCCTCTAAATTCTATGTGCGTCTTTATAGTCCAAAAATTACAGTAAGTTTTCAATGATATTCTAATTTATTGAGAAGCACCTGTAAAGCTGTCCATACAGATACAGATGTACCTTCAATGTTGCTGTGCCCTGTCACTGATAAAATAAAACTTAATAAATTAACCAAAAAACATTAGAAAAAACTATATTTTTTTCTTTGCATCACCATATTCTTATTTTTTTTTTATCAAATCTTTATTTATCATTTTTAACAGAAGTGTACAAACAATAGGCCAGGGGCCTGGAACAATAACATGAAGAGAGTTATCACAATGAAGAGAGTTATCACAATGAGCAGTGAAGGTAGGTCCAATAAACATGAAACTTATACATGAAGTCTTATACAATGCAGACAAAATAGTTATAAGGGCGTGCAAGCATGACCAGTAAAGAAAACAGTGCAAAGGTCTGGTATGTTACAAATACTCTGATAGGAGGCATTTAGGATGCATCACCATATTCTGACCCACATAAAATTTTCATATATATATATCTACGGACCTGTGGGAGGGCTTATATTTTTTTTTTTTTTTGTGGGTTAAACTGAAGTTTTTATTTATATATTTTTTTAGGGGAGGAGGTAAAGAGACAAAAAGCAGTGAACTGGACATTTTATAGGGACTGGTATTTTGGGACATGGCAGCGGTAATGATTTTATTTTTTTATTGTTTATTTATTTTTAACATGGGAAAAGGGGGTGATTTTAATATTTCTAAATTAAAAATTAAAAAAAAGAAACATTTTTTTTTTTGTCCCCCTAGGACTTTACCTCCTTCATGTCATGATGCCACTTTTAATCTCACACAGGGGCACATCCATGTGTGCGTCATCGCTGTTTATAAAGAAGCCGATGCCACCAGAGGTTCAGAGGGCACAAGTGCACATATAAGGGAGATGAGCACCTGCGTCAGTTTTGAATATCAAGGAGGTTAGGCTGTGCCATGAGTAAAAGAGAATAAAAGAAGGGGAGGAGCGGGCCACATTCTGAGTGTGGCTGGATTCCATTTGGAATAAGTACAGTCCCTTGGGATATGTTATTCCTAATTAGCATAATTATAAAAAAAAACTGTTTTTAGGGGTTCAAAAGAAGAGAGCAGGGCATAAATATATATTTGGAAATCATAATAGAAGAGCTATACTGCGATGCAAAGGATTAAAAACTGTCACCCGAAAATTTCTTTATAGCCTGTTATGTCAAACATAATGGGCTGGTGTGAGTTCTATTGGTTTCATTGAATTGAAGTGGCTCTGTAAGTTAAAGTGGGCAGAAACTCCTCGACAAGGATATGAAAGACTTAAATTGAAAAAATTATATTGATTCAAAGGAAAGACTTGAAAACATTTGTTGCTTTGAAATATTAAAGGGAATCTGTCAGCTCCAAAACAGCCCAGTGCCTTTTACAACTGGTTTGTGGGAGCACAGTGTTAAAATGTGAGTATGAAGATTAAAATTACATAACCGGACTCTGCAGCACTTACACTAATCACTGCTTATTCTAGTTTGTGAGCTGTTTTGGAGCTGACAGATTCCCTTAAAAGGGACAATTACTTTCTTCACATTGCAGATTACACTCCGTGTATTTGTCACTCAAATAAATGCAGTAATAAATAATATACTCCCTATCACTGCTCTTTGCGTCATCCTAAAGATGATGACGTCATTGATAGTGACTTCATTATGGCATACTACAATCGTCTACAAAATTATGTTAATTGTACATTTAATATTGAAAGGTTTATATTGTCCATAACTCTTACATCTTAATTGTGTTCTTTACATATTCAGTATGACAATTAAAGGGCATGTCTTTTGCTAGAATGTGTCATCAACATCTGCTGTGACTATTAGAGATGAGCGAATCAAAGCTGACGAAGTGGAATTCGTTTAGAATTTCAGGAAAAATTTGATTCGCAACAAATGCAAACTTTCTCGAGCTTCGTGGTAACCAATCGTAATTTTTATAACATGGCAGCTACAATGGCAGCTAAAATGGCGGCTACATGTGTGAGGACATGGGGCAAGGAACTCTGGGAAGACGGGATGACCCATAATGCCATGCATGCAGCCAATCAGCAGCCAGCCTGGGGATGTATGCAGGCGCTAGAGAGAGTGAAAGAAAAACGAATTGTTAAAAAAAAAAAAAAAGGAAGAAGTGATTTACTAGTGCAGGGAAAGCATAGTGAGAGGAGTCATTTCACAAGCATTGAGAGACATGTGCAGATGCTAGGGAGAGTCATAGGAAAATCCTCATTGTGAAAAAAGCGATTTGCAAGTGCAGAGAAAGGATGGTGAGAGGAATCATTTCACAGGCATTGAGAGACGTGTGCAGATGCTAAGGAGAGTCATAGGAAAATCCTCATTCTGAAAGAAATCGATTTGCAACTGCAGGGAAAGGATAGTGAGCGGAATCATTTCACAGGCATTGAGAGACATGTGCAGATGCTAGGGAGAGTCATAGGAAAATCCTAATTATGAAAAAAAGCGATTTACAAGTGCAGGGAAACATTACTTGGGGATCCAGATAGTCTCATAATAAAGCTCTGTCATTCCAGCAATTAGTTATTGGGGTGCAAGTACTATGTTGAAAAGCCTTTAGTGGCTTTTATCTGTGGAAAAAGATAAATATATATGCAGGTCACTTTTGTTATTTACACTAAAATCCTTTGCAGTCATTTCTGGTGAAAGAGTATAGTAATACACTAAACATTTAAACGCACTGCACGGTTCCATTCATTTCTGGTGAAAGAGTATAGTAATACACTAAACATTTAAACGCACTGCACGGTTGCATTCATTTCTGGTGAAAGAGTATAGTAATACACTAAACATTTAAACGCACTGCACGGTTGCATTCATTTCTGGTGAAAGAGTATAGGGGCTTATTTAATTCAAAAAAGAAAAATATATACGGACTGCACTGTTGCAGTTATTTCTGATGAAAGCGTATAGTGGCCTATTTCAGGCCAACAAGAAATATATATTCTCAGGTCACTTCTGCAGTTATTTCTGGGGAAAGCGTATAGGGACATATTTCAGTAAAAAAAGAAAAATATATACGCACTGCACTGTAGCAGTAATTTCTGGCGAAATCGTATAGTGACTTCATAAATGTAGCCATGCACATTCGCAACAATTACTATCCTATCGTGCAGGATGTTCTATATCTATTTTCCATGATTTGTTTAACTTGTCTTGAAGGAGTGGCACCTTTATGTGTGAATGCGTGCCTATCCTGGAAGTAGCATTCATGTGCACTTTTGCCCCACCTATCTAATAGGCGACCTTGATTAGGTGGTACATATAGCTGTGTGTGCCCCTCCTCTCATTGGCTGCTGTTGCACACAGAGGTAACTAGGAGCAACACACTATATGTGCAGGGACTGCACTCTTGAATATAAATGCATAACGGCATAGGGAATGTTTAGCGTAGGACCTGCCTGAACTGAGACCACCTTGGCACTGGGTAGGTGGGCACAGATGTGTTTTGATCAAAATGTGTTGGCTAAGTGTCTCAGATTTTATCATTAGAGTGAGGGCTTAGTCTGTTATGTTTGCATCTATTATTATAGTGCATTATTTTCTGACTATAAATGTAGCCATGTACATCCGCAACAATTACTATCATATGGTGCAGAATGTTCTATATCTATTTTCCGTGATTTGAAAGCGTATAGCGGCCTATTTTAGTCCAAAAAGTAATCTATATTCTCAGGACACTTCTGCAGTTATTTCTGGTGAAAGCGCATAAAGGCATATTTTAGTAAAAAGTTAAATATATACGCACTTCACTGTTGCTGTTATTTCGGGTGAAAGCATATAGTGGCCTCTTTCAGTCTAACAAGAGATATATATTCTGTGGTCACTTATGCAGTTATTTCTGGTGAAAGCGTATAGGGGCGTATTTCAGTACTACAAAAAAATATACATTCGCCATTCACTCCTGCCCTTATATCTTGAAAAACCTTTGACGTATATCAGTAGAAAAATAAAAATATATTCAGCGTTCACTGTTGCAGTTATATGTGTAAATGCCTTTAGTGGTGTATTACTGTACAAAAATCAATATATATTCAGCATTCAGCACTGCAGTTATATGTGGGAAAGTCCATTTTGCGGTATGGACTGAATTACGTTGTGTTGAAATTTTGTATTTACATTTCACACATTGTGCACTTGCGTGACTACGTTCATAACAGCGGCGCACCAATACAGGTGAATACACTATGCACTAACCCTGCACAAAAATGCTAACTAATTCACACCAGCCCTTCATCTAACTGCAGTATTGCTTAGTGGATAGAGATGTCGCGAACATAAAATTTTCCGTTCGCGAACAGTGAATGCGAATTTATGCAAATGTTCGTGAACGGGCGAATCGCCATAGACTTCAATAGACAGGCGAATTTTAAAACCCACAGGGACTTTTTCTGGCCACAATAGTGATGGAAAAGTTGTTTCAAGGGGACTAACACCTGGACTGTGGCATCCTGGAGGGGGATGCATGGCAAAACTCCCATGGAAAATTACGTAGTTGACGCAGAGTGTGGTAAGTTGAATTCGCAAATCGAATTAATATAACCTGCATTAATCACATTGCGAATTCAACTTAGAGCTGGGTTCCTACTGGTTGTATTGCTAGAATATACGAAGATTGAGAATATAGCGCTATATTCTTAATCTTCGTTATATTCTAACAATACAACCATTAGGAACGCAGATCTAAGTTGTAATCGCAATGCGATTAATATAACCTGTAAAAACCCCTTAAGGACTCAGGGTTTTTTCATTTTTGCATTTTTGTTTTGCGCGCCCTGCCTTCCGAGAGCCATAACTTTTGTTTATTTTAACGTTAACATGGCCATATGAGGGCTTTTTTTTTGTGGGACAAGTTGTACTTTCCAATGTCACCATTTAATATTGCATACGATGTAGTGGGAAGCGGGAAAAAAATTCCAAAATGGGGTAATATTGCACAAAAAAAACAATTCCACCTCAATTTTACGAGTTTTTAAATTACGACATTTGATGTGCGATAAAACTGACAATTTAGTTTTATTCTACAGGTCAGTGCGAATCCGACGATAACCAATATGTATAGTTTTTCTTGCGTTTTGATAGTGAAAAAAATTTCAAATGTGGGAATTTTATTTTTTTTGTCGCCATATTTTGGCCCCTATAACTTTTTTTGTAATTAAGTGTATGGCATTGTATGGGGGCTTCTTTTTTGCGGGGCGATCTGAACTTTTAGTTGATACCATTATGGGATGTGTAGGACTTTTTGATCACTTTTTATTAAATTTGTTTTTGAGGAAATGAAGCGTCCAAAAACGGCGATTTTTCTGTTTACCATATGGGGAATATATTTTTATATTTTTATGCTACGGGCGTTTTCGCACATTGCGACACCCATTATGTGTATCTTTTTCAATTTTTTAATTATTTAATTTTAATTTTGGGAAAGGGGGGTGATTTGAATTTTTTTTTATTTTTTATTTTTTTTATTTTTCTTTTACACTTTTATATAGGTCCCATAGGGACCTATATAAATCAGTCACCTGATTGCTTCTAACATAAACTCCAATACATTTGTATTTGAGTTTATGAGGATTTTACTACTTTCCTATGAAGCCCTATTGCTAACAAGGGCTGCATAGGAAATAGTAAGTAGTAACCTCGAATAATTCTTTGAGTTCGAGAATATTACATCCAGTGCTGCGATTCTCCCGATCACCACTAGGGGGAGCCGGAGAGCTGTCGAAAGTTTTACTTTCGGTTCTAGCATCTGCGGGGTTAAATGATTGCGATCGGCATCGCTGCCGACCGTGATCATTAGACTCGGGGGTCAGCTACCGGAAACAGCCGGACCCCCGCAGCGATTTCGCCCACAGCGGGCAGGAGCGGGCGCCATGGTTAGGGACCGAACTCATGACGTACCCATACGTCATGGGTCTTTAAGGGGTTAATCGCATTGCGATTACAACTTAGATCTGAGTTCCTAATGGTTGTATTGCTAGAATTGACGAATATAACGAATATAGCGCTATATTCTCAATCTTCGTTATATTCTAGCAATACAACCATTAGGAACCCAGCTCTAAGTTAAATTCGCAATGCAATTAATACAGGTTATATTAATCGCATTGCGATTACAACTACTAACACTGCAGCTTCAGAATGAATCTAAGATGGATGCCGTCCTTGCTTTTTGATAGGAGGTGGGAGGGTCTGGGAGGGAGGGTATGCTGATTGGCTGGAATGTGTCTGCTGACTGTGAGGTACAGGGTAAAAGTTTGCTCAATGATAAAATATAGGGGCGAATGCTCGCCGCAGCAGACGTGGACAAGCTATTTTCTCCCGCAACTGTTCGCCGGCGAATAGTTTGGGACATCTCTATTAGTGGACACAACAGGGACTTTTCTGCAGCACAGAAACCGCACTAGGACTGTGCCTCACTCTTCCAGCGCTTACCTACTTCCTCCGCTACGTCACGTTCACTTCAGATCCATCCACCACAGGCGTCGTAGTTTTTTTGAAACTGACAGCCTATAACCCTCTGTTGAAAAGCCTTTAGTGGCGTATATACGTGGAAAAAGAAAAATGTATTCAGCGTTCACTGTTCGAGTTTTATGTGACAAAGCCTTTAGTGGCGTATATCAGTAGAAAAAGAACAGATAGTTGGCGTTCAACGCTGCAGTGATATGCGTTAACAATTTTTTAAATTATTTTGGTGGAAAAAAAATTGCAATCAGCGCTACAGTTATTATATGTGGTAAAATCTTTTGTGACTTATTTTGCTGGAAGAAAAAATTGTATTCAGCGTTATGCACTGCACTTATATGCGGTAAAATCTTTTTTGAAATCTTTTGGTGTAAAAAAATCTTATATTCATCATTAAGCGCTGAACTTATATGCGGTAAAATAATTTTCGAATTATTTAGGTGAAGATAATACTTGAAAAGAAAATGGGGGTCAGTCAGCACATCCCAGTGCGCAGGTACACATTGCTATGGCTGAAAACACAAGGTAAAACATACAATGCAACAGCACTCTGCAAACCAAATAAAGTACAAGAAGGTATTCTAATGCTATACTTATTTTGTAAATGAAATGCTCGGCAGATACATTTTGTACAAAATTATTTGGGCCCATCTGCCACATGTCAAGGCAATCTCTGTAAAACGGGAATCACTAAATTCTTCCTGTTACAGTTGTGCTCAAAATTATTCAACCCCCACTGAAATTGAGTGTTTTGGCCAGTTTGACATTGATTTTGATCATTTCAGTCATCTTGTTTACAATTAAATCAAAGAGGCACTTGTAAGTCAGACAAATATAACATAACATTTAGGCCCCTTTCACACGGGCGAGTTTTCCGCGCGGGTGCAATGCGTGAGGAGGACGCATTGCACCCGCACTGAATCCGGACCCATTCATTTCTATGGGACTGTGCACATGAGCGGTGATTTTCACGCATCACTTCTGCGTTGCGTGAAAATTTGCAGCATGCTCTATATTCTGCGTTTTTCACGCAACGCAGGCCCCAAGAAGTGAATGGGGCTGCGGGAAAATCGCAAGCATACGCAAGCAAGTGCGGATGCGTTGCGATTTTCCCGCATGGTTGCTTAGCAACGGGACCCGATCTCTATTATTTTCCCTTATAACATGGTTATAACGGAAAATAATAGCATTCTTAATAAAGAATGCATTAGAAAATGAAATGGAAGGGGTTAAACTTAAAAATAATAAAAGTTAACTTACCTTAGCCACTTGATCGCGTAGTTGCGATCTCTCCTCTCTTTCCCTGCATCAGCTAAGATCTAAAGGACCTGTGATGACGTCACATCACATGGTCCATCTTACCATGGTGATGGACCATGTGATTGGACCATGTGATGTGACGTCATCACAGGTCCTTTAGATCTTAGCTGATGCAGGGAAAGAGAGGAGAGATCGCAACTACGCGATCAAGTGGCTAAGGTAAGTTAACTTTTATTATTTTTAACCCCTTCCACTTCATTTTACAAAGCATTCTTTATTAAGAATGCTATTATTTCCCCTTATAACCATGTTATAAGGGAAAATAATCAATTCTCCAGAAGACCCGAAACCGGACTTTAGTGATGAAGTTCGGGTTGGGTACCAAACATTGCGATTTTTGTCACGCGCGTGCAAAACGCGTTACAAACGTTTGCACCCGCGCGGGAAAAAAGCCGATATTCCCGCAACGCACCTGCCTCTTATCCGGGCGTCAAACATGACGCCTGTGTGAAAGAGGCCTTATAATGAAATAACCACAAATGTCTTTTCTGTGCTCACATCATTATCAGTTTTATTCAACCCCCAAGTGACATTCAATCATAGTACTTAGTACAACATCCTTTTCCAGTTATAACAGCTTTTAAACGTGAAGCATAGCTTGACACAAGTGTCTTGCAGCGATCTACGGGTATCTTTGCCAATTCTTCATGGGCAAAAGCCTCCAGTTCAGTCACATTCTTAGGCTTGCGCGCTGCAACTGCTTTCTTTAAGTCCCACCAGAGGTTCTCAATCGGATTTAAGTCTGGTGACTGCGATGGCCACTTCAAAATGTTCCAGCCTTTAATCTGCAACCATGCTCTAGTGGACTTGGAGGTATGCTTGGGATCATTGTCCTGTTGAAAGGTCCAACGTCTCCCAAGCCTCAGGTTTGTGACGGACTGCATCACATTTTCATCCAATGTCTCCTGGTACTGAAGAGAATTCATGGTACCTTGCACACGCTGAAGCTTCCCTGTACCTGTAGAAGCAAAACAGCCCCAAAGCGTGATTGAGCCCCCACCATGCTTCACAGTGGGCAAGGTGTTCTTTTCTTCATAGGCCTTGTTCTTCCTCCTCCAAACATAGCGTTGATCCATGGGCCCAAACAGTTCTAATTTTGTTTCATCAGTCCACAGAACACTATCCCAAAACTTTTGTGATTTGTCCACATGACATTTGGCATACTGCAGTCGATTCTTCTTATTCTTTGGAGACAGCAAGGGGGTGCGCCTGGGAGTTCTGGCATGGAGGCCTTCATTACGCAGTGTGCGCCTTATTGTCTGAGCTGAAACTTCAGTACCCGCATCTGACAAATCATTTTTCAGTTCCTCATCAGTCACACGGGGACTTTTCTCCACTTTGCGGTTCAGGTAGCGCACAGCAGTCGAAGTCAGCATCTTCTTTCTGCCACGACTAGGTAGCGTTTCAACAGTGCCCTTTACCTTGAATTTGCGAATGATGCTTCCTATGGTGTCTCTTGGTATGTTTAACATCTTTGCAATCTTCTTATAGCCATTGCCCTTCCTATGAAGAGAAATCACCTCTTCTCTTGTCTTCCTGGACCATTCTCTTGACTTCACCATGTTTGTAGACACACCAGTAAATTTCTAGAAGGAGCTAAGGATCACAGTCATTTTAAATCTGCCTAATTGGGGCTTATTATGCTTGATTGCTGCTCCTTGACATCCACAGGTGTTTTCAATACCTGATCGAAAACACTTGAATGAACCTCTGTTCTTAAGAGTGGTAGTCTTTAAGGGGTTGAATAATTGTGTCAATGAAGAAATCACAAAAAAACATTTAACCCTTTAAGGACCGGATGTTTTTTATTTTTTGAGTTTTCATTTTGCGCTTCCTGCCTTCCCATAGCCATAGCTTTTTTTATTTTTCGGTTCATATAGTAATATGGGGGCTTGTTTTTTGCGGGACAAGTTGTACTTTCCAACGCCACCATTTAATATTGCATATGATGTAGTGGGAAGCGGGCAAAAAATTCCAAATGGGGTGAAATTGCAAAAAAAAAGCAATTCCACCACAGTTTTGCGGCTTTTTAAATTCCGACGTTCGATGTGCGAAAAAACTGACTGGTTAATTTTACTCTACAGGTCAGTACGAATCCGACAATACCCTATATGTATAGGTTTTCTTGCGTTTTGATGGTGAAAAAAAAATTCTAAAGTGGGAAAAAATCAGTTTTACTTTTTTTCACCATGTTCTGACCCCTATAACTTTTTTGTATTTATATGTATAGAGCTGTATGGGGGCTCATTTTATGCGTCATAGTCTTATCTTTTTATTGATACCATTTTGGGGTGTGTATGACGGTTTGATCACCTTTTATGCAATTTTTTGTGGAAAATGAAGCGAAAAAAAATGTCGAATCCGCCATTTGGACGCTTTTTTCCGTTGTGCTGTTTGACGTATGGGGAATTTTTTTTATATTTTTATACTATGGGTGTTTTCGCACATTGAGACACCCATGTGTGTTTTTTTTTATTTTTTTATTTTTTTAATTTTTGTTTTAGCAAAAGGGGGGTGATTTGAACTTTTATGTTTTTTTTTTTTTTTTTTTACACTTTTATATAGTTCTGATTGCGATTTTCATACATTCCAATGCAATAGCATTGGAATATATGAAAAAATCGCATATTTCCTATGAAGCCTATTACAGGCAAGGCTCCATAGGAAATACTACAGAGCAGCCTGGGTTTCATTCATAGAGACCCAGGCTACTACAGGAGCGCTTCGGCTCCTCCGATCGCCACACGGGGGAGCCGGAGCGCAAACCGAAAGTAAAACTTTCGGTTTGTGCGCACTCAGATGCCGTGGTCAGGATTGACCACGGCATCTGAGGGGTTAAATGTCCGCGATCGGCATCGCTGCCGGTCGCGGACATTAGCCGCGGGTGTCTGCTACAGGAACGTCCTGTGTCCTTAAGAGGTTAATACTGTATTACAAAAACAATTCATGTAATTTTAGTTGCATTTGGTTCTTTAAAAAGTCCTTGTAAGATTTCATTCTGAACACAATTACAAATGTACACTAAATTTCCTAAAACCCTTTACAGCATTGGGGGTTGAATAATTTTGAACACAACTGTATGTGCCATGACGGCTGCCATAAAATTAAAAGCAAATATTTGTATTCAGCATTAAGCTCTGCACTTATATGCGGTAAAATCTGTTTTTGAATTATTTTGGTGGAAATACAAATTTCCACCTCCTCCATTAACTTCCTCATCTCTTCATTATCTCCTAGCACCACCTAGAAGCGAATAAAAGTGAATGACACTGCCAGCCTGTTAAAGGGAATTAAAGCATGATACCACAATACATTTGATATGACATTTAGCAAGAGTTTAAAGTGACCACATATAGCACATAGTGGGACACTGCATCAAGATGAATCGGGCTTGGATCAGCCAGGATTTCCACAACCCAATGCCTGATGCATCAGACTATATCATCCATGGTGCCACACCAACAATTTGACAAAAGAGACCCGTTTCTTCTGGCTACCTGCCTCAGCTACTAGTCTGAATTTCTGATGCTGTTACCCGCCTGATGCCACACATCTGATGCCAAGTGCTCCTTCTTTCACCCACCATCTTCAGCGGGTACTGGTATTGCCACCCACCTCCACACTCTCTTATTGTTGCACAATATTTTATATTAAACCATACGCTCTCATTTTACATTTATCTATTAGAATCTACTGAGAAACATGAAAGTTATGTTCTACGATTGTGCTTGATTTTAAGAATAAGAAATACATTTTAGTAAGGCTGACCTTTTAAAACATGAAACATTTTGCTTGAGTTTGCAGCAAGATAAGCAGAACTCTGTGATCCAGGCTACACAGTTTTTTTTTTTTTTTCCATGAAGGTCGGAATTATTATCAAAGGAAGCAAAACTGAGATTGCATTTTCCTTTCTACATTTAACATAGTAACATAGTATATAAGACTGAAAAAAGACATTTGTCCATCCAGTTCAGCCTGTTTCCTACAAGTTAAGCCAGAGGAAGGCAAAAAAACCCTGTGAGGCAGAAGCCAATTTTCCCCACTTAAGGGGAAAAAATTCCTTCCCGACTCCAATCATGCAATCAGAATAACTCCCTGGATCAACGACCCCTCTCTAGTAGATATAGCCTGTAATATTATTACACTCCAGAAATACATCCAGTACCCTCTTGAATTCCTTTATTGTACTTACCATCACCACCTCCTCAGGCAGAGAGTTCCATAGTCTCACTGCTCTTACAGTAAAGAATCCTTTTCTATGTTTGTGTACAAACCTTCTTTCCTCCAGACGCAGAGGATGTCCCCTCGTCACAGTCACAGTCCTGGGGATAAATAGATGATGGGACAGATCTCTGTACTGACCCCTGATATATTTATACATAGTTATTAGATCTCCCCTCAGTCGTCTTTTTTCTAAAGTGAATAACCCTAATTTTGATAACCTTTCAGGGTACTGTAGTTGCCCCATTCCAGTTATTACTTTAGTTGCCCTCCTCTGAACCCTCTCCAGCTCTGCTATGTCTGCCTTGTTCACAGGAGCCCAGAACTGTACACAGTACTCCATGTGTGGTCTGACTAGTGATTTGTAAAGTGGTAGGACTATGTTCTCATCACGGGTGTCTATGCCCCTTTTGATGCAACCCATTATCTTATTGGCCTTGGCAGTAGCTGCCTGACACTGTCTTTTGCAGCTTAATTTGCTGTTTATTAAAATTCCTAGATCCTTTTCCATGTCAGTGTTACCGAGTGTTTTACCATTTAATATGTACGGGTGACTTGCATTATTCCTTCCCATGTGCATAACTTTACATTTGCCAGTGTTAAACCTCATCTGCCATTTCTCTGCCCAAGCCTCCAATCTATCCAGATCCCTCTGTAGCAGAAAATTGTCCTCTTCAGTGTTAATCCCTTTACACAGTTTAGTGTCATTTGCAAAAATAGATATTTTACTGTGCAGGCCTTCTACAAGATCATTAATAAATATATTGAAGAGAATAGGGCCCAATACTGACCCCTAGGGACAGTGACCCAATCTGAGTATCTACTGTTAATAACCACCCTCTGTTTTCTGTCACTCCAGTTACTTACCCACATACTGTACAGACATTTTCTCCCTGTCTGAGCATCCTCATTTTATATACTAACCTTTTATGAGGTACAGTGTCAAATGCTTTGGAGAAGTCCAGATATACGACATCCATTGATTCGCCGCTGTCAAGTCTAGAACTTACCTCCTCATAGAAACTGATTAAATTCGTTTAGCATGACCGATCCCTCATGAAGCCATGCTGATATGGCATTATTTGCTTATTTTCATTGAAATACTCCAAAATAGCATCTCTTAGAAACCCTTCAAACAGTTTACCAACAATAGATGTTAAAATTACCGGCCTACAATTTCCAGGCTCTGTTTTTGGACCCTTTTTGAACATTGGCACCACATTTGCTATGCGCCAATCCTGTGGAACATTCCCTGTCAGTATAGAGTCCATAAATATCAGAAATAAAGGTCTGGCTATGACATCACTTAATTCCCTTAGGATACGGGGGTGTATGCCATCCGCTCCTGGCGATTTGTCTATTTTAATCTTTTTAAGTCGCTGTTGTATTTCTTCCTGGGTCAGACAGGGCACATTTAATGGGGAATTTACTTTTACATTCTGCATTTCATCTGACCGTTTATTTTCCTCAGTGAATATAGTGGAGAAAAAAATATTTAATAGTTTTGATTTATCCTTGTCACTCTCTGCAACACCTCCCTCATTGTTATGTAGAGGGCCGACTCCTTCAGATTTATATTTTTTACTATTTATATAATTGAAGAACATTTATGGGTTAGTTTTACTCTTTTTGGCAATTAATCTCTCGGTCTCTAGTTTGGCAAAGTTTATTAGTTTTTTACATATTCTATTTTTTTCCTTATAGTTTATCAGCGCTTCCTGGCTCCCCTCCTGTTTTAGTGATTTATATGCTTTCTTTTTGTCATGTATTGCTTTCTTTACGGTTCCATTTATCCACATGGGTTTCTTATTGTTCCTTAGCCTTTTATTCCTATAAGGTATGTACCTCTCACAATTAGATGTTACAATGCTTTTAAAAATCTCCCATTTTATGGTTGTATTTTTATTTTTGAGGACTTTGTTCCAGTTAGTTAGGCCTATGGCCTCTGTTAGTTGGCAAATTTTTTTTTTTTTTTTAAGTCTGGTATTTTTGTTCCTTCCTTTAGAAACTCTCGTTTGAAGGATAATTGGAAGGTTATTACTTTATGGTCACTATTTCCCAGGTGTCCCCCAACCTGCACATCTGTTGTTCTATCAGGTCTATTGGTTAATATTAAGTCCAGTATGGCCGTCCATCTAGTGGGGTCCTGAACCAGTTGGGAAAGGTAATTGTCTTTGGCTATTGCCAAGAACCTGTTTCCTTTTTGGGATGTACAGCTTTCAGTTTCCCAGTCTATATCTGGGTAGTTGAAGTCCCCTATAATAACGACTTTATTATGATTTGCCGCCTCATCTATCTCGTTTAGTAGTAGATTTTCTGTGGAGTCTGGTATATTAGGTGGTTTATAATACACTCCTATTAGTAATTGATTATTGTTTTTTGCTCCATGTATTTCTACCCACAGTAACTCCACATGTTCATGTCCCTCAGAGATGTATTCTCGAATTACGGGATTTAGACACGACTTCACATAGAGGCAGACCCCTCCACCTCTCCGGTTTTGACGATCCTTTCTAAACAGATTTAATTGCCATCAACAACTGTTTTAGACTGCTAGCCGTGCAAAATGTGGTTTTAAAATTATAGATGAGAAATCAAAATTTTCTGACCATATTCTGCTTGAAGGATACATATCCATATTGTTTTTAATTTTTTATTGTGGATACATATTCATCCCAACTACCAATCTGTCCTGATGATGTAATCTTCAAATGGTCTCTCAACTCAGATGTATATTATTTTCAAAATAGAAACACTATCAGGGCCGTCTTTAACGCTGGGAAAAAGAGGCAGTTGCCAGGCTCTGTTGCTCCTGGGGGCCCAAGGCAGCTACCTCTTGAGCCCCGCTGGCCACTGCCCACAATCGCTGGCTCTGTGTCCCGATCCTATCCTTCACTATGTGAGAGGCATGGCTTGCATAGTGAAGGACTTAACCAGAGGACCGGGAAGCGGTAAAAGCTCTATACTCACAGCTTCCTGGTCCTCGGCTCTCTGCTGTGAAGGCTGCGCACATGTAAGGTCACGCTTTAACCTCACACTGTGTGTGCCAGTTCACAGCACAGCAGACTGAAGAGGAGGAAGACCGAGCGCGGGCGGTGAGGAGCAGCGGCGTCTGGAGCAGGAAAAGTAAGTGTTTTACTTTATATGAGGCTGATGGAGGCACTGGGGCTAAAGAGAGGCATATGGAGCCAGGGGCTGAAGAGAGGCATATGGGGGCTGAATAGAGGCATGGGGCTCTTATCTGAGGTCTGATTGGGGGGTCATTCACATTGGGGTCTGAGCTGAGGTCTGATTGGGGGTCTGATCTGAGGTCTTAATGAGTTCTTATTAACATTGGGGTCTGATTGGTGGACTGACCTGAGGTATCATGAAAAATATTTTTTTCTTATTGTCCCCCCTCTAAATTCTAGGTGCGTCTTATAGGGCGAAAAATACAGTACTTTCTTCTCCTCCTCCCTACCTCCCCTACCCTTTGCGTGTGCCGCGCGCCGTGATGTCACTCGGAGGCACTGCAATGCTAGGGTGAGCGGAGTCCCTGTCTCCTTCCTGAACTGCAGAGTGGTGCCCACTTCCAGCCTAGATGCCCAGAGCACTGATCCTGAGCCTTGTCGAGTCTTCAGAACTGTAAGTATTTACAGTAATTCACTGTCAGCTATATTATATATATTACTTGTTTTATGTAAGTAAGGGTGCTGGGTGATTGGAGAAGGGGAGGGAGGGGTGAATGTAGGGGTTAGTAGTACAGTACGATCTGCACATTGTAAAAAAAAATTTATCTGCAAAATACTATATATTTGTGTTAGAAGTTGTGCTTTTTTAATTTTTAGAATAATGATACAGCCATTTTATTTGATACTTTCGTGTTGATTCTTTTTTTCTTTTTTTCTCTATATTAAGGGACACTATAGTCACCAGAACCACAACAGCTAAACGTAGTAGTTCTGGTGGCTATAGCATGTATCTGCAAGCTTTTTAATGTAAACACTGCCTTTTCAGAAAAAATGCAATATTTACATTACTGCCAAGGAACACCTCAAGTGGCCACTTATCAGACAGCCACTAGAGGTGCTTCTTAGTCTAGTGTTGCACAATGTGCAATACTGGCATTCACACTAAACAGTCCTCATAGAAATGCATTGATTCAAAGCATCTCTATGAAGCCACACATGTGCAATAGCCTCCCAATGCTTCCCTATACTCACACACTGCACATTTTTTGTGTGTGTTGTGGTGGAGGGCGTGATTGCATGCTAGGGTGTGGGCAGGTGGGATCCAAGGGGCCCAAGTAAATTATTGCCCAGGGTCAATATTAAAGATGGGCCTGGGGCTTCCGGTTTCCGGCGCTGGAATGGAGTGACGAGTGGGAGTAAGGCTCCATGCACCTCCGCAACTTTATCACTCTCAGAGGAGCGCCTTGTGGCTAATTTTCTCCCCAAAGTACGAGGAACTGATCCGGAGGTACCCTAGGTTGCAGATAGAGTGGTACTTGCTAAGGAGCGGGAAGTCTCTGGGGGAAGGAGACGATACAGGCCCCGATCAAAGCGCACCAACCAAGATGGTGACGGACGCGCCTGATACCCAGGAGGCACAGCCTGCAAAATCCACACAGAGACTGTTTCTGCCCTCACAGGAGGACTTGTTCAACTCAAACACCCTCTCATCTTAAGAAACTGGCTGTGAAAGTATAATCCAGCAACACTTAGAGGAAGGCGGGCACACTCACATCTGGTTAATCCACCTCGGCGAATTATTTTAGCATTAGTTTAATATAAGATACTAATTGAGAGTTATTGACACATAATACATCATCATTGACAACAAAAATTAAAACAATATAAAACCATAAAGCTAAAAATGCATAGATATAAAAAGCATCAAGGAGGGCCTGTATATCAGGCAGAAAGTATAATCTAGTAAGTGCCCCGTATATATGGGCACAATGACTGCCTGAAATATGGGTCCAATGGGAGGCTATCTGCTGCCGACTAACTCCGCTTGGATATCTATTTATATGTCAAGTCCGTATTGATATCTGGTTTGTTTGATCCAGAGCATAGACGGTGATGTCCTTCCAATAGGGAAATTAAACGAGTCTAGTATCGTTTATAGACTCTCCATAAAAGTCATTCTCCGTTCTCATTCTGTACAGTCCTCTATTTGTAAAGAAAAATTGTCCCTTACCTCCCTGCCCGACACTTCATATGGAGGGCCGATGATCGGACGGTAGTTCGGAGCCGTGAGGTAGGCGGTATGCTCTCAGCGTTCCCCGCCGTAGTGATCACGCTCTCATTCTCCAATCCTCGCGTTAGTTGATGTGAGAGTTCGTATGAGGACTCGTCCGTTGGCTGGATCGCGTCTAGGTCGGGGAGGTAATTTTTAGTTCAATAATTTTTCTCCTTTGAATCCTTAAACTTGCATGGCCATGCTAGAATATTGGAGAATTAGTCACAGGTATAACGCCCAGACGCGTTTCGGGACTGCCGGTCCCTTCTTCAGTGGTGTCATCATACCTGTTGACTTCCGACTTTTTATATCCGGGGGGTCAAATCGAATATCCGGAATTGCGGATCTAATAATTGGATCTTGATGTTATTTTCTTTCGATGTATATATCGTCAGATCCATATCTCCAAGATAATAGTCCGCAATAATCATTAATAGCGATCAGTACCATTAAAGAATACAGATGTGTGTCCATATATCCACACATCTGTATTCTTTAATGGTACTGATCTCTATTAATGATTATTGCGGACTATTATCTTGGAGATATGGATCTGACGATATATACATCGAAAGAAAATAACATCAAGATCCAATTATTAGATCCGCAATTCCGATATTCGATTTGACCCCGGATATAAAAAGTCGGAAGTCAACAGGTATGATGACACCACTGAAGAAGGGACCGGCAGTCCCAAACGCGCCTGGGCGTTATACCTGTGACTAATTCTCCAATATTCTAGCATGGCCATGCAAGTTTAAGGATTCAAAGGAGAAAAATTATTGAACTAAAAATTACCTCCCGACCTAGACGCGATCCAGCCAACGGACGAGTCCTCATACGAACTCTCACATCAACTAACGCGAGGATTGGAGAATGAGAGCGTGATCACTACGGCGGGGAACGCTGAGAGCATACCGCCTACCTCACGGCTCCGAACTACCGTCCGATCATCGGCCCTCCATATGAAGTGTCGGGCAGGGAGGTAAGGGACAATTTTTCTTTACAAATAGAGGACCGTACAGAATGAGAACGGAGAATGACTTTTATGGAGAGTCTATAAACGATACTAGACTCGTTTAATTTCCCTATTGGAAGGACATCACCGTCTATGCTCTGGATCAAACAAACCAGATATCAATACGGACTTGACATATAAATAGATATCCAAGCGGAGTTAGTCGGCAGCAGATAGCCTCCCATTGGACCCATATTTCAGGCAGTCAGTGTGCCCATATATACGGGGCACTTACTAGATTATACTTTCTGCCTGATATACAGGCCCTCCTTGATGCTTTTTATATCTATGCATTTTTAGCTTTATGGTTTTATATTGTTTTAATTTTTGTTGTCAATGATGATGTATTATGTGTCAATAACTCTCAATTAGTATCTTATATTAAACTAATGCTAAAATAATTCGCCGAGGTGGATTAACCAGATGTGAGTGTGCCCGCCTTCCTCTAAGTGTTGCTGGATTATACTTTACCTTCAGGGAAGTGGTGTACCCTGACCTGGGCTGGAGCACCCAATCCATAGAACCAATCAGAGTGAGCCACCACCCTTTCTTTCTTCTTTTCCATATGGCTGTGAAAGTAGCCAGCCACCTAGCCCCTGACCTCAAAGCCACATTATCGGCTACAGACCACCCTGAATTATCTGCAGGAGGTTTTCTCCTTACAAGAACACAAAATAGATGAGCTGGAACAGCGCACGTCATGTGCAGAGGAAAAGATCGAAAGTACAAAATCGTCTGTTTCGGCGCTGAGGCGCACTACTGGTGAACCAACTGAAAAAATCGATCTTGAAAATCGTTCCGTGAGCTGTCCAGAGCATTGGGACTTTCTTTTCTGCACAGAGTGGAGCGGGTGCCGATCAAAGGAGGTGAGGAGGGCCGGTCAAATAATGTGTCTAAAGCCAGGCAAGTCATCATGAAATTCTTAGACTTTGCAGATAAGGAAGAAATTATGAGGGCGTTCCGGACTTGGAAGGAGATGCTCACCTTACAGGGCTCCACGGTTTTATTGTTTAACGACTACTCAGCGGCAGTCACAAAAAAAAAAAGAAAAGCGTTTAGCGACATCTGCACATCTCTTTTCTGACGCAACATACGCTTTCAGTTATTATACCCCGCACTTCTACAAGAACGCTGTGCAGATGGATCCTACAAAACCTTTAACTCGCCAAAGTAGGCTGAGAATTTTTTTGCACAAGGTCCATACCTCCGTGAGGAAGATGCCGCAACTGGTGGGACCAACGGAGGACCCAGATCGTCCCAGAAGCTCCCAAGCGGAGTGGCATCTCAGAGCCAGAGCGGCAAAGATCCCGCCAAGACGCCGGCAAAATACCAAAGGATGGTCCAGACGTTGAAGGCCCAAGTGCTTGTCCAGCCTGGGACTGTATCACAAGGGTAATATGTTAACTGTTCCTAACCCTGGAGGGTTTCTACTCTTTCCTGGACTCATTTCAGGTTATCTACGGGAGGTGACGGAGAACCGCTAGGTACCAGAAAAAAGTGAAGTCCGTAAGACACAAAGTATTGTCTTTGAGTTTTGTTAAACAGTTTTTTTCATTCATCTACGGTTGGTGCTTGATGTACGGTCAACCGTGTCAGGTTAAATGTTCACTATGTTATATTGCTGTCTGTGTGGGTAAACCTGCAAAGGGTACTGAGGTGCTGCTGATACCTTACCATGCTTAATTCAATAACTTGGAATGTTAAAGGCCTGCGTTCCCCGCAAAAGCGCATGATGGTTCTAGGCCATCTAAAACGTCTTGGAGCTGACATTGCACTTCTGCAGGAAACCCACCTGGAGGAGACAGATTTCCACAGAATGGCGAAATTATGGGTAGATGAGATTTTTGGGTCATCTTCACAACAAAATATATGTTTTGGCGGACACTATGAATCTTGGCCTGCAACAGCTGGGACACCAGATTCAGGGTATTGCTATTTTGGCAATTGAATTTCACCCCAGAACAAAATATATGTTTTGGCGGACACTATTATACTTTGCCAGCCACAGCTGAAACCACTGATTTATGGTATTGCTATTTTGGCAATTGAATTTCACCCCAGAACAAAATATATGTTTTGGCGGACACTATGAATCTTGGCCTGCAACAGCTGGGACACCAGATTCAGGGTATTGCTATTTTGGCAATTGAATTTCACCCCAGAACAAAATATATGTTTTGGCGGACACTATTATACTTTGCCAGCTACAGCTGAAACCACTGATTTATGGTATTGTTATTTTGGCAATTGAATTTCACCACATAAAATAATCTATCCTTTGCCAGACAGCAGACAGTATTATACTTGGCTAGCGAAAACTGGAACACCAGATTTAGGGGATTGGTATTTGGGCAATTGTATTTAACCCCTTAATAAAATATAGAAATTGCTATCCTGAGTTTCTAGGGGTGACAATTAGCACAGCCAAGCCCCTGATGTAGGATATAGCAAAAAAAAACTAGTATTGATGGATTGATGGACTTGGTGGCAGCTTGTTCTGGTGCACCACAGGTCACAAAATGGCCGCCGATCACCCCAGAAAATAAGTGACAGAAAAACGCTCTGTGCAGCCTAAAAACCAGTGAGCAAGTAACTAGCAGAAGTTCAATCATTCACAGCTGTAGATCGATCCGTTCATTAGGTGCTGTTGCTGACTTTTCCATGCCTAATCTCGCCCTCACAGAAGCTGCGTCCTCTCCCTATACTAATCAGAGCAGTGTGGCGTGCGGCGCTACGTGACTCCAGCTTAAATAGAGGCTGGGTCACATGCTGCACTTGGCCAATTGCAGCCATGCCATTAGTAGGCATGGCTGTGATGGGCTCTTAGGGCAAGAAGTAAAACGCTAGCTGATTGGCTGCTTTGCAGCCCTTCAGAAAGTGGGAAGTAATTGCCGAACAACGAACCCGAACCCGAACTTTTTTGAAACCGAACCCGAACTATGCTCGAACTGTTCGCTCAACACTAATCTTCAGTGCAAGGGAAGGCTGGGGTTCTAACTCTAATTCATAAGAATCTAGCGCAGAGAACACATGCCTATTTTAATGACAGTGAGGGTAGAGTGTCGGCTTTTACATTATCCTGCCCGGGGGGAAATTTAGCGATTTTTAATATCTATGCCCCCAATGCGTCACAAGGTCCCTTTTTCACTCAATTGAATGCCAGGGTTGCGCAAGACCCCATAGGGGGCAAACTAATGGGTGTGTACTTTAATGCAGTAATTAGCAGACTGAAAGATCGACAAAGGGTGACACGACCAGGGCAGAAAGACAGAGCAGAGGTAGAGACACTACAGCATTTCCTTTCAGATTCAGGTATGTTGGATTCATGGAGAATCTTTCACCTAGATGAGAGGCACTTTACTCATTATTCACACGCCCACGACTTCTGGTCACGTATTGACTACTGGCTCTTAAGCCCCCACTTACTGCATAGGATGCATGATGTATCAATGGGAGACTTAGTCATATCTGACCAATCTCCAGTAAGTATGATAATGGCGTATTCAATTCCCCAGGGTAGAGAGTTTCTCTGAAAATTCCCATCTTGCATGGCAAAAGATGACTCTTTTGTGGAGTTAGTGCAGGGTTGGTGGCTAGAATACAGTTCTTTAAACCAAGGACATGTCTCGGACCCTATGCTTTTCTGGGAGACAGGCAAGGTGGTCCCACGGGGCCATTTGATAGCATATATGTCAGGGTTCAAGAAGGTCACAAAGAAGAAGTATTTGGAGGCCAGTAATAGAGTAATGAATGCATATGGAGATTTTATTCTATCTCCCTCTCCCCGACATAAACAAGCTTGGATGGAAGTGCGTATAGATTTTGAACTTTGGGCTGACAGGAGAGAAAGCTTGTATAAGGCCCAGTGGGAGCTCGAGCTACATAAGTTCGGGAATAAGGCAGGTAGACTGTTGGTGAACTTGGCCAAGGGGTGACGTCCGACGTGCCCTCTGTACTGAGTACACGACCTGAATGGGATGCTTAAGTCTGACCCAGCCGAGGTACTGCAGGGATTTAGGGAATACTATTCGAAACTTTATAGTTCACCGGGTGAGAAAAAGGAGGAAATTACAGAATTCATTGGTGGTGTAGATTTACCGACCCTTACCTCGCAACAACTAGAGACCTTGAATAGGCCAATAACAGAGGAAGAGGTACAGGCTACTATAGCTGCGCTCCCTGAACATAAGGCGCCAGGGCCTGGCAGTTATTCGGGAGACTTCTATAAAATGCTTGTATCCCAAGTATCGCCAGTGCTATCTTCTCTGGGGAATATGATACTACAGGGGGGAAAATTTACCACCCAAATGACCATGGCCCACATCAGACTGTTACCCAAAACTGACAGACCGGTGGACGATCCATCTTCGTACCGCCCAATCTACCTGATAAATCAGGATGTTAAAATATTATCTAAACTCATTGCCAACAGACTAGCAGTGATCTCACCAAGCCTGATTGGCTCGCACCAGGTTGGCATTGTAAAAGGGAGATCTGCGATCACCAATGTGCGAAGACTATTGGCGGCCATGGATGGTGTGGCTGGTGGGATCCGATCCACTCCGGTGCCCGCCCTGGTCACTCTGGATGCTAAAAAAGCCTTTGATAATGTCCATTGGAAGTGGCTAGGGAGGGTGTTGGACAGATTTGGTCTACAGGGACCCTTTCGGATGTACCTCGGGAGACTCTATGAAAGACCTCAGGCCCGAATCGACACGCCAGGTTTCTTGTCTGCCCCCTTTGAGCTATTCAGGGGCACCAAGCAGGGGTGCCCTTTATCCCCCCCTCCTATTTAATATTGCAGTAGGACCTCTGGTACATTATCTAAAAAAGCAAGGGCAATTCACTGGGCTCCAGGTTGGCAGAGAACGCTACAGGCGATTTTCTTTGCGGACGATATTCCGCTTTTTGTAGGGAATCCCAAAGAGGAGCTTCAGATGATATTAGACAAAATAGGGAAGTTCGGTGCTTGTTCGGGCTTCAAAATAAATGTAGCAAAATGTGCCCTCCTGAACCTCCGTGGTGGGAGCACTTCTAATAGTCAAGAGTCACACTTATGTGGCATACCGATAGCTAAACATACCATCAAGTATCTAGGAATACGGGTGGGACACACGGCAGACTCGCTGTATAGGCTTAACTATACCCCCTTGTTTCGCAAAATCTCACAGAAGCTACGGAGATGGCAAGTTCTTCCATTATCTCTATTGGGGAGAGTGCACTTAGTTAAAAGGATCAGCTTCTCGAGGCTCCTATATCCAATGCCAACATTACCTATTTTTATCAAACATGTCGATATTACCAAGTTCCATAGTCCCTGTGGAAAGGCAGGCGTCCTCGGATAGTACTTAAAAAGCTCATGGCACCAACCCAAACTGTTGAACAGCCGAAGGACCTCGGGTGACGTCACCGTCATGTGATTAGTGCAGGGGGCGTGGCTCAGCACTAGATTTGATCCCGTGCTGAGCCACGCCCCCTGCACTGATCACATGACAGTGATGTCACCCCAGGTCCTTCGGCTGTTCAACAGTTCGGGTTGGTGGCAACCGCCCCTTATGGATTCCATATGCCGCTATAGTGGAATCCATAACGGGATGCGCGACTTACCACAACCCGAACGCCGAACACCGGACTTTTTTTTAAAGTTCGCTCATCTCTAGTCAGGAGCTTATAGATACATACCAGGTGAACCCTATTCAAAGCATCTAATTTGCACAGGTCAATCGTTTCCTTACTGACTGTTTGATAAACCCCTCCGGGGAAACTGGCCAAAATGCCTTTGATAAAATTGTGATGAGGGGGACAGGCCGCAGTCCATTTCTGGTTTATAGGCACAGATCAGAGATGTTTTGGGTTGCCACTAGTTTTGAGCGAACAGTTCGAGCATAGTACGGGTTCGTACCGAATTTTGGGGTGTTTGGGACCCGGACCAGAACATTTTCAAAAAAGTTTGGGTTTGTTGTTCGGCGATTTCTTCCCGCTTTCTGAAGGGCTGCACGGCAGTCAATCAGCTATTGTTTTACTTCTTGCCCTAAAAGCCCATCACAGCCATGCCTACTAATGGCATGACTGTAATTGGCCAAGTGCAGCATGTGACCCAGCCTCTATTTAAGCTGGAGTCACGTAGCGCCGCACCTCACACTGCTCTGATTAGTGTAGGGAGAGGACGCAGCTGCTGTGAGGGCGAGATTAGGCAGGGAAAAGTCTGCAAAAGCACCTAATGAAGTGAAGTGATCGATCTACAGCTGTGAATGATTGAACTTCTGCTAGTTACTTGCTCACTGTTTTTTAGGCTGCACAGAGCGTTTTTCTGTCACTTATTTTCTGGGGTGATCGGCGGCCATTTTGTGACTTGTGGTGCACCAGAACAAGCTGCCACCAAGTCCATCAATCCATCAATACTAGTTTGTTTTGCTATATCCTACGTCAGGGGCTTGGCTGTGCTAATTGTCACCCTTAGAAACTCAGGATAGCAATTTCGATATTTTATTAAGGGGATAAATACAATTGCCAAAATACCAATCCCTTAAATTTGGTGTTCCAGCTTTGGCTAGCCAAGTATATTACTGTCTGCTGTTTGGCAAAGGATAGATTATTTTCTGTGGTGAAATTCAATTGTCAAAATAGCAATCCCCTAAATCTGGTGTCCCAGCACTGGCTAGCAAACTATAATAGTGTCCGCCAAAACATATATTTTGTTTTGGGGTGAAATTCAATTGCCAAAATAGCAATACCATAAATCAGTGGTTTCAGCTGTGGCTTGCAAAGTATAATAGTGTCCTGCAAAGGATATATTTTGTTCTGGGGTGAAATTCAATTGCCAAAATAGCAATTCCCTGAATCTGGTATTCCAGCTGTTCCAGGCCTAGTTTAAATCTGTCCGTAACAGGGTATATTTTGTTCTGGGGTGAAATTCAATTGCCAAAATAGTAATACCATAAATCAGTGGTTTCAGCTGTGGCTGGCCAAGTTTCATAGTGTCCTGCAAATTATATATTTTTTTCTGGGGTGAAATTCAATTGCCAAAATAGCAATGCCCTGAATCTGGTGTTCCAGCTGCTGCAGGCCTAGTTTAAATCTGTCCATAAAAGGATACCTTTCATCCAGGGCCTAAATACTAGCCCTAAAAGAGATATTCCCCTAAATCAGTGGTTACTACTGTGCCCGGATTAGTGTAATACACTACATAAATAAATATGCAGATAGTGTTAGGTGCCTGTAAAAAAAAAAAAAGGCCTGAATTTGAAATCAATACATTGGGCCAAATATTTTTTTTCTTATTGTAGTGCTTGGTGAACGGTAACAATGAGGAAAACATCTAGTAAGAGACGCGGTCGTGGTGGTGTTAGTGTACCCTCTGGTGCTGGGAGAGGATGTTGCCATTCTGCCACAGCCACACGTCCTAGTGAACCAACTACCTCAGGTTTCAGTACCCGCCAGAATTTACAGCGATATTTGGTGGGGCCCAATGCCGTTCTAAGGATGGTAAGGCCTGAGCAGGTACAGGCGCTAGTCAATTGGGTGGCCGACATTGGATCAAGCACGTTCACAACATTATCTCCCACCCAGTCTTCTGCAGAAAGCGCACAGCTGGCGCCTGAAAACCAAGCCCATCAGTCTGTCACATCACCCCCATGCATATCAGGGAAACTGTCTGAGCCTCAAGTTATGCAGCAGTCTCTTATGCTGTTTGAAGACTCTGATGGCAGGGTCTCCCAAGGGAATCCACCTAGCCCTTCTCCAGTGGTGGAAGACATAGAATGCACTGATGCACAACAACTGATGTTTCATGATGATGAGGACATGGGAATACCATCTCATCGCAGTCCGCACGTCTCTGATGATGACGAAACACAAGTGCCAACTGCTGCGTCTTTCTGCAGTGTGCAGACCGAACAGGAGGTCAGGGAGGAAGACTGTGTGGAAGACGATGGAGGGGACGATGAGGTCCTAGACCCCACATGGAATGAAGCTCGTGCCACTGACTTTTATAGTTCAGAGGAAGAGGCAGTGGTGAGACCGAGCCAACAGCGTAGTAAAAGAGGGAGCAGGGGGCAAAAGCAGAACAGCCGCCTCCAAGAGAGTTCGCCTGCTACTGGCCACCGCCACCAGGGACTGAGCACCCCAAAGGCAGCTTCAAGGAGTTCCCTGGCATGGCACTTCTTTAAACAATGTGCTGACGACAAGACCCGAGTGGTTTGCACGCTGTGCCATCAGAGCCTGAAGCGAGGCATTAACGTTCTGAACCTTAGCACAACCTGCATGATCAGGCATCTACATGCAAAGCATGAACTGCAGTGGTGTAAACACCTTAAAAGCAAGGAACTCACTCTGGCTCCCCCTGCTCCCTCTACTGCTGCTGCCTCGGCCTCTTCCTCCGCCTCGGGAGGAATGTTGGCACCTGCCGCCCACCAAACAGAGGATGTGCCACCGACACCACCCCCTGCGTCACCAAGAATCTCCACCATGTCACACGGCAGCGTTCAGCTCTCCCTCTCACAAACCTTGGAGAGAAAGCGTAAATTCCCACCTAGCCACCCTCGAGCCCTGGGCCTGAATGCTAGCATTTCTGAACTACTGGCCTTTGAAATGCTGTCATTCAGGCTGAAGTTGTGGTGGGGTATTGAACAACAGACCGACGAGTGGTTTCTGCCGGTGGGCCTCAAGCCCGGCCTGGTGGTTTGCGATAATGGGCGAAATCTCGTCGCAGCTCTGGGACTAGCCGGCTTGACGCACATCCCTTGCCTGGCGCATGTGCTGAATTTGGTGGTGGTGAAGTTCATTCACAACTACCCCGACATGTCAGAGCTGCTGCATAAAGTGAGGGCTGTCTGTGCGCGCTTCCGGCGTTCACATCCTGCAGCTGCTCGCCTGTCTGCGCTACAGCGGAACTTCGGCCTTCCCGCACACCGCCTCATATGCGACGTGCCCACCAGGTGGAACTCCACCTTGCACATGCTGGAGAGACTGTGCGAGCAGCAGCAGGCCATAGTGGAGTTTCAGCTGCAGCACGCACGCGTCAGTCGCACTGCGGAAAAGCACCACTTCACCACCAATGATTGGGCCTCCATGCGAGACCTGTGTGCCCTGTTGCGCTGTTTTCTCCTTGAGAAAGCGCTTAGGGCGATGATGGAAGAGGAGGTGGCCCAAGAGGAGGAGGAGGAGGGGTCATTTTTAGCACTTTCAGGCCAGTCTGTTAGAAGTGGCTCAGAGGGAAGTTTTTTGCAACAGCAGAGGCCAGGTACAAATGTGGCCAGCCAGGGCCCACTACTGGAGGACGAGGAGGAGGTGGAGGAGGATGAGGATGAAGCAGGTTCACAGTGGGGTGGCACCCGACACAGCTCAGGCCCATCACTGGTGCGTGGCTGGGGGGATACGGAGGACGATGACGATACGCCTCCCACAGAGGAAAGCTTGTCCTTACCTCTGGGGAGCCTGGCACACATGAGTGACTACATGCTGCAGTGCCTGCAGAAGAGTTGCCCACATTTTAACGTGTGCGGATTTCTGGGTTGCCACCCTGCTGGATCCCCGGTACAAAGACAATGTGCCCACCTTACTTCCTGCACTGGAGCGTGATAGGAAGATGCGCGAGTACAAGCGCACGCTGGTAGACGCGCTCCTGAGAGAATTCCCAAATGTCACAGGGGAACAGGTGGAAGCCCAAGGCGAAGGCAGAGGAGGAACAAGAGGTCGCCAACGCAGCAGTGTCACGGCCAGCTCCTCTTAGGGCATGGTTAGCATGGCATAAATGTGGAAAAGTTTTGTCTCCACAGCACAGCTAACTCCACCACCACCTGATACGGAACGTGTTAGCAGGAGGCAGCATTTCACTAACATGGTTGAACAGTACGTCTGCACACCCCTCCACGTACTGACTGATGTTTCGGCCCCATTCAACTTCTGGGTCTCCAAATTGTCCACGTGGCCAGAGTTAGCATTTTATGCCTTGGAAGTGCTGGCCTGCCCGGCGGCCAGCGTTTTGTCTGAACGTGTATTCAGCACGGCAGGGGGCGTCATTACTGACAAACGCAGCCGCCTGTCCACAGCCAACATGGACAAGCTGACGTTCATAAAAATGAACCAGGCATGGAACCCACAGGACCTGTGCCTCCCTTGTGCAGAATAGACATTTATAACTGCCTCCCCCTCAACCATGTATTCTTGTACTCCGGGGCACTTCTTCATTGAATCCTCATTTTTTTAACTTTACCATGATCTTGCGGTGCAACCCAAAGTTGAATGAACCTCTCCTCTGTCTGGGTGCTGGGGCCGAAATAACTGAAAGTGGAATTCTTCAGTGGTGGGTGATATGACGCATGATTCCTTGCTGTGGGATCTCTCTCCTCTGTCTGGGTGCTGGGGCCGAAATAACTGAAAGTGGAATTCTCCAGTGGTGGGTGATATGACGCATGATTCCTTGCTGTGGGATCTCTCTCCTCTGTCTGGGTGCTGGGGCCGAAATAACTGAAAGTGGACTTCTCCAGTGGTGGGTGATATGACGCATGATTCTCTGCTATGGGACCTCTCTCCAATTTATATTGGTTAATTTTTATTTATTTTATTTTATTTTAATTCATTTCCCTATCCACATTTGTTTGCAGGGCATTTACCTACATTTTGCTGCCTTTTGCAGCCCTCAATCCCTTTCCTGGACTATTTTACAGCCTTTTTAGTGCCCATAAGTTCGGGTCCCCATTGACTTCAATGAGGTTCGGGTTCGGGATAAAGTTCGGGTCGAGTTCGGATCCCGAACCCGAACATTTTGGGGAAGTTCGGCCGAACTTCTCGAACACGAACATTCAGGTGTTCGCTCATCTCTAATGGTGGGCACTGAGAAATAACATTATAAATAAAAGTTGGACGGACACACATTTTAGTATAATGCATAACGCAATCTATGCTTTTAATCTTCCCCCAACAATTCATATACCTGACAGATTGAGATATTGCCCGAAATGTTGTGCACAAAGAACTGACCTTTTTCATGGGCTGTGGTCCTGCCCTAACTAGGTGGGGGTTTGGAGCCACGTGGCAGACCTCATTAAAGAGGTTTGGAATTTAAACATACCACTTACTCCCATTACATATCTTTTTCATTACTGGGAAACAGAGAGGAACGACGGTCAGAGGGAGCAGAGGTTACCGGCCTTGTTTCATGCGATATGTATGGTGACAAAGAGGAGACTGTTGCAACAGTGGCTTCAACCTTCCTGTCCCACAAAGGAAACTATACTTAAGAACTTGAAAGAGGAGATTACAACAAAGATATTGAACTATGGGTATTTACCTGTACCGCTCCCCCTAACGGTGAGCCATTTGATGTACCGCATTGTATCCTGCTAAGTTGTACCCATATAGAAGGACAGGGTCCTGGACCTAAAATATTTGATTACAAGGTACCACACATAGACAGCTGTTTATGTTATGTTTGACTTATGGAATATTTTGTTCTATTGTACAATATGCTCTGTTCTATAATAATGGAAATGTTCACCATGAGATGTATCAAATTACTTTCTGCTTTGATTGAGCAAATGCTCCTTTGTATGTGAACAAATAAAATTATTGTACAAAAAAACAAACATTTTGTACAGTTTCCTCCTAATAAAACTAAAAAATATATAAACAAAAGACGGCCCTGAACACTAAATATACAGTTAAACCAGAAGTTTACATACACTATATAAAAAGACACATATGCATGTTTTTCTCTATCTCTGCCTGAGGAGGTGGTGATGGTGAGTACAAAAAAGGAATTCAAGAGGGGACTGGATGTATTTCTGGAGTGTAATAATATTACAGGTTATAGCTACTAGAGAGGGGTCTATGATCCAGGAAGTTATTCTGATTGCCAAATTGGAGTCGGGAAGGAATTTCTTCCCCTTAAGTGGGAAAAATTGGCTTCTGCCTCACAGGGATTTTTTGCCTTCCTCTGGATCAACTTGTAGGAAACAGGCCGAACTGGATGAACAAATGTCTTTTTCGGTCTTATATACTATGTAAATCAGAATAAAACTTTCCTGTTTTTGGTCAATTAGGATTACCATAATTATTATTATTTGCCAACTGCCAGAATAACGAGAGAGATTGTTTTAAGGCATTTTTATCACTTTCTGCAATGTCAAAAGTTTAAATACATTTCATTAATATTTGGTATCATTGCCCTTAAACTGTATGACTTGGGTCAAAAGTTTTGGGCCACAAGCTTCTCACAATAGTTGGTCAGAATTTGGGCCTATTCCTCCTGACAAAACTGGTGTAACTGAGCCATGTTTGTTGGTTCCCTTGCACGCATCTGCCTTTTTTGCTTTGCCCATAAATTTTCAATAGGACTGAGATCAGGGCTTTGTGATGGCCACTCCAAAACATTGCCTTTGTTATCTTTTAGCCACTTTGTAACCAGTTTAGCAGTATGCTTCGGGTCATTATCCATTTGGAAGACCCATTTCCGCCCAAGCTTTAACTTCCTGGCTGATGTCTTGAGATGTTGCTTCAGTATTTCCACAAATTCTTCTTTCCTCATGATGCCATCTATTTTGTGCACCAGTCCCTCTTACAGCAAAACAACCCCACAACATGATGCTGCCACCCCCATGTTTCACAGTTGGGATGGTGTTCTTAGGCTTCCAAGCTTCTCCCTTTTTTCTCCAAATGTAACGAAGCTCATAATGGTCAAAAAGTTAAATGTTAGTTTCGTCAGACCACAGGACATGTCTCCAAAAATGTAGGTCTTTGTTCCTGGGTGCATTTGCAAACATTAATCTTTCTTTTTTTTTTGTTTCTTTTGGAGTAATTGCTTCTTCCTGGAAGAGTGGCCTTTCAGCTCATGTTAATACAGTACTCGTTTCACTGTGGATATTTAACAATTTAACCAGCTTCTGCCATCATTTTCACAAGGTCTTTTGCTTTCGTTCTTGGGTTGATATGGACCCAAGCACGTTAATCTCTGGGACACAGAACCTGTCTCCTTCCTGAGCAGTATGATGGCTGGACATTCCCATCTTGTTTGTACTTGTCCTGTCTGGAGACATGACAGTACTTGCGTATAATTGTTTGTACAGATGGACGAGGCACCTTCAGGTATCTTGAAATTGCACCCAGGGTTGAGCCAAGTCCATAATTCCCTTGCTGATATCTAGTGTTTACGCCATCCAACAAGCACACCTCTACTATGACTAAGGCCGTGAACAAGGTCTGAGTGTAGACAGAAACGTTGGCCAGTGGCTAAAATATAACCTTAATTGGATGGATTAACAATGCAAAATAAATGAGAAGCTTGCAACAGAAAATAAGAGTGCCATGGTCTTTTCCATATCTTATCAGAATTGTTTAAAGGCATAGTAATCAGCGTATGTAAACTTTAGACATTGCAGAAAGTAATAAAAATGCCTTAAAACATTCTCTCTCATTATTCTGGCATTTGGCAAATAATAATAATTATGGTAATCCTAACTGACCAAAAACTGTAAAAAAGGTTTATTCTGATTTCATGTCAGATATTGAGAAAAAACATGCATATGTGTCTTTTTATATATTGTATGTAAACTTCTGTTTTCAGCTGTATATATACAGTATATTTAGAAAATTGGCCATATATATTATTTTCTGTGGTATTCCTTAGCTCAAAGCTCCTCAAAGCTCCTAGGCCCGAATGCAAAAAATACAGCAGTGCCTTTTAGGTCCACAAGAACATAAATAGAAGAAAACTCCCATAAAAGTTTGTTTCTTAGTCAATAAAAAACATCAAAGGCATCCACAGGAGATGCTTATGCATTTTGGACCTCAATATATAAGCATATAACACCGTATAGGCATAAATTCATGAGAAATTGGTCATGCCAAACTGTTTTGATGAGAAGGTAAGTTCTGAACTTCACTGGGGTGAGCCAATGGATGTCATATGTCTTGAGTCCCTTCTCCAAAGCATTTGATACTGTGCCACATAAAAGGTTAGTATATGAAATGAGAATTCCTCCAGAATGTGGGTAAGTAACTGGCTCAGTGATAGAAAACAGAGGGTGGTTATTAACTTGTGAGGTAACACAGGGGTCAGTATTGGGCCCTATTCTCTTCAATATATTTATTCATGATCTTGTAGAAGGCTTGAACAGTAAAATATTTTTTTTGCAGATGACACAAAAGAGGACAGTACACTGCTACAGATGGATTGGGAAAGTGTCACTACCAGAGCTTTGAGACGTTCTCACAGCTCTGTTTCTCCACCCCTGTGATGATGTAACTACTAGAGCTTTGAGACGTTCCCATAGCTCTGTTTCTCCGCCCCTGTGATGAGGTCTTTACTTTCTGTTTCCTTCCTCCCAGCTGTCCCTTCTGTGTTTGATTGCTCTGCCTTTAAATCACCTCTCTTCCTTTGTACGGTGCGGATTATACTACTTCATTTGACCTGTATCTCTCGCTTGAGTATCTTCACTGGTGTGATATCTTTTCTGGACCTGTGTTCTGCTGAAGCAAGTACTTCGGACATTGTCTGCTGACTTTGGATCTGTTTTCACTGCTGCTGCAGCTCCTTCAGTTAAGTGTGCAGACATTGTGTGTTTCTGTTTGTTTTGCTGACTGGATCCGAGGCGACCCCGGTTCCGCCCATATACTGAGCAGGGCACCGGTGGCCGTGCCCCTTCCACTACTGTAGGGGTTACAGTGGTCATCAGCCTTAGGTACGCTGGCATGTCTCGATCCACCATCTGGATCTGGACATGGGCTTAGCAGCATAGGGAGAGCTTTTAGGGTCTGACAGGGGTCACCCTTTATGTTCCCTAGTTTGGGTCCGGTCAGTAGCTAACTCACTGTGTATGCTCTTGTTGCTCACATACAGCCGTGACATTATAATCCGCCGAAACCGTCCTTTTTGACATGGATCCGCTTTCTGACCTGGTTGACCGCATGCAGGGTCTTTCTTTGGAGGTAGCGGATCTCCGTCAATCTATGATTCAGCTTCAAGCATTGGGCTCGGCCCGGCCCATGGAGTCTGTTGCGAGCCAAAGGTCTCACTTCCGGAAACGTTCTCCGGGGGCAGTGAGAATTTTGTTCGCTCCAGAGAGGCATGCAAACTCCATTTTTGCTTGTGTCCCCGTTCCTCTGGTAATGAGGAGCAGAGGGTGAGGATTGTCATCTCCTTGCTCAGGGGTAATGCTCAGACTTGGGCTTTTCACTGCCATCGGGGATCCCTCCCTTCGATCCACAGAAAGATTTTTTGTGGCCCTGGGGCAGATATATGATGACCCGGATCGTGTTGCTCTGGCTGAATCTAACTTACGTTTTTTATGCCAGAACAAACTGTCTGCTGAGCTTTATTGTTCTGAATTTCGGAGATGGGCAGCTGATTCAGGTTGGAATGATGCTGCACTCGAGTCAGTTCTGTCATGGTCTCTCAGAGAGATTGAAAGATGCGTTTGCTTTCCATGAGAGACCAACATCTTTAGAGTCTGCCATGTCATTGGCGGTACGCCTTGACAGGCGTCTAAGAGAAAGAAACGAGACCTCTCGGTCCAGCCATTGTCACTCTAGGGGCAGTGGTGCGGACTCATTCAGTGTGCAGGGGTCTCATCCTGTCTCGGTCCCCTCTGAGGAGGAGCCTATGCAGCTAGGTCGACTTGCCCCTGATAAAGGAGGATTTAGTCCTCAGAGAATGGTGTGTTTTTGTTGTGGGGGCATTGGTCATTTGGCAAATGTTTGTCCCTCTAGGAGATTCATGAACTGTACTAAGAGTGATAATAAGAGAAAATCCTCAAAGGAAAATCATCAAACTCTGCTTCATCTGCTACCTTGGGCAAAGTTGATGTAGGAATTGGGGCTTTTCCTCTGACCTGCAGTTCTCGTTTTCTCCTTTCTGCCAGGGTGGCGCTAGAGAGCAAAGTCATTTCTTGTGAAATTTTTGTTGATAGTGGAGCGGCCGTCAATCTTATTGACACTCAATTTGTAGCCAGGCATGGTTTTCGGGTTTGCACATTAGAAAAAGATATACCTGTTTTTGCCATTGACTCTGCTCCACTCTCACAGAGATCCCTGAAGGGCATTGTTCACAATATCCGGTTAGCTGTAGGTGACACTCATGTGGAGGATATATCTTGTTTTGTCCTTAACGGATTGCCTACTCCTCTAGTGTTGGGGTTACCCTGGCTCACTAAACATAACCCCACTATTGATTGGCAAGGAAGGCAAATAAATGAGTGGAGTGAGTTTTGTAGAGAGAATTGTCTCACAGCGACTTTTGCAGAGGTATCTACTAAAACTTTGCCATCATTTCTCTCTGATTTCTCGGACGTGTTTTCCGAGAGCGGTGTGCAGGAGCTACCTCCTCACCGGGAGTTTGACTGTCCCATTAACCTCATTCCCGGCGCCAAGCTGCCAAAAGCACGCCTGTACAATCTCTCACAACCGGAGAGAATCGCAATGCGAACCTATATCTCTGAGAGTCTCGATAAGGGGCATATTCGTCCCTCAAAATCACCGGTCGCCGCGGGTTTTTTTTTTGTTAAAAAGAAAGATGGCTCTCTGAGACCTTGCCTAGATTTTAGGGAGCTGAACCGTATCACGATTCGCGATCCCTATCCCCTTCCTCTGATCCCAGACCTCTTCAACCAAATTGTTGGGGCCAAGGTTTTTTCCAAATTGGATTTGAGAGGCGCTGCATAACCTGGTCAGGGTCAGAGAGGGGGATGAATGGAAAACAGCCTTTAATACTCCCGAGGGGCATTTCGAGAATCTCGTTATGCCTTTTGGCTTGATGAATGCTCCGGCCGTCTTTCAGCATTTTGTTAACAGTATTTTCTACCATTTAATGGGGAAATTTGTATTGGTGTATCTTGATGATATTTTGATTTTTTCCCTGATGTTCGGACTCATCAGGATCATCTTTTTCAGGTTCTGCAGATTCTGCGAGAAAATAAATTGTACGCCAAGCTGGAGAAATGTGTGTTTATGGTATCGGAGATTCAATTTCTGGGTTTTCTCCTCTCTGCTTCTGGTTTTCGCATGGATCCGGAGAAGGTCCGTGCTGTGCTTGAGTGGGAGCTTCCTGAGAATCAGAAGGCATTGATGCGCTTTCTGGGTTTTGCAAACTATTACAGAAAGTTCATTTTGAATTATTCCTCTGTTGTCAAACCCCTCACTGACATGACCAAAAAGGGGGCGGATTTTTCCTCTTGGTCGGAGGAGGCGCTTGCAGCTTTTTCTAAGATTAAAGAGAGTTTTGCGTCTGCTCCCATCTTGGTGCATCCCGATGTTTCCTTACCTTTATTGTTGAGGTGGATGCTTCCGAGGTGGGTGTGGGTGCGGTTTTGTCCCAGGGTCCGTCTCCTTCCAAATGGCGACCCTGTGCCTTTTTCTCTAAAAACTCTCACCGGCAGAGAAAAACTATGATGTGGGAGATAGGGAATTGTTGGCCATCAAGCTGGCTTTCGAGGAATGGCGCCATTGGTTGGAGGGGGCCAGGTACCCTATAACCGTTTTACCGACCATAAGAATCTGGCGTACTTGGAGTCGGTTGCGTATGAATCCGAGACAGGCCAGATGGTCTCTGTTCTTCTCCAGATTCAATTTTGTCGTTACATTCCGCCCTGGGATCAAAATGTGAAGGCTGACGCCTCTCTCGCTGTTTTCCGGGAGGAGGAAACTCCGAGGACCCGGGTCCCATTTTGGCGGAGGGGGTAGTTGTTTCTGCTCTGTATTCTGATTTGAGGTCGAGGTCCAGGCTGCCCAGACTGAGGCACCTGCCCGTTGTCCTTCTGGAAAGTTGTTTGTGCCTCCTGAGTTACGCCACAAACTCTTCAAGGAGCATCATGATACGGTTCTTGCTGGTCACCCCGGGAGTAGAGCCACGGTAGATCTCATTGCTCGGAGATTTTGGTGGCCGGCTCTTCGTAAGTCGGTGGAGGGTTTTGTGGCTGCTTAGAGACGTGCGCCGCGCTAAGGTCCCTCGCTCACGGCCTTCAGGTCCCCTTCTCCCCTTACCCATACCTTCCCGTCCTTGGACACACCTGTCCATGGACTTTATCACGGATCTTCCTCGCTCCTCAGGGAAGTCGGTGATCCTGGTGGTGGTGGACCGTTTTAGCAAGATGGCACATTTCATACCCTTCCCTGGATTGCCCAATGCTAAAACGTTGGCGCAAGCTTTTGTCGACCATATTGTTAAATTGCATGGCATTCCCTCTGATATTGTTTCCGATAGAGGCACGCAGTTTGTGTCCAGATTCTGGAAGGCTTTCTGTTCTCGCCTGGGGTTCGGCTGTCCTTCTCTTCTGCTTTTCACCCGCAGTCGAATGGTCAGACTGAACGCTGCCAATCAGAATCTGGAGACATATTTGCGCTGTTTTGTTGCAGAGAACCAGGAGGATTGGTGTTCGTTTCTCCCTCTTGCTGAGTTTGCTCTGAACAACCGTCGCCAGGAATCTTCTGATAAGTCACCATTCTTTGGTGCATATGGGTTCCATCCGCAGTTTGGGACATTCTCGGGAGGGGCTCCTTCTGGTTTGCCTGAGGAGGAGAGATTTTCCTCGTCTTTGTCTACCATTTGGCAAAAGATTCAGACTAATCTAAGAAAGATGAGTGAGAAATATAAGCGTGTGGCTGATAAGAGACGTGTGCCTGGTCCGGACCTGAATGTGGGTGATCTGGTGTGGTTGTCTACAAGAAATATTAAACTGAAGGTTCCTCCTGGAAATTGGGTCCCAAGTTTATTGGGCCTTATAAAATCTTGTCAGTCATCAATCCTGTTGCCTTCCGTCTTGATCTTCCACGGGTTTGGAAGATACATAATGTATTTCACAGATCTCTCTTAAAACCATATGTCCAGCCCACGGTACCCTCCTCTTTGCCTCCTCCTCCGATTTTGGTTGATGGCAATCTGGAGTTTGAGGTTTCCAGAATTGTGGACTCTCGCATTGTCCGCGGTTCTCTTCAGTACCTCGCTCATTGGAAAGGTTATGGTCCTGAGGAGAGGATGTGGGTTCCGGTGTCGGACATTAAAGCCACTCGCCTCATCAGGACTTTTCATAGGGCTCATCCTGAGAAGGTGGGTCCTGGGTGTCCGGAGTCCACCCGTAGAGGGGGGTACTGTCACTACCAGAGCTTTGAGACGTTCTCACAGCTCTGTTTCTCCACCCCTGTGATGATGTAACTACTAGAGCTTTGAGACGTTCCCACAGCTCTGTTTCTCCGCCCCTGTGATGAGGTCTTTACTTTCTGCTTCCTTCCTCCCAGCTGTCCCTCCTGTGTTTGATTGCTCTGCCTTTAAATCACCTCTCTTCCTTTGTACGGTGCGGATTATACTACTTCATTTGACCTGTATCTCTCGCTTGAGTATCTTCACTGGTGTGATATCTTTTCTGGACCTGTGTTCTGCTGAAGCAAGTACTTCGGACATTGTCTGCTGACTTTGGATCTGTTTTCACTGCTGCTGCAGCTCCTTCAGTTAAGTGTGCAGACATTGTGTGTTTCTGTTTGTTTTGCTGACTGGATCCGAGGCGACCCCGGTTCCGTCCATATACTGAGCAGGGCACCGGTGGCCGTGCCCCTTCCACTACTGTAGGGGTTACAGTGGTCATCAGCCTTAGGTACGCGGGCATGTCTCGATCCACCATCTGGATCTGGACATGGGCTTAGCAGCATAGGGAGAGCTTTTAGGGTCTGACAGGGGTCACCCTTTATGTTCCCTAGTTTGGGTCCGGTCAGTAGCTAACTCACTGTGTATGCTCTTGTTGCTCAAATACAGCCGTGACAGAAAGATTGGAGGCTTGGGCAGAGAAGTGGCAGATGAGGTTAAGCACTGACAAATTTAAGGTTATGCACATGGGAAGAAATAATGCTACCAGTTACCAGTACATACTAAATGGTAAAACACTGGGTAACACTGACATGGAAAAGGACTTAGGAATTTTAATGGACAGCAAACTAAGCTGTAGAAATCAGTGTCAGGCAGCTGCTACCAAGGCCAATAAGATAATGGATTGCATCAAAAGGGGCATAGAAGCCCGTGATGAGAACATAGTCCTGCCACTTTACAAATCACTAGTCAGACCACACATGGAGTACTGTGTACAGTTATGGGCTCCTGTGAACAAGAAAGACATAGCAGAGCTGGAGATGGTTCAGAGAAGATCAACTTAAGAAATAACTAGAATGGGTGGACTACAGTACCCTGAAAGATTATAAAAATTAGGGTTATTCACTTTAGAAAAAAGACGACTAAGGGGAGATCTAATAACTATGTATATCTGAGCTTTATAGCCACGGCACTTCCGTCACTTTTTGGCTGGAGGGTGCACGTCAGAGGGCTGTATCCCGCTCCACTTCAGGGTACATATACATATTTTTAGGAATTCAGACGGCACTCCAAAAGTATTTTCAATGCAATTTTGTGTTTTATTGCCGGACTTAGTGATGGGTACAATACAACGTTTCGGGCGTTTTATGGACCGCCCTTCATCAGGCCTCTACATCTAGAAGAAATAAGGTTTCTACATAAAATAGAAGAGGATTATTTACGGTAAGAGCAGTGAGGCTATGAAACTCTCTGCCTGAGGAGGTGGTGATCGTGAATTCACTAAGAGTTCAAGAGGGGCCTGGATGTATTTCTGGAGTATAATAATATTACAGGTTACAATTACTAGAGATGGGTCATTGATCCAGGGAGTTATTCTGATTGCCTGATTGGAATGAGAATAACTGGCTTCTACCTCACCGGGATTTTGACCTTCCTCTGGATCAACCTACAGCATAACAGGCTGAACTGAATGGGCAGATGATTTTATATGGTCTAACAAACTTTGTTACTATGTCCTTAATCACAGCACTGTGCTAGGTAATAATCTTATTATATGATAAAAAGTATACTCGTATAACACATCTTCTATTGACTTCAGTTCATTTTAAAATGGCTCCATCTGCTACTCAGAAGAATCCATTAGTATCCTTTAATTAGGCATCCTTTAAATATTACAGAAAAGGTTGCGAACATTTAACAGGGTTATGCCAAGTATAAAAGTTATTACCTATCCACAGGATAGTGAATAATTAACTTATCCCTGACCGCTGTGACCCCCATGATCCCAAGAATGGGGGTCCCATGTCCCTGTCCTGATGGAGCAGTAGACTGAACATGCTCCCTGTCGCTTTATTTATTCTCTATGGGACTGCTATAGTCAAGTTATGTACTCAGCTATCTTTGACAGTCCCATAGAGAATGAATGGGGTGGCAGGGCACACGGTCGACCTGCTGCTCAATCCACCCATTATGTGGATCGGTGGGGGTCGCATCAGTCGGACCCCCAGCGATTAGTTATTCCCTCCCTATGGCTAGGGAATAACTTTAATATTTGGCACAACTCCTTTAAGACCTCCCAATTAGTAAATGAAATCCACCCCTGAAAACAGCTAGTTGTTCTATACAATGTACACCTCATTCTTAGAAAGTATGCAAGTACTCAACAACAACTACGTATTTGTTGGTGATTATAGACTATTGAATAGACTGAATGCCATTAAAGTCCTACAAATGTCCTTCAAAAGCAAAATGTAAGATTTCTACATACCTCATTTACAATAAAGTAATGCATCACAAAAACTACAACAAAATGACAGGTATGAACTTGGTCTTAGACAACTGTGAACTAAGCCTTATTTGCATATGTCACAGACAAATGTAATTGATTACTTCCTGAAATGTAGCAGAGCTATGGCTCATCAGTCTCTAGAGGAAAATTTATAAAAAAAACATGTATTGCTCTTGACTTTGCTTTATCTACTATTGCCTGATTCAACAATATGATTTATATAGAGAATTTAAATCAAACCAACTGAATGCATGTTATTACACTTCATCAATCATTTTGTCATTTGATGGATATCATAAAAGCAAAATTATGTTTATTACAACCAACAATGTAGTTTAATATCCTGTGAATATTTTGTGCAGGTGTTAGCTCAAATTCTCAATTGAAATTTATTGTTGCTCTCTATATTGCCCAGCCTTATACATCAGGAATATATTTTTGCATTTAGCACTCCAAGCCTTCCAGATTCTGGCCAATTTTACTGAGAAAACTATGTTTTAAATAATAGTAGTTAATTACCAAGAAGGTTGTCGAAAATCAAACTATATTTATAGCATAAGAAACGGGGGAAAAAAACACACTAATTATACATTTTAAAGCTTTCTCTGGTATAAATAATTAAGATGCTAATGTTATGCAAAACTAGCATGCTTCCGCTGGAAAAAATTACAAGTGTTTCCTATTTTTATGTTATCTGTACAATATAAAACACTGAAGACAGCACAAAACATTCATCATTGTTTTATCATTATTAAATAGTATTTAATACGTTTTTTGTTCATTTTTTTTTACCCTGACTGCTTGCGCTAATGTAGAGAGTGTCACATAGTGTCATAGACGTTGTGTTTTTGTTTTTGTTTTTTCACTTTATCCTGTGAATGTCACATGTATGAACCATGCTATCATGTTTGGAAAAGCAAATTAACAATATGCTTCTTTGCTTTTTTAAATTTATAATCAAAGACCATGTTCACATCTGGGTCAGAAGCTCCTCTATCTAAGTTTCCATCATATTAAAAAGAAAAATTAGTGCTACATGCAACACTAATCCTAGGTTTCCTTTCAAAACAATGGACACTTAGAACCAGGAACACTCTGCCGAAGGCGGGAAAAACAGCACCGGAAGACTTTAAGTAAGTCATTTTTATTTTTAAAAAAATGTAAAAACGTGAATAAAAACAGGCTGTGCCTTTTGGTGGCGGTCCGCCACCTTCATCAGGCTACTTCATGCCAAGAATGCAGAAATTTTTTAGCCAAACAGGAAATGAGGATTAACCTGGGAGGTACTATGGAATGGCTGAAAGGAATAGTTAACCATTGATGGGCTGGAATAGTTGATTAACCCTATACAGACCATATCTGGAAAATCACCAGCTGTGCAAAGTGCAAGTGCAAACATTACCGCACCAGGATACAGGGTTTAAAGTGACAGTGCTGAGTAGTGTAGATTCCAAGAAAGGTGATGGAGTGACAAAAAATCCAAAGGATCTCAGAGAACAGAATGGAAGGTGGCAACATCAGTAAGCTGTCTATAATAGAAGCAGAAACCATGTACATTAAAAAACATACATAATACAAGTACATAAATAAAGTGACCAATTACTGGAAAACATGATGAACCAGAAAAAAAAAAAAAAAAAAAAAAATATATATATATATATATACATACAGTATATGTTAATATTTTATCAATCATCAATCGTGATCAATTTTAATCAATCATGATCAATTTTAAATCACTAGGATCCCTGTCATGCACCAGGGTAAATGTCGGGACACACTAAGGGAGGGGAGCCCCTTATGAATATTGTAACAGTGTTTCTTAAGTCTGGAACAAATGGATTAAAGGGGTTATCCCATGACTAATGTACAAAATGATAATCATATAGTACATGATAACTTCTTTCTAACAAAGCTAGAACCAGTCCTGTACTGCACATGGATCCTGAGATCTCCCCATTCATTGCTCTGCTAGATTTATATCAAGCTGGTAGCTCAAGGGGAGTGTCTTTTCTGCTGTAGCTAAGGGGTGTGTGTCCATGCTCTCTCTATCACAGCTCAGGAGGCTGCTGAAGGATGACATTGAGCATGTGCGCCCTTTACAGTGAGCAGATCACAGAAATAAGAAAAAAACAAACAGCAGTTGGCGCTGTACAGACCCATTTTATTGAATAACTCAGTGGCTATGCTAACTTTTTAATTGCATGCGAATACAAAAGTATTCAGATCCAGGTGCTGGATTAAAAACTGTAGAATAGTTTTCGTGGGACAACCCCTTTAAGTAGTCCCACCCATGTATTGGAGCTGGCAGCTGCAGAATAATACAAGATAGCTACTGGCACATTACAGGTGATACCTGATAGTGAAGAATTCTCCGGTGGAAAAAGAAAAATATGTGGTGGTTCCATCCAAAAGGGATGAGAAGCAAGCACACTGAGAGCCATTACATCTAAAGCACCACAATGGTAAAGCCAAGCTTTTGGGGGAAATATTCTAACAATGTCTCAACTAGAGATAAGCAAATTTCTAAAAACTTTGTTTCGGCCAGTTCGCCGAATTTTTCGCAAAATGTATCCAAATTTATTTGCGGTGAATTACGTAAAAAAATGGCTATATCTGGGCTGCAGAGAGCCTTTATAGGGATGTAGAACACTGTGCCTTGCAGTAACACGCATAGGGAGTCTGCTGTGGTAGTGAAATAATATTGTGAGTCAGTATGACCTGCAGATGACTGGGGTCGGTCTTAGAATCACTGCATACTTCACTTATTTGGGCAATCACAGGGACAAACCTGACAAAATAACTAAAGTATCAACTATGCCTTACAGGTTGATGTTAGCGTCAAGAAGAAGTGCAGTCCTTTTACACTCTCGTTAGCTAATTCCACATAGATGTCTACAGAACCTGTTCTATTAAACGCTTATACAAGTAGAGCCCCCCTGACAGAGTGGAGAGGGTGTCAGCAGTAAGTTTGTGTTAACATCACTGATTAATTTGCCTTTCCTCTGATCTGTCAGAACAATAACCCCCAAAAAACGGATCCTGTCTGTGGAGCATATGCCTTCACTCGGTCAGAATTTGCTCAATAATCCATCAGTATTGCTAATGCCAAAAAAACAGGAGTGGATCTATAACAGAGATGACATGTGAATGGAATATTTGCATATCTTCTGTGTTTTGTGATGGGACCATACAGGCCTTACAGCTGCTACACAGACAGGATCCGTTGTGCATCTCATTTTTCCAGGACGTCCCCCATGACAGCACATGGGAGGATGTCCATCCCCATCTCTGTATGGACAGGAAGTGAGTTTAAAAGGTCCCCCCCACCCCCGCTCCGAAGGACGAAGAAATTAATTTAAAGAGCTTTACCCCTTTGGGGGATCCAGGGGCTCGGGCTGGTCGGTGGACTCCGGTCTTTTCTCACAGTCCGTATTGTTAGCCTGGCTAGCTACCCCTCCGGGGGTTCTCTAGCTTTTTCCTATCTTACCCGAGTGTCGCAGTAGATGGGTGGCTGAAGTCCCTGTCCCTCCGGGGGCTCTCTGCTTGGCAGGACGCATCCTCCTTGTGGGCTCGGCATCGTAGTCTCGTGCGATGTGGCGTCTGACGTCACTTCCGGCGAGCGGCGGAAGCAAGATGGCGGTGCCCAGGAGACACTGGAGACCCAGCAAACGTGGTCTCGCGTTGCGGTTGACTCCCCCCCCCCCAGGGGTTGAGACCCTAGAAATGAAGATAAGCGTCGCAGCTGCAGATGAGGGCAAGTAAGGTAAGCCCCGCTCCAGGTTAGGCTAGTTCCGTACTATGGGGGCCCTATTGTCATCCAAGACGGAACATCTGACACCTCTGCCCAGGGGCATATAAGTGTTGCCTTACCCTTCCTTTAGTTGCACGTTTTTTCACTTTATTAAGATTATGGCATCTTCGGTTTCTTCTTAGGCGGAAAAAGACGCAGGTCAGAAGTCCCTGCCAGTGACTAAAAATAGACCGAAGAAATGTGCAACCTGCGGTAAAAAATTGCAAGAGGCTTACAGAAAGCAACTATGTCCAGACTGTATAGCCAGACTGCTTAAAGAGGAACAACCATCTTTTCTAACAGACCTTAGAAGTATGATTTGGGAAGAAGTACAAGCTACAGTATCTTTTTACCCCTCCTCCTCCTCCTACCCCTCTAGTCTCTCCTCCCGCCCCAAATAGGATACGGAGAGAGTTTGAATTGGATTCAGATGAACAGATGATCTGTGTTATTCTGAAGGCAAGATTGAGGAAGAAGCAGGTCTGCCTCCGAAGGTTCTAGACGAAACAAATAAGTATCTCTTTTCTCTGGAAGACCTAGATTCCTTACTGTACGCACTGAGAGAACCAAGAAAAGATTATTTCCCGTTAACCCTAATTTAAAAGAAATAATTCTGGAAGAACAGGAAGAAACAGAAAGAAAGTTAAATATCCCAAGGGAATTCAAAAGTCGTCTACTATTCAACCCAGAAGACACAAAATTGTGGGACAAGATTGATGTCCAGGTGGCTAAAGTAGCAAAGAAGACATTTAGGCCCCTTTCACACGGGCGAGTTTTCCGCGCGGGTGCAATGCGTGAGGAGGACGCATTGCACCCACACTGAATCCAGACCCATTCATTTCTATGGGGCTGTGCACATGAGCGTTGTTTTTCACGCATCACTTATGCGTTGCATGAAAATTGCAGCATGTTCTATATTCTGTGTTTTTCATGCAACGCAAGCCCCATAGAAATGAATGGGGCTGCGTGAAAAACGCATTGCATCCGGATACACTGTGTTGCGTTGCGTTTTTCACGCAAGTAACTTAGCAACACTCCAGGGATATCAGACAGGAAGTAGGAGTTACTGTGTGTTTAGCTTGAGCTGCAGACAAGCCTGAACTTGGCTGCCGGAATTTTCCACCCTTGCGGAGTCCTCCACAAGTGCAAAATGCCCAAGACACCCCGCTCAATGGATGTTGAAAAGCTAATAATCCTGGTGCAGGACAGGCCCTGCCTCTGGGACCTGCGTTCAGAGGATTACCAGGACCGCTACAAGAAAGATGCGGCCTGGGTTGAGGTGACCAAGGAGCTGTTTGGGTCAATCTGGGACCAAACCAAAGGCCAAAGGTGCAGCAATCTGAGTAAGTTGACAATATATACATGTTTGAGCTTTGTTATCCTCCCTAGTATACAGGAGCATGTTATACGTTATCCTCTGCTGTAATGTATCTTTGTGTGATATTTTTTTAAATATTTTTTATTCAAAGTGGAAGAGGTCAAGAATCGTTGGCGAAGCTGCAGAGATCAGTTTCGCAAGGAAGTAAAACAGCATGGGCGGAGTGGTTCGGGCCCACCCAAGAAAAGGGCATATATTTACAAGGAGCAACTAATGTTTCTCCGTCCTGTAATGGAGCTGCGTCCGTAAGTACAATCTACACACTGACCACTACATATTTCTCAATACACACTGTATGTAGATTATGTCGTTATTCTGATTGGTACCAGTTGTTAAAGTAGAAATGTCATAGTTGCCAATAGCAACCATTCTGATTACTTCACATAAAATCCAAAGTTATGCCACAGGCTGACCACAGGATTTTGATTTGTTTATATGTTCACCTATGACACTTCTAATGTACCAAATCTTGATGATCCCATAAGTCATGTGTATTGAGCTTCTTGATGTAATTGTATTAAGCTTGAAATTATATTTCCATCCTTATTAACCCTAATCTAACTCAATTTTGGTGAATGGCACTTCAAACTGTCCCTGCTGGCCGGTGCTTTGTGCACATAGCAGCAAGGAGGTCACCATGCCAGCCATAGCTTGAGTTCCATCTTGGCTTCCATGTCAACTGATCGTAGCCTCAAGATTATATTCCTGGGGCTCCAAACACAAGCAGACACTCGACCACCAATGAGGACGGGAGGGGAGAGTGTACCCTTGGGCCCCAATGTTTTTCATTGTTGGGATGGGGCTGGGGAAGGGACAGTATGACACCAATGACATTTTATGCATATGATGTGTGGGCGCCAGCATAATTACACAGCTGGCACCCTGCCTCTGACAGGGAGCTGCAAACATCGGCAGTTAACCCCTCAGGTGTCGCATCTGAGGGATTACACTGTTGAAGAACCATGCACCCTGTCACAGAGGCCGGCTAGCCATGTGATTTTGCCTGCGCACCCGCCTCATGTATCCGACATTAATTTCCAGGCTTGGAGCATTGCTCACGTCCATCATCCTCTCTATCCTCATTGTCAGCGGCACAGGGTGGAGGGAGCGAGTGACTCCTTCTCCCCTGTTCTGGTGATGGGACCTTGAGCACCCAGAGAGTACCACGCTCCATGATCTCTGATACTAGCCTATGCGTTCGCTCAGGCCTGGATCGTTCCCAAACAAAATTCGGAATATAGAATCCTTCCCGGGCGCAAAGTGTGCTTTGGTTAGATAATTGTGGATACTCAAAACTGCTCAAGAATGTAAACGTTGACTGTAATCTTGTAACTGCTAAATAGTGTTAATATAGTAATAATTGTTTATTTTGTTGATTTCTCAGAACGAAGGACAACCTAGAGGAGGAAGGTGAAGAGTCTTCTGCGCTACTGTCCAGTGCCTGCGAGGAAGATTCAACCACTGGTGTCCGACAAGTGGAGCTTGGGGCAGGAACCAGTATATCAGAAGCCAGGCCCCCACTGGCATCTGGTGGCGAATCCCCAGCCCCTTTGGCTCCACCCATCCGGCCTAGAAGACTGCCAGTGCCTCCTGCCGAGACAAGTGTCAACACACAGGTTCTTGATTATTTGTCGCGAGCTCGGCAGGAGGATCACCATGATCATTTTGGCCGGAGTATTGCGCATTTTTTGCCGCAGCTGCCTCCCCATCGATTGCTCAGAACAAGACGGGCCATCGAAATTGTTCTGGAGGAATCGACTCCCCCCAATGATCCTACCCAAATGGATCGGGCCCTTGAAAATTTAAGCCTCCATGGCAACATGTTTGGCCCCCAACCAAGGCCACTTCCTCCGGCTCCACCACAATACCATCCTCCAAGGGATGATTATGTCTCACCTGTGCCCCCATATGGGCCACCTTACCAGGGCCAACCCACATATTGCCATCATATGGCCTCTTCATCCTCCCAACCTGGCCCATCCCAGTACTCTCAGCCCCCCTCCCAGCCAGCTCAAGCACCATTCCCTGGCCCTCAGTATCAGGGCCCACCCTCGCCATCTGCGCGGTATGTTAGTTTATAATTTGTTAAATCTTTTGGCACATCTGTTTTTTTATTTGTAAAGTTTATTCAAAAAATACAAAAAGGTAAAGAGACTCTTTATTATGTGAATAAATATACTTTTATTTGGCTACTTGTATTGTGATGTAACTTTATTATGCAATATTATTTCGAAACATTACACCTGACGTGTTGTGAACATCACACATGCATTGATAATTTTTATTATATGATAATCATGACTAGCCAACTTTTGTAAAAGCAGTAAAATTATTCCTTCATTCACATAAAACCTTTGACACTTGCTAATGAGGTATTAGTACATATTTCACATCACATGTTGCCAAAAAGGTAGATATAAAATACAAAATATGTAAGCCCGCAACCCACGTCAAGGGTCCTCATTATCTTGCCAGTCCCTAACAAATGGCAAAACTAACTAAAAAATAACCATCCTGGTTCATCCAAAATACTGCCCCCCCCAAAAAAAAAAAAAAAAAAAAAGCACTACTGGTGAGAAGGAAAAGAACCAATAGGGGACATAAAATAATCGGCAAATAACTCTCTCACTCTGAGTCCAGCAAGTCCAGATCGTCCTAGTTGGATAGTGTCACTTCCTGATGGTAGACTTTCGACTTGGGCGTCTTCATAAGGTGTGGCCTCATAGGTGCATACGTAGTTATGCAGCACTACACACGCCTTGATAACCACATTGACCTTTTGGGGGGCCAGCTGGATGGGCGACAGGAAAACCCGCCACTTATGTGTGAAAATACCAAAGGCACACTCCACAAACCTTCTGGCTCTACTTAACCGATAATTAAAAGTGCGCCTCTTGGCATCCAATCAGTTCATTCACAACTACCCCGACATGTCAGAGCTGCGGCATAAAGTGTGGGCCGTCTGTGCGCGCTTCCGACGTTCACATCCTGCTGCTGCTCCCTTCTGTGCTACAGCGTAACTTCAGCCTTCCGGCTCACCGTCTCATATGCGACGTGCCCACCAGGTTGAACTCCACCTTGCACATGCTGGAGAGACTGTGCAAGCAGCAGCAGGCCATAGTGGCTTTTCAGCTACAGCACGCACGGGTGAGTCGCACTGCAGAACAGCACCACTTCACCACCAATGACTGGGCCTCCATGCGAGACCTGTGTGCCCTGTTGCGCTGTTTCGAGTACTCCACCAACATGGCCAGTGGCGATGACGCCGATATCAGCGTTACAATACCACTTCTATGTCTCCTTGAGAAAACACTTAGGGCACTGTTGGAAGTGGAGGTGGCCCAGGAGGAGGAGGAGGATGAGGGGTCATTTTTAGCACTTTCAGGCCAGTCTCTTAGAAGTGGCTCAGAGGGAGTTTTTTTGCAAAAGCAGCGGCCAGGTACAAATGTGGCCAGCCAGGGTCCACTACTGGAGGACGAGGATGAGGATGAAGCATGTTCACAGCGGGGTGGCACCAAACGCAGCTTGGCCCATCACTGGTGCGTGGCTGGGGGGAAACGGAAGACGATGACGATACGCCTCCCACAGAGGACAGCTTGTCCTTACCTCTTGGCAGCCTGGCACACATGAGCGACTACATGCTGCAGTGCCTGCGCAACGACAGCAGAGTTGCCCACATTTTAAGGTGGTCGGACTAATGGGTTGCCACCCTGCTGGATTTCCATTACAAAGACAATGTGCTCACATTACTTCCTGCCCTGGAGCGTGATAGGAAGATGCGCGAGTACTATCGCACGTTGGTAGACGATCTACTGAGAGCATTCCCAAATGTCACAGGGGAACAAGTGGAAGCCCAAGGTGAAGGCAGAGGAGGAGCGAGAGGTCGCCAATGCAGCTGTGTCACGGCCAGCCCCTCTGAGGGCAGGGTTAGCATGGCAGAGATGTGGAAAAGTTTTGTCACCACGCCACAGCTAACTGCACCACCACCTGATACAGAAAGTGTTAGCAGGAGGCAGCATTTCAATAGCATGGTGGAACAGTACGCGTGCACACCCCTCCACGTACTGACTGATGGTTCGGCCCCATTCAACTTCTGGGTCTCCAAATTGTCCACGTGGCCAGAGCTAGCCTTTTATGCCTTGGAGGTGCTGGCCTGCCCGGCCGCCAGAGTTTTGTCTGAACGTGTATTCAGCACAGCAGGTTTCGTCATTACTGACAAACGCAGCCGCCTGTCCACAGCCAACGTGGACAAGCTGACGTTCATAAAAATGAACCAGGCATGGATCCCACAGGACCTGTCCATCCCTTGTGCAGAATAACCATTTATAACTACCTCCCCTTAACCATATATTCTTGTACTCCAGGGCACTTCTTTATTGAATCCTCTTTTTTTCATTTTACAATTATTTTGCGGGGCAACCCAAAGTTGAATGAACCTCTCCTCCGTCTGGGTGCCATGGCCCTGAGTCTGTGAATGAGGCCTGTGGCACTGCAGGCAGATATGAATCCTTTTTGGCTGTGATGAGATTGAGAACATCAACTCCCATAGCATTCCCACTTGATGCCACCCCAACCTCCTATCCCACCTCCTCCTCCTCCAAGTTGCCAATTGATATTGGTTAGTTTTTATTTATTTTGTTTTATTTTATTTTAATGCATTTCCCTATCCACATTTGTTTGCATGGGATTTACCTTCATTTTGCTGCCTTTTGCAGCCCTCTAGCCCTTTCCTGGTCTATTTTACAGCCTTTTTAGTGCCCAAAGTTCGGGTCCCCATTTACTTCAATGGGGTTCGGGTTCGGGGTGAAGTACGGGTCGAGTTCGGATCCCAAATCCGAACATTTTCGGGAAGTTTGGCCGAACTTCTCGAACTCGAACATCCAGGTGTTCGCTCAACTCTAGCAGTGACATACTGCATTTGTGTATTTGAGGGAAATGAACCCATATTGTTGTTCCACAGGGCAGTTTTTCATACAACGCACAAAAACGTATTTTATAATTTAGCAGTGACATACTGCATTTGTGTATTTTGGGGAAATAAACCTGCATTGTTGTTCCACAGAGCAGTTTTGCATATAACGCACAAAAATGTATTTTAAAATTTAGCAGTGACATACAGCATTTGTGTATTTTGGGAAAATCAACTCGTATTGTTATTCCACAAAGCACTTTTGCATAGAACGCTAAAAAAACTATTTTAAAATTTAGCAATGACATATTGTATTCCTGAATTTGGGGGAAATAAACCCATATTGTTGTTTCACAGAGCAGTTTTGCATACAACGCACAAAAATGTATTTTCAAATTTAGCAGTGACATACTGCATTTCTGTAGTTTGTTGCAATAAATACTGGTTTTGTGCTACATAGCAGATCTGAGGCCTACCCTTTATTTTAATCATTTTAAGTAACATTTTAAACTTCGCATCTACATAGTTTGTAGCAAACACACAGGTTTTGTGTTAGATAGCACATTAGCGGTGTACGCTGCATTTCTGACAGTCAAATTAAACCGTTAACTTCTGCTTTTACATTGTTGGTTTAAAAAAATCTTATTTTTGGTGATAGTGAAGTAATTGTATTGATATGCTCCGTTACACTGTTGTATGACTAAGGGTACTTTTACATATGCTGCAGGACGGATCCGGCAGGCTATTCAGCCTGCTGCATCCGTCCTGCTGCAAGTGGCCGTGCACTGCCGTGCTGCCGCTCCGTCCCCATTGACTATAAGGGGGCGGGGGCGGAGCTACGGCACAGCACGGCACTGAACAGCCGGAAAAGTCCTGCATGTCCGACTTTTAGTCCGGCGATCTCCGGCCGTGCAGTGTCGTGCTGTGCCGTAGCTCCGCCCCCCGCCCCCTTATAGTCAATGGGGACGGAGCGGCAGCACGGCAGTGCCACTGCCCCCATCATCATGTGCCAGTCTCCTCTTCCCCCTTATGTGCCAGTAATAAGTGCTAGTTTCCTTAGGGTATAATAAACAGGCAGGGGGTAATATAATTGAGCTGAGGGGGTGCATGCAGGGTACTTGTACAGTCTCAGGCTGCAGGGGCAGAGTCTCAGTCAGACTCTTTATAGTGTTGGTCATGTTGTTGGTCACTATAATATAATTGTAAGGTGTCACATACCCCAGTACATTCACAGACGCAAGCTGCTGCTGGGCACACAGTGGGCAGTGGGCATGCTGCCGCCCTCAGACTCAGGCTCACACTTGACTAATAGCAGATTGGCGGGCAGCAGCTCAGGGGAGGCAGTCTCTTCTCTTCCTCCTTGTGCTGCCCAGACAGGACCACTCCCTCCCTCTCCCCCTGCACATCTGCGCCGTGCTGCAAGGCTTTGCTCTGCCTCCGCCCTGGACTGCCCTATGTGTGTCTGTGAAGTGAACTGCGCCGCCGGCGCAGGTAGTAATTTAAAGAATAGTGCTGCCTGCTACTAGCTAGTGCAGGCGCTTGACCAGCGGCCAGGGTAATCTGGGAAGTGGGAACTAAGTATATTCTTGGATTCTCGGGGGGGGGGGGGGAGCAATTGCCCTGTTGCCACCCCCCTGGATCTGCCAACGGGCCAGGGCCCCCAGTGCTATGGCTGCTATGGCGATCCCTACACCCATGGCACGGATGCCCAACCACTTTGAGGTTTGAGGATGAGGACATGGGAAGACCACCGCAGCACGTCTCTGATGATGACGAAACACAGGTGCAAACTGCTGCGACTTTCTGCAGTGTGCAGACCGACAAAGAGGGCAAGGGTGAAGACTGGGTGGAAGATGATGTTGAGAACGATAATAGCCTAAATATACCACTTAAATCCATGTTATTCATGGGTGGTGAAAAAATCATATTACCTTTGTGGCCTGCGCTGCACATGTGCATGCGACAATAATATAGTTAATCTGTCTGGGAGATCAGGGGTTGACATATTTAAATTTTTTACTGTCAAGTAACCCTGCAGTGCATTCGGAAAATCTCCTTTTAAATTGTTGGGTGACATATTACCATTTTTGCTAGGTACAAACCATTACTCTGCATAGGTGACAGGGACCGAAAATTTGAAAAACCTTCTTTTAAATTGTTGGGTGCAATATTACCATTTTTGCCGTGAATACACCCCTCCTCTGCCTGGGTGCCAGGGACCTACACGTTTAAAAATTGCCTGTTCCATTGGAGGGTGACATGAACCCCGTTTTGCCGTGAATTAACCCCTCCTCTGCCTGGGAGCCAGGGGCCTACATTTTTAAAAATCATCTGTTCCATTGGTGGGTGATATGAACCCTGTTTTGCCATAAATTAACCCCTCCTCTGCCTGGGTGCCAGCGGTCTACATTTCTAAAAATAGCCTGTTCCATTCGTGGATGACATGAACCCCGTTTTGCCGTGAATAAACCCCCGGCTCTGCCTGGATGCCAGGGGCCTACATTTTTAAAAATCGTCTGTTCCATTGGTGGGTGACATGAATCCCGTTTTGCCTTGATTTAACCCCTCCTCTACCTGGGTGCCAGGGGCCTAAATATCTAAAAATCACCTGCTCCATTGGTGAGTGACATGAACCCCATTTTGAATAAACCCCTCCTCTGCCTGGGTGCCAAGCGCCTACATTTTTAAAAATCGTCTGATTCATTGGTGGTTGACATGAACCCCGTTTTGCCATGAATAAACCCCTCCTCTTCCTGTGTGCCAGAGGCCTACATTTCTAAAAAAACGCCTGTTCCATTGGTGGGTGACATGAACCCCGTTTTGCCATGAATAAAACCCTGCACTACCTGGGTCCCAGGGGCCTACATTTCTAAAAATTGCCTGCTCCATTGGTGAGTGACATGAACCCCATTTTGCCGTGAATAAACCCCTGCTCTTCCTAAAATGCCAGGGGCCTACATTTCTAAAAATCGCCGATTCCATTGGTGGGTGACATGTACCCCGTTTTGCAATGAATAAACCCCTGCTCTGCCTGGTTGCCAGGGGCCTACATTTTTTAAAATTGTCTGTTCCATTGGTGGGTGACATCAACCCAGTTTGGCAGGTGAAAAACCACTGCTCTGTCTGGATTTCAGGGGCCTACATTTTTAAAAATCAGCTGCTCCATTGGTGAGTGACATGAAGCCTGTTTTGCCGTGAATTAACCCCTCCTCTAACTGGGTGCCAGGGGCCTACATTTCTAAAAATCGCCTGTTCCTTTGGTGAGTGACATGAACCCTGTTTTGCCATGAATAAACCCCTACTCTGCCTGGATGCAATGGGCCTTAAAAATCACCTGTTCCATTGGTGGATGACATGAACCCCGTTTTACCATGAATAAATCCCTCCTCTGCCTGAGTGCCAGGGGCCTACATTTTAAAAAATTGTCTGTTCCATGGGTGGGTGACATCAACCCAGTTTTGCCGGTGAAAAACCCATGCTCTGCCTGGGTTCCAGGGGCCTAAATTTAAAAAAATCATCTGCTCCATTGGTGGGTGACATGAAGACAGTCTTGCCGGTGAAAAAACCCTGCTCTGCCTGGATGCCAAAGGGCCTACATTTTAAAAAAATCGTCTGTTCCATTGATGGGTGACATGAAGCCCGTTTTGGCAGGAATAAACCCCTCCTCTGCCTCGGTGCCAGGGGCCTACATGTCTAAAAATCACCTGTTCCATTGGTTGGTGACATCAACCCAATTTTGCCGTGAATAAACCCCTCCTCTCCCTGGATGCCAGGGGCCTAAATTTCTAAAAAAATTTCTAAAAATCGCCTGTTCCATTGGTGGGTGACATCAACCCCATTTTGCCATGAATAAACGCCTCATCTGCCTGGATGCCAGGGGCCTACATTTTTAAAAATCGTCTGCTCCATTGGTGGGTGACATAAACCCCGTTTTACCATGAATAAACCCCTCCTCTGTTTGGGTGCCAGTGGCCTAAATTTTTTTAAATTGTCTGTTCCATTGGTGGGTGACATCAACCTAGTTTTGCCGGTAAAAAACCCTTGCTCTGCCTGGTTCCCAGGAACCTACATTTTTAAAAAATCGTCTGCTCTATTGGTGGGTGACATGAAGCCCATTTTGCTGTGAATTAACCCCTCCTCTACCTGGTTGCCAGGGGCCTACATTTCTAAAAATCGCCTGTTTCATTGGTGGGTGACATGAACCCTGTTTTGCCATGAATAAACCCCTGCTCTTCCTGAATGCCATGGGCCTACATTTTTAAAGATCACCTGTTCCATTGGTGGGTGACATGAACCCTGTTTTGCCGTGAATAAACCCCCTCCTCTGCCTGGGTGCCAGATGGCTACATTTTTAAAAATTGCCTGTTCCATTGGTGGCTGACATCAACCCAATTTTGCTGGTGAAAAACCCCTGCTCTGTCGGGATGCCAGGGGCCTAGATTTTTAAAAATCATCTGTTCCATTGGTGGGTGACATGAACCCCGTTTTGCCATGAATTAACCCCTCCTCTGCTGGGTTCCAGGGGCCTACATTTCTAAAAATCGCCTGTTCCATTGGTGATTGACATGAACCCCATTTTGCTGTGAATAAACCCCTGCTATGCCTGGATGCCAGGGGCCTACAGTTTTAAAAATCACCCCTTCCATTGGTGGGTGACAGGAACCCAGTTTTGCTGTGAATAAACCTCTCCCCTGCCTGGTTGCCAGGGGCCTACATTTTAAAAAATCAGGAAAATAATATGGTTTGAGGTGGCTCACTCAACTAGTAGAAATGGAGTAGGTGCTCTATCCAGAATAACGTACCCAATGTTAAAAGAGATCAAGAATGAAAAAATATATAGGGATGGCACTCAAAGCATCAGTTGTGCATGGAATACATTATTTATTAATATAATCAATGGTAATCAGGTTTGTAAAAGATAGGTACTAGAATAGTAATGATAAAATATTAAAAGCACGACAATATATAAAAAATAAGGATTATAAAAAATACATAAATGCATAAATATAGCACAGTTTGTACAGTCAGAGTAGTCTCAGTTGAATGGGGTTAAATAGATCGATTGACTGTGCAGTTAGTGTAGTCAAAATAGTCCCAGTTTACTAGGATTTGATGGATCGATTAACTGTGGCACAGTTTGTGTCCAGTTGGACTATCGCCCAAATTGATGGTTAATTAGTGCCACACAATTAGTACAGTCAAAGTAGTCCCAGTTAGACGAGGTTAGTTAACTGAGGTCCAGTTTATATTCAGTTGGACCTTGCCCCAAATTATGTGCAAGTTCTTATGGAGCCTAATAGCGCACTCTTATTATCATGGAAGGAAGTATTAATATAGATGCACCCAGAGGTGCGTACGTTACCGCTCTCTATAGGCAGATGAATTCCTGTTTCCAGGTTAGCACTTGCGGTGATGTGGCGGTGGGTGGTTGGCGTCCGCGTGGAGTGTCCTCGCACGTGGAGCAGGCCGGTCCGGATGTGCGTTGGTGATTAGCGCGTCACTTCCGGTGACGTCACTAAGAAGATCGCTGCCTAGTGTCCCATGTGGAGATTTTAAGCGGGAAACTTGTTTCAAGGTGCCACTTGGATATCCAATAGAAGAGATGCACTTGATATGAGATCTTTCTTCTTTAGGATGTCTTTGCAAAAACATTCAGCTAGCTGTCAGATGGCTTGCTCAGTGCCCCCAAAAGCATTTCGGAGCCTCTGCTCCTTCCTCAGTGGGTATGAGCAGCCACTAATTTTGACCCTATTTTATATGGCTGGATTTGACAAAATTGTATTTGACAAAACTCTCCCCGTTGGGCCCCTTCCCACTTTCTTCTAGCAATTTCCTTTACAGTTTTGTCAAATACAATTTTGTCAAATCCAGCCATATAAAAAACTGCTGAAATAGAGTCCTACATCATATCAATCCACAGTTTCCCTCCAAGAAGATAACCTTACAGGGAACCAATTTTAGTGATCAACACTGTATCAATCCTCCATAGACTCTAATACTATATTCCCAATAGGTTATATAGGAGAGTATTTTGATATAAAGATGTGCTATTATAATATATATGTTCATTGTTTTCAATATAGTTTAATGCTCGCATGATATCTTACTTTATTTTTCTTAATTATCACATTATTGTGACTGTCATCGTATTATATTTGTATAATGCGGCTCAATTTACACTATGGTCCACACTATTCCGGCGCACACTTTGAATCTTTCACCTCTAGAGCTGGGATTGAGACACGCCCATAACACCCCTATAAATAGGGTCAAAATTAGTGGCTGCTCATACCCACTGAGGAAGGAGCAGAGGCTCCGAAACGAGTTTGGGGGCACTGATCAAGCCATCTGACAGCTAGCTGAATGTTTTTGCAAAGACATCCTAAAGAAGAAAGATCTCATATCAAGTGCATTTCTTCTATTGGATATCCAAGTGGCACCTTGAAACAAGTTTCCCGCTTAAAATCTCCACATGGGACGCCAGGCAGTGATCTTCTTAGTGACAACACCAGAAGTGACGCGCTAATCACCAACACACATCCGGACCGGCCTGCTCCGCGTGGGAGGACGCTCCACGCGGATGCCAACCACCCACCGCCACATCACCGCAAGTGCTAACCTGGAAACAGGAATTCATCTGCCTATAGAGCGCGGTAACGTACGTACCTCCGGGTGAATCTATATTAATACTTCCTTCCATGATAATAAGAGTGCGCTATTAGGCTCCATCAGAACCTGCAAATAATTTGGGGCAAGGTCCAACTGAATATAAACTGGACCTCAGTTAACTAACCTCGTCTAACTGGGACTACTTTGACTGTACTAATTGTGTGGCACTAATTAACCATCAATTTGGGCAATAGTCCAACTGGACACAAACTGTGCCACAGTTAATCGATCCAACAAATCCCAGTAAACTGGGACTATTTTGACTACACTAACTGCACAGTCAATCGATCTATTTAACCCCATTCAACTGGGAGTACTCTGACTGTACAAACTGTGCTATATTTATGCATATATGTATTTTTTTTTAATCCTTATTTTTTATATACAGGGAGTGCAGAATTATTAGGCAAGTTGTATTTTTGAGGATTCATTTTATTATTGAACAACAACCATGTTCTCAATGAACCCAAAAAACTCATTAATATCAAAGCTGAATATTTTTGGAAGTAGTTTTTAGTTTGTTTTTAGTTTTAGCTATTTTAGGGGGATATCTGTGTGTGCAGGTGACTATTACTGTGCATAATTATTAGGCAACTTAACAAAAAACAAATATATACCCATTTCAATTATTTATTTTTACCAGTGAAACCAATATAACATCTCAACATTCACAAATATACATTTCTGACATTCAAAAACAAAACAAAAACAAATCAGTGACCAATATAGCCACCTTTCTTTGCAAGGACACTCAAAAGCCTGCCATCCATGGATTCTGTCAGTGTTTTGATCTGTTCACCATCAACATTGCATGCAGCAGCAACCACAGCCTCCCAGACACTGTTCAGAGAGGTGTACTGTTTTCCCTCCTTGTAAATCTCACATTTGATGATGGACCACAGGTTCTCAATGGGGTTCAGATCAGGTGAACAAGGAGGCCATGTCATTAGATTTTCTTCTTTTATACCCTTTCTTGCCAGCCACGCTGTGGAGTACTTGGACGCGTGTGATGGAGCATTGTCCTGCATGAAAATCATGTTTTTCTTGAAGGATGCAGACTTCTTCCTGTACCACTGCTTGAAGAAGGTGTCTTCCAGAAACTGGCAGTAGGACTGGGAGTTGAGCTTGACTCCATCCTCAACCCGAAAAGGCCCCACAAGCTCATCTTTGATGATACCAGCCCAAACCAGTACTCCACCTCCACCTTGCTGGCGTCTGAGTCGGACTGGAGCTCTCTGCCCTTTACCAATCCAGCCACGGGCCCATCCATCTGGCCCATCAAGACTCACTCTCATTTCATCAGTCCATAAAACCTTAGAAAAATCAGTCTTGAGATATTTCTTGGCCCAGTCTTGACGTTTCAGCTTGTGTGTCTTGTTCAGTGGTGGTCGTCTTTCAGCCTTTCTTACCTTGGCCATGTCTCTGAGTATTGCTGAGTATTGCACACCTTGTGCTTTTGGGCACTCCAGTGATGTTGCAGCTCTGAAATATGGCCAAACTGGTGGCAAGTGGCATCTTGGCAGCTGCACGCTTGACTTTTCTCAGTTCATGGGCAGTTATTTTGCGCCTTGGTTTTTCCACACGCTTCTTGCGACCCTGTTGACTTTTTTGAATGAAAACGCTTGATTGTTCGATGATCACGCTTCAGAAGCTTTGCAATTTTAAGAGTGCTGCATCCCTCTGCAAGATATCTCACTATTTTTGACTTTTCTGAGCCTGTCAAGTCCTTCTTTTGACCCATTTTGCCAAAGGAAAGGAAGTTGCCTAATAATTATGCACACCTGATAAAGGGTGTTGATGTCATTAGACCACACCCCTTCTCATTACAGAGATGCACATCACCTAATATGCTTAATTGGTAGTAGGCTTTCGAGCCTATACAGCTTGGAGTAAGACAACATGCATAAAGAGGATGATGTGGTAAAAATACTCATTTGCCTAATAATTCTGCACTCCCTGTATTGTCATGCTTTTAATATTTTATCATTACTATTCTAGTACATATCTGATCACCATTGATTATATTAATAAATAATGTATTCCATGCACAACTGATGCTTTGAGTGCCATCCATATAAATTTTTTATTTTTAAAAATCACCTGCTCCATTGGTGGGTGACATGAACCCTGTTTTTGCGTGAATAAACACCCCTTGCCTGGGTGCAAGGAGCCTACATTTTTAAAAATCGCCTGTTCCATTGGTGGGTGACATGAACCCCGTTTTGCCGTGAATAAACCCCTCCTCTGCCTGGGTGCCAGAGGCCTACATGTCTAAAAATCGCCTGTTCCATTGGTGGCTGACATCAACCCCATTTTGCCGTGAATAAACCCTTCTTCTTCCTTGATGCCCGGGGCCTACATTTATAAAAATCGTGTGTTCCAATTGGTGGGTGACATGAATCCCGTTTTGCCACGAATAAACCCCTCCTCTGCCTGTGTGCCAGGGGCCTACATTTTTAAAAATCGTCTGTTCCATTGGTGGGTGACATGAACCCCGTTTTGCCATGAATAAACCCCTCCTTCCTGGGTGCCAAGGGCCTACATTTTTAAAAATCGTCTTTTCCATTGGTGGGTGATATGAACCATGTTTTGCAGGTGAAAAACTTCTGCTGTGCATTGCTGACAGTAAACCAAATTTGGTAAAAATGTTGAAAGATGCGTGACTACAAACGCACGCTGGTATACGCGCTGCTGCTGGCATTCCCACCTGACGCCTCCTCAACCTCCTACTCCACATCCATTTCCTCCTCCTCGATCAAGATTTATTTATTTATTTTTATTTTATTTTAAGTCATTTCCCTATTCACATTTGTTTGCAGGGCACTTAACCACATTTTCCTGCCTTTTGCAGCCCTCTAGCACTTTCCAGGAGTTTTTTTTACAGCCATTTTAGTGCCCAAAAGTTGGGGTCCCTATTGACTTTTTTGTGAAGTTCGGCCGAACCCGTCGAACCCGAACTTCCAGGTGTTCGCTCAACTCTAGTACTTTTCAAATTCTTCATTCAATGTAAAATAAACTCTTATAACTACCAATAAGCATTTTTTGCATAGGAAATCATGTGACTATTTCCACTTTGCAAAAAAGAAAATATATATATATAATTTTTTTTCTGAACAGAATGAAAAAATGCTGCAATATACAGTAGTTACGGCTGAAACAGTATTGAATCAAAATAATAACTTCCATTTTCTGGCATTTCTGTGTACTTCTTTAAGAAATGAGACTCTTGGGACTAAATATAGAAAGTTCAAAATAATGTTACTCTATTAAAGCATAGCATAAAATAGCAATAAAAACACTGCATTTTCATAATGTATGGACAAAGGTAAAGTCAAAGTCTCTTCCATTTAATTAAAATATTTATTGCAAAAATATATTTCTACATTATTTAAGCAACATAAAAGTTACAAAATCATCTCATATAAAATATATATAAAAAAACTGAACCACTATAGATTCCTCTTCTGTTGGCAGACAATTTGTATATATGCAATGACTGTAGGTAGGGACAGATGAGGACAGTGAGTCCCTGAACTATAACCCAGCCCGCTTACCCTTCCTACTTGCAGTGTAAGTTCTCCGTGGCAGAACCACAACTGAATGACAGTCCCTAAACTAGTATAGATGCAGGATAAGGAAGACACACAATACAGACAACACAAAATGTGTTTCCGTTTCTATTCCATCTCCGTTCCGTAGTATGGTTTCTGTATGCGATCCATTTTTTGCGGATCGTAACCAAAACATAAAATTTGTAATCATTACTGTAGTGTACAGTTATGTTGGTAAACAGTAAACACATGGCAAAATGGGCATGGATCCGCAAAAAACGGATGACATACGGATGTGCTCCATATGCATTGCGAATTTTTTGGGAACCCATTGACTTGAATAGAGTGATGGAACGTTATTTGCGGGCAATAATAGGACAAGTTCTATCTTTTAGCAGAATGGATATACGGAAATACGGAAACAGAATGCATACGGAGTACATTCCGTTTTTATTTTTTATTTTTTGCAGAACCATTGAAATGACCGGTTCCGCATACGGACTGGAAACGGAAAAAAAAAGTTTGTGTGCAAGAGGCCTAAGGATGCAGTCCCGTCACCAGGGTGTGTGAATCAGCAGCACATCTGTCCCGCCAAGACTAAGGATCACACCGCTGGAGCCCGGACAGGTAGTGTGGCGAAACCAACCGCGCCACTGGGTTTTGGAGGGGACAGATTGCCAGCCTCTTGCCCAAGGATTATGGCCCCTCTCATCAGCCCATGCTAAACTTAAACCCCATGGCGATTTGACTGTGTTTGTGGCATCTGAGCGCTGTTTGGATATATTGAGCGCTCAGATCCAAGCCATCTGAGGATATGTTAAATGTCTGTGTACTGTAAAGGGTGGGACATTGTATATTGAATAATGATGTCTGTCCTATTGTCCCCACGTGTGTATTGGTGATTTCCCTTTGTCCTGAGAGATAATTGAATGAGTCCTCGATTGTCTCCAGGACAGAAGACATTGTGTATTCTCCTGCCTGTGATGATTACATTAACCTGTGTAGGGTAATTGTATCACAGGCAGAGGGGAGGGATATGCTGGGGGTGTCTGTATTGTCCCATTGTGTGTGATTGGCTGCTGTATCCCCTGTGTCGCAGTCTTCCTTCTGGTCCCCTAGGGGAGTGTCCACCAGGTGGGAGACCTGCATAAATACCGGGCAGGTAGCCCTCAATAAAGTTAGAATTCCTGTTTAACCATTAATACGGAGCCTCGTCTCGTACTTGGGGGGAATTGCTACGTCAGAACGTTCTCTTGCCTGTTCCAGGAAAGGAGGACTTCGTATGGTTCCAGTTCGGTGGATTCCAGCGGTTGTGGGTTGCTGTGCTCTTCTCCAGGGGAATCGCCCGAACGGTATTAACCCTCACTATACCGGGTTATACCGTAACAGGTAGGTTTATTACATTTGCACAGTTCTGGAACAGTACATTTCAACACAGTGTCATAGTTTAGTTGACGAATAATGTATGCCTCACAAATACAAAAAAAAAAAAGAAAGAAAACTTCTACAACATAAACATAAAATGCACAAAATAAATATTAGGGTGTCTGAGCACTAGGCTCACTTTATGTTTTTTATCAGCTTCCAGTTGGTTTGTCTAACCAAACCCAGCATACTTTGCTTTGTTCCACAAGAGACTTCTTTTTTCCTATGTCTAAAACATTCAATAAAAACTATTGGAACTGTAAATATAAAGTAAGCCATGTAAATACCCTACCGTGATGGAGTAAGGCTGAGATCAGAGGAAGGAACTGAAAAACAGGTACGTGGGACAAAAATATGCAATATTTGGGGTACCTTAGGCAGATAAAAAAAAGGCCCTATGGAACAGATCAACTCTTTTAATGTCTGATCCTTATGACCTTGAACAATCATTTGATATTCTTATATCCCAATAACTTTTATGCATCTGTAACTAAACTGAGCAGGAACCGATACCTAGAATGAATACATGACTTTTGTTGTATAGAAGCAAATAATAAAATGAATAATATACTGAAGCATGAGAATTAATTATTAAAGTATTATTACTTACCAGCCATTGCAGAAAATAACTATATAAATACTAATGTGAGGCGGCAAAAAAATCTTTATAGTTTATGACACAAAGCTTGCCAAATATTCAGCTGACCATTTGATTTAGACAATTAGGCAGAAATTTCACTGTAGTAAATAATGAAAAGGAAAGGTATATAATTAAATAGCACTGGTTGATAAAAGAGCTGCTTTTAATGCTTTTTACAGTATATTTGTAGTAATTGAAACCAAAGAAAAGTTACACGTACTTATTTAAGCAAATTTTGTTAAAAAGTTGCCACTAGTGATGAGCGAGCATGCTCGTCCGAATATCTGTTTGGCTCGAGCATCGCTATGCATGTGCTCGAGCGAAATGCTTCAGTCTCTGCCCCTGCACGTTTTGCGGGTTTTAAGCAGCCAATAAAGGTGCAGGTACTGCCCTCACTGTAATGTCAGTAGCCATGTTAGCTGCTCGCATTACAGTGATTGGCTGGCTGGAACGCGTTATTGGGTGCTATATAGCACTTGATGACGCATGTTCGGTTCAGAAGTGGACATGAAGAGCATCGGGTAGGAAGAGAAAGACAGAGCAGGGAGCAAATGTCAGCAATTTTAATTATAGAAAGCTTATGAAAGATCCAAAAGACCTTTTAAGGACTACTGTGTGTGTGTTTTAGATCAACAATATATTTAACAGCAGTGTCAGGGACATCTGTGCTAAGGAAGAGACGGTTAGTGCAGGGAGAGAAATTTGCTGTATTTAATACCAAAAGCTTTTCAAAGGTCCAAAATCCTTTTAAGGGCTACTGTGTGTGTTTCACACCAGCAAGATATTTTTATTTTATAACTATTAGTGACATATACTGTACATCATCCGCAGACTGACTCTTTAATAATCTGGGTCACATCTAGTGTCCATAATCTGTGGTGTTCTCTGTAATCAATACTGTCCTGCATCATAAAACACTGTCAGTATTACAAATTCCAATAATCTGGGCATAATATAGTGTCCAAAATCTGTGGTGCGCTACAACCAATACTGTCCTGCCTCAGAAAACACTGTCAGTATTACAAATTCCAATAATCTAGTCCTCATATAATGTCCGTAATCTGTGGTGTTCTATAACCAATACTGTCCTGCCTCAGAAAACACTGTCAGTATTACAAATTCCAATAATCTGGTCCTCAAATAGTGTCCATAATCTGTGGTGTTCTATAACCAATACTGTCCCGTCTCAGAAAACACTGTCAGTATTACAAATTCCAATAATCTGGGCCTAATATAGTGTCCGTAATCTGTGGTGTTCTATACCCAATATTGAACAGCATCTAAAAACACTGTCTATATTGCAACTTTCATTAATCTGGATCTAGTATAGTGTCCAAAATCTGTTGTTTTTTGCATCCAATACTGAATTTTATCCAAAAACACTATCTATATTAAAACTTTAATTAATCTGGGCCTAGTGTAGTGTCTAAAATCTGTGGCTTTTTGTATCCAATATTGAACAGCATCTTAAAACACTGTGTATATTACAACTTCCATTAATCTGGGCCTAGTATAGGGATGGGGAAGTACTTGGTTTGGCTCTCTCGCCAAGCACGCTTGAAGAGGTACCTCAGATATTGTGCCCTGATTCCAAACCTCTTGAGCCTTCACAGACTCAAGAAGATGACAGTAGTGAACGGCAATCATTCGTTCACAAGGTGAATGATAATGAGACACAGTTGTCAATCACTGAGGTTGTGGTTAGGTCAAGTCAGGAGGATGAGCAGACTGAGGAAGTGGAAGAGGAGGTGGTGGACGATAAGGTCACTGACCCAACATGGGAAGGTGAAAACCAAGCGAGGACAGCAGTACAGAGGGGGAGAGATCAGCAGCACCGCAACAGTCTGGAAGAGGCAGTGGGGTTGCAAAAGGGAGAAGTCGACCCACACCAAACAGGCCCACAACTGTTGCACGTGGCACCCCTCATGCGTAAATCTACCTTGCCAAAGGGTAATTGTTCCGCAGAATGGTGCTTTTGTGAGGAAAGTGCAGACCAAAAAAAAGTGGTAGTTTGTAACCTGTGCCATACCAAAATGAGCCGGGGCGTGAACAATATCAACCTCACCACCACCAGCATGATCCGCCACATGGCATCCAAGCAGCCTAATAAGTGGGCTGAACGCCTGGGCCCACAATTTGGGTCTGCGTGTCACACCGTGCCTCCTCTTCCCCTGTGTTACGCACTGCTGGCCAATCCCCTGTCAACGGAGCAGGCCCAGATGGCCCTCGCCCTGCACCTGGACCTTCGCATGAACCGTCAGCAACAACATCCACTTCCCTGTTCCAGCGCAACGTCCAAACGTCGATAACACAGGCATTTGAACGCAAGCGCAAATACCCACCCACAGGCCATAGCACTAAATGCGTAAATTTTGAAATTACTGGCCCTTGAAATGTTGCCATTTAGGCTTGTGGACACTGAGGCCTTCCACAGCCTAATGTCGGCGGCAGTCCCTCGGTTACGCAGTCCCCAGCCACCACAATTTTTCACAGTGTGCCGTGCCCGTCTTACACCAGCATGTGTCCAGAACATCACCCGTGCCCTGACCAACGTACTTACTGGGAAGGTCCACCTCACCACGGACACATGGACAAGTGCTGGTGGCCAGGGACGCTACATTTCCCTGACCGCACACTGTCACGGCTGGATGTGAGCAACAAGAGCATACACAGTGAATTAGCTACTGACCGGACCCAAACTAGGGGACATAAAGGGTGACCCCTGTCAGACCCTAAAAGCTCTCCCTATGCTGCTAAGCCCATGTCCAGATCCAGATGGTGGATCGAGACATGCCCGCGTACTTAAGGCTGATGACCACTGTAACCCCTACAATAGTGGAAGGGGCACGGCCACCGGTGCCCTGCTCAGTATATGGACGGAACCGGGGTCGCCTCGGATCCAGTCAGCAAACAAACAGAAACTCACAATGTCTGCACACTTAACTGAAGGAGCTGCAGCAGCAGTGAAAACAGATCCAAAGTCAGCAGACAATACCCGAAGTACTTGCTTCAGCAAAACACAGGTCCAGTGAAAAGATATCACACAAGTGAAGATACTCAAGCGAGAGATACAGGTCAAATGAAAAGTATAATCCGCACGATTAAACAGGAAGAGGGGTATTTTATAGGAAGAGGAATCAATCACAGGAGGGACAGCTGGGAGGAGGGAAACAAAGTAAAGACCTCATCACAGGGGCGGAGAAACAGAGCAGAGAGAACTCCTCCAAGCTCTAGTAGTGACATCATCACAGGGGTGGAGAAACAGAGCTGTGAGAACGTCTCAAAGCTCTGGTAGTGACACACACTGGGTGAATGTTGTAGAATCCAGGAGTGAGTTGTACTCTGGGATGGTACAGGTGCTACTTACACCCAGGATTGCGGGTACTATGTCCATCAGGGTCTCCGCCAGCAGCTATGTTACTGGCTCCAACCCCCACTTCTCCTCCTCCTCCTCTGCCGCCTCCTCCTCCACTTCCACCTCCAACAACAGTCAGCCATCAGTCGTTTGCTGGAAGCAGTGTAGCACTGCTTTGGGTATGCGTCAACAGGCCGTGCTGAAGCTGATCTGCTTTGCAGACAAATAGCTGTGGCAGGGTATAAGGGACCAGACCGAGCTGTGGCTCTCACCACTTAACCTATAAGCAGGCATGGTTGGTTCTGACAATGAACTAAACTTGGTGGCGGCTTTGGAACTTGGCAACCTGACACTCATCCCATGCCTAGTCCATGTCTTAGACTTAGTGGTTCAGCGGTTTATCAAAACCTACCCCAATTTGACAGAGCTACTAGGGAAGGCGTGCCACGTGTGTGCCCATTTCCGCAAGTCATCCACAGCTTCAGCCGGTGTGTCAACCCTGCAGCAGTGCTTGCAGCTTCCAGCTCACAAACTGTTGTGCGATGTGAGCACGCGATGGAACTCTACGTTCTACATGTTGCCCAGGCTTTGTGAGCAGCAGAGGGCAGTTGTGGAATACTAGCTACAACATGGTCATTGCCTTTCAAGTCAACTGCCACATTTCACAAGCGAGGAGTGGGCATTGATGTCAAACCTCTTTGAGGTTTTTAAAAACTTTGATAAATCCACACAGAAGGTTAGTGGCGATAACGCTATTATCAGCGTAACCATCCCACTGCTGTGTCTACTCAAACGATCGCTGCTCACAATTAAGGACGACACTCTAAATGGGGGAGAACATTACACAGGGTGATAGCCAGACCACCAACAGTTCGTCTTCTCAGCGCGAATTGGGCCATGAAGAGTAGGAGGAGGAGTTGGAGACAGTTGCCTCTGCTACAGAGGGTAGTACCAATGGAAATTTAATTCCACATGTTCAGCATGGATGGGCAGAAGAGGAGGAGGGGATGGAAAGTCATCCTGATGTTGACATCGACGTCTTGACTGTTGGTACTCTGGCACAAACGGCTGACTTCATGTTAAGCTGGCTTTCGTGTGACCCTCGCGTCAGATGCATTTTAGGTAACAAAGATTACTGGGTGTTCGTCCTTCTTGTCCCCTGCTACAAAGAGAACTTCTCATCTCTTATTCCTGTGGTGGAGAGGACGAGTAAAATGGTGCAATACCAGAGGGTACTTGTTGAGAGAGTGCTCCAAAATTTGCCATCTCACAACGCGGCCGAGTCCGTACTTCCTTAGGCAACCGAGGAAGGGAGACAAGGGGAACACACAGCAGTTTTAACAAAGGGAGGGCAACACTCTCCAAGGCATGGGACACTTTCATGACACCCGGCCAGCAACCTCACCCTGAAGTGCGGCCTAGTGGCACAAGGAGGGAAACGTTTTGGAAGATGGTGAAGGAATATATCGCAGACCGTGTCAGCGTCCTAAATGATCCCTCAGTGCCTTACAACTACTGGGTGTCCAAGCTGGACACGTGGCACAAACTTGCACTCTCTGCCTTGAAGATGCTGGCCAGCCCTGCTGCCAATGTTTTGTCTGAGCGTGTATTTAGTGCTGCTGGTGGCATTATAAATGATAAGCGTATCCGCTTGTCCACTGACAATGCTGACAGGTTGACATAGATAAAAATGAACAAGGCCTGGATCCACCAGAGGAGAGCTGAGCTGATGATGAACATAAAGGCAATTTCAATGTATTGTTTATAGTGTAATCAGTCTAACGTAGTGTATTCCCATGCACCTTTTCCACCACAAAAAAAGTGTATATGGCTGAATCTTGTTTTCTCCTCCTCCTCCTCATCTAGATTGTATATATTCCCTCCACTACAATTTATAAAGAGGGTCAGCTCACCAGCAGGCCCTCACCTATAATATTTTAGAGGGTCAGCTCACCAGCAGACCTTCAACCATAATATTTTATAGGGTCAGCTCACCAGCAGGCCCTAAACCATAATGTTTTATAGGGTCAGCTCACCAGCAGAACTTCAACCATAATGTTTTACAGGGTTAGCTCACCAGCAGCCCCTCACCCCTAATGTTTTAGAGGGTCAGCTCAGCAGCAGGCCCTCGCCTATAATGTTTTAGAGAGTCACCAGCAGGCCCTTGCTCCAAATGTTTTTGAGGGTCACCAGCAGGCCACCAATCATAATTTTTCAAGGGTTTGTATTAGGGATGTCCCGATACCGGCATTTTCACGAGTACTAATGCCGCCGATACTGCTGCCGGTACCGGAAGTTCCGGTCCCCCAGCTTGTAGACAGTATTTAAGTAAGTCTAATCTATCTAATCTATGTAAAAGTAGCCTGACCTTACTAACTGTTGCGGCGCAGTCTCCCTCAGTCTCTTTCTCGGTTCCTCTATGCGCCTCCTGCCCTGCTTGCATCCTTCATTCATAAAGTGGGCGGAGCAGGGGGCGCATGGAGGAACTGAGGGAGACTGTGCCACAATAGTTAGTAAATTTGGGTTACTTTTGTAGAGATTAGGTTTACATAAATGCTGTATAGGAGCTGCTATAGAGCACACTACACCGGCCGCCGCAAATGTCCCCGCACCCCCTGCCCCCCACTGATACTGATGATGACGACTTATGGGGGTCTGTTGATGAATGACACTTATGAGGGGCATGTGGATGACAGTAATGTGGGACATGTGGATGACACTAATGGGTGGGATCTGTGGATGATGCTGTTATGGGCGATCTGTGAATGACACATATATAGTATAAGATGCTATATATGTTTCAAGCACAGATCCCCCATAACAGTGTCATCCACAGATCCCCCATGACAGCGTCATCCACAGATCCCCCATGACAGCGTCATCTACAGATCCCCCATGACAGCGTCATCCACAGATCCCCCATGACAGCGTCATCCACAGATCCCCCATGACAGCGTCATCCACAGATTCCCCCATGACAGCGTCACCCACAGATTCCCCCATGACAGCGTCACCCACAGATTCCCCCATGACAGCATCACCCACAGATTCCCCCATGACAGCAGCACCCACAGATTCCCCCATGACAGCGTCACCCACAGATTCCCCATAACAGTGTCAGCCACAGATTCCCCATAACAGTGTCAGCCACAGATTCCCCCATAACAGTGTCAGCCACAGATTCCCCCATAACAGTGTCAGCGACAGATCCCCTCCATAACAGTGTCATCCACAGATCCCCTCCATAACAGTGTCATCCACAGATCCCCTCCATAACAGTGTCATCCACAGATCCCCCATAACAGTGCCATCCACAGATCCCCCATAACAGTGTCAGCCACAGATCCCCCATAACAGTGTCATCCACAGATTCCCCCATAACAGTGTCATCCATAGATTCCCCCATAACAGTGTTATTTACAGATCCCCTCCATAACAGTGTCAGCCACAGATCCCCCCCCATAACAGTGTCATCCACAGATCCCCCCATAACAGTGTCATCCACAGTTACCCCATAACAGTGTCATCCACAGATCCCCCATAACAGTGTCATCCACAGATCCCGCTGGAGGCACATTGGTTGGGAAACACTGTTATATGCCCATTTATTAACCCTTGTACAAAGGAAAAGTAAAGCAGTTGTCCATAGCAACCAGATTCCAGCTTTAATTTTTTTCATTGCTATCACCAATTGCGTCACTGTTTCTTTATACAAGGTTTGATAAATCTGCCCTATGTTATAATTAGCATCGGTAATGCCGGTTCCTTTCACTTAGCGCATAGGCTTTATAAGTGTAGGAGTCCCACTACCTGAAAAATTGTACAACAATGTGAACGGTGCCCTCCTTTATGTGATATACAGGCTGTTTCGAAGTGCCTCTTGCTTCTAATTTTTGGCAGCACTTGCACTTTATATACAATAGAATATAGGTTAGAATGTTTCCTAACATTTTCTTTAAAAATAAAATAAATTTCTTTGGGGGGTATTTTTGTCAGTCTGTAAAAGTGGCATACAACTCGGACAGCATGGTTCCCAGCAGCGACCTGAGAGTCCAAGATGCTTCCAGACATTGTCCCCATGCTGTTCCCGATCTTTTTTTTTGGTGTTTCTGTCACTTTCAAACCTTTTCCAATGGACCAGGACCCCTTTTCAGAGCAGAGGGTGCCTAGTTTTCTCCCGCTGACTTCCTTTATACTTAGGTGCTCGGCCGAGCACACAAACATAGCTATGTGTTCAGCCCAAACACCCAAATACTTTGGTGCTCGCTTATCACTAGTTGCCACTAATAGTGTTAAAATCATAAGAATAAAGTGAATTGCTCCTTGCTGTACATACTCTCGATTTCTCCTTAGCAATCAAAGTAAGGGTACTTTCACACTTACGGCATGGCTATCCAGCAGGCTGTTCCGACGGGTGAACAGCCCGCCGGATCCGCCATGCTGCAAGTACCCGTGTGCTGCCGCTCCGTCCCCATTGACTATAATAGGGGTGGGGGGTGGAGCTACGGCGCAGCACAGCAGTGCATAGCAGTGATCGCCGGACTAAAAAGTCGGACCTGCAGTACTTTTAGTCTGGCGATATCTGGCCGTGCACTGCAGTACTGTGCCATAGCTCTCCCCCCACCCCTATTATAGTCAAGCATGGCAGTGCAGGGGTACTTGCGGCATGGAGCATCTGGCGGGTCGGAACAGCCTTTTTCAGGCATCATTTTCATTTCGAGATAAATAATCATTGGGCTTATGATCGGTGGGCTTATATAGTACACAATACATAAATATTTCAGTGTATCAAACCAGCAATCAGGTGATCACATGGTTGTGCCCTAGGGAGATAAAAAAAAGTTAAAATCATTTAATCCTTAGAGGATCTTGCAATTTTCCATTTTGTGTTTTCATTTTTCACTCCCTGCCTTTCTAGAGCAATAACTTTTTTATTTTTCCGTTCACATAGCCATATGGGGGCTTATTTTTGTGGGACAAGCTGTACTTTCTAGTGACTCTATTTAATATTGCATATGATGTAGTAATATTGCAAATAGGGTGGAATTGGAAAAAAATGCAATTCTGCCACAATTTAATGTTTTTTTTATGGAGTTCTCTTTGTGGCAAAATTGACCTGTTAACTTTATTCTCCAGTACGATTACAATTAGAGATGAGCGTATTGAAGCTGACTAAGTGGAATTCGATCAGAATTTCAGGAAAAATTCAATTTGCACCGAATGCGAATTTCCTCGCGTTTCGTGGTAACGAATCGCAGTTTTCCTAAAATGGCTGCTGCACGTGTAAGGACATCGAGAAAGAAGTATGGGAAGGCAGGATCACCTGGATTGACATGCATGATGCAGCCAATCAGCAGCCAGCCAGCTCTGTGATGTCACAGCCCTATAAATACGGCGGCCATCTTAGATTCAGACATTTTCCAGCATTCTGAGTGCAGGGACAAACATTAGAAGGTGCTAAGGACAGCAATTGGAAAAACCTAATTGTGGAAAAAAAAAATGAAAAAAACATTTATAAGTGCAGGGAAAGGATACAGAGGAATCATTTTACAGCATCTTAGTGCAGGGAGAGACGTCAAAAGGCGCTAGGGACAGTGCTAGAAAAGCGATTAACAAGTGCAGAGAAAGATAATTTGGGGATCCAAATTGCCAATATACAGCTCTGTCATTCCAGCAACATGTTCTCTGGGTGCAAGTGCTATATTGAAAAGCCTTTAGTGGCTTCTATCTGTGGAAAAAGAAAAATATATATGCAGTTCACTTCAGTTATATGTGGTCAAAGCGTATAGTGTTGTCTTTTGGTACAATAAGAAAAATATATACGCAGTTCACTTCTGCAGCTATATGGGTTCGAACGGGTTTAGTGGCGTATTTAATTACAAAAAGAAAAATATATTCTCAGTTCACTTCTGCAGCTATATGTGGTGAATGCGTTTAGTGGCGTATTTCAGTACAAAAAGAGAAATATATTCTCAGTTCACTTCTGCAGTTATATGTGGTGAAAGCGTTTAGTGGCCTATTTCAGTACAAAAAGAAAAAAAAATTGGCGCTTTTAGGAGTGTTAATTCTTTCATTTTTATTTTATTAGTTCAGCTAACAGAGTCAGACAGAGAAGTGCCAGGCCATGAACAGAGGAGTGGCAGAGGTCTAAGGCCGGCACATCGCAAGACAATTGAAAGCATTTGAAGACTGATCAGTCTTCAAAATGCTTTCAGTGTTACTATGGCAGCCAGGACGCTACTAAAGTCTTGGTTGCCATAGTAAGTAGTGGGGAGCCAGGGGAGCGGATACTTACAGTCCGTGCGGCTCCCGGGGCGCTCCACAATGACATCAGAGCGCCCCACGCGCATGGTCACGTGATCCATGCGATCATGTGATCCACGCTCATGGGGCGCTCTGACGTCATTGTGGAGCGCCCAGGGAATTGGGATCCGCACGAAAGGTAAGTATGCTTCTCCCCTGCCTCCCCACTACACTTTTCCATGGCAGCCGGGACTTTAGCTTCCTGGCTGCCATGGTAACCATTCACAAAAGCTAAACGTCGGGTCCGGCGATGCGCCGAAACGATGTTTAGCTTAATGCCGGATCCGGATTAATGCACTTCAATGGGCATTAATTCCGGATTCGGCGTTACAGCATGTCTTCCGGATTTTCGGACGGAGACAAATCCGCAGCATGCTACGGTTTTGTCAACGTCCAAAAAATGTTCACATACTGAACGGAAGACATCCTGATGCTTACTGAATGGAATGCTCTCCATTCAGAATGCATTAGGATAAATCCTGATCAGTATCTTTCCGTCCTAGAGCCCCGAGGACAGAACTCTAGGACGGAAAGGAAAAACGCCAGTGTGAAAGAGCCCTAAATGTTTCTGGCGCAGGCAGAGGTGGCAGCAGAGTAAGCGGCGTGGCAGCAGGAGTCGCAGCGAGAAGCCTGAGCTCCCGGTGTCATTCATCTAGCGGTCGTGTCTTGACCAGCAACCCAGCGGTTCTTGATTGGTTAACTCAGTCATCCACTTCATCCCAAGTGACATCAGACACCCCCAGTCAACAGTCGGTGGCTTCATCAGACACAACCCTTAGTTGGCATGGCCCGGGAGCAGGCCCTGTACCCTCACCTGTCCTCAACCTGCCTCTGTCTTTTGCTGTTCCCTCAGCCACAGAAGTATTGTATGTTGTGGGCACAGCTCTACTATGCAGCACGGTCTAGCTGCTAGAAGATAGTCAGCAGCTACTGCCCAGCTAAGATCTGGAGGAGACATCCGCCGCTTCCTCTACTAGGCGGGCAAGTAGTGATGAGGAGAGTGGCATGGATGGTGGTGTTGCAAGCAGTCAGGCTCCTGACCCAGAGACCGTTGAGGAGGACATCAGTGCCCTACACACACTACTCGATGATGATGATGCCGATCGCACTTGGGAGCCGGGTGCAGAAGGGGCTTCATCATCATCAGGAGAAGAGGGTGGCAGCTTGTCCATGAGGCAGTGGCTGAGCCAGCAAGGTGGTAGCATGGCTGCGAGTCAGCAGGGTGCCAGCAGCGCGAGGTCAGTAGCCAAACATGCCCGGGGTAGACCACCCGCTTGCAGGAGCCTACCTGCCCGGCAAGTAGTGGTGCACTGGTTCACGGAGGCAGTGGCAGTAGCAGTCAGTCAGTGTGTAGTGTTGGGGGTAAAATCACGTCCTTGCATCAACATATGCAGCGTCACAATAAAGTGGCCTAGGAGAACTGTGGCTCCGATGTGGTGGTCCAGCCTGCTGCAGCAACCGCTGCATCACCCAGTGACACGCAGCCGATTTCAGGCAGTCAAGGATCCACCACCTCAGCCGAAAGAAGCTGTCTGTCCTTCCGATCATCTGCTGGTCCTGATGCTCCTGCTCCTCGCCATTTTACTCCTCGTCAGTCATTTCATCAGCATTCAATCACTGAAGCGATTGCCAAGAGACAACAGTATACGTGCACTTATCCAACGGCGCAGAAGCTGAACGTGCTCCTGTCCAAGTTGCTGGTGCTGCAGTCCCTCCCTTTCTAAGTGGTGGACTCTGCATCTTTCAGAGAACTGATGGCTTGTGCCGAGCCGAGGTGGAGAGTACCAAGCCGTCATTTCTTTGCCAAAAAGGCAGTACCAGCCCTGCACACTCATGTAGAACAGAAGGTGGGCCAGTCCTTGAGCCTGTCCGTGTCTGCCAAAGTGCACAGCACTGCCGACATGTGAAGCTGAAACTAGGGTCATGGACAATACATGTCCTTTACATGTATTGTCACTGGCTGAATGTGGTTCATGCACAGCCACACCATCAACTGGGCCAGGTCACGCCGCTTCCGCCTCCATGTTGTCACGCTGTGGGTCCTGCGACAATGTCAGCCTTTGCCTCCTCATCCTCCACCATGTCCTCAGCCTCCACTACAGGGACCAGTCAGAGTGCCCCTCCTGCATACCACATGTTTCACGCTGTTCTGCACCTGATTTCCCTGGGAAAACTGAGTCACATGGGAGAGGAACTGCTCCGTGTCCTTGGTCAAGAAATCAAATCTTCTCCCCAACAACTCAAAATCGGAACAATGGTGACCAACAACGGGAAGAAAATAGTGTCGGCGTTGCATCAAGGAAGGCTAAGCCATGCGCCCTGCATGGAACACATGTTTAATCTGGTTGTCAAGCAGTTCCTGAAGTCTTCCACCCATCTGCAAGACATCATAAAAAAAGGCAGGAAACTTTGCATGCACTTCAGCCACTCGTACACCGCAAAGCACACCCTCCTTGAGCTGCAGCGGCAGAACATCATCCCCCAACATAGGCTGATATGCGATGTTTCCACCCGTTGGAATTCCACCCTCCATATATTAGACTGACTATGCGAACAGAGAAAGGCCAACAATGATTTCTTGCTGATGAAAGCGGATAGTAGTACTCCCCTATGTAACTTAGATGTCAGCCATTGGCAGCTCATGCGTGACACCTGCAGTTTGCTAAGGCCATTTGAGGACACCATGTTATGTGTCACTCGCCAGGACTACGGGATGAACGACATCATTCCACTGCTTCATGTCCTAGAACAGATAGTAACAATGGCTGGTCAGGGGACTGGAGACATGGCGCCTAGATCTCACGGCCACATGAGCCCTGTGGGGGCTAAACAGGAAGAGGAGGAGGAGGGGGAGGAGGACATTGGAGCACAGGCAATGTGTAGCGAATTGGGTGGTTTTGCTACTCAGCTGAAAGGAGAGGAGGAGCAGGAGGACCCAGACACACCGTGGCAGTATGCAGTGGAGATGGGGGCATGGAGTCCCTCCGAGTCACTTGCACAAATGGTGCAATGCATGCTCACTTGCTTGTGTAGTGACAGACAAATTGTCATCATTCGGCAGAGGGATGACTTCTGGCTCTCCATCTTGTTGTACCCTCGCCAACGGTCCAGAATGGGGGCCTTTTTTACACCCACTGAGAGGGAGGACAAACTGAACTACTACAGAGACATCCTATGAAGTAAGTTGGCCGCTGCGTATCTGAGCCATCATCCATCCTCTCGCAGGTCTGACTGCCATGGCTGCTGGGGAGGGGGGAAGTGGCAGGAGCAGTACCAGCTCCATCAGCAGCAGCCTGTGACTACAGTCGCTGATGAGTAGCTTTCTTTACCCGCATAGGGAAGAAACTACTCACCAGCAGCAGGTAGACCTGGAGCAGGACCTGAACCAGCAGCTGGTGGCATACTTGGACAGCACCCTGCCACATTGAAGATTAGCTGTACTACTGGGCAGCCAAACTGGATTTGTGGCTGCAAATGGCCGAGTTTGCCCTGGAAAAGCTGTCCTGCCCGGCCAGTAGTGTGGCATCAGAGCGTGTGTTTAGTGCGGCGGGGCCATAGTTACACCAAGGAGAACTCACCTGTAGACACAGAATGTGGTGAGACTGACCTCTGTCAAGATGAATCAGGTGTGGATCAGCCAGGATTTCAACCCAACAATTCCTGATGCATCTGATTAGATTATCCATGCCGCTTCACCCAAACCTTAAAAAAAGAGACAGGTTTTTTCTGGCTACTTGAGTTGAGCGAACCCGAACTATATAGTTCGGGTTCGTACCGAATTTTAGGATGTTCGGGACACTGACCTGAACCCAAACATTTTCATTAAAGTTCGGGTTCGGGTGTGTTGTTCAGCGATTCTTCCCTCTTTTTGAAAGGCTGCACAGCAGCCAATCAGCAAGCGTTTTAAGTCTTTGCCCTTAGAAGCCATCACAGCCATGCCTACTAATGGCATGACTGTGATTGGCTGAGTGCAGCATGTGACCCAGCCTTTTTATAAGCTTGAGTCAGGTAGTACCGCACGTCACTCTGCTGCTGTTAGTATAGGGAAAGGTTGCTGCCAGTGCTCCCAGGGAGAGATTAGGAAAGAAATCTGATGAACCTGGTGGTGTGAAATCTTCAAGCTACAGCAATTATTGAGAGAGTGTGCTACTGCAATCCTACATTTCTGTAGCCCAGTGATACTGCAAAGTGTTTTTTTTTTTTAATCCATCTGTTACTGAGGTGGAGGTCGGTGGCCATTTTAGCCACTGCAGTGTCCTTGGAACTGCATGTGACCTGCATGTGTGCCAGCTTGCCAGGGACATCAGTCTAATCCTTTTTGGTAGCTCAGTGAAGGAAAAACTCATTTTTTCTGGCAGGTCAAGTCCCCTTCATTACCTTTTGTATAATTTAGGGGTGACATAGTCCATTTCTGTAGTCTGGGGCAAAAATCTGTATTGTGGTGCTATAGAGCACTTGGGCATACAACGCACCAAAACGTATTTGCAATTTCAGCAGTGAAATAGTGCATCAGTGTATTTTTAAGAAAAAACGCGGTATTCCTGGTCCACAAAGCAGTTTAAAATACACCGCCCAAATGCCTATTTTACATTTCTGCAGTGAAATAGTGCATCAGTGTATTTTTGGGAAAAAAACAGTATTCCTGGTCCACAAAGCAATTTAAATACACCGCCCAAATACGTATTTTAAATTTCAGCACTGAAATAGTGATTTTTTCTGTTTTGTTGAAAAAAAGCCGCATCCTTGCTTCACAGAGCAGTTGTGCATACAGAGTACAAATGCCTATTTTAAATTTCAGCACTGAAATAGTGCATTACTGTGTTTTAGGGGAAAAAAACAGTATTCCTGGTCCACAAAGCAGTTGTGCATACAGCGTACAAATACCTATTTTAAATTTCAACACTGAAATAGTGCATTAGTGTGTTTTAGAGAAATAAAGCTGTGTTCTGTAGGCACAAAGCAGTTGTGCATACAGCGTACAAATACCTACGTTTAATTTCCAGCTGTTAAATAGTGCATTTGTAAATTTTGGGGAAAAAAGACGTGTTCTTGGTCCACAAAGCAGTTGTGCATACAGCGTACAAATACATATTCTACATTTCTGCAGTGAAATAGTGCATCAGTGTATTTTTGGGGGAAAAAGCTGTGTTCTTGGTTCACAAAGCAGTTGTCCATACAGCTTACAAATACCTATGTTTAATTTTCAGCCGTTAAATAGTGCATTGGTGGATTTTGGGGGAAAAAGCCGTGTTCTTGGTTCACAAAGCAGTTGTTAATACAGTGTACAAATACCTATGTTTAATTTTCAGCCATTAAATAGTGCATTTGTGAATTATGGGGGAAAAAGCCATGTTCTTGGTTCACAAAGCAGTTGTGCATACAGTGTACAAATATCTATTTGAAATCTCAGCACTGAAATAGAAAATAAACTGTAAAAAATTTGCGTGCATCCCACTGGACCCATTTGGCAGTTCCATAACCGGATTATTAGAGACAAAAGAAGATGGAGGGAGTATAAAATATCTAGGCATAAACATCTCTGCAAATATACAGGATTATATAAGTCTAAATGTCACCCCCCCTTATAACCAAAATTAAAAGCCAGATTAAGGTGTGGAATAGGATCCCTCTCTCCATGGATGGAAGAATTTCACTGATAAAAATGTGTTTGTTACCAATGATTAATTATGTTCTCTGGAACTCTCCAATAGAAATCCCAAGTAGAGTTTTGAAGATCATAGAGAATCTGCTGAGTGAACTAATATGGAGGGGATGGAAGCCTAGAATTAGGAAACAAATATTGCAATGTCCGGAAGAAAGGGGGGGAATGTCGGTTCCCGATTTAAAACTTTATTATTTGGCTGCCCAAACAAAGAAGATTCAGATGTGGAGTACTCTCCGGATCTATAGATCTAATATGGCTATGATTAATAAAAACCTAATAAAATGTAAAATTTTCTCCTTATTGGAGGCAGGAGTACATCAAAAGCATCAGTTCCTAAACGCCCCGACAATAAAATTAATGGACAAAAGCTGGCAAGAGATAAAATCCATATAGCAAGAGAACGCGTTACACGAAGATTCTCTGATATGGTATAATTAAAGATTAGGAGAACTCGAAACTATAGACAAAGAAATATGGATGAAACATGGAGTATTTAGTTTAGGACAGGTATGAAAATAGTGCATTAGTGTGTTTTAGGGAAAAAAAGCCGTGTTCTTGGTTCACAAAGCAGTTGTGCATACAGCGTACAAATACCTACGATTAATATCCAGCAGTTAAATAGTGCATTTGTGAATTTTGGGAAAAAAAGCTGTGTTCTTGGTCCACAAAGCAGTTGTGCATACAGCGTACAAATACCTACATTTAATTTTCAGCCGTTAAATAGTGCATTTGTGAATTTTGGGGGAAAAAGCTGTGTTCTTGGTCAACAAAGCAGTTGTACATACAGCGTAAAAATACCTCCGATTAATTTCCAGCCATTAAATAGTGCATTTGTGAATTTTGGGGAAAAATGCAGTGTTCTTGGTCCACCAAGCAGTTGTGCACACAGCATACAAATACCTACGTTTAATATCCAGCAGTTAAATAGTGCATTTGTGAATTTTGGGAAAAAAAGCTGTGTTCTTGGTCCACAAAGCAGTTGTGCATACAGAGTACAAATACCTACGTTTAATTTTCAGCCGTTAAATAGTGCATTTGTGAATTTTGGGGGAAAAAGCTGTGTTCTTGGTCCACAAAGCAGTTGTACATACAGCGTACAAATACCTCTGATTAATTTCCAGCCATTAAATAGTGCATTTGTGAATTTTGGGGAAAAATGCAGTGTTCTTGGTCCACAAAGCAGTTGTGCACACAGCATACAAATACCTACGTTTAATTTTCAGACGTTAAATAGTGAATTTGTGAATTTTGGGGAAAAAGCTGTGTTCTTGGTCCACTAAGCAGTTGTGCATACAGCATACAAATACATATTTTACATTTCTGCAGTGAAATAGTGCATCAGTGTATTTTTGGGGAAAAGCAGTTTTAAATACACCGCCCAAATACGTATTTTAAATTTCAGCACTGAAATAGTGCATTTTTCTGTTTTGTTGAAAAAAAGCCGTATTCTTGCTTCACAGAGCAGTTGTGCATACAGCGTACGAATACCTATTTTAAATTTCTGCACTGAAATAGAGCATTAGTGGTTTTTTTGGGAAAAAAGCCGTATTCTTGGTCCACAGAGCATTTTTCAATAAACCGCACAAATACCTACGTTTAAATTTCAGCAGTGAAATACTGCATTAGTGTATTTTGTGGGAAATAAACCCGTATTGTTGTTACACATAGCAGTTTGTCATACCACACAAAAAAATGTATTTAAGAATTTAGCAGTGACATACTGCATTTCTGTAGTTTGTTGCAATAAACACTGGTTTTGTGATACATAGCAGATCTGAGGCCTACCCTGTATTTCAGTCATTTAAAGTAACCTTTTGAACTCCGTATTTACATAGTTGGTTGCAAACACACTGGTTTTGTGGTAGATAGCACATTTGTGGTGTACACTGCATTTCTGACAGTCAAATTAAACAGTTAACTTCTGTTTTTACATTGTTGGTTTGAAAAATCTAATTTTTGGTGATAGTGAAGTAATTGTATTGAATTGCTCTGTTACACTGTTGTGTGACCTAAAGAAATGTGTTCTGTTTATGACACTGGCACCAGGGGTGTATCTACCACGAGGCAAACAAGGCATTTGCCTAGGGCGGCACTTGCCAATGGGGCAGCAAAATGCCTTGTTTGCCCGATGGTATATTCTAACCCCTGGTTAATCTACATAATCCGCCTCACAGCATCGTAGACCATGCCCCTCCTCGGGGCTGATTAGCTGAGCTGCGGATCGCCTCTGTCCTGGCTCCCAGAGTGCGAGCACTCAGCCTGTGCAGCACTGCTGAGAGAGAAGCCACCGCTCACTTCTTATAGGCTGAGAGGAGACACAAGTTCATGTTGTCCTGGGCAGAAAGTCTCCGAGTGCAGGGACCGTGCCGCTGACCACAGCTCCCGGGGGACCTTCTTACCTTGCATAGGACTGGATGGATTACGAAATGCTGACCATGACTTGGGTGAGGCACATAGGCTGTGGCTCTCACATGTGCTCTGAGACTCCTCGGAGGGACAGGACTCTGCTTTCTCCTATTATGCATTGCTAATGAATGTGTTAGGAAAGTGCAGACTTTCCACAGTGTCTCCTGGTTAGTAATTAATTCTGGGAAGAGACTGGGATTATATACTGGGAAGGGGCTTGGGCTCACTGGTCATGTAGTAGTTGCCAGCATGCACAGTAATGGATGTAAGTGTCAGCTCCTCTGGTCACCCTCATTTTATGTCCTTGGCAGTAGATGTGGCTTCTGTCATTTTGTTTCTGCTACTATGAATGATATATCATAGGGGGCTATTTGTGATGGCACTGTCATGGGGGGATCTGTGGATGGCACTGTCATGGGGGATCTGTGGATGGCACTGTCATGGGGGGGATCTGTGGATGGCACTGTCATGGGTGGGGGATCTGTGGATGGCACTGTTATGGCGGGGGATCTGTGGATGGCACTATTATGGCGGGGGATCTGTGGATGACATTGTCATAGGGGGATATGTGGATGGCACTGTCATGGGTGGGGGATCTGTGGATGACACTGTTATGGGGGGGATCTGTGGATGACACTGTCATGGGGAGGGTGATCTGTGGATGGCACTGTTATGAGGAGGGGAATCTGTGGATCATGGATGACTGATCTTTGTAAAGTGGTCAAATTTACAGTTTATATTATTATATCCAAAGATTCTCTTTAAATAATAGATGCAACATTTGGTACAAAAAGCACAAAATATTGGCCTTCGTTATTCACTTTTAGATATAGAAAGGAAGACGTGAAGCTCTAAACAGAAAGTGTGGAGCCTAAAGAGGAATGGGTGCGGTTTACAGAGGAAGGGGTTTGGCCTTGACAGGAAGGGGTGGGTCAAATTTATATTAGGGGGGTGCCCGAGTTTAGTCTCGCCTAGGGCAGCACAAAACCAAGATACACCACTGACTGGCACTGCCTTACTGTTAATGAACTTAATTGTTGACTATTGGCAGTCTTATGCTTCTTTATGACTCTGCTGGTAGGGTTTCCCAGGGCCAAAACCATAGTCCTGCCCCAGAAGTGGAAGAGATTGAGTGCACGGACGCCCAACCACTTAGGTTCGAGGATGGGGACAGGGGAAGACCACGGCAGCACGTCTCTGATGATGACGAAACACAGGTGCAAACCGCTGCGGCTTTCTGTGGTGTGCAGACCGACAAAGAGGGCAAGGGTAAAGACTGGGTGGAAGATGATGTTGAGAACAATGAGGTCCTACACCTCAAAATATACCACTGAAATCCATGTTTTCCATGGGTGGCGATAAAATCATGTTTTTTTAGGCCAGGAATTACCTTTGCGGGCTGCGCTGCATATGTGCCGGGAACAATAATATAGTTAATCCGTCTGGGAGTTCAGGGGTTGACATATTCCAATTATTTGCTGTCAAGTAACCCTGGACTGCATAGGTGACAGAGACCGAAAATGTGAATAATCTTCTTTTAAATTGTTGGGTGCAATATTACCAGTTTTGCCGGGTACAAACCCCTGCTCTGCATAGGTAACAGTGACTGAAAATGTAAGAAATCCTCTTTTAAATTGTTAGTTGCAATATTACCTTTTTTGCCGGGTACAAAGCCCTGCACTGCATAGGTGATAGTGACCAAAAATGTGAATAATCCTCTTTTAAATTGTTGGGTGCAATGTTACCATTTTACCCAGGTACAAACCCCTGCACTGCCTAACTGTCAGGGAACTTACAATTGGCGGTTATATTCTTGCATGACATAAAGCCTTTTTGGACTGTAAAGCAAAATGTACTAGTCGGCAACATGTTTTTCATTTTTTTTTTTTTTTTTATAAATTGCTGTAGACCCCAAAAAATTGTGAAAATATAATAAAATAAAACAAAGTGTAAGTGCACGGTAGTATAACAATGGTTTGGTGAGGCCGGTATACATGTCTTTTCTGCATAAGGTACAAACAAGTCCTGTGGGATCAATGCCTGGTTCTTTTTAATAAATGAAAGCTTGCCCACATTGGCTGCGGACAGGTGGCTGCGCTTGTCTGTGATAATACCCCCAGCCATGCTAAACACACGTTCAGACAAAACAGAGGCTGCAGGGTAGACCAGCACCTCCAAGGCGCAAACGGCAACCTCAGGACATATGCCAAATTTGAAGACCCAGAAGTTGAATGGGGCAGACCCAGTGGCGTAGCTAGAAATGATTGGGCACCACAGCAAATATTTGACTGGGGCCCCCCCTCCCACAGTAATTTTTGCGCAACCCCTTCCTTTCATGCCGTCATTCCTGGGGCAACTAAAGATTGCTCTCTCAGACCAGGCCCAGCAGCTGTTTCGTCCGCTTTCTACACTGTCTGTACTGCCACTTTATATAATTTCATTGAATAATACTGTTCAGGGGGCCCTGACAAAGTCTTTTAGTCCTCCTCCTCCTGGATGGACCCCTTCTAGGTCAGGGCCCCAAAGCAGTAGCTTCCCCTGCTTCCCCTGTAGCTATGCCCCTGTGCAAACCCATCAGTCAGTACGTGTACTCTTCCACCGTTTTGCTGAAATGCTGCCTCCTGCTAAGAAGTTCCAGATCTGCTGGTGGTGCAGGTTGTTGTGGCGTGATGACAAAGCCTTCCCACATTTCGCCAATACTAAGCCAGCCTTCTGAGGTGCTGGTAGGGACCCAGCTGCCCATGAGCTGGCTTGGGTGCCACCCTGCTGAGAACACGGTTCCTCCTACTTCTCCTCCTCCTCCAGAACTGTGCCCTGGCTGGACAATTGTGTTCCAGGCCAGGGCCTATGTTGGTGCAGGAACCCACCCTCTGAGCCACTTGGATGTCACTGACCTTAAGTTAAGGATAAGGCGTGTATATAGTTTTCTTTGTTTATATAGTTAGTTTAGCGGCATCATAGTTATTTTAATATGTTTTTAAGTAAATTTGTAAATAGTTTGTTAATGGTTTGAGTGAAAGGGGGGGGTGGGGGTGTTGTGCCTGTTCGATTAACTGAATTGATTTTCACTGTCTGGTGTTCAGGAATTTCTGCACCCCAAATTCAGCACATGTGGCAGGCAGAGGATGTGCGTCAAACCGGCTAGGCCCAGACCTGCTATTATATTTCGCCCATTAGTGCACAACACCAGGCCGGGCTGGAGGCTCAGTGGCACCAACTAATAATCGGTCTGTTGTTCCATGCCTGTCCACAGTGCCTGCGCGGTGTGGGGTTTGTCCCACAAACACACAAGTTTTATAACAGCCTTCTGTCGTTTCTGCCTGGCTGTGCTGCTGTGGGTGGTGAAGGTGTTACGCTGAGCAGATGAGGGGTGGTAGAGGAGGAGGAAGAAGCCGGGTAGGAGGAGGAGCAGGTAACAGGAGGCAAAGAGAAATTCCCTGCAATCCTCTGGGGTGGAAGGACATTCGCAAAAATGCTATGCGCCTCAGGCCCAGCCGCTACTGCATTTACCCAGTGTGCTGTTAAGAGAGATATAACGTCCATGTCCGTGCTTACTCGTCCATGTATCAGTTGTTATGTGGATCTTGCCACAGATGGCGTTGCGCAGTGCACACCTGATTTTGTCCGCCACTTGGTTGTGCAGGGAAGGGATGTCTCGCGTGCAAAAGTAGTGGTGGCTGGGATCCACGTACTGTGGGACAGTCACTGCCATAAGGTTTTTAAAACTGTCCACCAGACAGAATGACAGCATTTCAAAGGACCAGGAATTTTGAAATCAAGGCATTCAGAGCCAGGGATTGCGGATGGGTAGGGGGGTACTTCCTCTTTCTATTTCTCTTTCTCTCCAGTGTCTGGGAGATGGACAGCTGATAGCTGAACACTTCCATGGGATTCAGTGGAGATGCTTGGTGACGGTGACAGATGTGGTGGCGTTGCCGCCACATACCCTGTTTGCTGGGTGGCAGGTGCCATTGTCACTCACTTGGGCTCAGGTTTAGAACGTTTATTATTTTTCTGTATTTTATGTTATTTTAAGTCATTTCCCTATCCTTGTTTGATTGCAGGGCATTCAACTACATTTTGCTGCCTTTTGCAACCCTCTAGCCCCTTCCAGGGCTATTTTACAGCCATTTTAGTGCCCAAAAGTTCGGATCCCCATTGACTTCAATGGGGTTCGGGGTCAAGTTCGGGTTAAGTTCAGATCCCGAATCTGAACTTTTTTGTGATGTTCGGCCGAACCCGTCGAACCCGAACTTCCAGGTGTTTGCTCAACTCTACTGGCTATCTGCCTCAGCTACTATTCTGATGCTGCCACCCGCCTGATGCCACACATCTGAGGTCAAGTGCTCCTTCTTTCACCCACCTTCGTCAGCGGGTACTGGTATTGCCACCCACTGCCCCACTCTGTTACCTGGTCACTTTGTGGTCTCCTGATGCTGCTGCTGCCATCTCCACACTATGTCACCTTGCCACTGTGTGGTATCCTGATGCTGCTGCCTTATTCACAGTATGTTACCTTGCCACTCTGTGGTATCCTGACGCTGCTGCTCCTATCTCCACATTATGTCACCTTGCCATTCTGTGGTATCCTGATGCTGCTGCTGTCATATCCACACTATGTCACCTTGTTACTGTGTGGTATCCTGATGCTGCTGCTGCGGCCTTATCCGCACTATGTCACCTTGCCACTCTGTGGTATCCTGATGCTTCTGCCATCTCCACACTATGTCACCTTGCCACTCTGTGGTATCCTGATGCTGCTGCTGCCATCTCCACACAATGTCAGCTTGCCACTCTGTGGTATCCTGCTGCTGCCTTATCTACATTATGTTCCCTTGCCACTCTGTGGTATCCTGATGCTGCTGCTCCTATCTCCACATTATGACACCTTGCCATTCTGTAGTATCCTGATGCTGCTGCTGTCATATCCACACTATGTCACCTTATTACTGTGTGGTATCCTGATGCTGCTGCGGCCTTATCCACACTATGTCACCTTGCCACTCTGTGGTATCCTGATGCTGCTGCTGCAATGTCCACACTATGTCAGCTTGCCACTGTGTGGTATCCTGATGCTGCTGCCTTATCCACACTATGTCACTTTGCCACAATCTGGTATCCTTATTCTGCTGCTGCTGCCATCTCAACACTAGGTCACCTTGCCGCTCTGTGGTATCCTGATGCTGCTGCTGTCATATCTACACTGTGTAACCTTGCCACTGTGTGGTATCCTGATGCTGCTGCCTTATCCACACTATGTCACTTTGCCACAATCTGGTATCCTTATTCTGCTGCTGCTGCCATCTCCACACTATGTCACCTTGCTACTCTGTAGTATCCTGATGCTGCTGCCATATCAACACTAGATCACCTTGCCACTCTGTGGTATCCTGATGCTGCTGTCATATTGACATTATGTCACCTTGCCACGGTGTGGTATCCTGATGTTGCTGCTGCTGCCATCTCCACACTATGTCACCTAGCCACTGAGTGTCTCTGTACCCCAAGTGTCAGAAGAGACTGCTCCCCCATATGGTAGTACGTCCTGAGTGAGGGGAACCTTGCACCACTCTCAGGCGTCTATCAATCCGTGCAGCCAGGGACATGGCTAGTCTCCAATGAGTCAGGGTTTTTGTGTAATGCCAGGGCCAGAGTTGAGCGGACACCTGGATGTTCGGGTTTGAGGAATTCGGCCAAACTTCACTGAAATGTTAGAGTTCGGGATCCGAACTTGACCCCGAACCCCATTGTAGTCAATGGGGAGCCAAACTTTTGGGCACTAAAATAGCCCAGGAAAGGGCTAGAGGGCTGCAAAAGGCAGCACAATGTAGGTAAATGCCCTGCAAACAAATGTGGATGGGGAAATGACTTAAAATAAAATAATTAAAAATAAGCAATATTAATTGGCAACTCTGAGGAGGAGGTGGAGTTGGAGGTTGGGGAGGCGTCAGGTGGGAATGCCATCAACAGCGCGTCTACCAGCGTGCGTTTTGTAGTCAGTAGTCAGTCACTCATTTTTTGATCAGTAACATACGTTTTTTAAAAATTTGGTTTCCTGTCAGCAAGGTACAGCTGTGGCTTATCACTGGCAAAACTGGGTTAATGTCACCCACCAATGGAACAGGTGATAATTAGAAATGTTAGGCCCCTGGCAACCAGACAGAGGAGAGGTCAATTTACAGCAAAACAGGCTTCATGTCACCCGCGAATGCAACAGGTGATTATCAGAAATGTAGGCCCCTGGCATCCAGACAGAGGAGAGGTCAATGCATGGCAAAACAGGCTTCATGTCACCCAGCAATGGAACAGGCCATTTTCACTAATTTAGGCCCCTGGCACCCAGACAGAGGAGGGGTGCATTCACGGCAATAAGAGGTTAATGTCACCCAGCAATGGAATAGACCATTTTAGCTAATTTAGGGCCCTGGCACCCAGACAGAGGTTAGGTCACTGCACAGCAAAACAGGCTTCATGTCACCCACCAATGCAGCAGGCGATTACCAGAAATGTAGGTCCCTGGCACCCAGACAGAGGAGAGGTAAATGCACAGCAAAACAGGCTTCATGTCACCCAGCAACGGAGCAGGCCATTTTCACTAATTTAGGCTCCTGGCACCCAGACAGAGGAGAGGTCAATGCACGGCAAAACAGGCTTCATGTTACCCAGCAATGCAGCAGGTGATTATCAGAAATTTAGGCCCCTGGCACCCAGACTGAGGAGGGGTCAATTTACGGCAAAACAGGCTTCGTGTCACCCAGCAATGCATCAGGCGATTATCAGAAATGTAGGCCACTGGCACCTAGACAGAGGAGAGGTGCATTCATGGCAATAAGAGGTTAAAGTCACCCAGCAATGGAACAGGCAATTTTCACTAATTTAGGCCCCTGGCACCCAGACAGAGGAGAGGTGCATTCAAATAGGGGTAGACCCCAAAATAATGGTACAAATAAAAAAAAGGATTGAATGTATAAGTGCACTGGAGTACAAGAATGTATGTTTGAGGCGATTAAAAATGTTTATTCTGCACAAGGTAAGAACAAGTCCTGTGGTATCCATGCCTGATTCATTTTAATGAACGTGAGCTTGTCCACGTTGTCTGTGGACAGATGGCTGCGTTTGTAATGACACCCCCTGCCATGCTAAATACACGTTCAGACAATACACTGGCTGTAGGGCAGGCCAGCACCTCCAAGGCATAAAGGGTAAGCTCCGGCCATGTGGACAATTTGGAAAAGTTGAATGGGGCAGAACCATCAGTCAGTACGTGGAGGTGTGCGCACATGTACTGTTCCACCATGTTGTTCAAATGCTGCCTCCTGCTAAGACGTTTCGTATCAGCTGGTGGTGCAGGTTGCTGTGGCGCGGTGACAAAACTTTTCCACATGTTGGCCATCTTAACCCTGCCTTCTGAGGATCTGTCCGTGACACAGCTGCGTTGGAGACCTCTTGCTCCTACTATTCCTCTGCCTTCGGCTTGTGCTTCCACTTGTCAGTTAAGAATGCCCTCAAGAGCGCGTCTACCAGCGTGTGCTTGTACTCGCTCATCTTCCTATCACGCTCCAGTGCGGGAATTAAGGTGGGCATGTTGTCTTTGCACCGGGGATCAAGCAGGGTGGTAACCCAGGAGTCAGCACAAGTTACAATGTGGGCAACTCTGCTGTCGTTGCGCAGGCACTGCAGCATGTAGTCGCTCATGTGTGCCAGAGATATATATTAGCGACCCTGGCCGTGCTTACTGGTCCATGAATCTGTGGTTTTGTGGACCTTGCCACAGATGCCGTTGCACAGCGCACACTGCCATGTTAAGGTGGAGGAAGAGGCCGAGACAGCAGCAGAAGAGGGAGCAGGAGGAGCATGAGACCTTTCGTGGTTTTTAAGGGGTTTACTCCACTGCAGTTCGTGCTTTGCATGTAGATGCCTGGTCATGCAGGTTGTGCTCAGGTTAAGAACATTTATGCCTCGCTTCAGGCTCTGATAGCACAACGTGCAAACCACTCGTGTCTTGTTGTCAGGACATTGTGTGAAGAACTGCCATGCCAATAAACTCCTTGGAGCAGGTCTTGGTGTGCTCGGTGCATAGGTGCGGTGGGCAGTAGCAGGCGTACTGTCTATGGAACTGCTGCTCCGCTTTTGAACCCTGCTCCCTTTTTTGTTGTGCTGTTGCCTCTGTGCGACCACTGCCTCTTTCTCAGAAATGCACATGTCACTAGCACGACCTTCAGTCCAGTCTGGGTCTAGGACCTCATCATCCTCCACATCATCTTCCACCCATTCATGACCTCTGCCCTCCTCATCAGTCTGCACATTGCAGAAAGCCACAGCAGTTGGCACCTGTGTTTCGTCATCATCAGAGAGGTGCTGCGGCGGCCTTCACATGTCCTCATCCTGCAACATAAGTGGTTGGGCATCAGTGCATTCAAGGTCTTCCACTTCTGCGGCAGAGCTAGGTGGATGGGCCAGGGAAACCCTGCCAACAGAGTCATCAAAAAGCATAAGAGTTTGCTGCATGACTTGGAGCTCTGACTGCTTGGCTGATTTGCAAGGGGGTGAGTTGAAAGACTGATGTGCGTGGGCTGCAGGTGCCAACTCTGAGCTTTCTTCAGAGGACTGGGTGGGAGACACTGTGAAGGAACTGGAGGCACTGTCAGCCACCCAATCTATAATCGCCTATACATGTTCTGGCCTCACCATCCGTAGAGAGGCATTTGGGCCTACCAAATAACGCTGTAGATTCTGTCGCCTACTCGCACCAGAGGAAGGTGTTTCACTTGGACCGGTAGTTGGTGCTGAATGGCCACATCCTCTCCCAGCAACAGGAGCTCCACCAACACCACCATGACCATGCCCACGTCCCTTATTTGATGTTCTCCTCATTATTTGCGTTCACCCACTAAGCTCAAAAATGATTTCTCTCTGGTGTCAATTTAACTGCCAATTGTCAACAATTAAGTTCTCTAAGGCAGTGCCTGTGTCATAAAAATGCTCTGTGGACCAAGAATAAAGTTTTTTTGGCATAAAACACTGATTCTCAATTTCACTGCAGAAATGTAAAATATTGATTTGTACGCTGTATTCACAACTGCTGGTGAACCCACAACACTTTTTTTTTTCAGTAAAACGCAGTACAGCACTATTTTCGTGCTGCAATTTAAAATTGGTATTTGTACGCTGTATGCACAAGTGGTTTGTGGACCCAGAACACAGATTTTTTTCAATAAAACACAGATATGCAGTATTTAACTACCGGAAATAGTGTTGAGCGAACAGTTCGAGCATAGTTCGGGTTCATACCGAATTTTGGGGGTTCGGGTTCGGGTCCGTTGTTCGGCGATCTCTTTCCGCTTTCTGAAGGGCTGCACAGCAGCCAATCAGCTAGCGTTTTACTTCTTGTCCTAAGAAGCCATCACAGCCATGCCTACTAATGGCATGGCTGTGATTGGCCAAGTGCAGCATGTGACCCAGCCTCTATTTAAGCTGGAGTCACGTAGCGCCGCACGTCACTCTGCTCTGATTAGTGTAGGGAGAGGACGCAGCTGCTGTGAGGGCGAGATTAGGCAGGGAAAACAGCAAAAACACCTAATGAAGTGATCGATCTACAGCTGTGAAACATTCAACTTCTGCTAGTTAATTGCTCACTGGTTTTTAGGCTGCACAGAGCGTTTTTCTGTCACTTTTTTCTGGGGTGATCGGCAACCATTTTGTGACTTGTGGTGCACCAGCAAAAGCTGCCACCAAGTCCATCAATCCATCAATACTAGGTTTTTTTTGGCTGTGCTTATTGTCACCCCTAGAAACTGAGGATAGAAATTTCTATATTTTATTAAGGGGTTAAATTCAATTGCCAAAATAGCAATCCCCTAAATCTGGTGTCCCAGTTGTGGCTAGCCCAGTGTAATACTGTCTGCTGTCTGGCAAAGGATAGATAATTTTCTGTGGTGAAATTCAATTGCCAAAATAGCAATCCCCTAAATCTGGTGTCCCAGCAGTGGCTGGCAAAGTATAATAGTGTCATGCAAAGGATATATTTTGTTCTGGGGTGAAATTCAATTGCCAAAATAGCAATACCATAAATCATTGGTTTCAGCTGTGGCTGGCCAAGTTTAATAGTGTCCGGCAAAGGATATATTTTGTTCCGGGGTGAAATTCAATTGCCAAAATAGCAATACCATAAATCAGTGGTTTCAGCTGTGGCTGGCCAAGTTTAATAGTGTCCGGCAAAGGATATATTTTGTTCTGGGGTGAAATTCAATTGCCAAAATAGCAATACCCTGAATCTGGTGTTCCAACTGTTGCAGGCCTAGTTTAAATCTGTCCGTAACGGGGTATATTTTTTTCTGGGGTAAAATGTAATTGCCGAAATAGCAATACCCTGAATCTGGTGTTCCAGCTGTGACTGGACAAGTTTAATAGTATCCGTCAAAGGATAGATTTTGTTCTGGGGTGTTCAATTGCCAAAATAGCAATACCCTGAATCTGGTGATCCAGCTGTTTCAGGCCTAGTATAATTCTGTACGTAACAGCGTATATTTTTTTCTGGGGTGAAATTTAATTGCCAAAATAGCAATACCTTGAATCTGGTGTTCCAGCTGTGACTGGACAAGTTTAATAGTATCCGTCAAAGGATAGATTTTGTTCTGGGGTGAAATTTAATTGCCAAAATAGCAATACCATAAATCAATGGTTTCAGGACTGGCTGGCAAAGTATAATAGCATCCTCCAAAACATATATTTTGTTCTGGGGTGAAATTCAGTTGCCAGTATAGCAATACCCTGAATCTGGTGTTCCAGCTGTTGCAGGCCAACTGTTAATTTGTCCGTAAAACGGTATATTACACTCAAGGTGTATATACAAATACTGAGAGGGTCATCCTCAATAACTTCACACGCTACCATGCATCTTCCATTGTATTTCTGTCTGTTTAAGGGTATATTACACAAAGTGTTAAAATACAATTGCTGAAGGCATAATCCTACATATTTTTTCACACGCTACTGTGCATCTCCAAGTGTAAATCTATCCATAAAAGGATACCTTTCATCCAGGGCCTAAATACTAGGCCTACAATTGATATTCCCCTAAATCAGTGGTTACTGCTGTGCCTGGATTAGTGTAATACGGTACATAAATAAATAGGCAGATAGTGTTAGGTGCCTGTAAAAAAAAAGGCCTAAATTTGAAATCAATACATAGAAACATAGAAACATAGAATGTGTCGGCAGATAAGAACCATTTGGTCCATCTAGTCTGCCCAATATACTGACTACTATGAATAGCCCCATGCCCTATCTTATATGAAGGATGGCCTTATGCCTATCCCATGCATGCTTAAACTCCTTCACTTTATTTGCAGCTACCACTTCTGCAGGAAGGCTATTCCATGCGTCCACTACTCTCTCAGTAAAGTAATTCTTCCTGATGTTACTTTTAAACCTTTGCCCCTCTAATTTAAAACTATGTCCTCTTGTTGCAGTTTTTCTTCTTTTAAATATTCTCTCCTCTTTTACCGTGATGTTTCCTTTTATGTATTTAAAAGTTTCTATCATATCCCCTCTGTCTCTTCTTACTTCCAAGATATACATGTTAAGGTCCTTTAACCTTTCCTGGTAAGTTTTGTCCTGCAATCCATGTACTAGTTTAGTAGCTCTTCTCTGAACTCTCTCCAAAGTTTCAATATCCTTCTGCAGATATGGTCTCCAGTACTGCACACAATACTCTAAATGAGGTCTCACTAGTGCTCTGTAGAGCGGCATGAGCACCTCCCTCTTTCTACTGTTAATACATTGGGCCAATTATTTTTTTTCTTATTGTGGTGCTTGGTGAACGGTAACAATGAGGAAAACATCTAGTAATGCGGACGCGGACGCGGTCTTGGAGGTGTTAGTGGACCCTCTGGTGCTGGGAGAGGTCGTGGCCATTCTGCCACAGCCACACATCCTAGTGAACCAACTACCTCAGGTTCCAGTACCCGCCAGAATTTACAGCGATATTTGGTGGGGCCCAATGCCGTTCTAAGGATGGTAAGGCCTGAGCAGGTACAGGCGCTAGTCAATTAGGTGGCCGACAGTGGATCCAGCATGTTCACAACATTGAATGGAGTAATGTGTCAGGTGGCTCAATTAATCAGGATCTCATGGAAAAGGTGCTCTCACTCTGAATGGCCACCTCGCAAAAGGCCAAAAAACGGAGAAATGCGTATGTAAGTAGATTACAGAGTGGGCACTTAATATCAGGACAGGATGCAAGGAAACACAAACAGTAAAATAAAAGTTATTTTAATAAAATGACAGAAAATCTACAACATACTGAAATATAAACATGAACATAAACCCCACGCTAAAACTTTACAAGTAGATGGCGTAAAACCATCTGAGGAAGGAGGAGGACTTCCGAAACGCGTGTGTTTGGGCAGCATTAGGCGAACTATCTCATGTGGATTTTCTGTTGATTCTACATATTTTGTGCGGATACATCATTATCCAGTCAAGGATTCAAAGGCTCCACAAAATTCGCTATACAAGGTGGACTTTAGGACCTGGTCTCCACTCAGAGAACACTTTGCCTGGTTGTATGACACGTCATGACGCTGCATGCAACTGTGTCTGAAGCATTACAGGAAAGTGGATGCCATTTATAGCTACATGTGGAGACCCAGCCGCCATCTGCAACATTTACCACTGGAGCGGTAACGTTTTTTCTGCACATTAGTACTACTAATACTCTATTCACGTCTTTTTTATACTGTGGGACTCTAGTATATTCTCCAAGTGAGAACTTGGGGGTTATTGGACCTCAGTAAAACACCATTATAGAAATTAACATCCACTGAGGAGACTCCATTGCCGTTTATGTCAGTATTTTTATTCTGTTACTCCATGAATGTTACATCCGCATTTTTACGCCATCGACTTGTAAAGTTTTAGCGTGGGGTTTATGTTCATGATTATATTTCAGTATGTTGTAGATTTTCTGTCATTTTATTAAAATAACTTTTGTTTTACTATTTGTGTTTTCTTGCATCCTGTCCTGATATTGAGTGCCCAATCTGTAATCTACTTACACACGCATGTTCACAACATTATCTCCCACCCAGTCTTCTGCAGAAAGCGCACAGGTGGCGCCTGAAAACCAAGCCCATCAGTCTGTCACATCACCCCCATGCATATCAGGGAAACTGTCAGAGCCTCAAGTTATGCAGCAGTCTCTTATGCTGTTTGAAGACTCTGCTGGCAGGGTTTCCCAAGGGAATCCACCTAGCCCTTCCCCAGCGGTGGAAGACATAGAATGCACTGATGCACAACCACTGATGTTTCCTGATGATGAGGACATGGGAATACCACTCATCGGAGTACGCACGTCTCTGATGATGACGAAACACAGGTGCCAACTGCTGCGTCTTTCTGCAGTGTGCAGACCGAACAGGAGGTTAGGGAGGAAGACTTTGTGGAATACGATGCAAGGGACAATGAGATCCTAGACCCCACATGGAATAAAGGTCGTGCCACTGACTTTCATAGTTCAGAGGAAGAGGCAGTGGTGAGACCGAGTCAACAGCGTAGCAAAAGAGGGAGCAGGGGGCAAAAGCAGAACAGCCGCCGCCAAGAGAGTTCGCCTACTTCTGGCCACCGCCACCAGAGACCGAGCAAACCAAAGGCAGCTTCAAGGAGTTCCCTGGCATGGCACTTCTTTAAACAATGTGCTGACGACAAGACCCGAGTGGTTTGCACGCTGTGCCATCAGAGCCTGAAGCGAGGCATTAACGTTCTGAAACTTAGCACAACCGGCATGACCAGGCATCTACATGCAAAGCATGAACTGCAGTGCAGTAAACACCATAAAAGCAAGGAACTCACTCAGGCTCCCCCTGCTCCCTCTTCTTCTGCTGCTTTTTCCTCTTCCTCCTCCTCGAGAAGAATGTTGGCACCTGCCGCCCACCAAACAGAGGAATTGCCACCGACACCACCACCAGCGTCACCAAGCATCTCCACCATGTCACACGGCAGCGTTCAGCTCTCCATCTCACAAACCTTGGAGAGAAAGCATAAATTCCCACCTAACCACCCTCTAGCCCTGGGCCTGAATGCCAGCATTTCTAAACTCCTGACCTTTGAAATGCTGTCATTCAGTCTGGTGGACACAGACAGCTTTAAACAGCTGATGGCCATGGCTGTCCCACAGTATGTTGTTCCCAGCCGCCACTACTTCTCCAAGACAGCCGTGCCTTTCCTGCACAACCAAGTATCCGATAAAATCAAGTGTGCACTGCGCAACGCCATCTGTGGCAAGGTCCACCTAACCACAGATACGTAGACCAGTAAGCACGGCCAGGGACGCTATATCTCCCTAACTGCACACTGGGTAAATCTAGTGGTGGCTGGGCCCCAGGCGGAGAGTTCTTTGGCACCTGTCCTTCCGCCGCCAAGGATCGCAGGGCATCATTCTTTGCCTCCTGTAGCCTCCTCCTCCTACTCGGCTTCCTCCTCCTCTTCTTCCACCAGCTCATCCAGTCAGCCACACACCTTCACCACCAACTTCAGCACTGCCAGGGGTAAACGTCAGCAGGCCTTTCTGAAACTCATATGTTTGGGGGACAGGCCCCACACCACGCAGGAGTTGTGGTGGGGTATTGCACAACAGACCGACGAGTGGTTTCTGTTGGTGGGCCTCAAGCCCGGCCTGGTGGTGTGCGATAATGGGCGAAATCTCGTCGCAGCTCTGGGACTAGCGGGTTTGATGCACATCCCTTGCCTGGCACATGTGCTGAATTTGGTGGTGCAGAAGTTCATTCACAACTAACCCGACATGTCAGAGCTGCTGCATAAAGTGTGGGCCGTCTGTGCGCGCTTCCGGCGTTCACATCCTGCTGCTGCTCGCCTGTCTGCGCTACAGCGTAACTTCGGCCTTCCCGCGCCCACCAGGTGGAACTCCACCTTGCACATGCTGGACAGACTGTGCGAGCTGCAGCAGGCGATAGTGGAGTTTCAGCTGCAGCACGCACGCGTCATTTGCTCGGCGGAACAGCACCACTTCACCACCAATGACTGGCCCTCCATGCTAGACCTGTGTGCCCGGTTGCGCTGTTTCGAGTACTCCACCAACATGGCCAGTGGTGATGACATCGTTATCAGCGTTACAATACCACTTCTATGTCTCCTTGAGAAAACACTTAGGGCGATGATGGAAGAGGAGGTGGCCCAGGAGGAGGATGAGGGGTCATTTTTAGCACTTTCAGGCCAGTCGGTTAGAAGTGCCTCAGAGGGAGGTTTTTTGCAACAGCAGAGGCCAGGTACAAATGTGGCAAGCCAGGGCCCACTACTGGAGGATGAGGAGGATGAGAAGGAGGTGGAGGAGGATGAGGATGAAGCAGGTTCACAGCGGGGTGGCACCCAACACAGCTCAGGCACATCACTGATGCATGGCTGGGGGGATATGGAGGACGACGACGATACACCTCCCACAGAGGACAGCTTGTCATTACTCCTGGGCAGCCTGGCACACATGAGCGACTACATGCTGCAGTGCCTGCGCAACGACAGCAGAGTTGCCCACATTTTAACGTGTGCGGACTACTGGGTTGCCACCCTGCTGGATCCTCGGTAGAAAGACAATGTGTCCACCTTACTTCCTGCACTGGAGGGTGATAGGAAGATGCGTGAGTACAAGCGCACGCTGGTAGATGCGCTCCTGAGATCATTCCCAAATGTCACAGGGGAACAAGTGGAAGCCCAAGCGAAGGCAGAGGAGGAGCAAGAGGTCGCCAACTCAGCCGTGTCACGGCCAGCTCCTCTGAGGGCAGGGTTAGCATGGCAGAAATGTGGAAAAGTTTTGTCTCCACGCCACAGGTAACTGCACCACCACCTGATACGGAACGTGTTAGCAGGAGGCAGCATTTCACTAACATGGTTGAACAGTACGTCTGCACACCCCTCCACGTACTGACTGATTGTTCGGCCCCATTCAACTTCTGCGTCTCCAAATTGTCCACGTGGCCAGAGTTAGCATTTTATGCCTTGGAGGTGCTGGCCTGCCTGGCGGCCAGCGTTTTGTCTGAATGTGTATTCAGCACGGCAGGGGGTGTCATTACTGACAAACGCAGCCGCCTGTCCACAGCCAATGTGGACAAGCCAACGTTCATAAAAATGAACCAGGCATGGATCCCACAGGACCTGTCCCTCCCTTGTGCAGAATAGTCATTTATTACTGCCTCCCCCTCAACCATGTATTTTTGTACTCCGGGCACTTCTTTATTGAATCCTCATTTTTTTACTTTACCATGATCCTGCGGTGCAACCCAAAGTTGAATGAACCTCTCCTCAATCTGGGCGAGGGGCCTGAATAACTGAAAGTGGCCTGTTACAATGGTGGGTGACATAATGCCTGAATATCTGTCATGCGACCTCTCTCCTCTGTCTGGGTGCCGTGGGCTAAATATCTGGAAGTGGCCTTCTCCAGTGGTTGGTAATATGAAGCTTGATTCTGTGCTGTGGGACCTCTCTCCTCTGTCTGGGTGCTGGGGCCTAAATAACTCAAAGTGGCCTTCTCCAGTGGTGGGTGATATGACGCCTTATTCCTTGCTGTGAGACCTCTCTCCTCTGTCTGGGTGCTGGGGACTAAATAACTCAAAGTGGCCTTCTCCAGTGGTGGGTGATATGACGCATGATTCTCTGCTATGGGACCTCTCTCCAATTGATATTGGTTAATATTTATTTATTTTATTGTAATTCATTTCCCTATCCACATTTGTTTGCAGTGCATTTACCTACATTTCGCTGCCTTTTGCAGCCCTCTACCCCTTTCCTGGACTATTTTACAGCCTTTTTAGTGCCCAAAAGTTCGGATCCCCATTGACTTCAATCGGGTTCGTGTTCGGGATGATGTTCGATTCGAGTTCGGATCTCGAACCCGAACATTTTCGGGAAGTTCGGCCGAACTTTTTGAACCCGAACATCCAGGTGTTCGCTCAACTCTAACCGGAAATAAAATTTAGGTATTTCTACGCTGTATGCAAAAGTGGTTTGTGGACCCAGAGCAAGGAATTATTTAATAAAACACAGACATGCAGTATTTCACTGCTCTAAACTAAAAGTAGGTATTTCTATGCTGTATATAAAAGTGGTTTGTAGACCCAGAACACGGCATTTAAAAAAAAAAAAATGCAGTATTTCACTGCTATAAATAAAACGTAGGTATTTCTATGCTGTATGCACAACTGCTTTGTGAAGCAAGAATATTGCTGTTTTTCCCACTAAAAAAGACCAATTCACTATTTTACTGCAGAAATGTCAAATATGTATTTGAGCGGTATATTTCAAACTGTTTTGTGGACCAGGAATAACATTTTTTCCCCTGAAACACACTGATGCACTATTTACCTGCAGAAATATTAAATATGTATTTGTACGCTGTATGCACAATAGCTTTGCGAAGCAAGAATATTGTTTTTTTCCCACACAAAAAAAGACTAATTCACTATTTCACTGCAGAAATGTCAAATGTGTATTTGAGCAGTTTATTTAAAAATGTTTTGGGGACCAGGATTACCGCTTTTTCTCACAAGAATACACTGATGCACTATTTGACTGCTGAAATTGAATATACGGTTTAGTGCATTGTATACACAAGTGCTCTGTAGCACCACAGGTCCCAGACTAGACAAATGGACTATGTCACCCCTTAATTATACAAAAGGTAATGTAGGGTACTTGAGCAGCCAGGAAAAAAACATTTTTTCCTTCACTGAGCTACCAAACAGGATTAGGCTGATGTCCCTGGCAGGCTGGCACATATGCAGTACACTGCAGGGCTAAAATGGCCGCCGACCCCCACCTCAGTAACAGATGGATAAAAAAAAAAATTCCTTGGCAGTGGCTGGGTACATAAATGCAGGATTGCTGAAGCTCCCCCCCCCCTCTCTATTTGCTGTATTTTGTGGATTAAAGTACAACATGTTCTACAGTTTTCTTGCCTATCCTGTCCCTGATAGCACCGGGACCAACCTTTAGCTAGGCTAAAATCAGCAGACTGACGTGCAGCACTACGTGACTCCAGCTTATAAAGAGGCTGGGTCACATGCTGCATTCAGCCAATCACAGCCATGCCATTAGTAGACATGGCTGTGATGGCTTCTTAGGGCAAAGAAGTAAAACGCTTGCTGATTGGCTGCTGTGCAGCCCTTCAGAAAGCATGAAGAATCCTCGAACAAATGACCCGAACCCAAACTTTTATGAAATTTTTCGGGTTTGGGTCCGGGTCCCGAATGCCCCAAAATTCGGTACGTTCGAGTTCGCTCAACCCTAGCCAGGGTGTCTTTTTGTTTCTCTGACAGCCCTTGACAGAATTAATTATGGAGTTTTGGGTCATTCCACTCCGAATCAGTTGCCCACCTCCTAAATTCAGAGCAATATTACTCTGCAGAACGTTCTCCCTGACGCAAGCTACGCAACTTAGATTCGGATAGGGAAATCCTGTCTGGGTCATCATAAATAAGCCCCAGGGCTTTAAAAAATTCATCCACCAATCTGAGGGATTTTGAACCGATTAGCAGAGAAAAGGCCCAGGACTGAGCATCACCTTTCAGCAGAGAACTAATAATCCCCACTCTTTGATTCTCGTTCCCAGAAGAGAGCGGGCGTAGTCGAAAATACAGTTTACAAGATTCTCTGAACCGAACAAAGTTATCACTTTCCCCAGAAAACTTATCCGGGGGGGCGATCTTAGGTTCAGGGCAGAACTGGTTCCCACTGGCGGAACCAGACGCCTGAGGACTCTGAAACTGTGCCACAGTATTACAGAGGTCAGCTTCTTCCAAAGATAATCCCTGCATGTGATCAACCAGTGCAGTAACAGTATCCATATCTGCACAGAACCAGGGAAATGATAACAGTTTACGGCGGTTGATAATGTCATGGGTAGATGGGGATGTGAGGATCACCAAATAAACAAACAGCAACAGAAAGCAGACTAGGCCTCAAAGCTAGGGAAGAGGGAATGGTAACCTCCTAACAATCCCTGAGCCTTTCCCTGACTGCTAACACTATGAGCAAGTCCTGATGGTGAACGAACTCATTCGCTGGAACCTATGCCCTGCTGATACTGTCGCACACCCTAACTTAGGGAGCAGGAGATGAGACAGCCGGTTCCTTCCACTGTGAAGGGACCAGCGTCTCCCTTAAACCTAGAAACAACACACACACCAAGGAGACAACAGTAGAACTTAGCTTGAGACATATGAGAAGCAGATCATCCACAAACAACTAGCATGGAACTCCAGCAGGAAATAACCGCATGGTCAGCAGTAAGAGGCAGAACCTGTGGAGAGGTGAGATCCTGCCAACATTAACAAACAGATAGGAAAAACAGAGAGACCTGTCAGATAGACTCACGTGCCGCAAGACTATCCGAACTTCTCAGATCTCTCACAGGGAAGGCAGTGACAGGCTCTCTGAAGCCAGGAAATAGCCATTTTTTAACGATATTCGCCGCAAATAAATTCGGACCTACCAGAATTTTTCACAAAAATGAAAAATGTGCTCATTTCTAACCATGGGGGTGAAACTCGGTCAGTCATGCTATGACAAATGGCTGTCTATAACGTTATAACACATGACCAACAACCAGGGTGTACAAGAGATAGGGCAAATCAATCCTTGCATAATACCTAGGATGAAGTCTTCAATGGAGTCTCCTGAATAGTGTTGAGCACAAATATTCGAATTTTGAATTTTTTAACGCAAATATCGGCACTTCGAAAGTTCGCGAATAATTCGCATATAGTGATATATATTCGTAAAAACGAATATTCGTTTTTTGTTTTTTTTCATCTGAACCGATTACCTAGTATTAGTGATGTCCCGAACATAAAATTTTCCGTTCGCGAGCAGCGAACGCGAACTTCCGCAAATGTTCGCAACGGGCGAACCGGGCGAACCGCCATAGACTTCAATTGGCAGGCGAATTTTAAAACCCACAGGGACTCTTTTTGGCCACAATAGTGATGGGAAAGTTGTTTCAAGGGGTCTAACACCTGGACTGTGGCTTGCCGGAGGGGGATCTATGGCAAAACTCCCATGGAAAATAACGTAGTGGATGCAGAGTCGGGTTTAATCCATAAAGGGCATAAATCAACTAACATTCCTAAATTGTTTGGAATAACATGCTTTAAAACATCCAGTGTGTGTATACGATCAGGTATGATTTTGTATCGATCAGGTAGTCTAAGGCCTCTTTCACATGGGCGTTGCGGGTGCACTCCGTCAAACAGTGCGGGTGCGTTGCGGGAATCGCCACGATTTTTCCCTGCGAGTGCAAAGCGCTGTCATGCGTTTTGCACGTGCGGGAGAAAAATCTGCACTTTTGGTACCCAGACCCGAACCTGCACTTCTTCACAGAAGTGCATGTTTGGGTCAGAAATTCTCCCGCTGGTATTATTTCACATTATAACATAGTTATAATGTAAAATAATACCCTTGGCCATCTTCCTAATGTTTAAACCGGTGCAGAATGGGTTAAAAATAATATACTAATAATAACTTACCTGGTCCATTTGATCGCGAAGCCCGGCATCCTCTCCGTTAGCTTGCTACTAGGAAAAGGACCTGTGATGATGTCACATGGTCACATGGCCCAATCACATGCTCCATCACTATGGTGATGGAGCATGTGATTGGGCCATGTGATGTGACGTCATCACAGGTCCTTTAGATCATAGATGCTGCAGGGAAAGAGAGGACAGATCGCGACTACGCGATCAAGTGGCTAAGGTAAGTTAACTTTTATTATTTTTAACCCCTTCCACTTCATTTTACAATGCATTCTTTATTAAGAATGCTATTATTTCCCCTTATAACCATGTCATAAGGGGAAATAATAGAGATTGGGTCCCGTTGCTAAGCAACAATGCGGGAAAATCGCAACGCATCCGCACTTGGTTGCGGATGCTTGCGATTTTCCTGCAGCCCCATTCACTTCTATGGGGCCTGCGTTGCGTGAAAAACGCAGAATATAGAACATGCTGCGATTTTCACGAAACGCAGAAGTGATGCGTGAAAATGACCGCTCATGTGCACAGCCCCATAGAAATGAATGGGTCCGGATTCAGTGCGGGTGCAATGCGTCCTCCTCACGCATTGCACCCGCGTGGAAAACTCGCCCGTGTGAAAGGGGCCTAAGGGTTACGCCCACTTTACAGACATTGACAGACCAAACTCCCCTTTTAATGCACCGCAAACAGTTCATTTGCACAACCGTAAACTCCCCTTTTGCACAAGGTTGGATACCAAGCTAGCCACGTCCCGGTGATGTCATTGAAGGTTTCTTCCTCCACCCAGCCACGTACAACACCAAGGGTCCCCAAAAGGTGAATTAAATTGATTTTTCGAACGGGGAGATGGTTAAAAAAAACTCTAGCTCCCTCCCCTTTGTTTTTATCCACGGTCACTGCGTCTGCGCCGTGCAATTTACTGTCACAGCCGATATGAGTGGTATTTTCTGTAGTACTATTCTCATCAGTTTAATCCCTCTAACGTCCCCAATCTGGGGGCCATTTATTGAATCGATTTTTCGAACGGGGAGATGGTTGAAAAAACGCTGGCTCCCTCCACTCTGTTTTAAACCACGGTGACTGCGTCTGCGCCGTGCAATTTACTGTCACACCCGATATGAGTGGTATTTTCTGTAGTACTATTCTCATCAGTTTAATCCCTCTAATGTCCCCAATCTGGGGGCCATTTATTGTATAGATTTTTCGAACGGGGAGATGGTTAAAAAAACGCTGGCTCCCTCCACTCTGTTTTAATCCACGGTCACTGCGTCTGCGCCGTGCAATTTACTGTCACACCCGATATGAGTGGTATTTTCTGTAGTACTATTCTCATCAGTTTAATCCCTCTAACGTCCCCAATCTGGGGGCCATTTATTGAATAGATTTTTCGAACGGGAGATGGTTGAAAAAACGCTGGCTCCCTCCACTCTGTTTTAATCCACGGTGACTGCGTCTGCGCCGTGCAATTTACTGTCACACCCGATATGAGTGGTATTTTCTGTAGTACTATTCTCATCAGTTTAATCCCTCTAACGTCCCCAATCTGGGGGCCATTTATTGAATTGATTTTTCGAACAGGGAGATGGTTAAAAAAACGCTGGCTCCCTCCACTCTGTTTTAATCCACGGTCACTGCGTCTGCGCCGTGCAAGTTACTGTCACACCCGATATGAGTGGTATTTTCTGTAGCACTATTCTCATCAGTTTAATTCCTGTTACGTCCCATATCAGGGATTGCCTTTTGTGAAAAAAAATTTAGGCCGGGTACCTTCGACTGCCTTCACAGTGACTGACCAAACTCTCATACACCAAACTGAATTGATTTGAGGAACCGGGAGATGGAAAAAGCAGCTTGGTCGGTCCTCTTACTCCCAAATTGGGGCACTGCGCGTGCACAGAGCAATGTGCTGTGACACCCTATATGAGTGGTGTCTTAACTACTACTATTCCTATCAGTTTAATCCCTGTTACGTACCCTATCCGGTCGAATTGATTAACCATTGTCGAATTAGCGAACCATTACGACATCATGAAATAATTTAGTTCTGAGCTCTGTACTTGCTTTGTATTGGAATTGATGGGGATTTTTTTAATTGTCTGCATCATTTCTAATAAACTATTAAGAGACTGTATTATGATTTTTTTATTTTATATATTAAAAACCCATACAACATATAAAAAAAAAAAGGTAAATGAATGTTTTTTCTATGAAATATTATCCAGCCGTCCGATCGCTTTTGGTCTGACCATAATGAAGCAACGGCCTTATCTGGGGTGTGGCAACATTGCCAACACACTCATAGAGGTGATGATTGCTTCATTGTGATACGCAAGCCCCTTCACCACAACAAGGTAACGATCACGAAGGGGAATTGACACTTGTATGTGCCTTTTTTTTTTTGGTTTGTTTTTGCAGCCACAGTGCTGCACCATAGGACAGAAAAATTAGGCATGTACACATGCCTGAAAAATAGTGGCATTGTTGCAGCCGCTATTGTAGCAGCGGCCGGAAAGATTGATGTTTTCCAGGCAGAAAAGTGACTAAAATATTGCGGCTTGAACCCTAGTTGGTGGTAGAGAATTCACGAAAGTCATCCGGTATGCAGACATTAAATACAGCAGCGTGGGGACCATTTTGAGGCCAAGGCATGTAATCAGGCCTTTTGTTAGTCAAACGTATCCCCCACTGTCAGTCCCTTCGGGATCCATGCCTCATTCATCTTTATGAAGGTGAGGTAATCAACACTTTTTTGACCGAGGCGACTTCTCTTGTCAGTGACAATGCCTCCTGCTGCACTGAAGGTCCTTTCTGACAGGACACTTGAAGCAGGGCAGGCCAGAAGTTCTATCGCGAACTGGGATTGCTCAGGCCACAGGTCAAGCCTGCACACCCAGTAGTGAAGGGGTTCATTGCTCCTCAGAGTGTCGATATCTGCTGTTAAGGTGAGGTAGGCTGCTACCTGTTGGTCGAGTCGTTCTCTAAGGCTGGATCCCGAAGGGCTGTGGCGATGAGTAGGACTGAAAAAGCTCCGCATGTCCTCCATCAACAACACATCTGTAAATCGTCCAGTCCTTGCCGCCGTGGTAGGAGGAGGATTACACTCACCTTTTCCCCTGTTAGATTCCCGTTGTGCTGTGAAATCCCCCTTATAAGCTGTGTAAAGCATATTTTTTAGTTTGGTTTTGAACTGCTGCATCCTTTCCGACTTTCGGTAATTTGGTAACATTTCTGCCACTTTCTGCTTATACCGGGGGTCTAGTAGCGTGGCCACCCAGTACAAATCGTTCTCCTTCATCCTTTTTATACGTGGGTCCCTCAACAGACATGACAGCATGAAAGACCCCATTTGAACAAGGTTGGATGCAGAGCTACTCATTTTCCGTTCCTCGTCCTCACTATAGTCATTGACGGTTTGTTCTCCCCCCCCAACCACGTACAACACCATGGGTCCCAGATAGGTGACAACAACGAGCACCCTGGGGTGCCTGCTGTGGTTGGTCTTCCTCCTCCTCAAAGCCGACACATTCCTCCTCTGACTCCTCTTCCTCATACTCCTCTTCCAGCGTTGCTGCAGGTCCGGCAAGCGATGATGACAAGGCTGTTTCTGGTGGTGATGGTGACCACAACTCTTCCTCTTCATGCTCATCTACAGCCTGATCCAGAACTCTTCGCAGGGCACGCTCCAGGAAGAAAACAAATGGGATGAGGTCGCTGATGGTGCCTTCGGTGCGACTGACTAGGTTTGTCACCTCCTCAAAAGGACGCATGAGCCTACAGGCATTGCGCATGAGTGTCCAGTAAAGTGGCAAAAAGATTCCCAGCTCCGCAGAGGCTGTCCCAGCACCCCGGTCATACAAATACTCGTTGACTGCTTTTTCTTGTTGGAGCAGGCGGTCGAACATTAGGAGTGTTGAATTCCAACGTGTCGGGCTGTCGCATATCAAGCGCCTCACTGGCATGTTGTTTCGCCGCTGAATATCGCAAAAGTGCGCCATGGCCGTGTAGGAACGCCTGAAATGGCCACACACCTTCCTGGCCTGCTTGAGGACGTCCTGTAAGCCTGGGTACTTAGACACAAAACGTTGTACGATGAGATTCAACACATGTGCCATGCACGGCACATGTGACAACTTGCCCAAATTTAATGCCGCCAACAGATTGCTTCCATTGTCACACACCACTTTGCCGATCTCCAGTTGGTGCGGGGTCAGCCACTGATCCACCTGTGCGTTCAGGGCGGACAGGAGTGCTGGTCCTGTGTGGCTCTCTGCTTTCAGGCAAGTCAACCCCAAGACAGCGTGACACTGTCGTATCCGGGATGTGGAATAACCCCTGGGGAGCTGAGGGGATTCAGTTGATGTGCAGCCAGACGCCGCAGCAGAAGAGGACTCAGCCGAGGAGGATATCGAAGAGGATGGAGTAGGAGTAGAGGAGGTGGCAGTAGGCCTGCCTGCAAGTCGTGGTGGTGTCACCAACTCTGCTGCGGAGCCACGCATTCCATGCTTGTCAGCCGTCAGCAGGTTGACCCAATGCGCAGTATACGTGATATACCTGCCCTGACCGTGCTTTGCAGACCAGGTATCAGTGGTCAGATGAACCCTTGCCCCAACACTGTATGCCAGAGATGCCATGACTTCCTTTTCAATGACATGGTAGAGGTTTGGGATTGCCTTTTTTGAAAAAAAATTTCGTCCTGGTACCTTCCACTGTGGTGTCCCAATAGCGACAAATTTTTTGAAGGCCTCAGACTCTACCAGCTGGTATGGTAAAAGCTAGCGGGCTAAGAGTTCCGTCAAGCCAGCTGTCAGTCGCCGGGCAAGGGGGTGATTCTGTGACATTGGCTTTTTACGCTCAAACATGTCCTTGACAGACACCTGACTGTGGGCAGATGAGCAGGAACTGCTGAAGGTGAGAGATGGAGTGGCGGGTGGTTGAGAGGGGGCAGGGAGGACAGCAGTGGTTGACGTGGCTGAAGATGCTGGACCAGGAGGAGCATGGTGGCTTTGAGTTTTTGTGCTGCTTGTACTCATGTGTTGATCCCATAGGCGTTTGTGATGTGAGATCATGTGCCTTCGCAAAGCAGTTGTACCAAGGTGGGTGTTGGACTTCCCACGACTCAGTTTCTTTTGGCACAGGTTGCAAATGGCATTGCTGTTATCAGAGGCAGACACACAAAAAAAAATGCCACACTGCTGAGCTTTGCAATGACGGCATTCTGGTGGTGGCAACAGCATGCGTTGACTGGCGTGCTGTCTGGCTGACCCCAGGTGCCGATACATGCTGTCTGACTGTGCCACTAACTCCTTGCGACGACCTCCCCCTGCTTCCAACTCGTCTCCTCATTCTCTCTGTCTCCCCTTCTGAACTTTCCCCCTCTTCTTCTCTTCGAGCAGTCACCCACATGGCATCCGTGGACACATCGTCATCATCAACCACTTCACTTGTATCTGACACCTCAGCAAAGGAAGCAGCAGCGGGTACAACATCATCATCATCATCATCATCATCATCACACTGTACGTCCATGTGTGTAATCCTGCCTGACTGAGACATATCCCCGTAATCTACATCATCTGGCAATAATGGTTGCACATCACTAATTGCATCCAACTGATGTGTAAATAACTCCTCTGACGGATCAAGTGAAGCGGCTGTGGTGGTAGTGGTGGTGGTGGCGGCGGGCGGGTGCGTGGTAACTTGAGAGCAGGTGACCGAAGCTGAGCTGGAGGAGGATGGTGCGTCAAAGTTCTTAGCGGAAGCTGTTGAAGATTGGGTGTCCTGTCTAAGCCAGTCAACTATGTCCTCAGAATTTTTCGGGTTCAGGGTACGTGGCCTCTGAACACTGGGCATTATTCCAGGGACAGTGGAAATCACAGCACCACGACCACGACGGCCCCTGCAGGGTGGCCTGCCTCTGCCTGTCATTTTTTTTTTTAGATAAGTGGTACTACGCATGCTAGGTACTGTGCCACCCGGTATCAGTGGTGGGCACTGGCAGTGGGCACACTACAGTCAGTGGAAGTGGGCCTGACACACACTGGCAGCAGGCAAGCAACTGAATTTAGACTACTGTCTAAAAATTAAATGCCTTATTTATCGGCAAGCTACTGTGCCACCCGGTATCAGTGGTTGGCACTGGCAGTGGGCACACTACAGTCTGTGGAAGTGGGCCTGACACACACTGGCAGCAGACAAGCAACTAAAATTAGACTGTGTAAAAATTAAATGCCTTATTTATCGGCAAGCTACTGTGCCACCCGGTATCAGTGGTTGGCACTGGCAGTGGGCACACTACAGTCAGTGGAAGTGGGCCTGACACACTGGCAGCAGGCAAGCAACTGAATTTAGATTACTGTCTGAAAATTAAATGCCTTATTTATCGGCAAGCTACTGTGCCACCCGGTATCAGTGGTTGGCACTGGCAGTGGGCACACTACAGTCAGTGGAAGTGGGTTTGACACACACTAGCAGCAGGCAAGCAACTGAAATTACACTAAAGTGTAAAAATTAAATGCTTTTTTTTGATGCAAAGTCCTTTGCCACACGGGATGACAGGGGTGGGCACTGGCAGTGGGCACACTACAGTCAGTGGAAGTAGGTCTGACACACACTAGCAGCAGGCAAGCAACTGAAATTACACTAAAGTGTAAAAATGAAATGCCTTTTTTTGATGCAAAGTCCTGTGCCACACGGGATGATAGGGGTGGGCACTGGCAGTGGGCACACTACAGTCAGTGGAAGTCGGCCTGACACACACTAGCAGCAGGCAAGCAACTGAAATTACACTAAAGTGTAAAAATTAAGTGCCTTTTTTTGATGCAAAGTCCTGTGCCAGCCGGTATGAGTGGTGGGCACTGGCAGTGGGCACACTACAGTCAGTGGAAGTCAGCCTGACACACACTGGCAGGCAACTAACCTTAGATTAAAGTGTAAAAATGAAATGCCTTTTTTGATGCAAAGTCCTGTGCCACATGGGATGACAGGGGTGGGCACTGGCAGTGGGCACACTACAGTCTGTGGGCCTGCAGCTACTCACACACAGGCAGGCCAGGCAACTGCAATATGTATATGGAGAAAAAAAAAGCAGACTAATGTTGCAGCCCTAAAAGGGCTTTTGGGGTGCTGTCAGGACGCTGTCCTTACAGCAGAGATCAGATGAGTCTTTCAGGACTGGAGTGGACACTGAATTCACTAGCCTAGCTATCGATTTCCCTATTAAATCAGCAGCAACTACACTCTCCCTCCTCTCACTAAGACTGCAAATTCCGAATGAATCTAAAATGGATGCTGTTCAGGAGATGGGAGGGTCTGGGAGGGAGGGTATGCTGCTGATTGGCTGGAATGTGTCTGCTGACTGTGAGGTACAGGGTCAAAGTTTGCTCAATGATGATGTATAGGGGGCGGACCGAACATCACATGTGTTCGCCCGTTGAGGCGAACGCGAACAAGCTATGTTCGCCGGGAACTGTTCGCCGGCGGATAGTTTGGGCCATCTCTACCTAGTATACCTACCTGCTTCTTGCTTGTGGGCCAATGTGAGAAGGCTGCAATATTGTAGTCTGTAGTGAATTAGAATATTATTCATTATTTAATTTTTCTCTTATGCGAAAAATCGGCAATGTAATATTCTAAAGCATGAATATTCTATAGTGCTATATATTCGTTTTTTAGAATATTCAACATTTTTTTCCATCTTAAGTCATGATTCCTCCCTGTTTAAGTTGCTTTTGGGCCTATGATTGTTCACATTAAATTGGAAAAAATGACGAATATTCTAAAAAAACAATATATAGCACTATACTCTATAGTGCTATATATTGGTGTTTTAGAATATTCGCATTCCGCGAATATTACATTTCCGATTTTCACAATCAATAGAATAATCTCGAATACGAATATATTCGCGAATATATGACGAATATTCGTGAAATATCGCAAATTCGAATATTGCCCCTGCCTCTCATCACTACTCCTGAATTAATGTGTTTTACAGATTTTAAACTTTTAGATCCTCCTCCAATGTGTAGCACGCATATCTCTGAGATCACTCAGAAATGTGGTCTTATCGGCACAATGGGGTATGGTTACTACATTACAAAGCACATCATCACACAGAATGGTAATAATAAAAGGGAACAGAATTATAGGGACAGAAACAATCAGTACTTAAAAATGCCCCTACAATACAGTGACATAACTAATCTTAAGACTGTGTAGCTGCATTGCAAGACTCAAAACATTTTTCTTTTTCTGATGACATAACTGGTGAGGGCTAATAAATTAGATTCCTCAATAGTTATAATTGTTATCATGAGAGAGGATGTTTTTTTTCTGTTTTTACTTTCATCTGTGGTCACTTGACCCCAGTTGTTACAGATATATTTCCCGATATAGAGGAGATTTTGCTGTGATTGCTTAGATTCCCATATCCCAAATAGGACCAAGCCCATTACTCTATCTTCTAGAGAGCCTGAGATATGAAAGCTTTAAGCAGCCCTCCCACCCCACCCTCCATGCTCCTTGAGTTCTGCTAGGGATGAACTATTCTGTTAGGTTGAATATGTGTTTATGAGTTGTTAGAAATGTATAGCTGAGCGCTACAGATTGATCCAGCAGAAAAGCAGAAAGAACGATTTGCATAGGCAGTGAAAAATGAAGACTACGGAAGACAAAATGTTGAAAAAGTTTATCAAAGACAATTGGGAAAATGTTTTTTAGCTCAAGATAAGTAAATGTAATAGTTAGTGTTGGTCGAGCACCAAAGTGCTCGGGTGCTCGAGTAGAACACCTCGGGATGCTCGGGGGCTCTACTGAGCACCCAAACACAATGGAAGTCAATGGGAGAGCCAGAGCAATAAACCAGGCACCCCCTGCTCTGAAGAGGGGAGGGTGTCTGGTTCACAGGAAATGGTCAGAAATTGATGGAAACACCACTGAAATGGTTCGGGAACAGCATGGGGAGGATGTCTGGATGCATCTTGGACTCCCATGTTGCTGCTGGGAATAATGTTGTCCGAGTAGTATGCCACTTTTACAGACTGACAATAATACGCACAAAACCGAAGATAACAAAAAATTGTCCCAGAGGGGACATAGTGACCACTATAAAAATGCACATCCACCAAATAATATGTAAAACACAATAATTTTATTGTACAAAAACAGGACAAATACACAAACACACTTTAAAAATTGTATACAATACACCCATTGTGTCGGGATATGATAAAACCGACACACATACTAGGTCCACACCAAGCCCTAAATAGAGGCTAAAAGGTACATAACACCAAGCTCACTGGCACAAAGCTGGAGATAAAATCGCTTTTAGAGGAAAAATTGTTAATCAACATTGTTTCCTGTATATTTACTTGTATATAAAGTGCAAGTGCTGCAAAAAATTGCTGCTGAGCTGACCCTCTAAAACATGTTGATATGATGAAGGAGGAGAAGGAGGACGAGAAAAGGGAGATTGAACCATATGCCCTTTTTAGTGGTGGAAGGGCTGCATGGGAATACAGTGTATTCAATACACCATAAAAGCCACATTCAGAGTGCCTTTACGTTCAGCTGCTTTCCTCTGGTGGAGTAGAGAAGTCAGGGGCAATCCAGGCCTGGTTCATTTTTTTAAGAGTCAACCAGTCAGCATTTTCAGTTGACAGGCGAACACGCTTATCTGTTATTATGCCCCCAGCAGCACTAAATACACGCTCTGACAAAACGCTGGAGGTGGGGCAGGCCAGCAACTTGTGCCACGTGTCCAGATTGGACACCCAAAAGTAAGGCACAGAGGGATCACTGAGGACGCTGTCGCTGTCACGGTCTGCTACGTACTCCTTCACCATCTTCCAAAATGTTTCCCTCCTTGTAACACTAGGCCGCGCATCAGGTTGAGGGGACTGGTGGGGTGTCATAAAACTGTCCCAGGCCTTGGAGAGTGTTGACCTGCCTCTGTTGGAACTGCTCTGTGTTCCCCTCGTCTGCCCTCCTCGATTGGCCAAGGAACTACGTACTCTGCAGCCAGCTTTGTCAGCTGGAAATTTTTAAGGACCTTCTGGTATTGCACTATTTTGCTTGTCCTTTCCCCCACAGGAATTAGAGATGAGAAGTTCTCTTTGTAGCGGGGGCCAAAAAGGGTGAACAACCAGTAATCAGTGTTGGCCAAAATGCGTACAACGCAAGGGTCATGGGAAAGGCAACCTAACATAAAGTCAGCAATGTGTGCCAGACTACCAACAGACAAGACTTCGCTGTCCTCATCAGGAGGATGACTCTCAATCTCCTCATCCTCTTCCTCCTCTTCTACCCATCCACGCTGAACAGATGGAATAAAACTTCCATGGGTACTACCCTCTGTAGCGGAGGCAACCGTCTCCTGCTCCTCCTCTTCCTTCTCATCATCCCATTTGCACTGAGAAGGTGAACTGAGGGTGTTCTGGCTATTACCCTGTGTACTGTCTTTCCCCATTTCCACCTCTTCCCCATGCAAATCGTCCGCCATTATTGTGAGCAGTGAGCGTTTGAGTAGACACAGAAGTGGGATGGTTAAGTTGATAAATAGTGTTATCGCCGCTCACCATCTGTGTTGATTCTTCAAAGTTGGCCAAAACCTCACAGAAGTCAGACATCAATGCGCACTCATCGTTTGTGAAGAGCCGAAGTTGACTGGAAAGGCGATGAGCATGTTGCAGCTGGTATTCCACTACTGGCTTCTGCTTCTCAGAAAGCCTGGCCAACATGTGGAATGTTGAGTTCCAGCGCGTGCTTACGTCGCAAAACAATTGATGAGTTGGCAATTACAAGCGCTGCTGCAGCTTTACCAGACTGGCGGAAGCTGTCGATGACTTGCAGAAATGGGCACACCTTCACCAGTAGCTCAGGCAAATTAGGGTAGGTTTTGAGAAACTGCTCAACCACTAGGTTGAACACGTGGGCTAGGCATGGTATGTGCGTGAGCTTGCCGAAATCCACAGCCGTCACCAATTACGGCCATTATCAGACACAACCATGCCTGGTTGTAGGTTGAGTGGCGAGAGCCACAGCCCAGTCTGGTCCCTTATCCCCTGCCATAGCTCTGCGGCAGTATGCTGTTTGTCACCTAAGCAGATTGGTTTAAGCATGGCCTGTTCCCCACTGCAGTGCTAGATTTCTTCCAGCTACTGACTGATGGCTGACTGGTGCTGCAAGATGATAATACAGAGGTGGAAGTGGAGGAGGAGGCAGAGGAGGAGAGGAGGGGGTTGCAGCCACTAACGTAGCTTACGGCAGAAAGTAGGGCCCGCAATCCTTGGCGTCGGTAGCACCTGTGCCATCCCATGGTACGACTTGCTCCCGGCCACCACAATGTTCACCTAGTGTGCCGTCAGGGAAAAGTAGCGTCCTTGGCCAAAAGCACTTGTCCATGTGTCAGTCGTTAAGTGGACCTTCCCAATAACTGCGTTGGTCAGGGCACGGGTGATGTTACGGGACACATGCTGGTGTAAAGCTGGGACTGCACATCGTGAAAAATATTGGCGGCTGGGGACAGAGTAACGTGGGGCGTCCGTCACCATCAGGCTGCGGAAAGCCTCAGTGTCCACAAGCCTAAATGGCAACATTTCCAGGGCCAGCAATTTTGAAAGGTGCGCATTTAGTGCTATGGGCTGTGGGTGGGTGGCTGGGTATTTGCGCTTTCGTTCAAAGGCCTGGGGTATAGACATCATAACGCTGCACTGGGACACAGAAGTGGATGTGCTAGGTGATGTTGCTTGCGAAGGTCCAGGTGCATGGCTAGAGGCATCCGGGCCTGTGTCTTAGACAGGGGATGGACCAGCACATAACACAGGGGAAGAGGAGGCAGTGGTGTGACCCGCAGACACTGATTGTGGACCCAGGCGTTTGGCCCACCTATTAGGGTGCTTTGATGTAATGTGGCGGATCATGCTGGTGGTGGTGAGGTTGCTATTGTTCGGAATTGGTCCTTTGTACCTAACTGTGTCTTTTTAACATGTGCTATATACAATAAAAATAAACTTTTATTTTTATACTATTAAAATTCTTTATTCAAATTTACAGCAAACAGAACACTCAGGGGCGTCAGGCTTGGTATTACTTCATACTCAAGGCCTTTTTTAACAATGTACTGGAATTCAGAGTGTCTTAAGCACTCACTGCCACAGTGCACACACTGGCATATAAGTGCATATACTATGTAACTAATAGTTTGTGGGAGCTTTTTATTGCTCCTTACTGCAGATTCCTGCTATACATTTGCCTGCTCAGCACACCTTGGATATCACTGTGTTGTCACGTTCAAGCCCTCACTAGCAGGATGCATGCTCTGTCCTACATTTGCTTCTAGTATACCACTAACAGTTTGTGAATCTGCCGTGAATCTGAGGCCCAAATCATTGTTGTTTAACTTATCAGTGAAATGTGTGAATTCAGTGACAGTTCCATCCCAAAAAATTAAAATATCATTGATATACCATCCCCAAAATAAAATTAAATCTGTGTGGTACCTATTTCCTTCAGTAAATACATATTCATCTTCCCAACACCCCAAAAATAAATTAGCAAAACTTGGTGCACAAATTGTCCCCATAGCGGTCCCATTTAACTGTAAGTAATATTGTCCATCAAATGTGAAAAAAATGTGAGTAAGAAGAAAACGTAAAAGTGAGATAACCAAGTCATTGTGCTCGTAAAATTGCGTGCCCTCAGTGTATAAATAGTGTTTGACAGCTGTAATCCCCAATTCATGTTGTATACTCGTGTATAATGCCTCAACGTCCAGGCTTGCTATAAGAGTATTACTAGTTACGTGTATATCTTTTAGTTTTTTTGCTGTATCCACAGTATCCTTAAGATAGGACGGCAGGGTCTCTACTAAGGATTGTATCATAGTGTCTACGTAGGCACTTATACCTTCGCATAAATTTTTGTTCCCTGAAACAATAGGTCTACCTGCCAATCATCCCCTGAAGACACTGGGTGACCAGCGAAACATGTCGGGATGCAGGGTTTATGTGTATGTGTGTGTACCTTTTTAGCACAGTGGCAGTCAGGCAGGGAGCTTCTATAAAGGAGAAGAAACAGATCATATAATTAGTCAATAGAATGTGCACCGTGGCAGCGAATGTTTAAACACACCAACTAACTGATATCTAGGTGTGCTATTCAAGCAGACTCACAGCAGGGCTCTGGAGTAGAGAGTAAAATTGTTAGTGGTATACTAGAAGCAAATGTAGGACAGAGCATGCATCCTGCTAGTGAGGGCTTGAACGTGACAACACTGATATCCAAGGTGTGCTGAGCAGGCAAACGTATAGCAGGAATCTGCAGTACGGAGCACTAAAAAGCTCCCACAAACTATTAGTTACATAGTATATGCACTTATATGCCAGTGTGTGCACTGTGGCAGTGAGTGCTTAAGAAACTCTGAATTCCAGTACATTGTTAAATAAGGTCTTGAGTATGGAGTAATACCAAGCCTGACGCCCCTGAGAATTTAAAAATGCTAATGAGTGTTTCGTTTGCTGTAACTTTGAATAAAGAATTTTAATAAGTATAAAAATAAAAGTTAATTTTTATTGTATATAGCACATGTTAAAAAGACGCAGTCAGGTCCAAAGGACCAATTCTCAGGAGGAACTATAATATACGTCGTACCTGAGCTAAGAGATCTTTCTCAATTAGTTATATTGTTGCTATTGTTCATGCTACTGCTCATTTTGGTACGGCACAGGTTGCAAATGACAATTCTTTTATCGTCCACACTTTCTTCAAAAAAGCGCCAGACTGCGAAACACCTACATCTTGGCAAGGGAGATTTCCGCAAGGGGGTGCTTCAGGGAACAGTTGTGAGCCTGTTTGGTGTGGCCCACCTTCTCCTTTTTTCCACCCCACTGCCTCTTCTAGCCTGTTGCGGTGCTGCGGATCCCTCCCCCTCTGTACTGCTGTCCTCTAGTGTTGATCACGAATTTTCGAATTGCGAATTTAAATCGTGAATATCGGCACTTCGAGAAATCGCGAATATTTAGAATATTGCGAAATATATTCGCAATTGCGAATATTCGTGTTTTTTTTAAATACCAGTTTATGTGAAATTTATGCGAATCAAGAAAATAATGTTATACCTTTTAAATACCAGTTGATGCAAATTTTTATGCAAGTTTTTATATGCGAATTTTTATATGTGAATTTTCGCAATCAAGAAAATAATGACTGGAGATTACGAATTCGCGAAATTTCGAATATATGGCGAATATTCGCCCAAATATTCGCGAAATATTGCGAATTCGAATATTCTAATACAAAAAAACTAGAGACCCTATTAAGGGAGGGTTCCATAGCAACAAAAAAACTTTGCTCAATTGAGCTCAATTCACCACTTTTACCCTTAATATTTAAATCAGTAAAACTTCACTTTTATTAGTAGTTCTCTAAAAATGTTTGTGAGTTTTGACACACTTGTTAAAACTACTGCTCGAATTTGCACACTGCTATCGCACAGGTTGCTAGTGGTAACGGAGGGTGTGCACTACCCTCCTAACCTTCCCACAAGTTTGCAATCAGTGTATAACTACCTGCCTGACTAATCCTGCAGGGTACTCGGTGCTGTGAACATACACCCTAAAGTAAATAACTGTTTCCTACTGTTTCCTACTCAGTGTTTAGCAACTCGAGCAGAGCTAAAACCAACAGATTCTGTCCCCCAACATGTTTCACCAGATAAACTGGCGTCTTCAGGGAAAGGAATCTGTCCTTTCCCCTGAAGACGCCAGTTTATCTGGTGAAACATGCTGGGGGACAGAATCTGTTGGTTTTAGCTCTGCCTCGAGTTGCTAAACACTGAGTAGGAAACAGTAGGAAACAGTTATTTACTTTAGGGTGTATGTTCACAGCACCGAGTACCCTGCAGGATTAGTCAGGCAGGTAGTTATACACTGATTGCAAACTTGTGGGAAGGTTAGGAGGGTAGTGCACACCCTCCGTTACCACTAGCAACCTGTGCGATAGCAGTGTGCAAATTCGAGCAGTAGTTTTAACAAGTGTGTCAAAACTCACAAACATTTTTAGAGAACTACTAATAAAAGTGAAGTTTTACTGATTTAAATATTAAGGGTAAAAGTGGTGAATTGAGCTCAATTGAGCAAAGTTTTTTTGAATTCGAATATTGTCCCTGCCGCTCATTGCTACTGTCCTCGCTCGGCTTGCCATCTTCCCAGGTTGGGTCAGTGACTTCATCGTCCACCACCTCCTCTTGCACTTCCTCACTCTGGTCATCCTTCTGACTTGTTGACCTAACAACAACCTCAGTTATTGACAACTGTGTCTCATCCTCATCATGAACCTCTTGAGACACTAATTGCGGTTGATTTATTGGCAACTGTGTCTCATCATCAGCCACCTCATAAAACACTAATTGCCATTCCCCACCGTATTCTTCTTCTAACTCTGGATGCTGAAGAGTTTGGGAATCAGGGCACAAGATCTCCTCATGTCCCTCTTCAAGCAGGCTTGTTGAGAGGCCCAAATTAAGGAATGAAAAGAGCTCCTCTAAATATCCGAGTGTGGGATCACTTGTTTGCCAAGACTCTATATGGTGGGTGGAAGGAGTATCAGGGTGAGGATTCTGTTGACCAGACTCCTGGCTACAGAGACTGGACTTTGGGGAAGACAGGGTGGTGCTTCATTTCAATATATTGTAGTTAGAAGTGTTTAAAAAAAAGGAGGATTGACCAGCATTGTTGCGGATATATGATTATGAAGGGGAATGTATATAACAATAGAATCTATATTGAGCTAATGGATACAAACCCAATATGATTAATACAGTGTATACAGTGGAGGAAATAATTATTTGACCCCTCACTGATTTTGTAAGTTTGTCCAATGACAAAGAAATGAAAAGTCTCAGAACAGTATCATTTCAATGGTAGGTTTATTGTAACAGTGGCAGATAGCACATCAAAAGGAAAATCGAAAAAATAACTTTAAATAAAAGATAGCAACTGATTTGCATTTCATTGAGTGAAATAAGTATTTGAACCCCTACCAACCATTAAGAGTTCTGGCTCCCACAGAGTGGTTAGACACGTCTACTCAATTAGTCACCCTCATTAAGGACACCTGTCTTAACTAGTCACCTGTATAAAAGACACCTGTCCACAGAATCAATCAATCAAGCAGACTCCAAACTCTCCAACATGGGAAAGACCAAAGAGCTGTCCAAGGATGTCAGAGACAAAATTGTAGACCTGCACAAGGCTGGAATGGGCTACAAAACCATTAGCAAGAAGCTGGGAGAGAAGGTGACAACTGTTGGTGCGATTGTTCGAAAATGGAAGGAGCACAAAATGACCATCAATCGACCTCGCTCTGGGGCTCCACGCAAGATCTCACCTCGTGGGGTGTCAATGGTTCTGAGAAAGGTGAAAAGCATCCTAGAACTACACGGGAGGAGTTAGTTAATGACCTCAAATTAGCAGGGACCACAGTCACCAAGAAAACCATTGGAAACACATTACACCGCAATGGATTAAAAATCCTGCAGGGCCTGCAAGGTCCCCCTGCTCAGGAAGGCACATGTGCAGGCCCGTCTGAAGTTTGCCAATGAACACCTGAATGATTCAGAGAGTGACTGGGAGAAGGTGCTGTGGTCTGATGAGACCAAAATAGAGCTCTTTGGCATTAACTCAACTCGCTGTGTTTGGAGGAAGAAAAATGCTGCCTATGACCCCCAAAACACCGTCCCCACCGTCAAGCATGGGGGTGGAAACATTTTGCTTTGGGGGTGTTTTTCTGCTAAGAGCACAGGACAACTTATTCGCATTAACGGGAAAATGGACGGAGCCATGTATCGTGAAATCCTGAGCGACAACCTCCTTCCCTCTGCCAGGAAACTGAAAATGGGTCGTGGATGGGTGTTCCAGCACGACAATGACCCAAAACATACAGCAAAGGCAACAAAGGAGTGGCTCAAGAAGAAGCACATTAAGGTCATGGAGTGGCCTAGTCAGTCTCCGGACCTTAATCCAATCGAAAACCTATGAAGGGAGCTCAAGCTCAGAGTTGCACAGAGACAGCCTCGAAACCTTAGGGATTTAGAGATGATCTGCAAAGAGGAGTGGACCAACATTCCTCCTAAAATGTGCGCAAACTTGGTCATCAATTACAAGAAACGTTTGACCTCTGTGCTTGCAAACAAGGGTTTTTCCACCAAGTATTAAGTCTTTTTTTGTTAGAGGGTTCAAATACTTATTTCACTCAATGAAATGCAAATCAGTTGCTATCTTTTATTTAAAGTTATTTTTTCGATTTTCCTTTTGATGTGCTATCTGCCACTGTTACAATAAACCTACCATTGAAATGATACTGTTCTGAGACTTTTCATTTCTTTGTCATTGGACAAACTTACAAAATCAGTGAGGGGTCAAATAATTATTTCCTCCACTGTATGTGATACCTAAATAGAGAAAAGATCCGGGGATCCATCTTTTAGTATCATTAAGTATTGCATGATATGTGGCTCAATCAATCCATTCCGGGATTTCTAATTGATCCAGAGCCGTACACACACAGAGACTATAAATTATTGCGAGCAATGCGGCGGGAGCTTTACCACTGAGGGAGACACGCGCTAGTCCCGAAACGCGTTTGGTGCAAAGACCCCCGCAATACAAGAAATCATACAGGAGCGCTCCTACCCCTGTCACCCCATCGAAGGCCAAATGGAGCAGCGGCACCCCCGCCACAGCAGAGGTCCGTATAGCAGCGCCAGAGGAGGTAAGGTACTCCGTGCATTTAAACCACGTGGGACGCCAGTGGATACAGCGGAGCCGATAGCCTCACAATCAAACAGGTACTGCTTGGACCGATTGAAGGGGGGTGCTGCATTAGAATATGATGGTATGGTGGTGATACAAGGATCATATTCATAGTGGTGTATGGCATGATGATGCTCAAATGAATGACTTATAAATAGAAGGAATTACCCCAATTGCGAACCACAGTGCACTTTAAACAGAGAGACTAAGGATATTTTACATCACTAAGGATTTACGCTGGTTTTACTATGAACTTTTAATGGACTTTTTGCGATTAAACAGCTCTTCCTGACTATATGATTGTGGATGTTGGACGAATAGAATGATGAACTTTTGACCTACGGTTATCATTATATGTCTCCGACAGGGAATGTATAGAAGACTATCTACCTTGGCAATATATTAATAGGAATTATATAGATTTATTTGCATTATATGTATTGATGATTGAATATCAAGCGTTATGCCTATGAATTTTTACCATTAATTTTATACTATTGATTTTACCTTAGCGTTGTATGAGATATGGATCAATTGCACTAATTTACTAATAAATAGAAGTTTTTAATATACCTATGATTAATTTGCTGGGCCAGTGTGAGGTGTGCTCATCCTGATCTAGCTATATACTGGAAGAATTATCTGCTGAAATCCAACCGACCACCTGGTCGCACTGGTCTGACTTTGAGAGTGGTGTCCTGCGCCGCCCTGCAAACTGGGACATGAAGCTAGGTTTCATGGATGAGTATGTTTCTTGTGCTCTGGTAGCAGGCACAGTTTCACCGCACCCAGGGCCAAGGCCTCTGCGTGCACCATCATTATTACACCAGATTATTACGTGTGTACTGCACTCTATTAGCTATTTGTCAGTGGCATTGTGCACGCTATTACACGCTTATCTGTAATCAATTAAATTTGTGTGTTATGTCATGTTTTATACTATTTCAGGATCATTTTTCTTTGACATTCCCTGTTTGTGTCCTTCTTTGCCACTCTATGACAAATTTTTTATCCTTTTTTTACCTGAATAAAAAAATGTATTTAATAAACTTGTGCACTTGTATTTGCAATTCTCTTATTTAAAAAAATGTGCTGCTCGGGAAAAGTTATGACAAGACTGGAAATATTTTGCACAACCTCTGCAGATCATCAGCAGGGCGGAGTGTAATTCTCCTAAACCTCAAGCCAACTACTATCACATCCATGGCACTAGTAGTCTCCACTGTAACCCGAGATCGATTACCCACCTACAGAGATCCATTTTACACATTTGTAGTCAGGATAATACATAATTCATAAAGAATTCAGCAGAAAATCTTTTACTCCCTTCAGGCCAAACATGGCTTTTCATTTCTCTGGGCAGCATTTAAATGATATATTTTTGGAATAGAACGTGAAGATAAATTAAATGTTCATCATGAAAGAGAGGCCTGCGTAGAAGTAAATGGATCATCATTTATCATCCTATGAAATATATTCATCGTATTTATGATTGTGTACACACACGCTAAAAGGGTCTGCTCTGCAAATAGTTAATACATCTGTCATATTATGTCACCAAATTAGATGTGAAAACAATTAGTGGATTTTATTTTCTGTTTCCATGGATTCTACTAAGGAATTACATGAACTCTAAAAATGACTTAAAAGTAGCACTATTTGAGAGTTTTTTTTTATACTCTAAGTTTTCTACCTATTTATAAGCAGAATGTGCTGAATAGATGTCTAGAAGCAATGGAAACGTGGAATATTTGCTAGAACCTATGAATATGAATAATATTCAAAAGAAGACTTATTGTCACGGACACTCCTGTGACAGGTGTCAGGAGATCAGAGAGACTGGCAACACGTGGGTTAATCTGACTGGTTCCTTGTGGATCATTTGTGTCTGTGTTGTTTTGTTAATGACCACACCTCTTGCAGGTGTTGTTGGATTGGTCATCTAACTTCCCCTATTTATTGCTGCTTACTCCTTCTGGGGGTGCGGTTTATAGCTTCAGTTTCTGGACTCTGGGCTAGCTGCTTGTTGGATCTCGGTTGAGCTCCTGGCACTGCTTTTCCTCCATGTGAAGTTAAGTGTCGTCTTTCCTATTTGTATTTTATTTGTTGTATTTTCCTGTCTTTTGTATCTAGGCCTGAGGGAGACGCCTGTTCATCCTTCTGGTGGAGGAATAGGTTGTCTCAAGTCCTGTCACTATATAAGTGCCCTACAGGGTGTGTTAGGGCTCTAGGTTCCTGTATATGAACTTTCCTACCATCGAGGTCAGTTCATACTGATAGTCAGGACTTGGATAAGGGTTATTCTAGTTATTCTAGTAGGTGACCTTCTCCCTTACCCTAGTTTACAGGCCTAGTTCCTGTCCCCTTTCCTCCTGTGCTCGGTGTGGAGTTTCCCACCCACACCGCATCCATGACACTTATACAAATACTTGGAGATCATATATTCTATTATTACACTGTATAGCCAAAGTACACCTGAGCATCAGACCTACAGCTCATTAGACATTCCATTCCAATTCGATTCCACAAGATTTTGCACTGTGTGTGGGGAATTTGTGTCTATTCAGCTGAAAGAGCATTTGTAAACTCAGGAACAGATGTTGCACAATATAATCTGTGGTACCCAGGGGATACATACCATGTCTCTAAAGAGCACTTTCATTGTGCTCGGGCTGTGATTTTTGAAATGCAATACAACTTGGGATCGTAGCTTTTGGGTGCTTTGATATAATTTGTTTGAGCTTAGGAATACTGTATTTAGCAACATTTCTTTTTTACCATTGTAACTGACAGAAGTTGTTCTCCCCTGGGGACCTTTTCTACAGACAGGGGTGGATTGTGAACTTAAAGTGGCCCTGGATAAAAACCTTAAAGTTGCCCTATGTTGTAAGCAGGACTAAATTGATAGAAAATGGGGAAACAAAAGTAGGCCCGGGCCAACATAAGTAAGGAGGGACAGAGCCTGCAATACCACAGTGCAACACAAAATACTGCCGCCCTCTCCACAATATTCAACTGTATCACTGTCCAGGGGATAGCAATACATTTGAGTTCAGAATGGCAACTGTGGCTGTTGAGCATCAGATCATTATGTACTTGGCCTATGGCCATCAGGAGAGCTTGGGTGGCCCCATGGGCATCGGCCCACCTGGAAATTTACCTGTAGGGTCTATGGTCAATCCATCTACTGCCTCCCAGCATGTTTAGACCTGTGGTCGTAATCATATTTGCCTGATTTTCGCTGCTGGCTACTAGCTCAGTTGCTACCTACCGGCTCTGCAGGTCCTGGGTCTTCCCGTTTCAACATCCTGTTTTATGTGGGTCATGTGACAAGTGCAACCAGTCACTGGCAGGAGCAGTGACATATCACTATGTAGAAGGGGTGACCAGCCCCTTTACAATTGTTTATTGCATTAATTTCTAAGATAGTACTTGCCATGCATCTATAGCACTGGAAGTAGATAGTCCACAGTACTGTACATGTACATCACTGTGATGGCGTGGACTCATGAGTTTTTTTTCCTGGCATCATTTGTGGGTGTCAACCATATTATTCGGCTGACACACTGCTGTCACTGCTAGTATCTGAGTCAGTTTCGATCCTGACTAAAAGTTACTGTAAAAAAATATTAAAATAATATATTTAATCACCACCTTTTCCAATTATACATATAAAAATATATAAACAATAAAAAAATTGAACAGGTAATTCACAAATCCCTTCCCCCCCCCAAAAAAAAAAAATTGAATAACAGTGATCAAAAAGTTGTATGCACCCCAAATATGGTACCAATACGAACAGGTCAACCCACCAAAAACAAGCCCGCATACAGAAACATTTTAATGTTATGGCTGTCATAAAATGGCGATGCAAAAAAAATGTAGTTTTTTTTTCAAAGGTTTTATTTTTTAAAAGTATTAAAACAAAAAAAAGACATGTTTGGTATCGCCGTAATCATATTGAGCCGCAGAATAAGGACTTCATTTTTAGTTCATAGTAAACTCCGTAATATCAAATTTTTCCCATTTTCCAATACAAGACATGGTAAGTTAAATGGTGCCATTAAAAATACAACTTATCCAGCAAAATATAAGACCTCATATAACTATATAAACAAAATTTTTAAAAAATGTATGGCTATTGGAACTTTGAAAGGAAAAATGAAAATGCAAAAATTAAAATTGGCTCGGTACTTAAGGGATTAAGTACTAAAGTAGACCACATACTTAATGGGTAGATTCTGATCCAGCACATCTTTCAGTAATTTGGTATCTCTAAAGTTTTTCCAAACCATGACACTGACTCTATCAGATGCAACACCTGCATACTGAGCAGTGATTAACTAAGCAGACCTTTCGTGATGCTTCCACTGTTGTGTAGCTCTACACTAGATTTATCACAGTGATTCAGGCTGGGTGATAAATGTGATGCAGGGATAGACACTTTAGTCTACCTTCATACCAATTATCAGTTGGCTTAGCTGGAGTCAGAATTTTACACTAGAATTGTGGTGCAAATTTAGACAAAAAATATAAGGCCATGTCCCTTTCCCTCTAATGCCTACCCCCTTCATGCTAAGCCCTGCCCCTTTTTGAGCAAGTCTGGAAAAACCGTGAAGAAACTCTACTCACACCAAATCTGTTTTTAGACAGAATCTAGGTTCAGACACATTAGTAAACCTGGGGTCAGTGTGTTAATTATTTTTACTGGTTACTAGTATTATGTATTATTTATCATTAATTCAACTGTCAGACAAAAAAGGTTCCAAGAATAAATGGGAGCAATTAACAGACACAATTGCAGATGCGCAATTAATTTAAATTGTGGGGTTGTTTAAATTAGAACTGGATACAAATTTTCAGTTTGCTTTTCCCTTCTTTATCGGCTCCCTCATCCCTCCACTTCTACCATCTATCTGCTTCTGTGCCTGTCCAATCCTCCTTCAAATTTCTTCCTAAGTGAGAACAGGCCATTGAGATGGAGTGGAGTTAATGGCAGGCAGTGGCAAACAAACATGTTTTGCAACCTAGCATGTGTTTGCAGTCGGTGTCACTGCAAACTGTCCCACTGGTGCAGGGGAGCCTGCACAACCACACAGTACACCTCTAACAAGCCAGCAGTGATAACATGTGATAACTAAGGGTGAGAAAATTGACTTTGAATGAAGGTACCAATTGGAACCGAACCAGAGTTCGGGAAATGGGTTTTTACAGTATAAATCAATTTCTGAAGTTATTATGCGAAGTGTCGCAAAACTTCGCAAAGTAATAACTTTGGCTTATCGGAGCCAATACATTCTAATACTGTACAGAGCGCTCGTTCCATATAGTATTGAAACTAAGTTTTATGCAAATTGACTTTGTATGTTTCGGCCGTTTATGGCCTTTCTCTGTATAATCGGTCCAACATAGGGAGGGTGGAGTTCCAATGGGTGGAGACGTAGCATATCAGCCTATGTTGTGGGATGCCGTTCTGCCAATGAATCTCAAGGAGGGTGTCCTTTGCAGTGCACGAGTGGCTGAAGTGCATGCAAAGTTTCCTGGCCATTTTTAGGATGTCTTGCAGATGGGTGGAAGACGTAAGGAACTGCTTGACAACTAGATTGAACACGTGTGCCATGCAGGGCGCATGGCTCAGCCCTCCTTGATGCAGCGCCAACACCATGTTCTTCCCGTTGTCGGTCACCATGGTACCGATCTTCAGTTGACGCGGAGAAAGCCATGATTCGATTTCTTGATGAAGGACACAGAGCAGTTCCTCCTCTGTGTGACTCTGTTCGCCCAGGCAAACCAGTTGCAGAAACAGCGTGACAATGCCGTGCCCTGCACATGTGGTATGCTGGAGGGGCACTGTGACTTGTCCCTGCAGTGGAAGCTGAGGACACGGTGGAGAATGAGGAGGCAGAGGTGGACATTGTTGCAGGACCAATGGGGTGACAACATGGAGGCAGAAGCGGCATCACCTGGCCAAGTTGCTGGTGTGGCTGTGCAGGAACAACATTCACCCAGTGGGCCATAAAAGACATGTATTCTCCCTGACCATAGTTACAGCTCCACACGTCGGCGTTGCCATGCACTTTGGCAGACACTGACAGGCTCAAGGACTGGCCCACCTTCTGTTCTACATCTATGTGCAGGGCTGGTACTGCCTTTTTGGCAAAGAAATGACGGCTTGGTACTCTCCACCTCGGCTCAGCACAAGCCCTCTCTGAAAGGTGTTCTCTGAAAGGTCCACCATTTAGAAAGGGAGGGACTGCAGCACCAGCAACTTGGACAGGAGCACGTTCAGCTTCTGCACCATTGGATGAGTGCACGCATACTGTTGTCTCTTGGCAATCGCTTCAATGATCGATTGCAGATGGAATGACTGACGAGGAGTAGAATGCTGAGGAGCAGGAGCATCAGGACCAGCAAATGATGGGAGAGATACACACACCTCCCTTCCGCTGAGGTGGTGGAGCCTTGACTGCCTGAAATCGGCTGCGTGCCACTGGGTGATGCAGCGGTGGCTGCAGTAGGCCGGACCACCACTTCAGAGCCATGGTTCTCCCAGGCCACTTTATGGTGACACTGCATATGTTGACACAAGGAGGTGGTGCCAACATTGGCACCCTGGCCACACTTCACCTTCGGCCCACAGATTATACAAATGGCCATGTTCACCTCCTCCAGCGGCTTAAAAAAACTGCCACATTGCAAGTAGGTGATTTTACCCCCAACACTATCACTGAATGACTGTTACTGCCACTGCCTCCGTGAACCCGTGCACCGCTACTTGCCGAGCAGGTAGGCTCATGCAAAGCGGGTGGTCTACCTCGTGCCTGTTTGGCTCCCGACCTCCCACTGCTGCCACCCTGCTGACTCCCGGCCATGTTAGCAACTTGCTGGCTCCGCCACTGCCTCACGGGTAAGCTGCCACCTTCTTCTCCTCTTCTCCCGATGATCATGAAGCGCCTGATTCACCCGGCTCCCAAGTGCGATCAGCTACATCATCATCATTGAGTACTGTCTGCACGTCACTGATGTCCTCCTCAATGGTCTCTGGGTCAGGAGCCTCAGCGCTTGCAACACCAGCTCCCACGCCGCTCTCCTCATCACTACTTGCCCTCCTAGCAGAGGAAGCGGAGAATGTCTCCTCCACATCTTGGCTGGCCAGTAGCTGCTGACTGTCCTCTAGTAGCTCATCCTCGCTGAATAGTGGGGCTGAGCCCACAGCATATAATACTTCTCTGGCTGAGGGAACAGAAAAGGACAGAGGCAGGTTGAAGACAGGTGAGGGCACAGGGCCTGCTCTTGGGCCATGCCAACTAAGTGTTGTGTCTGACGAACCCACCGACTCTTGGCTAGGGATCAAAACACGGGTGAAAAGCACTCCTTAGTTCGATATGGCAGGTGCTTGTCTCCAGGGGGGTGGTAAAATGCCCCCAAAAAACAACTTGTGAATATCAAAAATGAGAAAAATAAAAATTGGAGACAGCACATCCAAAAAAAATAGAATTTATTCCAGATGCAACATTTCAGCTTAGTGATAGCCTTCGTCAAGGGATGGCTAGAGATGTCTGATTTCACTTGCGACAAAGTCGAACATTGAGTCAACCATTTAAGAACGGCTCCCCTGTGCAGGGCCTGGCAATTCTCTGTCTGACATATTGTGAGATCAAATAAATAAATAAAAGGGAAATTAAAACACCTCAAAAAAGTCTGCAATTTTCTCACTTCACCACACAATGGCTAATAAGCCCCCCCCCCCTTTTACACACAAAAAAGGGCTTTATAACATAAAAACTGCACCGCTGAATGGCAAATATATTTTTCTTTTGCCACTAATACACGCCACAAAAGCCTTTAGAACATATAACTGCACTGCCGAATGGCAAATATTTTTCTTTTTCCACTTATACACTCCACAAAAGGCTTTAGAACATACAGGTGAAACTCGAAAAATTTGAATATCGTGCAAAAGTTCATTTATTTCAGTAATGCAACTTAAAAGGTGAAAGTAATATAAGATAGACTCAGTACATGCAAAGCGAGATATTTCAAGCTTTTATTTGTTATAATTTGGATTATTATGGCTTACAGTTTATGAAAACCCCAAATTCACAATCTCAGAAAATTAGAATATTGTGAAAAGGTTCAATATTCTAGGCTCAAGGTGTCACACTCTAGTTAGCTAATTAAATCATAACACCTGCAAAGGGTTCCTGAGCCTTTAAATTGTCTCTCAGTCTGGTTCAGTAGGAATCACAATCATGGGAAAGACTGCTGACCTGACAGTTGTGCAGAAAACCATCATTGACACCCTCCATAAGGAGGGAAAGCCTCAAAAGGTAATTGCAAAAGAAGTTGGATGTTCCCAAAGTGCTATATCAAAGCACATTAATAGCAAGTTATGTGGAAGGGACAAGTGTGGAAGAAAAAGGTGCACAAGCAGCAGGGATGACCGCAAGGGAAGTAGGTTTTAACTGGATGGTGCACATTCCCCTGGCAGGGTTTCTACCTAAGGAAACCCTCAAGATATCTTCTGCAATTGAAGACCCTAAAATACAGAGACCGCGACCCAGAGATTTTCAGCTAAGTTGGGCGCGGTAATCGATGTTCCAGGAGAAATAGGCCGCAACAGAGAAGGACGCCGAACACACACGTGCGCACCAACCCATCCCCCCAGGACCAGACCACTGCCCCTACCGACCAGGAGACTATCCATTTGGAAGCCATTACAAACGGGGTAAGACTGTTCCAATCCTTATACCGGATTCATCTAAACTAAAAGGATACTTATTCCAATATTGACATTGACATTTGATGTTATTTTTATTTTTATTCTTTATCTTGTACTCTTTAACTTGGATACCGGATATATCTACCCATGACCACTTACAAGCCACATACACCACCGTGGCTACTGGCATTAGGTACTATACAGACTGATCACCTGTATGAGTACACACCACCAGGGATTTATCCATTTATAACCACTACCTGTGGTATATATGGTACACATTATTTCAATACCATAACCCTGAAGATTTTGACGTCATCACTCCGAAACCATTTGCTAATTATTTTTAATATATATTTTAATTACCAGTATGGTATATTTTTACATTTATATTAATAAATAACCTAATATATAATCGGTACCCGTCTATTTCTATATTTCTATATACCCATACATTTGAGTGCCCTCTATACTATAGACTTACATTTTCAAATCCATTATTCTGGCAATAGGTGCTGCCATATTGGAGAGAGTACCTACCCGTGAATCTTTGACAGTAGAGCCTCTGTATTCTTTTTATTCATTACTTGAATAATCTTACCCTGCATTTGTACATCGTTTTTTTAGCACAATTAAGTTTTTTCTAGCACTGTCCCTAGCTCCTGCTGACATCTCTCCCTGCATTAAGTACACTGGAAAATGGCAGAATCCAAGATGGCTGAGGGTATTTATAGGGCTTGGACATCACATGGCTGGCTGGCTGCTGATTGGTTGCATGCATGGCATTGTGAGTGATCCCGCCTTCCCAGAGTTCCTTGCTCCATGTCCTCACAAGTAGAGTTGAGCGAACACCTGGATGTTCGGGATCGAGAAGTTCAGCCGGACTTCAAGAAAATGTTCGGGTTAGGGATCCGAACTCGACCCGAACTTCATCCCGAACCCCATAAAGTCAATGGGGACCCGAACTTTTGGGCACTAAAAAGGTTGTAAAATAGTCCAGGAAAGGGCTAGAGGGCTGCAAAAGGCAGCAAAATGTAGGTAAATGCCCGTCAAAAAATGTGGATAGGGAAATGCATTAAAATAAAATAAATAAAAATTAACCAATATCAATTGGAGAGAGGTCCCATAGCAGAGAATCAGGCGTCATATCACCCACCACTGGAGAAGGCCACTTTGAGTTATTTAGGCCCCAGCACCCAGAAAGAGGAGAGAGGTCCCACAGCAGAGAATCAGGCGTCATATCACCCACCACTGGAGAAGGCCACTTTCAGTTATTTAGGCCCCAACACCCAGACAGAGGAGAGAGGTCCCACAGTAGAGAATCAGGTGTCATATCACCCACCACTGGACAAGGCCAATTTCAGTTATTTAGGCCTTAGCACCCAGACAGAGGAGAGAGGTCCCACAGCAGAGAATCAGGCGTCTTATCACCCACCACTGGAGAAGGCCACTTTCAGTTATTTAGGCCCCAGCACCCAGACAGAGCAAGGAATAAGGTGTCATATCACCCACCACTGGAGAAGGCCACTTCCAGATATTTAGCCCACTGTACCCAGACAGAGGTCACATGGCAGAGGTTCAGGCTTCATGTCACCCACCATTGTAACAGGCCACTTTCAGTTATTTAGGCCCCGGCGCCCAGATTGAGGAGAGGTTCATTCAACTTTGGGTTGCACCGCAAGATCATGGTAAAGTTAAAAAAATGAGGATTCAATAAAGAAGTGCCCCGGAGTACAAGAATACATGGTTGAGGGGGAGGCAGTTATAAATGTCCATTCTGCACAAGGGAGGGAACGGTCCCGTGGGATCCATGCCTGGTTAATTTTTATGAATGTCAGCTTGTCCACATTGGCTGTGGACAGGCGGCTGCGTTTGTCAGTAATGACGCCCCCTGCCGTGCTGAATACACGTTTAGACAAAACGCTGGCCGCCGGGCAGGCATAAAATGCTAACTCTGGCCACATGGACAATTTGGAGACCCAGAAGTTGAATGGGGCCGAACCATCAGTCAGTACGTGGAGGGGTGTGCAGACGTACTGTTCAACCATGTTAGCGAAATGCTGCCTCCTGCTAACACATTCCGTATCAGGTAGTGGTGCAGTTAGCTGTGGCGTGGAGACAAAACTTTTCCACATTTCTGCCATGCAAACCCAGCCCTCAGAGGAGCTGGCCGTGACACAGCTGCGTTGGCGACCTCTTGCTCCTCCTCTGCCTTCGCCTTGGGCTTCCACCTGTTCCCCTGTGACATTTGGGAATGCTCTCAGGAGCGCCTCTACCAGCGTGCGCTTGTACTCGCGCATCTTCCTATCATGCTCCAGTGCAGGAAGTAAGGTGGGCACATTGTCTTTGTACCGGGGATCCAGCAGGGTGGCAACCCAGTAGTCCGCACACGTTAAAATGTGGGCAACTCTGCTGTCATTGCGCAGGCACTGCAGCATGTAGTTGCTCATGTGTGCCAGGCTCCCCAGAGGTAAGGACAAGCTGTCCTCTGTGGGAGGCATATCGTCATCATCCTCCGTAGCCACGCACCAGTGATGGGTCTGAGCTGTGTCGGGTGCCACCCCGCTGTGAACCTGCTTCATCCTCATCCTCCTCCACCTCCTCCTCATCCTCCGGTAGTGGGCCCCGGCTGGCCACATTTATACCTGGCCTCTGCTGTTGCAAAAAACCTCCCTCTGAGCCACTTCTAACAGACTGGCCTAAAAGTGCTAAAAATGACCCCTCCTCCTCCTGGGCCACCTCCTCTTCCATCATTGCCCTAAGCGTTTTCTCAAGGAGACATAGAAGTGGTAGTGTAACACTGATAACGGTGTCATTGCCACTGGCCATGTTGGTGGAGTACTCGAAACAGTGCAACAGGGCACATAAGTCTCGCATGGAGGCCCAATTATTGGTGGTGAAGTGGTGCTGTTCCCAAGTACGACTGACGCGTGCGTGCTGCAGCTGAAACTCCACTATCGCCTGCTGCTGCTCGCACAGTCTGGCCAGCATGTGCAAGGTGGAGTTCCACCTGGTGGGCACGTCGCATATGAGGCGGTGAGCGGGAAGGCCGAAGTTACGCTGTAGCGCAGACAGGTGAGCAGAGGCAGGATGTGAATGCCGGAAGCGCGCACAGGCGGCCCGCACTTTATGCAGCAGCTCTGACATGTCGGGGTAGTTGTGGATGAACTTCTGCACCACCAAATTCAGCACATGCGCCAGGCAAGGGATGTGAGTCAAACCGGCTAGTACCAGAGCTGCGACAAGATTTCACCCATTATCGCACACCACCAGGCTGGGCTTGAGGCCCACCAACACAAACCACTCGTCGGTCTGTTGTTCAATACCCCGCCACAACACCTGCTCGGTGTGGGGCCTGTCCCCCAAACATATGAGTTTCAGAAAGGACTGCTGACGTTTACCCCGGGCTGTGCTGAAGTTGGTGGTGAAGGTGTGTGGCTGACTGGATGAGCAGGTGGAAGTGAAGGAGGAGGAAGCCGAGTAGGAGGAGGAGGCTACAGGAGGCAAAGCATGATGCCCTGCGATCCTTGGCGGCGGAAGGACGTGCGCCAGGGAACTCTCCGCCTGGGGCCCAGCCGCCACTACATTTACCCAGTGTGCAGTTAGGGAGATATAGCGACCCTGGCAGTGCTTACTGGTCCACGTATCTGTGGTTAGGTGGACCTTGCCACAGTGAATTCTATGTCTTCCACCACTGGGGAAGGGCTAGGTGGATTCCCTTGGAAAACCCTGCCAGCAGAGTCTTCAAACAGCATAAGAGACTGCTGCATAACTTGAGGCTCAGACAGTTTCCCTGATATGCATGAGGGGGGTGTTGCCGACTGTTGGGCTTGGTTTTCAGGCGCCACCTGTGCGTTTTCTGCAGAAGACTGAGTGGGAGATAATGTTGTAAACGTGCTGGATCCACTGTCGGCCACCCAATTGACTAGCGCCTGTACCTGCTCAGGAATTACCATCCTTAGAACGGCATTGGGCCCCACCAAATATCGCTGTAATTTCTGGCTGGTACTGGAACCTGAGGTAGTTGGTTCACTAGGACATGTGGCTGTGGCAGAATGGCCACGTCCTCTCCCAGCACCAGAGGGTCCACTAACACCACCACGACCGCGTCCGCGTCCCTTACTAGATGATTTTCTCATTATTACCGTTCACTAAGCACCACAATAAGAAAAAATATATTTGGCTAATGTATTGATTTCAAATTCAGACCTTTTTTTACAGGCACCTAACACTATCTGCCTATTTATTTATGTACGTATTACACTAATCCAGGCACGGCAGTAACCACTGATTTAGGGGAATATCAATTGTAGGGCTAGTATTTAGGCCCTGGATGAAAGGTATCCTTTTATGGATAGATTTACACTTGGAGATGCACAGTAGCGTGTGAAAAAATATGTAGGATTATGCCTTCAGCAATTGTATTTTAACACTTTGTGTAATTTACGCTTTAACAGACAGAAATACAATGGAAGATGCACGGTAGCGTGTGAAGTTATTGAGAATGACCCTCTCAGCACTCTTTTACGGACAGATTAACAGTTGGCCTGCAACAGCTGGAACACCAGATTCAGGGTACTGCTATATTGGCAAGTGAATTTCACCCCAGAACAAAATCTATCCTTTGACGGATACTATTAAACTTGTCCCTTCACAGCTGGAACACCAGATTTACTGTATTTCTATTTTGGCATTTTAATTTCACCCCAGAAAAAAATATACCCTTTTACGAACAGATTTAAACTAGGCCTGCAACAGCTGGAACACCAGATTCAGGGTATTGCTATTTTGGCAATTGAATTTGACCCCAGAAAAAAATATATCCTTCGCCATACACTATTAAACTTGGCCAGCCACAGCTGAAACCACTGATTTATAGTATTGCTATTTTGGCAATTGAATTTCAACCCAGGAAAAAATATATCCTTTGCCGTACACTATTAAACTTGGCCAGCCACTGCTGGGACACCAGATTTACTGTATTTCTATTTTTGCTACTGACTTTCACCCCAGAAAATAATATATCCTTTCACGGACACTAGGGAAATTGTCGAGTCACAGCTGGAACACCAGATTCAGGGTGTTGCTATTTTGCCAATTGAATTTCACCCCAGAACAAAATCTATCCTTTGATGGATACTATTAAACTTGTCCAGTCACAGCTGGAACACCAGATTCAGGGTATTGCTATTTTGGCAATTAAATTAGTAGGCATGGCTGTGATGGCTTCTTAGGGCAAGAAGTAAAACGCTAGCTGATTGGCTGCTCTGCAGCCCTTCAGAAAGGGGGAGGAAATCGCCGAACAACGGACCCGAACCCGAACTTTTTTGAAAATGTTCCGGTCCGTGTCCCGAACACCCCAAAATTCAGGACGAACCCAAACTATGCTCAAACTGTTCGCTCAACACTACTCACAAGTGCTGCAGCCATTTTAGGAAAAAATGTGATTCGTTGTTATGAAGCGTGAGCAAATTCGGATTCGTTGCAAATCGAATAATTCCTGATATTCGGATCGAATTCCATTTCATGAGCTTCGATTCGCTCATCTCTAGTTATAAGACATGCATTATCAATGTGACTTAATGGTTTACCAAGACTAATGCTTAATACAATATGTGAAAATATAAAGAATATAAAGTGTACATAATGTCAAACTATGTATAATACAAAATGTGTATGTATTTAACGTTAGGTATGTAACAGTTAAAATCTTTTTGCTACAGAGGAACCCTACTGCTTCTTGTCATTTGTCGTACTGGTTTTATTCTACTCATACAAAGCAAAAAACACTTGCGGAACTGGATACAAGGAGCATGGTGCTTACTGACAGACAGGACAAACTCAGAGACATACTGTGCAGACATAGCCAGGACCCCCGTGCGGAAACAGATACAGGGAGCATGGCGTACACAGGCAGACCAGTAAGTGCAGACAACATAGAAACATGCCTGGACCCCATGCGGAATTAGGTGCATAGTGGTCACAGTAGAACATACAAAACATAAATACAAAGTAATATGCCCGGACCCCATGCTGAACTGGCTGCATGTCACAGATGAACATATAAAAAAACAAAAAATGGAAAATAGCTAATATTTCAGTGGCTCACCACTCCTAGACCTGGATCAGGGGGTGCTTTACCATGTTACAAACCCACAGCCAATGAATTTGTTCTTGTTTGAAAATATAAATTGATATGATGTTGTAGCATGGTTCTTACTAGAGATGAGCGAATTTCATATTTTGAAATTCGTTCACACTTTGTTGGTAAAAGGTGAATTGCGTTATGGATTCCGTTATCACGGACCATGATGCAATCCTATGATGGAATGCCTTTAGAGGCATTCCGTTATTCTTTCCGTCATAATAGAAGTCTATGGGCTGCAAAACGGAACTGTCCCGTTTCCATTATGCAGGGGAGTCCTCTCCTGCATAACTGAAACGGGACGGTTCCGTTTTGCAGCCCATAGACTTCTAATTTGCCGGAATGAATAACGGAATGCCTCTAAAGACATTCCGTTATGCATTCCGTCATAGAATTGCGTTATGATCTGTGGTAACAGAATCCATAACGCAATTCACCTTTTATCAACAATTGAAGTGTGAACAAATTTCATAAGCGGAAATTCGCTCATCTCTAGTTCTTACCACCCTTAGGCTATATGCACATGACAGTGAAAAAAGGAGTCAGTTAAAAACGGATAAACTGCCCATTTTTAACTGACTTTTTTTTTCAGTGATGCCTTTCTGAGAAACGGACATTAAAAACGGACCCATTCAATTGTATAAGGGCAGTCTGTCAGTGAACAACGGACAAGATAGAACATGTTCTACTTTTTTACGTCTGTTATTTACTGACCATTAGAGATATCCCGAACTATTCGCCGGCGAATTCGCCCCCTATACTTTATCATTGAGCAAACTTTGACCCTGTACCTCACAGTCAGCAGACACATTCCAGCCAATCAGCATACTCTCCCTCCCAGACCCTCTCACCTCCTATCAAAAAGCAAGGCCAGCATCCATCTTAGATTAATTCTGAAGCTGCAGTGTTAGTTAAAGCAGGGAGAGTGCTGCTGCTGCTGAATTAATAGGAAAAGCGTTAGCTAGACCAGTGTTCTGTGTCCACTCCAGTCCTCAAAGACTCATCGGCTTCTTTCACACGAGCATGTCCGGATTAGGCCCCATTCACAAGTCTGTAGTGTGTTGTGGATCCGCAAATTGCGGATCCGCAACACACCATGCCGGCACTCCCCATCTTTTGCGGAGCAGCGGAGCCGCATAGTGTGCTGTCCGCATCACGTCCGGCCCCATTCACAATGAATGGGTTCGCATCCATTCTGCAGAATTGCGGAATGGATGCGGACAAAAAGTGCGGATGTGTGAATGGGGCCTTAAGTCCGGATGCGTTGCTGATGCGTTCAGTGAAAACTGTGCGATTTCACAGGCAAAGCCATTCAGTTTTGCCTGCAATTGCGTTCAGTTGTTTAGTTTTTTCCTCGCGGGTGCAATGCGTTTTGATGCGTTTTTCACGCACGTGATAAAAAACTGAAGGTTTACACACAACATCTCCTAGCAACCATCAGTGAAAAACGTAACGCACCCGCACTTGCTTGCGGATGCAATGCGTTTTTCACACAGCCCCATTCACTTGAAAAACGCAGAATATAGAACATGCTGTGATTTTCACGCAACGCACAAGTGATGCGTGAAAAAAAATGCTTATGTACACAGAACCATTGAAATGAATGGTTCAGGATTCAGTGCGGATGCTATGTGTTCATGTCACGCATTGCACCCGCGCGGAAAACTCGCTCGTGTGAAAGGGGTCATCTGCTGTAAGGACAGCGTCCTGACAGCACCCCAAAAAGCCCTTTTTAAGGGTTGGTACATCAGTCTGCTTTTGTTTATTTTTTCTATATATATATTGCAGTTGCCTGCCCGTGTGTGAGAGGCCGCAGGCCCACAGACTGTACTGTGTGCACACCACTCATATAGGGTGGCACAACACCTTGCAGATAAAAAAGTCATTTAATTTTTACCCTTTAATATAATTGCAGTTGCCTGCCAGTGTGTGTCAGGCCCACAGACTGTACTGTGCCCACTGCCCACCACTTATATAGGGTGTCACAGTACATTGAACTGCGCACGCGCAGTGACCTAAAATTCAAATTAAGCGGAACGAGCAGGTTTTTTTTTCCATCTTACGGTTCCAAAAATCTATTCACTACACCGGCCCTGGTCCTGATATGGGACAAAACAGAGATTAAATGGATAGGAATAGTACTTAGTTAACACTAGATGCGTTGGTGGCAAATTCCATTGCAAGTGCCTAAAATTAGAAGGAAGCAGACAGAGCAAGTTTTTTTCTCTATCTCCGCATGCAAGGATTTAATTCAATACACGTCTTCTGATAGGGGACTTAACAAAGATTAAAATGGTAAGAATAGTAGTTCACACTATTTGTATTGGTGGCACAGTACATTGCGCGTCGCATGCGCAGTGCCCCAAATTGGAAGTAAGAGGACCGAATAATCATCTTTTTCCATCTACCGGTTCCTAAAATCTATTCGATACACGTCCCCTAATAGGGGACGTAACAGGGATTAAACTGATAGGAATAGTACTACTTAACACACCACTCATATAGAGTGGCACAGTACATTGCACGGTGAACGCGCAGTGCCCCAAATTGGAAGGAAGAGGACCGACCAACCATCTTTTTTCATCTCCCGGTTCCTAAAATCTATTCCATACACCAGCCTCTGACAGGGGACAAAACAGAGATTAAACTGGTAAGAACAGATTTTTTTAATTTAAAAAAAAAAGGACAGCCTCTGCGGAGCTGGGTATTTTTTGGCCGCGTTACTGAATGCTCATGCACAATGGCTGTAAGCTCATGCGTCCTTTTGTGGAGGTGACAAACCTGGTCAGTCAAACCCAAGGCAACATCATCGACCTCATCTCATATGCATTTTTTCTGGAGCTTGCCCTGCGAAGAGTGCTGGATCAGGCCGTAGACGAGCATGAAGAGGAAGAGTTGTGGTCACCATCACCACCAGAAGCAGCCTTGTCATCGCCGATTGCTGGACCTGCGGCAATGCAGAGAGAGGAGTCTGAAGAAGAGGGTCAGAGGAGGAAGGTGGCTTTGGTAGGGTAGGTAGGGATGAGCGAACCCAAACTGTATAGTTCAGGTTCGTACCGAATTTTGGGGTGTTCGTGACACGGACCCAAACCCGAACATTTATGTAAAAGTTCGGGTTCAGGTTCGTTGTTCGGCAATTTCTGTGGCGCATTTTGAAAGCATGCAAAGCAGCCAATCAATAAGCGTCATACTACTTGCCCCAAGAGGCCATCACAGCCATGCCTACTATTGGCATGGCTGTGATTGGCAAAGTGCACCATGTGACCCAGCCTCTATATAAGCTGGAGTCACGTCGCGCCGCACGTCACTCTGCTCTGATTAGTGTAGGGATAGGATGCAGCTGCTGTTAGGGCAAGATTAGGCAGGGATTAACTCAGCAAAAACACTTAATGAAATGATCGATCTACAGCTGTGAATCATTCAACTTCTGCTAGTTAATTGCTCACTGTTTTCAGGCTGCCCAGAGCGTTTTTCTGTCACTTTTTTCTGGGGTGATCGGCCATTTTGTGTCTTGTGGTGCGCCAGCACAAGCTGCCACCAAGTCCATTAATCCATCAATAGTAGGGTTTTCTTTTTGCAGCTGTGGCTGGAAAAGTTTCATAGTGTCCGTCAAAGGATATTATTTTCTGGGGTAAAATTCAGTCGCAAAAATAGAAACTCTGTAAATCTGGTGTTCTAGCTGTGGCTGGACAAGTAGTTTAATAGTATCCGTCAAAGGATATATTTTGTTCTGGGTTAAAATTCAATTGCCAAAATAGCAATACCGTAAATCTAGTGTTCTAGCTGTGACTGGAAAGTGTCATAGTGTCTGTCAAAGGATATATTATTTTCTGGGGTGAAAATCAGTTGCAAAAATAGAAATACAGTAAATCTGGTGTTCTAGCTGTGGCTGGACAAGTAGTTTAATAGTATCCGTCAAAGGATATATTTTGTTCTGGGTTGAAATTCAATTATCAAAATAGCAATACCATAAATCTGGTGTTCCACCTGTGACTGGACAAGTTTCATAGTGTCCGTCAAAGGATATATTATTTTCTGGGGTGAAATTTAGTTGCAAAAGTAGAAATACAGTGAATCTGGTGTTCTAGCTGTGGCTGGACAAGTAGTTTAATAGTATCCGTCAAAGGATAGCTTTTGTTCTGGGATTAAATTCAATTGCAAACATAGCAATACCGTAAATCTGGTGTTCCAGCTGTGACTGGACAAGTTTCATAGTGTCCGTCAAAGGATATATTATTTTCTGGTGTGAAATTCAGTTGCAAAAAAGTAATACAGTAAATCTGGTGTTCTAGCTGTGGCTAGACAAGTAGTTTAATAGTATCCGTCAAAGGATAGCTTTTGTTCTGGGATTAAATTCAATTGCCAAAATAGCAATACCCTAAATCAGTGGTTTCAGCTGTGGCTGGACAAGCTTCATAATGTCCGTAAAAGTATAGCTTTTGTACTGGGTTGAAATTCAATTACCAAAATAGTAATACCGTAAATCTAGTGTTACAGCTGTGACTGGACAAGTTTTATAGTGTCCGTCAAAGGATATATTATATTCTGGGGTGAAATTCAGTTGCAAAAATAGAAATTCTTTAAATCTGGTGTTCTAGCTGTGGCTGGGCAATTAGTTTAATAGTATTCGTCAAAGAATATTGTGACGAGACCAATCTCGCCACATTGCATTGGAGAAACCTGGTTGCTCGCCTGCTGCCTTTGGACTATGGCCCCCTGTTAAAAGACATCTTTTTTACCTGCAGAAAAGCTTCATTCGTGCTTTTCTGCCTGGGGTTCGGTAGTTTTGGTTGAAAGTGTTATACCCCAGATAGGAATCCCATGGAGCCCATTCGTATGAAACTGACTGTAAAGACTTTGGCTCCATGGCGATTAAACTGTATTCGTGTGGTCTGAGCGCCATTCACTTAATAATGTGCGCTCAGACCTGAGCTATCTGGGGATATGTTAAATGTATAGTTTTAATGTAATGTGTCTTACCTGGTGTATTTTAACAGTAATGCTTGTTCGGTGTCCCCATGTGCATAATGGAGTCTTGTCTCTGAAATGTCTGTGTGTATTGTAAAGGGTGGGACATTGTATATTGAATAGTGATGTCTGTCCTATTGTCCCCACGTGTGTATTGGCGATTCCCTTTGTCCTGAGAGATAATTGAATGACTCCTCAATTGTCTCCAGGACAGAAGACATTGTGTATTCTTCTGCCTGTGATGATTGCATTACCCATGTAGGGGATTGGATCACAGGCAGAGGGGAGGGATATGCTGGGGGTGTCTGTATTGTCCCAATGTGTGTGATTGGCTGCTGTATCTCTGTGTCGCAGTCTTCCTTCTGGTCCCCTAGGGGAGTGTCCACCAGGTGGGAGACCTGCATAAATACCGAGCAGGTAGCCCTTAATAAAAGAGAGAGAATTCCTGTTTACCATCAATACGGAGCCTCGTCTCGTTCTTGGGGGGATTCACTGTATGCTGTTAGAGACTGATTGCCAGGAGTGTAAGCTGATTGTCTGCTTTTCCTGTTCGTCTGCTAGCAGCTATTTGGGAGGTTCCAGTACGGGAGTTGGAGTGCTATTTTGTATCCAGTTCGGGAGTTTGGTGTTCTGCAGTAGCTGTGCCTATATCTCTGTAAAGGGGACGATCGCCTAAACGGTTTTTACCCCTTGTCTGAAGAAACGGTCCGTTACAATTGGTGGCGAGCAGCGGGATCGTTCCTACAGCCAGAAGGACAGCTACAGGAGACACCATTTCCTTGGATTTACAAGTGGGGGCAACGCATGTCCCAGTACAGCGACCCTAAAAGCACCAGAATGGAACCAGCAGTGTCATACGAGGAGGAGGACCTGGATGGCCGGGATGCATTAAGGAAAGGCATCTGGTACCAGGCCCTGGACAATGTACAATACCAGCGGGGTGAGAGTCTCCCCAGTGAAGAGCAGCGGTGGCAGAAGCAAGTGGCCCTGCGGCTGCCCTTTCTGGGAGAGCAGCCCTGGATGAATGGGTGAAGGAACTAGAGCACCGGGTATGGCAGGAGCTATGGCTGGAGGATGCCTACCAGGCGCTCTGGTGGTATATGGCACAGTATATACCCTGGACAGCCGAGCATGACAAGCCAGAGGGAGAGGAGTTTGATGGTTCTGGCTTGTTATGGGAGTCCTTTGCAGAACCTGACTTCGGGAGTCCTGCGCAGAACAGACTTCAGGACATTTTCTACGAGAGGGAGGCTAGGCATGACGGGGATGACCCCCATGAGGTAGAGCAAGACCTGGCTCACCTAGCAACCCTGGAGTGGGAACTGGAGCAGGACTACCGAGATCTCTTCCACTCCATTGGGAAGGCTCAGCAGGACAGCAAGGTGACAGATCCAGTTCCAGACCCATTCCGCTGGGAAGACATTATTGAAATTTACTGGGAGGAACCCCAGGCGGCAGGTGGAGATGGGACCGAGGTCTCTCCACCGATATTGCAGGGAATTGGGAGCCTGAGCTCCATTCCCCAGCGGGAGATATTGCAGGGAATTGGGAGCCTGAGCTCCATTCCCCAGCGGGAGATATTGCAGGGAATTGGGAGCCTGAGCTCCATTCCCCAGCGTGGAGATATTACAGGGAATTGGGAGCCTGAGCTCCATTCCCCAGCGGCAGGCTGAGCTACAGGGGGCAGAGGTAGTTGTTCCTGCCCCACAGCAGCGTGATTTTTCGGGAATTGGGAGCCCGGTCTCCATTCCCCAGTGGCAGTATTATTTGTTGGGAATTGGGAGCCCGGTCTCCAGTCCCCAGCGGCAGAGTAACCAGCAGGGAATAGAGAGCCCAGTCTCCTTTCTCCAGCAGCAGGACTCTGTATTGGGAGGAGAGACAGTCGGTCTCCCTCCACTGAGGAGGAAGGTATGTATGGGAGAGGAGCTCACTACCACCTCTCCCCAGCGGCGGATCATTAATGGGCAGGGAATAGAGAGCTCAGTCTCCTTTCCCCAGCAGCAGAGCTGTGTAACCAAAGGGGAGACAGTCGGTCTCCAGCAGCAGAGCTGTGTAACCAAAGGGGAGACAGTCGGTCTCCAGCAGCAGGACTGTATATCTAAAGGGGAGACAGTCGGTCTCCCCTCCAACAACCAGGCTTCAACCAGGCTACCCTCCCAGTAGCGCTGGCAACAGGGCAGAGTGACGCGGTCTCTGCCCATGCAGCACCCCACCAAGTCAGCGTACCCGTACCCAGCACAGCCGTGGTGAGGCACCTGGACATGGACAAGCTTCTCCTCTACCCAGTTGCAGTAACTATTTATTGTGGGTGGGCTGTGCTGTTGATTGTGTTTTGTGGGTGGGCTGCTGGACTAACAAGGGCACTGACCGGCAGGAGGTCAGATACCCTGTTAGTCTGTTTGGAAAAGGGAGAGATGTGACGAGACCAATCTCGCCACATTGCATTGGAGAAACCTGGTTGCTCGCCTGCTGCCTTTGGACTATGGCCCCTGTTAAAAGACATCTTTTTACCTGCAGAAAAGCTTCATTCGTGCTTTTCTGCCTGGGGTTCGGTAGTTTTGGTTGAAAGTGTTATACCTCAGATAGGAATCCCATGGAGCCCATTCGTATGAAACTGACTGTAAAGACTTTGGCTCCATGGCGATTAAACTGTAGTTCGTGTGGTCTGAGCGCCATTCACTTAATAATGTGCGCTCAGACCTGAGCTATCTGGGGATATGTTAAATGTATAGTTTTAATGTAATGTGTCTTACCTGGTGTATTTTAACAGTAATGCTTGTTCGGTGTCCCCATGTGCATAATGGAGTCTTGTCTCTGAAATGTCTGTGTGTATTGTAAAGGGTGGGACATTGTATATTGAATAGTGATGTCTGTCCTATTGTCCCCACGTGTGTATTGGCGATTCCCTTTGTCCTGAGAGATAATTGAATGACTCCTCAATTGTCTCCAGGACAGAAGACATTAGTGTATTCTTCTGCCTGTGATGATTGCATTACCCATGTAGGGGATTGGATCACAGGCAGAGGGGAGGGATATGCTGGGGGTGTCTGTATTGTCCCAATGTGTGTGATTGGCTGCTGTATCTCTGTGTCGCAGTCTTCCTTCTGGTCCCCTAGGGGAGTGTCCACCAGGTGGGAGACCTGCATAAATACCGAGCAGGTAGCCCTTAATAAAAGAGTTAGAATTCCTGTTTACCATCAATACGGAGCCTCGTCTCGTTCTTGGGGGGATTCACTGTATGCTGTTAGAGACTGATTGCCAGGAGTGTAAGCTGATTGTCTGCTTTTCCTGTTCGTCTGCTAGCAGCTATTTGGGAGGTTCCAGTACGGGAGTTGGAGTGCTATTTTGTATCCAGTTCGGGAGTTTGGTGTTCTGCAGTAGCTGTGCCTATATCTCTGTAAAGGGGGACGATCGCCTAAACGGTTTTTACCCCTTGTCTGAAGAAACGGTCCGTTACAAATATATTTTGTTCTGGGGTGAAATTCAATTGCAAAAATAGCAATACCGTAAATCTGGTGTTCCAGCTGTAACTGTACAAGTTTCATAGTGTCCGTCAAAGGATTTATTATTTTCTGGGCTGAAGTTCAGTTACAAAAATAGAAATACAGTAAATTCGGTGTTCTAGCTGTGGCTGGACAAGTAGTTTAATAGTATCCGTCAAAGGATATATTTTGTTCTGGGGTGAAATTCAATTGCCAAAATAGCAATACCCCAAATACGCCAAGTGTAAATCTGTCCGTAAAAGGCTACTGTATATTACACTCAGCATGCATCTCCAAGTGTATTTCTATCCGTAAAAGGTTATATTACACAAAGTGTTAAATTACAATTGCTGAAAGAATAATCCTTTAAATTTGCACGCACTATTGTGCATCTCATAGTGTATTTCTGTCCGTAAAAGGGTATATTACACTCAAGGTGTAAATACAAGTGCTGATAGGGTCATCCTCAATAACTTCACACGCTACCGAGCATCTCCATGTGTATTTCTTTCCGTTAAAGGGTATATTACAGTAAGTGTTAAAATACAGCATAATCCTCTACATTTGCACACACTGTTTTGCATCTCTAAGTGTATTTCTTTCCGTTAAAGGGTATATTACACAAAGTGTTAAAATGCAAGTGCTGAAAGCATAATCCTATATATTTTTTCACATGCTACTGTGCATCTCCAAGTGTAAATCTGTCCGTAAAAGGATACCTTTCATCCAGGGCCTAAATACTAGACCTACAATTGATATTCCCCTAAATCTGTGGTTACTGCTGTGCCTGGATTAGTGTAATACGGTACATAAAAAGATAGCCAGATAGTGTTAGGTGCCTGTAAAAAAAGCCCTGAATTTGAATTCAATACATTGGGCCAAATCATTTTTTTCTTATTGTGGTGAACGGTAATAATGAGGAAAACATCTAGTAAGGGCCCATCACTGGTGCGTGGCTGGGGGGAAATGGAGGACGAGGACAATACGCCTCCCACAGAGGATATCTTGTCCTTACCTCTGGGGAGCCTGGCACACATGAGCGACTACATGCTGCAGTGCCTGCGCAACGACAGCAGAGTTGCCCACGTTTTAACGTGTGCGGACTACTGGGTTGCCACCCTGCTGGATCCCCGGTACAAAGACAATGTGCTCACCTTACTTCCTGCACTGGAGCGTGATAGGAAGATGCGCGAGTACAAGCGCACATTGGTAGACGCGCTACTGAGAGAATTTCCAAATGTCACAGGGGAACAAGTGGAAGCCCAAGGCGAAGACAGAGGAGGAACGAGAGGTCGCCAACGCAGCTGTGTCATGGCCAGCTCCTCTGAGGGCAGGGTTAGCATGGCAGAGATGTGGAAAAGTTTTGTCACCACGCCACAGCTAACTGCACCACCACCTGATACGGAACATGTTAGCAGGAGGCAGCATTTCACTAACATGGTTGAACAGTACGTGTGCACACAACTCCACGTACTGACTGATGGTTCGGCCCCATTCAACTTCTGGGTCTCCAAATTGTCCACGTGGCCAGAGCTAGCCTTTTATGCCTTTGAGGTGCTGGCCTGCCGGGGGCAAGCTTTTTGTCTGACCGTGTATATAGCACGGCAGGGGGCGTCATTACAGACAAACACAGCCGCCTGTCCACAGCCAATGTGGACAAGCTGACGTTTATAAAAATGAACCAGGCATGGATCCCACAGGACCTGTCCATCCCTTGTGCAGATTAGACATTTATAACTACCTCCCCTTAACCATATAATCTTGGACTACAGGGCACTTCTTCATTCAATCCTCTTTTTTTAATTTTACCATTATATTGCGGGGCAACCCAAAGTTGAATGAACCTCTCCTCAATCTGGGTGCCAGGGGCCTAAATATCATAAAGTGGTCTGTTCCAATGGTCGGTGACATGAAGCCTGATTCTCTGCTATGGGACCTCTTTCCAATAGATATTGGTTAATTTTTATTTATTTTATTTTAATTCATTTCCCTATCCACATTTGTTTGCAGGGGATTTACATACATTTTGCTGCCTTTTGCAGCTCTCTAGCCCTTTCCTGGGCTATTTTACAGCCTTTTTAGTGCCCAAAAGTTCGGGTCCCCATTGACTTCAATGGGTTTCAGGTTTGGGGTGAAGTTCGGGTCGAATTTGGATCCCGAACCCGAACATTTTCTGGAAGTTCGGCCGAACTTCTCGAATCGGAAAATCCAGGTGTTCGCTCAACTCTTCAAATGGGGAGTTTGTGGTTGTGCAAATGGACTGTTTGCGGTTGTTTGCGGTGCGTTAAACGGGGAGTTTGGTCTGTCAGAGTTTGGTCTGTCACTGTGGAGCGGGCGTAACCCTTATACTACCTGATCGATACAACATCATACCTGATCGTATACACACACTGGATACTTTAAAGCACGTTATTCCAAAAAATGTAGGAATGTTAGGTAATTTATACTCTTTATGGATTAAAACATGACTCTGCGTCAACTACGTAATTTTCCATGGGAGTTTTGCCATGGATCCCCCTCCGGCATGCCACAGTCCAGGTGTTAGTCCCCTTGAAACAACTTTTCCATCACTATTGTGGCCAGAAAGAGTCCCTGTGGGTTTTAAAATTCGTCTGCCAATTTAGGACTATGGCGGTTCGCCCGGTTCGCAAAAATTTGCGGAAGCTCGCGTTTGCCGTTCGCGAACAGAAAATGTTATGTTTGCGACATCTCTACTGACCATCAAAAAAACTGCTGCGTGGATAACCCCATTGACTACCCCATTGACTACCGTTGGACTTCAAACAGGTGTGTGATGGCCATGAAAAAAATGTCAATCACATGTCCGTTTTTTACTGTCATATGCATGCAGCCTTTCCGTATAAATGAGTCCGCATCTATTACGCAATTTTTTGGAATGGGTGTGGACCTATAAATTTCAAAGGGGCTGCAAAGGATGCGGAAAGCACACCATGTGCTCTCTGCATCCGTAGTTCCACTCCGTGGCCCCGCAAAAATATAGAGCATGTCCTATAGGCATTTTCTATATAGCACCGGCCATTGGCAGCCCGCAAAATGCAGAACGCACATGGCCGTTAACCGTGTTTTATGGATCTGCAATTGGCGGACCGCAAAACACTTACGGTCGTGTGAATGTAGACTTAGGCTGATTCATCTAGTGGCTCCTGAATATCTGCAATGTAAATACAAGCGCTGATACTGAATGCATAGTGTTTGAGGAGATGATATTATAAGGGCAAAGTTGCTGCGTCCGGATACTGTCCACTCCAGCCTGCTGGAAATCCAGTCTCAGTGAAAATTCAGCAATCAGGTGTCAGATTTAGAAAGGCAATATCGCTGCAATAATTCAGTGTGGTCTCCATTGACAACCTGATGCAAAACACATCTGGTTATTTGGTTGCCACTGGAGACCACACTAAATTATTGCAGCGATATTGCCTAAATCCGACACCTGATTGTTTGCTGAGTTTCCATCGAGACCAGATTTTCCATAGGCTGGAGTGGAGAGACACGTGCAATCAGCATGCCATAGAAGTGTTGCCACTTTTGTGGCTCTCATTAAGATGCGATCCTCCTTCTCTTCTGAACTGCTCATCAAGTTGTGATCCTTCTTTCTTCGAGAACTACTCCATAGAAAATGACATAGTAGAAACTCCCAGACAGACTAAGAAAGTCTAAGACAAGGTGACATTGAAGTATCACCCTGGGAACACACCTGAGTGTTTTTCAGCGCGTTCATACGCGCTGAAAAACGCTCAACATGTGAAAAGCCATGCATCCCTATGTGCATGGTTCACATGTCAGCGTTTTACAGCGCAGACGACCGCGCTGTAAAACGCCCTACGTGATCGCGTCGGCTGCCGTGACTATCGCGCGGCAGCACGCGCGATCCAACCCATATTCTATTATGGGAGCGCGCATATGACGCGCGATTCCATAAAACAGCCACTTCGCGGCAGAAGCGCTCGTCATATGCGCGCCCTGGGAACACGCAAAGTGTGTTCCCAGGGTCAAGCTGACCATGCAAGTCAGGGTACAACCACAAACAGACTGGTCAGTAGAATGCACCCTGCACACAACATTCCTCGAGACATTCTAATCACCAGGAATGCAGCCCACAGGTCTAAACAGCCCAATCAATTAAGGCACCTGACCACCTGATAACCAGGGAAACATTAACCCTACATAGACACAGGGAAAACACAATTCGCAGGGTACAGTTCACACTATAGAAGACAGCAGCCAGCACGCATCAAACAAGGAATGAGCATACAAGAGAGGGTAAACCACAACCAGAATGCAACAGACAAGCAACCAGCATACAAGAGAATGACAACCGAGGCCGGTATGCAAGTGACAGACACCCTATACGGTAACACAGTGTCACAGTGAATTGCACTGTGATACAGAGACAGGGAGTACACAAATTCACAAACACAGTTCACACACTAGAAGGCTGCAGCCAGCACGCAGCACCAGAACAACCAGCGTACATGGGTAATGGCCCCCAGCCAAAACACATTAGTGCATGCAGCCAGCCTTCACAGCAACAAGCTTCACAGTGAACTGTACTCTGAAATCATCATTGTTTTATAGGGAATATGTCACGTCATTTTCACCAATATAACTAACTAGTGTTGAGCACGAATATTCGAATTTCGAATTTTATTGCGAATACACGGCACTTCGAAAATTCACGAATATTTCGAATATAGTGATATATATTCGTAAAAACTTAAAAATATATATTTTTGTTGTTGTTTGTTTTTCATCTGAACTCATTAACTAGTATACCTAGCTGCTTCTTGCTTGTGTGCCAATGTGAGAAGGCTGCAATATTGAAGTCTGTAGTGAATTAGAATATTCTTCATTATTTAATTTTTTTCTCTTATGCGAAAAAGCGGCAATGTAATATTCGCGTAATACGAATATTCTAACACCCAAATATATAGCACTATAGAATATTTTAGTTTTTTAGAATATTTGTTATTTTTTTTCATCTGAAGTCAGGATTCCTCCCTGCTTAAGTTGCTTTTAGACTAATGACTGCTCACATTAAATTGGAAAAAATGACGAATATTCTAAAAAAAAGAGTATATACAGTTGTGTTCAAAAGTATTCAACCCCCACTGAAATTGAGTGTTTTGGCCAGTTTGACATTGATTTTGATCATTTCAGTCATCTTGTTTACAAATAAATCAAAGAGGCACTTGTAAGTCAGACAAATATAACATAACATTTATAATGAAATAACCACAAATGTCTTTTCTGTGCTCACATCATTATCAGTTTTATTCAACCCCCAAGTGACATTCAATCTTAGTACTTAGTACAACATCCTTTTCCAGTTATAACAGCTTTTAAACGTAAAGCATAGCTTGACACAAGTGTCTTGCAGCGATCTACGGGTATCTTCGCCCATTCTTCATGGGCAAAAGCCTCCAGTTCAGTCACATTCTTAGGCTTGTGCGCTGGAACTGCTTTCTTTAAGTCCCACCAGAGGTTCTCAATCGGATTTAAGTCTGGTGACTGCGATGGCCACTTCAAAATGTTCCAGCCTTTAATCTGCAACCATGCTCTAGTGGACTTGGAGGTATGCTTGGGATCATTGTCCTGTTGAAAGGTCCAACGTCTCCCAAGCCTCAGGTTTGTGACAGACTGCATCACATTTTCATCCAATATCTCCTGGTACTGAAGAGAATTCATGGTACCTTGCACACGCTGAAGCTTCCCTGTACCTGTAGGAGCAAAACAGCCCCAAAGCATGATTGACCCCCCGCCATGCTTCACAGTAGGCAAGGTGTTCCTTTCTTCATAGGCCTTGTTCTTCCTCCTCCAAACATAGCGTTGATCCATGGGCCCAAACAGTTCTAATTTTGTTTCATCAGTCCACAGAACACTATTCCAAAACTTTTGTGGTTTGTCCACATGACTTTTGGCATACTGCAGTCGACTCTTCTTATTCTTTGGAGACAGCAAAGGGGTGCGCCTGGGAGTTCTGGCATGGAGGCCTTCATTATGCAGTGTGCGCCATGTTGTCTGAGCTGAAACTTCAGTACCCGCATCTGACAAATCTTTTTTCAGTTCCTCAGCAGTCACACGGGGACTTTTCTCCACTTTGTGCTTCAGGTAGCGCACAGCAGTCGAAGTCAGCATCTTCTTTCTGCCACGATCAGGTAGCGTTTCAACAGTGTCCTTTGCCTTGAATTTGCGAATGATGCTTCCTATGGTGTCTCTTGGTTTGTTTAACATCTTTGCAATCTTCTTATAGCCATTGCCCTTCCTGTGAAGAGAAATCACCTCTTCTCTTCTCTCTTCATGTTTGTAAACACACCAGTAAATGTCTAGAAGGAGCTGAGTATCACAGTCATTTTACATCTGCCTAATTGCTGCTTATTCTGCTTGATTGCTGCTCCTTGACATCCACAGGTGTTTTCAATACCTGATCGAAAACACTTGGATGAACCTCTGTTCTTAGGAGTGGTAGTCTTTAACTGGTTGAATAATTGTGTCAATGAAGAAATCACAAAAAAAAATGTAATACTGTATTACAAAAACAATTGATATCACTTTAGTTGCATTTGGTTCTTTAAAAAGTCCTTGTAAGATTTAATTCTGAACACAATTACAAATGAACACTAAATTCCCTAAAACCCTTCACAGCATTGGGGGTTGAATAATTTTGAACACAACTGTAGCTCTATATTCTATAGTTCTATATATTCGTGTTTCAGAATATTAGCATTACGCGAATATTACATTGCCGATTTTTCGCATAAGAAAATATTATGCGAAAAATCGACAATGTAATATTCGCGTAATGCGAATATTCTAAAACACGAATATATAGCAATATAGAATATATTTAATTGACGATTTTTCGCAATCAATAGAATAATCTTGAATACGAATATTCGTGAATATATGACGAATATTCTAACGAATATTAGTGAAATATCGCGAATTCGAATATTGCCCCTGCCACTCATCACTATAACTAACAGCATTGCTCCACAGAGAATTGCAGATGCATTCCATACATACCTGTGTGCACTCTGTGTCTTTATTCCATGTCCACTCTGCTGAAAAATGCCTGTCAAGTACCCCGCTGGGTGGACTTTGCTTTGGGCACTTGGTACAGCAAAACCCACCCTGGTATATTTGGAATGCATCGCAATCTTCTGTAGGGCAATGCTGTTCATTAAATTGCTGAAAATTACGTGACAGACTGCTTTTAACATCATTCTTCTCTGGGACCATTGCCCTTTGTCAATCTTGCTCTTGTGTTTTTCATTGTAGATCATTAATATCTATTGATTATACTATGTACTTTTATTATTTAAAAAAGTGCATAAAGCAGACTTTATCAAAAACATATTTTTAACACAATAAACTAATAAAACAAGACAAGAAAAAGTATTCAAAAGTATACAAAATGGGTCAAGGCATGTTTGCAAATCTCTCCATCAATGACCTTTTGTAATTTTTAGTGATTAAAACATGTTTGTCTTCTGTAGTCAATATCCTGTTACATACTGTATCTTGCTAATACCAAAGGATATTCATTTTAATATCATTGTGAAAGCTATTTATTGTACTTTCCACAAACCACCAATTTCTAACAAGTGGTAGAATGGAAAGATTAGTCAGAACATGATACATTCAAGGATAACAAATGTAAGAGACAAAAAGAACTTTTCTTTCCATGAAAGTAGTGTAATCAACAGATGGAAAGCAGGCATTTAATTGAAGAGCAAATCATAACAACTAGACCTTGACTTGCTCTTAGCATTGTCCTTGCAGCCAGTTGCAAAGCGTGACTTACTGCAAATGATCTTCTTGTCTAATATATAAAGCTGAGTGTATGTATGTTTGTATGTATGTACCTCCACTAAAGGAATCCGCACCGTCGCATTTACAATCACGAAATTTGGCACACAGGTACATCAGGTGTCCGGCAAGGTTTTGGACCAGGTCTCAGCTCTCTGGGACATACCGTTCCTGAGATATTTCCCAACAATGCATTAGGCAATAGAAGCCTAGTCACATGACCCTTATCAGCCAATAGAAACTCGCTAGCAGTTCGTCTCCACACACACAGTTTTACTCCAGGTAACCATAACAACCCAGCCATGTTTCTTCACTGCTGTAGATAAGTTTTAAAAAAGATCTGTCACCAGGATAATCACTATTGAAGTAAAGCCATGGCTTAATAGCACTTAGTACCTTATTTCCTGAGGTTTCCGTAACCACTCGGCCATTTTTCTTCATTGCTGCAGGTCAGCTTTAAAGGGGCAGGGCGCTGTGGATGACACTGTTAAGGGAGCAGTGCTGTGGAGGTCACAGTTCAGGGGGCAAGTAGGGTGGCCATTTAAGTCACCCTTAAAACCCCGCTCCCAGGTCCCGCTAAGCCACAACTCTGATTCTGTTAGACCATGCCCCCTCCGCAGCTGACGGGGATTGATAAAATTAAGAAATCAACTTCTGTCAGCTGCAGAGGTGGGAGGGACGGTGACTTTTTCCCTGCAGCTCACATTCAAACAGAACAATGCTGCTGTCTCAGAGTGAGCTGTTCAAAAGGACACGCCTCCTATCCAGCTAGGCCATGCCCCCTCCCACTCAGCAAACGGGGATTGAAAAAATTAGGTCACAAATCAACTACTAGGTCCACTAAGCCACACCCCTGATACGATTAGGCCACGCCGCCATCCGCAGCCGAAGGGGATTGACAAAATGAAGTTAAAAATAAACTTCTATCAGCTGCAGAGGTGTGAGGGACAGTGACTTTCTCTCTGCAGCTCACACTTAGAGAGGACAGTGCTGCTGTCTTAGGGTGAGTTGTTAAAAGGCCACACCCCCTATCAGGTTAGGCCACGCCTCTTTCTACTCCTCAACCAACAGGTATTGAAAATATTAAGTTAAAAATCAACTTCTAGGTCCCGCTAAGCCACAACCCTGAACTGGTTAGGCCATGACGCCTCCACAGCCGACAGAAGTTAAAAATCAGCTTTTGTTAGCTGCAGAGGTGGGTGTGACGGTGACTTTCTCCCTGCAGCTCAAGCTCAGACAGCACAGTGCTGCTGTCTGAGAGTGAGCTGTTCAAAAGGACATCCCTGTGTCCGTCCAGGCCCTGTGCCAGACGGAGGACAGGGAGTCAAAAAACCGGACTGTCCGGTGGAAAACTGGACCTCTGGCCACCCTAAGGGCAGGCTGCTGTGGAGGTCACAGTTAAGGGAATGGTCCACTATGGAGGTAATTTTTAAGGGGCAGATTGCTGTAAAGGCCACTGTTAAGGGGACGGGTCACTGTGGAGGTCACTGTCAAGGGGGTGGTGTGCTGTGAAACTCACTGTTAAAGGGAAAAGCTGCTGTAAAGGTCAAAGCTAAGGGGATGGGCTGCTGTGGACGTCCCATTTTAAGGGATGGAGCACTGTGGGGGGGGGGTCAGTGTTAAGGGGTGGGGGGCTGTGGAGGTCACTGTTAAGGGGCGGGGTGCTGTAGATGTCACTGTTATAGTGGATAGTGTCGATATCTACACACAGAAGTGAAAGAAATTTAATTAAATAGATTAAATGTACCCGGGCGAAGCCGGGTCCTTCAGCTAGTACATTCCTAAACATAAAATCTAAATAGTTTTAAATGATTCCAATTTATACTATGATCATGCTAATGATAATAATGAAGAGAGATAGAAATGAGCTGTCAAAAACATAAAAATAACAGCGATCGGTGCAATTTTCCTGAGCCATATTTTTGAAGACTAGAGTACCTGTTGTCATTTACGTCTTTGGCATTTTTAAAGCGGTATCCAACATGTCTTCCAATGAGTGCACACCAATTGAATATGTTGCACACTTTTAAACAACAGCACTGTAAACCTCTACTTTTCTGAACTGAAATACAGAAGAATGTTTTAATAAATCAGAACCTCAGAAATTGTACCTCATTAGCCAGTGATTGAGTCAGAATTTGGTTAAAGAGTTGTGGTCAGTGATTTATACTCTATGAAGAGTCCTTAGCTTTAAGTTGTGTACCCCAAGATACATGTCGTAGTTTTATTCCGGCTGCCCCTCGGCATGTTTGCTGTTCACCCGCCGGTACAGTCTGCTGGAGTTCCTTGCCGCTAGTGTGAAACTAGCCTTACTTTGAAAATATTTGAAGTGTGTTGGAGTGTGTTGCTAAATACATTCCCTTCCCCTATATGTTCTGGGGGATTGGTTAAACTAAGATGGACAGTAGTGATAAACTATCTAAGTGTACTTTTAGATTATGAACAGAATAACCATTTACAATGCCAGCAGCAACAGAGGTACAATCATACTACTTTACAAAGCATTAATCCCTTCACACCCAGCGCCGTACATGTACGGTGCTGGGCGGGTGTTTAAAGATGGTGCATGCTCATGCCCGCTACGGGCGCCATAGCCACGGGTGGCCGTCTGCCTCTTTTAGCAGACCCCCCCCCCCCCCCCGGCTAATGTCTGCAACCGACAGTGATGCCGATCGTGGACATTTAACCCCTCAGATGCCATGGTCAATCCTGAACGCTCTGAAAAGCGAAAGCGTGTATGCAGCAGCCCGTGTCTTTATGAATGACACAAGGCTGCTGCATAGTATTTCCTATGTAGCCCTTGCCTGTAATAGGGCTCCATAGGAAAGTAGTAAAATCATCAGATTCCAATGCAAGTGCATTGGAGTCTATTATAATAGCAATCAGATGATTACAAAAAAGGTTTTTTTTCCCCAAAATATAAATAAAAGAGCTAAAAAAAAAATACACATCATGGGTGTCGCAATGTGCAAAAACACCCTTGGTAAAAATATAAAAATATATTCTGCATACGGCAAACAGCAAAATGGAAAAAAACGTCCAAATGGCCGATGCACCATTTTTGGTCGCTTTTTTTTTTTCAAAAAATTTAATAAAAAGTGATCAAAAAGTCATACACACCCCAGAAGGATATCAACGAAAAGTTCATAAATACAAAAAAGTTATAGGGATCAAAATATGGCGACAAAAAAATAAAACAGATTTTTTTCCCACTTATTATCACTACCAAAACGCAAGAAAAACTATACATATAAGGTATCTACGGATTCGTACTGACCTGTAGAATAAAAATAACCAGTCTACTTTATCGTTCATCGAACGTCGTAATAAAAAAAAATGGAAAACTGTGGTGGAATCGCTTTTTTTTTTTTTGCAATTTGACCCCATTTGGAATTTTTTTCCCGCTTCCCACTACATCATGTGCAGTATTAAATGGTGGCTTTGGAAAGTACAACTTGTCTTGCAAAAAACAAATCCTCATATGGCTATGTGAACAGACAAATAAAAAAGTTATGGTTCTGGGAGGCAGGGAGCGCAAAACAAAAACGCAAAATAAAAAAAAGGCCCGGTCCTGAAAGGGTTATTACAGCCTCATCTAGAATGTAAAATTCAGTTCTGGACAGAGATTCCCTGGAATAAAAAAAATGTGCAAAAATAGGCAACAACGAGACATTATAAAATTGTAGTCTTCAAAAGAAACATCTAAGGAGCGACATCATTTATTTGTACCACTATATAAAGGTGCAATACAAAAATTTCCATGAGCAAGTTTTCACTATACAGTCACTTCAAGGACAAGGTGCCGCCCTTTCCAGCTCGATCCTTTGATTACCCCAATAATCTTTATCGTTTTAAGCAAAGTAACATAAAATGTATGATTAAATGTTGACCTTGAGATGAGGAAGGATTTTTTTCCCTTCCAATTTGACTTATTCTGAATAAGATCTTTTATATTTTTTTCTTCTCAATCACCAAGGGTAAACTCATTTGTAAGTGAGAAACCTCCCCTCCTCCTCCCTTATTACCATACATATGCCCGATGAGTCGTTTTAAGTGTGGTCAATTTAGAAAATAATTATGCTACAGAGCAGAAGCAACTGATATAGATTTCAGCATCCCAGTTGGCTCAGCAGAGCTTCTCTCTGAAATACTGGATGATGTCACTCTTGGATTCCTGTCTGTATTTCTGTAGATATCGTACAGTATGTTTGCAGCACAGAATGGGTTCCAGCTGTACAACTAAAGCATCATTATACATGGAAGTCAGATTAATTGAAGTGGACTGCTCCCCCTCTAGGAACTTTAAACTGCGCTTTAATCGGCTTCCATGGAAATTATTACTCGAAAGAGAGATGCAGGGAAGGCTGAATTTTTCACCCAACAGCTTCACATACTGTACTATAAAATGCAAATGTGATAGATGACACAATGCAAATTCAAAAATCATGCTTTTCTGCCCATTTTCTCCCTGTATGTCCCTGTGGTTATCAGGCTGAATAGACAATTTATACTGTGTTTATTCTATAAGAGCTTTGTGGGTGCAACTGATTGGCTTTTCCTTTTGCTTTAATTACCCATTGAAAAGGATTTTAGATTCAGATTCTACAGCTTAAAATTCAGATTCCTAATAGCTCTCAGTAGATGCCCTTCTGAAGAGCCATCCCATGCTCCAATCAACCTTTCACTGTTCTGTGGGAAGCAGCAAGCAACTATCTGAATTAATCCTTTTTACAGCCACAGCTAATTCCATTACAATTGCATTAAAAATGTCCTGCAAATAGAACTGCCAGGATTATGATTATGCAAGAGGCTTATTGTCCCCGCATGTTCGGTAAAATTATCTGAGGGCAAGTTCCGTGCACTACTTAACATGAATGATTCATTGTGAAATCTCAGGACCAGAAGGCGATCTCACTAGTCACGTGAAAGTCTTTGGGAATGTGTGACATTTTTGCCCTTAGCAGTTTATATGGTAGATCATTTATTGCAAGTCTGATGCAAATCCCATCCAAGCACATTAAAACAAGATGCTGGTTTGTTTTTTGTGTGTTGTTTTTCTTTATACGAGAATATTTCCAGTCTGAGGTTAAACATCAAGATGAAAGTAATTGTTGTATAAGGGAAGTCGAATTTAAATAATGGAGATTTCTGTGAAGGAAATTATAACATAATTATCCCTTTCCAGCCGTAATTCTCGGTTATCTGGGGATGGAATTTGGCAAAGCTTGTCAGGCTGGCTTTGCAAAGTGTACAGTGTCAACATTTTGCAGATTGGGCCACTAAATAATTGCTTTGCAGCAACATGCAGAGTGACAGCATTAATATTTTCTCTCCTAAAATCGTTTCGCTGTTGGCTTGCAAATTTCCCCTTGCAAACCATTCTAATATTTAGAAAACATCTGAGGAAAGTTAATAATTGGTAGCCCATCCATGACAAATTACAGATTCCTGCACAGCATTTTCACTGTATGTAAAGATTTCCTGGCAATTTGCGGAGGCAGTGTGACAGTTGTTAAGAAAGAGTCACTCAGTATGGGAAGTATTGATGTGCATTCTTGTATTTCAGTGCAATTTTCTCCCCAATTGCACATCTCATGCAGATAATGTTAATACCTTATAAACGACAATCATTATTTAAATTACTAGGCATACATCCATCACATTCCGGTATCAAAAGCAATGGACTGTATGTGACGTCTCTATCATTGACCCCTAGTGCTTTAGTGGAAATATATGTTTTGCAAGACCCTTCCCATTTAAATACTAATAAAAACGATTATAGTCCCTAAAATATATGTGCTTTGTTCTCTGATGATGTATTAATGGTGAAACCCCCTCACCTCGAATTCACTTCCTACAGTGCCTTGCAAAAGTATTCACCCCCTTTGACTTTTTTCGTGTTTTGGTGCCTCACAACCTGGAATTAACATGGATTGTTTAAGGATTTGCATCATTTCCTTTACAGAACATGCACACAACTTTGAAGATATTTTTTTATTTTTTTTATTGTGAAGCAAACAACAAATAGGACAAAATAACAGAAAAAGTTAATGTGCATAACTATTCACCCCCTGAAAGTCAATACTTCAATCACAGCTCCAAGTCCCTTTGGATAAGTCTCTATGAGCTTGCCACATCTTACCACTGGGATTTTTGCCCATTCCTCCTTGCAAAACTTCTCCAGCTCCTTCAAGTTGGATAGTTTGCGCTTGTGAACAGCAATCTTTAAGCCTGACCACAGATTTTCTATTAGATTGGCTTTGACTAGGCCATTCCAACCCATTTACATGTTTTCTCTTAAACCACTCAAGTGCTGCTTTAGCAGTCTGTTTGGGGTCATTCTCCTGCTGGAAGGTGAACCTCCATACAATCCTCAAATCATGCAAAGAGTGGTACAGGTTTTGCTCAAGAATATTCCTGTATTTAGCACCATCCATCTTTCCCTCAACTCTGACCAGTTTCCCAGTCCCGGCTGCTGAAAAACATCCCCACAGCATGATGCTGCCACCACCATGTTTCACTGTGGGGATGGTGTTCTTTGGGTGATGTGATGTTTTGGGTTTGCGCCAGACATAGCGTTTTCTCTAATGGCCCAAAAGTTCAATTTTAGTCTTATCAGACCAGAGCGCCTTCCCCCAAACACTTTGGGAGTCTCCCACATGCCTTTTCGCAAACTCACAACATGCCATTTTGTTTTTAGCCTAAAGTAATGGCTTTCTTCTGGCCACTCTGCCATAAAGCCCAACTCTATGGAGCGTACGACTTATTGTCGTCCTATGTAGAGATGAGGGAACCCGAACTGGATAGTTCAGGTTCGTACCGAATTTTGGGGTGTTCGTGACACGGACCCGAACCCGAACATTTACGTAAACATTCGGGTTCGGGTTCGTAGATTTTTATGGCGCATTTTGAAAGCCTGTAAAGCAGCCAAACAACATGCGTCATACTACTTGCCCCAAGAGGCCGTCACAGACATGCCTGTTATTGGCATGGCTGTGATTGGCCAAGTGCAGCATGTGACCCAGCCTCTATTTAAGCAGCTGCTGTGTTAGGGCGAGATTAGGAAGGGATTAACTCAGCCAAAACACTTAATGAAGTGATCGATCTACAGCTGAGAATCATTCAACTTCTGCTAATTAATTGCTCACTGTTTTTAGGCTGGCCAGAGCGTTCTTCTGTCACTTTTTACTGGGGTGATCGGTGGCAGCTATTGTGTCTTGTGGAGCGCCAGCACAAGCTGCCACCAAGTCCATTAATCCATCAATAGTAGTTTTTTTTTTTTTTTTTTTTGCTATATCCTGCATCAGGGGCTTGGCTGTGCTTATTGTTACCCCTAGAAACTCAGGATAGAATTTTCTATATTTTATTGAGGGATGAAAGTCACCTCAAAAAATAGCAATCCCCAAAATCTGGTGTTCCAGCTGTGGCTAGCCAAGTGTAATACTGTCTGGCAAAGAATATATTTTATTTTTCTGGGGTGAAATTCAATTGCAAAAATAGCAATACATTAAATCAGTGGTTTCTTCTGTGGCAGAACAAGTGTTAGGCTGGGTTCACACTTAAGCGTTTTACAGCGCGTTCCTACGCGCTGTAAAACGCTCAACAGGCGAAAACCCATGTTTCCCTATGGGCATGGTTCTCACCTGAGCGTTTTACAGCGCGTACGAACGCGCTGTAAAACTCCTTACGCCCAAAGAAGTACAGGAACTTCTTTGGGGCGTTTTGTTGCGCGTATTGTGATTGACGCCGTAAAACGCGCATATCAAATACGCTCAAGTGTGAACCCAGCCTTATAGTGTCCGTCAAAGGATAGCTTTTGTTCTGGGGTGAAATTCAATTGCCAAAATCGCAATACCGTAAATCTGGTGTTCCAGCTGTGACTGAACAAGTTTAATAGTATCCGTCAAAGGATAGATTTTGTTCTGGGGTGAAATTCAATTGCCAATATAGCAATACCCTGAATCTGGTGTTCCAGCTGTGACTGGATAACTTTCATAGTGTCCGTCAAAGGATAGATTTTGTTCTGGGGTAAAATACAGTTGCAAAAATATAAATACAGTAAATCTGGTGTTCCAGCTGTGACTGGACAAGTTTAATAGTATCCGTCAAAGGATAGATTTTGTTCTGGGGTGAAATACAATTGCCAATATAGCAATACCCTGAATCTAGTGTTCCAGCTGTTGCAGGCCAAGTGTTAATCTGTCCATAAAAGGGGAATATTACACTCAGCGTGCATCTCCAAGTATATTTCTTTGTGTAAAAGGGTATATTACAAAAAGTGTTACATTACAATTGCTGAAAGCATAATCCTGTAAATCTGCACGCACTATTGTGCATCTCATAGTGTATTTCTGTCCGTAAAAGGGTATATTACACTCAAGGTGTATATTCAAGTGCTGAGAGGGTCATCCTCAATAACTTCACACGCTACCGTGCATCTCCAAGTGTATTTCTGTCCGTTAAAGGGTATATTACACAAAGTGTTAAAATACAATTGCTGAAGGCATAATCCTACATATTTTTTCACACGCTACTGTGCATCTCCAAGTGTAAATCTGTCCATAAAAGGATATCTTTTATCCAGGGCCTAAATACTAGGTCTACAATTGATATTCCCCTAAATCAGTGGTTACTGCTGTGCCTGGATTAGTGTAATACGGTACATAAGTAAATAGGCAGATAGTGTTAGGTGCCTGTAAAAAAAGGCCTGAATTTGAAATCAATACATTGGGCCAAATATTTTTTTCTTATTGTGGTGATTGGTGAACGGTAACAATGAGGAAAACATCTAGTAAAGGACGCGGTCATGGTGGTGTTAGTTGACCCTCTGGTGCTGGGAGAGGACGTGGCCATTCTGACACAGCCACATGTCCTAGTGAACCAACTACCTCAGGTTCCAGTACCCACCAGAATTTACAGCGATATTTGGTGGGGCCCAATGCCATTCTAAGGATGGTAAGGCCTTAGCAAGTACAGGCGCCAGTCAATTGGGTAGCCGACAGTGGATCCAGCACATTCACAACATTATCTCCCACCCAGTCTTCTGCAGAAAGCGCACAGGGGGCGCCTGAAAACCAGGCCCATCAGTCTGTCACATCACCCCCATGCATATCAGGGAAACTGTCAGAGCCTCAAGTTATGCAGCAGTCTTACATGCTGTTTGAAGACTCAGCTGGCAGGCTTTCGTAAGGGAATCCACCTAGCCCTTCCCCAGTGGTGGAAGACATAGAATGCACTGATGCACAACCACTTATGTTTCCTGATGATGAGGACATGGGAATACCACCTCATCGGAGTCCGCACATCTCTGATGATGACGAAACACAGGTGCCAACTGCTGCGTCTTTTTGCAGTGTGCAGACCGAACAGGAGGTCAGGGAGGAAGACTGTGTGGAAGACTATGCAGGGGACGATGAGGTCCTAGACGCCACATGGAATGAAGGTCGTGCCACTGACTTTCATAGTTCAGAGGAAGAGGCAGTGGTGAGACCGAGCCAACAGCGTAGCAAAAGAGGGAGCAGGGAGCAAAATCAGAACAGCGGCCACAAAGAGAGTTCACCTGCTACTGGCTACCGCCACCAGGGACCGAGCACCCCAAAGGCAGCTTCAAGGAGTTCCCTGTCATGGCACTTCTTTAAACAATGTGCTGACGACAAGACCCGAGTGGTTTGCACGCTGTGCCATCAGAGCCTGAAGCGAGGCATTAACGTTCTGAATCTTAGCTCAACCTGCATGACCAGGCATCTACATGAAGAGCATGAACTGCAGTGGAGTAAACACCTTAAAAACAAGGAACTCACAAAGGCTCCCCCTGCTCCCTCTTCTGCTGCTGTCTCGGCCTCTTCCTCCATTTCGGGACGAATGTTGGCACCTGCCGCCCACCAAACAGAGGATGTGCCACCAACACCACCGCCTCCATCACCAAGCGTCTCCACCATGTCACTCAGCAGCGTTCAGCTCTCCATCTCACAAACCTTGGAGAGAAAGCGTAAATTCCCACCTAGCCACCCTCGAGCCCTGGGCCTGAATGCCAGCATTTCTAAACTACTGGCCTTTGAAATGCTGTCATTCAGGCTGGTGGACACAGACAGCTTCAAACAGCTGATGTCCATGGCTGTCCCACAGTATGTTGTTCCCAGCCGCCACTACTTCTCCAAGACAGCCGTGCCTTCCCTGCACATCCAAGTATCCGATAAAATCAAGTGTGCACTGAGCAACGCCATCTGTGGCAAGGTCCACCTAACCACAGATACATGGACCAGTAAGCACGGCCAGGGACGCTATATCTCCCTAACTGCACACTGGGTAAATGTACTGGCGGCTGGGCCCCAGGCGGAGAGTTCTTTGGCGCACGTCCTTCCGCCACCAAGGATCGCAGGGCATCATTCCTTGCCTCCTGTAGCCTCCCCCTCCTACTTGGCTTCCTCCTCCTCTGCTTCCACCTGCTCATCCAGTCAGCCACACACCTTCACCACCAACTTCAGCACAGCCCTGGGTAAACGTCAGCAGGCCGTTCTGAAACTCATATGTTTGGGGGACAGGCCCCACACCGTGCAGGAGTTGTGGCGAGGTATTGAACAACAGACCGACAAGTGGTTGCTGCCGGTCGGCCTCAAGTCGGCCTGTGGTGTGCGATAACGGGCGAAATCTCGTCTCAGCTCTGGGACTAGCCGGTTTGACGCACATCCCTTGCCTGGTGCATGTGCTGAATTTGGTGGTGCAGAAGTTCATTCACAACTACCCCGACATTTCAGAGCTGCTGCATAAAGTGCGGGCTGTCTGTGCGCGCTTCCGGCGTTCACATCCTGCCGCTGCTCGCCTGTCTGCGCTACAGCGTAACTTCGGCCTTCCCACTCACCGCCTTATATGCGGCGTGCCCACCAGGTGGAACTCCACCTTGCACATCCTGGAGAGACTGTGCGAGCAGCAGCAGGCCATAGTGGAGTTTCAGCTGCAGCACGCACGGGTCAGTCGTACTGCGGAACAGCACCACTTCACCACCAATGATTGGGCCTCCATGCGAGACCTGTGTGCCCTGTTGCGCTGTTTCGAGTACTCCACCAACATGGCCAGTGGTGATGACACCGTTATCAGCGTTACAATACCATTTCTATGTCTCCTTGAGAAAACACTTATGTAGGGCGATGATGGAAGAGGAGGTGGCCCAGGAGGAAGAGGAGGAGGGTGAGGGGTCATTTTTAGCACTTTCAGGCCAGTCTGTTAGAAGTGCCTCAGAGGGAGGTTTTTTGCAACAGCAGAGGCCAGGTCCAAATGTGTCCAGCCAGGGCCCACTACTGGAGGACGAGGAGGAGGTGGATGAGGATGAAGCAGGTTCACAGTGAGGTGGCACCCAACACAGCTCAGGCCCATCACTGGTGCGTGGCCTGGGGGGATATGGAGGACAGCTTGTCCTTACCTCTGGGCAGCCTGGCACACATGAGCAAGCCAGTACGCCTGCTACTGACCACCGCACCCAGGGACTGAGCACACCAAAGCCAGCTCCAAGGAGTTCCCTGGCGTGGCAGTTCTTCAGACAATGTGCTGACGACAAGACACGAGTAGTGTGCACACTGTGCAAAGCGACGCATAAATGTTCTAAACCTGAGCACCACCTGTGAGACCAGACATCTAAATGCAAAGCAGGAGCTGCAGTGGAGTACACACCTCAAAAACCAAGAAGCTCCCTCTTCTGCTGTGGTCTTGGCCTCTTCCTCCCCCTCTGGAGTAAAAGTGGCACCTGCCATCCCGCAAACAGAAAATGTGGGAGCAACACCACCACCGTCACCAAGCATCTCCACACTGTCCCATGGAAGCGTTCAGCTGTCCATCCCTCAAACACTGGAGAGAAAGAGGAAGTACCCGCCTACCAACAGGATCCTTGGACCTGAATGCCAGCATTTTAAAAACTCCTGGCCTTTGAAATGCTGTCATTGCGTCTGGTGGAGACGAAGACTTTTAAAAACCTTATGGCGGTGGCTGTTCCACAGTACGTGGTTCCCAGCCACCACTCCTTTTCCAGGCGAGCCATCCCTGCCCTGCACAACCAAGTGAATTACAAAATCAGATGTGCACTGCGCAACGTCCTCTGTGGCAAAGTCCACATAACCACCGATACCTGGACCAGTAAGCATGGGCAGGGATGTTATATCTCCCTACCTGCACACTGGGTAAATGCAGTGGCGGCTGGGCCTGAGGCGGATAGCAGTTTGGCACATGTCTTTCTGCCACCGAGGATTGCAGGACGTTTCTCGTTGCCTCCTCCTTCTACCTCATTTCCTCCTCTACCGGTCAGTGTAACACCTGCACCACCAACTTCAGCACAGCCAGGGCGAAACGACAGGAGGCTGTTTTGAAACTCATCTGTTTGGGGGAAAAACCCGACACTGTGCAGGAGCTGTGGACCTGCATGGAACAACAGACCGATAAATGGTTGGTGCCACTGAGCCTCAAGCCCGGCCTGGTGGTGTGCGGTAATGGGCGAAATCTCGTAGCCGCTCTGGGCCTAACCAGTTTGATTCACATCCCTTGCTTGCAAAGGTTCCTGAAAAATTACCACGATATGTCAGAGCTGCTGCAGAAAGTGCGGGCACGGGTGACTCTCTCTGCGGAACAGCACCACAGCACCACTTCACCACTAACTAGTGGGCCTCCATGCGGGAAGTTTGTGCTGTGTTGCTCTGTTTCGAGTACTCCACCAACATGAACAGTGTCGATGTGCCAGGAAATTCTGCACTGTAAGATTAAAATGTGTATTGTTTAAAAAACCCTTAAGGACGCAGCCTTATTACACCTTAAGGACCTAACTATTTTTTGAAAATCTGACCAGAGTCACTTTATGTGGTGATTACTTTAAAACGCTTTTACTTATCCTGGCCATTCTGAGATTTTTTTTTCATCACATATTGTACTTTATGACACTGGTAAAATGGAGTCAAAAAATTCATTTTTATTTATAAAAAAATACCATATTTACCAAAATGTTGAAAAATTTGCTAATTTCCAAGTTTCAATTTCTCTACTTCTATAATACATAGTAATACCGCCAAAAAAAGTTATTAATTTACATTCCTCATATGTCTACTTCATGTTTGGATCATTTTGGGAATGCCATTTTATTTTTTGGGGGACATTAGATGCTTAGAAGTTTAGAAACAAATCTTGAAAATTTTCAGAAACTTTTTAGGGTCCAATATAGGTCTGAAGTCACTTTGTGAGGCTTACATAATAGAAACCACCCAAAAATGACCCCATTCTAGAAACTACACCCCTCAAGGTATTCAAAACTGATTTTACAAATGTCGTTAACCCTTTAGGTGTTCCACAAGAGTTAATGTGATGTAATGTAAGGTCACAAAAATGGCTTTTAAAACGGTATTTATATTATTTTTTTTGCTATGTTCGTCTGAGGGGTTAGGTCATGTGTTAGTTTTATAGAGCATGTTGTTACGGACGCGGAGATACCTAATATGTATACTTTTTATTTATTTATTTAAGTTTTACACAATAATATCATTTAAAAAAAAAAATCATGTTTTATTGTCTCCATAGTCTGAGAGCCATATGTTTTGGGGCGATTGCCCTATGTGGGGTATTATTTTTTGCAGGATGAGTTGACGGTTTTATTGGCACTTTTGAGTATATAAAACTTTTTGCTATTACAGTTTTTGTAATGTGAGGTGATAAAAAATATTTTTTACATTGTTTTTATTAAATTTTTATTACGGTATTTACCTGAGGGGTTAGATCATGTGATATTTTTATAGAGCAGGTTTTTATGGACGCGGCGATACCGAATATGTATTTTAATTTAACACAATAACAGCATTTTAGAAAAGAAAAATAATGTTTTATTGTCTCCATAGTCTGAGAGCCATATTTTTTTATTTTTTTGGGTGATTGTCCTATGTAGGGGCTCATTTTTTAGCAGGATGAGATGGCGGTTTGATCAGTACTATTTTGGGAGGCATACGCCTTTTTGATCGCTTGGTATTACACTTTTTGTGATGTAAGGTGACAAAAAATGGCTTTTTTCACACCATTTTTTTGTTTGTTTTTTACGGTATTTACTTGAGGGGTTAGGTCATGTGATATTTTTATTACAGACGCGGCGATACCTAATATGTGTAGTGTATTTTATTTTTTAAATTTTTATTCAGTGATATGTGTTTTTTTATTTTTACCTTTTTTTTTATTTACTTTTTTTACTTTTTTTTACCCAGACCCACTTGGTTCTTGAAGATCCAGTGGGTCTGATGTCTATATAATACAATACAGTACACTATATAGTGTACTGTACTGTATTTTTAACTTTATACTTAGTCTGATCAGGCTTCTGCCTTTAGCAGAAGTCTGATCAGAGTTATATTACCATGGCAAGAAGGACGCCTCTGAAAGCGTCCTGCTGCCATGGTAACCATCACCTGCTGCTAAAACAGAGCAGCGGGTGATGGGGAGGGAGGGGAGCTCCCTCCCTCTGTGCTCTAATCAAGAATCGGGGGCTGCAAAGGCACAGTAGTTCCAGATGGGAGAGGGAGGGAGCTTGCTCCCTGTTAACCCTTCCATACAGCGGTCCGTACGGTTAAACGGCTGGCATCTGTACAAGCACAGATGGCAGCCGTTTTTAGCAGAGTGTCAGCAATGTGCTGACACTCTGCTAAAACCACTGGCCACCAACGACATTAGAGAGGAGGCAGGCAGGGTCGCGATCCCGCCCGCCACACCGCCCGCCTCCCGCACTGCCCGTACCGCCCGTAAATTTAACACTTGGGGCATTTTTTCAGTCTCTGATCCCCGCGGAGATCACAGAAAGTGCTGCAAAACGCAGGTCTGAATTGACCTGCAGTTTGCAGCGATCGCCGATACTGGGGAGTCACAGGACCCCCCTAGGCATTGGGCCAAGGTACCTGCTGAGTGATTTCAGCAGTTACCTTGTTCCGATCACTGCCGGCTGAGCAGCGGTGATCGGAAGTACTCAGGACGTACAGGTATGCCCTGGGTCCTTAAGTACCTGTACGCCCTGCGTCCTTAAGGGGTTAAATTGTGTATTGCTGAAACCTGAAAACAGGAGTTGACCAAGTTCTTGAGATGTGTTTTCTAGAGGGAGGGTGGTGTTATGGCCTAAGGCTGAGCTTTCCTTATTTACTGAGTTCAGTGTGTGTTGAACCAAGGCTGCTGATGGAGTAATGTAGTTTTTTCCATTACTGTCAGTTTTCAACCAGTTCCAGTAAGCGAACCTGCATGCAGATGTAAAAGAGAGTTCAGTATAAAGCCTACAAGAGAACACCTTGGCTATTGGGCTTCACTTCATTTATCTGTGTTTGAAAGTTTCTGGCTTCCATTTAAATTAGTTTGAAGCTTACATTGTTGTTTTGGAATCTGCACCTCTCTCTCTCTGTCAGGAATTGAATAAAAATTTGAAAAATGTGTGAACCCCTCAGCTGGAACATTTCAGTGGACTGGAGTTAAGGCCCCTTTCACACGAGCAAGTTTTCCACACGGGTGCAATGCATGACGTGAACGCATAGCATCAGCACTGAATCCTGACCCATTCATTTCAATAGGTCTGTGTACATGAGCTTTTTTTTTTTCACGCATCACTTGTGCGTTGATTGAAAATCGCAGCATGTTCTATATTCTGTGTTTTTCACGCAGCCCTAGCCCCATAGAAGTGAATGGGGCTGCGTGAAAAACGCATTGCATCCGCAAGCAAGTGCGGGTGCGTTGCGTTTTTACCTAATGGTTGCTAGGAAATGTTTGTAAATCTTCAGTTTTTTATCACGTGCGTGAAAAATGCATCAAAACGCATTGCACCCGCGCGGAAAAAACTGAACAACTGAACGCAATCGCAGGCAAAACTGAATGGCTTTGCCTGTGAAATCGTACAGTTTTCACTGAACGCATCCGTAACACATCCGGACCTAATCCAGACACGCTCGTGTGAAAGAGGCCTAAAGGGGTTGTCCAGATTCAGAGCTGAACCTGGAAATATCCCCTTTTTCACCCACAGCCCCTCTGAGATGAGCATCGGAGCATTTCATGCTCTGATGCTTTCCCTTGCCCTGCATCACACCAGGCAATGGCTTTTTTATTTACATGTTTACACTGCTGTTTCACAGGCTAGGGCAGCGCTAATGCCTGCCCATTAATGCCTGGTGTATTATTCTGTATCCCACTATCAATGGCACCACACATTCTATCAGCCATGAGACTCCACACAGGGTGTGCCTCCAGGGAAACTATTAGGCCCCTTTCACACAGGCGTGATTTCTGCGCAGTTGCAATGCGTGAGGTGGACGCATTGCACCCGCATTGAATCTGGACCCATTCATTTCTATGGAGCTGTGCACATGAGCGGCGATTTTCACGCATCACTTCTGCGTTGCGTGAAAATCGCAGCATGCTCTATATTGTGCGTTTGTCACGCAACGCAGGCCCCATAGAAGTGAATGGGGCTGCGGGAAAATCACAAGCATCCGCAATCAAGTGCGGATGCAGTACGATTTTCCTGCATGGTTGCTAAGAGATGGGACCCGATCTTTATTATTTTCCCTTATAACATGGTTATAAGGGAAAATAATAGCATTCTCAATAAAGAATACTTTGTAAAATGTGGATTAAGGGGTTAAAAATAAAAAACTTAACTCACCTTAGCCACTTGATCGCGTAGTTCTGTCTTCTTCAAGCATTAGCTGCCATCTAAAGGACCTGTGATGACGTCACATCACATGGTCCAATCACATGGTCCATCCCCAACTGCTAAAAGGGGATGTCTATCTCTGGAAGATTTGTTGTTGCTGGTATGGTGACACCCTGGTAGTGAAACAACATTGTCCAAGTCCAAGCCACAGCTTTTGTGGATAGGTCTGGTAAAGAAAAATTGAGAGGCCTAGGAAAAGGTCAAGACTCAAGAGATGATCGCCTCAGAACTCGGGAGAGGTAGCAGAGCTGAACATTGTCAGATGGTAACTTCATCACACAGAATCCCAAATTGGGACAGAAAATATCCACACTAATAGAACTTCTTTGGAAAGCATTCACAGAATCCAGGGGTGAGTAGTTGCCAGCACACTTTTAACAGTACATCCCAATGAATTAAAGAAACCAGTTCCTTATTCAATTATTCTGGTGTGTTGCCTCTTTTACAGTGTATTAGGAAGCTTATAACAGTGAGGCCATTCATATCACTGATTGCTTTAACCACCTAACTGTTTTGCCCGAGTCCAGCTCCAGCAGTGGGAAAAGTAGCTAACTATTCTTCCCCAGCTGGATGGGCTGCTTTAGATGCTACTTTCTCCTGAATGGTAGCAGCTAGGAACATGCAAAAGAGGAGATATCACTGTTAGAAATCAAGTTGGGAATAATCCTGGTAAAACCTGCTTTTACTTTCACTTTCAGCTGTATACACAACATCCCGATTACTATCAGTGATATCTTCCCAGGTACTGAACATTTGCTGTTATTCTGATATTGTCTGAAAGCTTTGGATGTCAGCTTTCAAACAATACAAAGCTAGTACCAAACTAGACATATGAGCAGCTAAAGCAGTCACCCCCCCCCCCCCATTCCCTACACCCTGCTGACAGCCTGCAGGAGGAAAGGAAAAATAGTAAAAATATATAGAAATGTGACATTATCATCATTGTAGTGACCCAGATAATAAAATTAAATTATTTTTACCACACAGTGAACGCCATAAAAAAATTCCACAAAATAATGTAAAAATTGCATTTTTTTTATCGTTCCCCCTAAAAAATATCACAATAAAAGTTATGTAATACACTATTTATATACTCAAAAATGGTTCCTTAAAAAAACTACAACTAATCCCACAAAATAAAAATAAAAACTTTTAGAAGAAAAAATTGAAAAGTTATGACTGCTAGAACACAAAGGGGAAAAATATTATTGGTCCTTAAGGCTAAAATGAATGATGTCACTAAGGGGTTAAAAATGCAATAGTGTCCCCTGAGTTGTGCGCCATCAAGATTTATTGCAGACACACATTACAAATCTACAATAAAAAAAGTGACATTTTTGGTAGGTTTTCCCAATTTTGTTAAAAGGTTAAAGAGAACCTATTCTTGTAAATTGCAACTTCCCCAACATTGGCTACAGCTGGTCACATAATACATAATATTGGACATGGTTTGGACTACTAAATGTAAGCTGTACAATGGGAAAACAAATATTTAATGGTCAATCCACTGAGACAATAAAAACTACCACTAAAATAGGTGAAAAGTGCACTTTAAGTAATTCTTTACTGTTTTAGTGTTGTGATTCTGTTTTGTTCTATACTAATTAAATTATCATTTCTATACTAACTATTTTTTATTAGTGTTGAGCGCGAATATTCAAATCGCGAATTTATCATGAATAGCGGCACTTAGCAACATCCCTAGCAACCAATAGGAAAGTTGCCTACCCCTTAGTGTTGATCGCGAATATTCTAATCGCAAATTTTTATCGTGAATATATTACATTGCCGATTTTTGCAATCAATTAAATAATGACTGGAGATCATGAATTCTCCATTTTGCGAATTTATGTCGAATATTCGGCCAAAAATTAGCGAAATATCGCAAATTCGAATATTGCCTATGCAGCTCACTATTTTTATGATGATAATGTTAATGAATTCCCGAGACAATTTTATTAATACATTTGTCTACTGCTTTTGTAATGGTTCCATGCGCCTAATACACGGAATTTCTTATGAATGCTTTATTGCAGTTTTCTACTATGCCTCTCCTGACAACAGGTATCATAGAGCTATTCATTCGCATCCAGCAGAAGTCATTTGTAAAGCTTCCATGCTGCTAATGGCTGATGAACTGTTCTTGAATCCGCTTGTTGTGTCAATATGTTGCTTAGGGATCACATTATAAATTAAATGTTGAGCTGTGCCGAGAACCATTAACGATGGACAAGCTGCAGAGAGAAGGGCAAATCATGCCGGACAAAAGCAGAATAGATAGATGGAAATCATGACTGCCAAAAACATGATAGATAACTACAAGGAATTTCTAGACAACTTAAATTAGGGTAGATGACGTACACAGATAAATGAGGAATTCATGAGCACCTTGTCAGTCTGATAGATAGAATACGAATTCTAAACCTTGAACACACAAAGCTTAGCTAGAATTGCCAGTTGCACCAGGTTCAGGGTGCTCAGTGTATGAGGGGAGATACTGTGGGGGATGGGGTGCTCCATGTATGAAGGGAGATACTATGAGGGGGAGGGGGTGCACAGTGTATGAGGGGAGATACTGTGTGGGGGGTGCTCAGTGTATGAGGGGAGATACTGTGGGGGTGGAGATGCTCAGTGAATGAGGGAAGATACAGTGTTGGGGATAGGGGGCTCGGTGGATGAGAGGAGATACAGTGGGAGGGATGGGGGTGCCCAGTGTATGAGGGGATATACTGTGTCCGGGTGCTCAATGTATGAGGGGAGATACTATGGGGTATGGGGTGCTCAGTGTATAAAGGGAGATACTGCGTGGGGGTACTCAGAGTATGAGGGGAGATACTGTGTGTGGGGACAGTTGGGGGAGCTAGCTCAGTGTATGCAGGGAGATACAGTGGGGGAGTGGGTTGCTCAGTGTATGAGGGGAGATACTGTGGGACATGGGGTGCTCAGTGTGTGAGGGGAAATACTGTGGGAGGATGGAGGTGTTTAGGGTATGAGTGGAGACACTGTGTGTGTGGGGGGGGTGCTCAGTGTATGGGGGGAGATACTGTGGGGGGGTGCTCATTGTATGAGGGGAGATACTGTGTGGGGGGTGCTCAGTGTATGGGGGGAGATACTTAGGGGGGAGGGGATGCTCAGTGTATATAGCTGATTGTTATACTTTTCTTTGAATAGTTTAGCCATTTTTCACACTCATGATTTTTTTTATTTCGTAGGTTAGGGTCATGATAATGATTTTCATGTACTTTGTCATGAATATTGAAGGTTTCTTTTCATAACATTTTTATATACATATTTTATACATTTTTAGAATTTTAGCTTAGAAATTAAAAAATTATGGTAAAAATATGTTTTTTTTTTCATTCTAGCTATTTTTTTTTTACTATAATATAATAGTACTAACAGTGATACAAATGAAAAATATTACTCATAAATGGACTCCATCATTGTCTACTGTAAATTTTGATATTTCATGTCCAATTTTGGGTAATCGGATTTTGGCGAGTGGTATGATAATGATTGAAGCTGTAAACGTTTTTTTTGGATTGTGTTTTTTTGTGTATTTTTTTTAATTACATTTTTAATTATTCTCCAATACTGGGAACCAATGGTCAGGGGTTGGGTATTTTGTAAAACTGGACCAGAAATGTGACATGCCATCTACATGCACATCACCACTGGCCTCAGCGGTGGGCTTGGTCACATGCCGCACCTGCACAGGTCTCCACTGAGGCCATTGATTGGCCAGCAGTGGTGACATGCATGTAGATGTCATGTAACACTTCCATTACACTTTTCCTCTCCTGCATAACGGAAAAGAGACCAATCCCTTATGCAGGCCATAGACTTCTATTAGGACAGAATGAATAATGGAATGCCTCTAAAGGTAATGGAATCCATAATGCAATTCTGCTTTTACCACCAAACGAAGTGCAAACGAATTTGATAATATGAAATTCACTCATCCCTACTCATGATGTAGCAGGAACTTTGTAGCACAATATAAACAAATATGGCCCTTGAGTTCATGAACACCAATTTACATTAATTTACAGCTAAAATCAGATTATGCAAAAGTTGTAAATACTTTTAGTTTATATGTGACCATGAGTTATATATTGTATTCGTCTCAATTCTAAGGGGTTTTCTAACTTTAGAAAATGAAATATTATGGCAGCTGCTGGTCCAAAATGACAATAGCTGACCTTTTAACACTGCTGCCTCTATACCGCCATGACCAGCTTTACCCTCTCCTACTGTGTCCTTCTACCATACCATGTAGATTGTAAGCCCTCACGGGCAGGGCCCTCTCTCCTGCTGTACCAATCTGTAACAACTTGTCTCATTCATGCTTAATGCAATCGTCTATATTATGTATGTATACCCTTTTCATATGTACAGCGCTATGGAATGAATTGCGCTTTAATAAAAAAAAATAATACTAATAATACTGATCAATCACTGGTAGCAGCAGTCATGTCAGTACAGTTTGTACAGAAAATTCTGGTTTTGTCCAGCTGGAGCTGCAAAGAGTTTAAAGTGTACAGTACCTAAACTTTTCCATATACTTTATTAAAACCTATTGTAAATGCCATACAATAAAATTAATAATATACCATACTTTAGTTAACATTTGCCCAACAAAATAGGCACCTGAAGATCATCAGAGAATTGCTGTTTACAATCCATAGGCCTCTTTCACACGAGCGTGACAGAGGCCTAGGTTTAGGTCCGGATGCGTTGCGGATGCGTTCAGTGAAAACTGTGCGATTTCACAGGCAAAGCCATTCAGTTTTGCCTGCGATTGCGTTCAGTTGTTCAGTTTTTTCCGCGCGGGTGCAATGCGTTTTGATGCGTTTTTCACGCGCGTGATAAAAAACTGAAGGTTTACAAACAACATCTCCTAGCAACCATCAGTGAAAAACGCAACGCACCCGCACTAGCTTGCGGATGCAATGCGTTTTTCACGCAGCCCCATTCACTTCTATGGGGCTAGGGCTGCGTGAAAAACGCAGAATATAGAACATGCTGCGATTTTCACGCAACGCACATATGATGCGTGAAAAAAAAAAACGCTCATGTACACAGACCCATTGAAATTAATGGGTCAGGATTCAGTGCGGGTACGATGCGTTCACATCACGCATTGCACCCGCGCAGAAAACTTGCCCGTGTGAAAGGGGCCATACTCCCGTACACTGTTGTATATGTGAGTATGGACTCCCCTGTGGGCGCACTGATGACCTATCCTGAGGATAAATTATAAATATATTTTTCTGGATAACCCCTTTAAGGTGCCTATAGACATGAGGTAAAAGTCCAAGATGGCAGATTTTAGCTATTTCAGCCAACCGTTATATTAAAAAAATGTGAACTACTGTTTGCGATGGCCAACAGCAGATTTACATTTACAGAAAATGTGATCTTTCCAGTTGGAAAATGTAAGCCTTGGTCACTAATCACATGCCATATATGGAGCCCGGTTAGAATTTTTTAAACCTTTCTACCCAGGATTTTTTTTTTTTACTTTGCGTTTTTGTTTTTTACTCCCTGCCTTCCCAGAGCCATAACTTATTTTATTTTTCCATTCACATATCATATAGTCATATAAGGGCCTATTTTTTGTGGGACAAATTGTACTTTCCAACACCACCATTTAATATTGCATAGAATGTAGTAGGGAAGTGGGAAAAAAAAATTAAAAGGTGGTGGAATTGGAAAAAAAAAAAACAATTTTGCCACTGTTTTTTTTTTTTTTTTTACGGCGTTCATTATGTGGTAAAACTGACTTTTAGTCTTTATGCTCCAGGTCAATATGAATCCGGTGATAACACATATGTGTACTGTTCCTTGTGTTTTGATGCTAAAAATAAAAGTAAAAAACTTAAAAGAAATTTTTTTTGACCCCTATTACTTTTTTGTAGTTATGTTTGTGTTGCTGGATGAAGGCTCATTTCTTGCGCGGCGATCTGTACTTTCCATTGATACCATTCTGGAGTGTGTATGACCTTTTGATCACTTTTTATTTAACTATTTGTGGGAGGAGAAGCAACCAAAAATTGGCAAGTCGGCCATTTTGACCCTTTGTTTTGTTTTGCCTTTTTCCGTGAGGGATTAATACTTATATATTTTGATATTACGGGCAATTACGCACGAGGCGATACCCATGATGTGTATCTTTTTTATTTTTTCACATATTTTATTCTCATTTTGGGGAAACAGGGGTGTTTTTAACTTTTATATTTTTTATTTTTTTTCTTTGTAAAAACTTCATAATTTTTTTTTACACTTTTTTATAGTTCCCATAGGTAACTATACCAATCAGTCATTTGACTTTGCTACTATTAGAGATTAGCGAATTTCCGGTTATGAAATTTGTTTGGGATTTGTTTACTGGTAAAAGGTGAATTGCGTAACTTAAGAATTCTGCTACCACGGACCATAATGCAATTCTATGACGGAATGCATAATGGAATGCCTAAAGAGGCATTCCCTTATTCACCCCGTCATAATAAGTCTATCGGCTGCATAACGGATCCGTCCCGTTCCCGTTATGCAGCGGAGTCTTCTCCTGCATAACGGAAAAGGTACGGATCCGTTATGCAGCCCATGGACTTTTATTATGACGAAATAAATAACGTAATGCCTCTAAAGGCATACCGTTATGCATTCCATCATAGAATTGCGTCATGCTCTGTGGTAACAGAATCCATAAAGCAATTGACCTTTTACCAAAATATGAAATTCACTCATCTCTAGCTACTATCATATACTTCAATGCACTTGCATTGGAGTCTATGGTGATTTTACTACTTTCCTATGGAGCCCAATTACAGCAAGAGCTCCATAGGAAAGACTGTGCGGCAGCCTCCTGTCCTGACTAAGGCCTCTTTCACATGAGCGTGATGGATTAGGTCCGGATGCATTCAGGGTGCGTTCAGTGAAACTCGTGCCATTTTGCAAGCAAGTTCAGCCAGTTTTGTCTGCATTTGTGTTCAGTTGTTCAGTTTTTTCTGCGCGAGTGCAATGCGTTTTGATGCGTTTTTCATGTGCGTGATAAAAAACTGAAGGTTTACAAACAACATCTCCTAGCAACCATCAGTGAAAAACGCATTGCAACTGCACTTGTTTGCGGATGCAATGCGTTTTTCACTGAAGCCCCATTCACTTCTATGGGGCCAGGGCTGCTTGAAAAACACCGAATATAGAACATGCTGCGTTTTTCACGCAACACAGAACAGACGTGTGAAAATAAATTTGTAATGAATGGGTCAGGATTCAGTGCGGGTGCTATGCGTTCTCGTCACGCATTGCACCCGTGCTGAAAACTCGCTCGTGTGAAAGAGACCTAAACCTCATGCACACGACTGTAGGTGTTTTATGATCCTTAATCCGCGGATTCGCAAAACACGGAAGCTGTTCCACGTTCCGTTCTGCAAAGCAGACAAGAATAGGCCATGCTATATATTTTTTGCAGGGCCACGGAATGGAGCAAAGGACGCGGCAGCACACGGAGTGCTGTCCGCATCTTTTACAGCCCCATTGAAGTGAATGGGTCCGCACCCGAGCTGCAAAATATGCAGCTCGGACACAGACACAAAATAAGTTTGTGTGCATGAGGCCTAAGACTGGGGCTTCCAGACACAAGCTCCGGCTCCTCTGATTGCTGCATGGGGGAGCCGGTTAAGCGTGGTCAGATACCATTGTCAGGATTGAGGGGTTAAATGTCCGCAATCGGCATTAACGCCAGTCGCGGACATTAGCCTCGGGTGTCTGATGTAAGAAACAGGCAGCCGGTTGCTATGGCAGCCTCTCTGCTCGGGAGTGGGCACAGTTTACTCTACTATCTTGCTAGTGGAATCATTTGTACGTTTAATCCAATGGATGACCAATCAAACATATTCCAGCAGATTCTTCTATGATATGTATGGACAGCCTTAGGATCAGTTCATTTTAGCATGGCATCCATATAAAATGGAGCCATGACAGCTATGCTGAATCTGTATACAAACAAATACTAAAAAATACAGTCAGTGTTTGGTCAGCGATTTCCATCAGCTATTTTGAGCCAAAACCAGGTGCTGCTCTAAACAAAGAACAGGTGCAGATCTTTCCATTATGCCTTATCTCTGTGTAGCCTCCACTCCTGGATTTGGCTCACAATCAATGATGGAAATCACTGACCAAAACACTGACATGTGAATAAAGCCTCATTCACACATCAGTGTTTTGGTCAATGATTTCCATCAGTGAGTGTGAGCCAAAACTGGGATTGGAGCCTCAACAGAGATAATGTATAATGGGAAGTTCTGCACCTGTTCTGGGTTTAGAGCTGCGCCTTGTTTTGGCTCAAATCATTGATGGAAATCACTGACCAAACACTGACATGTGAATGAGGCATAAGTGTGCTTCAAAGTTAGGTTTACTGTTGTTTTGGAAGCCAAAACAAGGAGTGGATCATAAAAGGAGAATAAGTGTAAAGAAGAGATACATCTTTTTTAATTCACTCCTCTTTTTGTCTTCCAGAAATACACCAGTCCTGTTGACAGAACTTTCTTTTCAGTCCTGCATAACTAAATGAGACTGATCTGTTATGCTTGCCCATAAACCTCTATTATGATGGATCAAAACAGAATGGATCTAAAGGTTTCCGTTATCAATTACGTCTTACGAATTCCGTTATAACCATGTTGTAACAGAAACCAATAACGGAATTCATAACACTGATGTGAACCCGCCCTAAAGGGAACAAAGGAGAGTTCCTTAAAATGAGGATGCATTACAGAGCCAAATTGTAGCCTGTGCACAAGCCCAAAAATGGAAGACTCTGAGAGAGTGGCATGATAGCAGTACAAGCATTAGATTGAAACCCAGAGTAAGTCCAATTCAGCTAGTTTAAAATGACATCTGTTCAACAACAGCCTAAACACGTGTACATAATGTCTTAGCTTATTGTGATTGTCCCTAGCAACTGATTATCATTTCCAGAGAGTGTTAATTTAGATATCTATTTGGATTGAGAGATATTCAAGCTGTGTGCTGGTTGAACTTGTCAAGCTGTTTGTTGTAGTAGCTTTATGTAGTAGCCTGACACTCCTCAACACCCAAAAGGAAAAGTCATAAGGTTGTGCAAATCAAAGAAGTAGTAGGTGTAGGATCTGCAGTTGATCAAAATTTCAAGCACCTAGCTCCAATCGGTGGCTTGTGGGAAAAGCATAAGAGCCAGATTGCAAGCAACGTTTTTTAGCCATATGAAGCCTAAAAAATCAGATTAAGTCATGTGGGATGATGTGCGATTCTTCCTGTTCTTCGAGATGCCACTTGTGGCAAACTGAGAGGGACAGAATGCTTGAACTTAGTGACCTTGGTTTATCTCTCTGGCAGATTGCTATATGCCTAGGCTAAGATGTCAGCACTGTTCAACGTTGTGTGTCCTTGTGGTTGGGAGGACAACGATGAACTGGAATGACAACAAAGTGTGCATGGAGGCGAACCTCTGCAGGCTTAGATGGTCTGATTTAAAAAAATGGTGCATAGTGATCCATTCTATACTACAAGTGAAATTGGACATCATACCCCAAGCCTAGGACGGCAAACAGTGTCTACAAAAATCATCAGTAGGTGTTTGCACAAGCCAATTCTTCAGCTACAGGTCTTCCATTGACCATTACACTACCACTGTCAAAGGCTACCATGGTGCACATTAAGATGGCAATGGAAGCTGGAATGGAGGTCGGATGCAATGATAGCTGGAGATGGATCTGGAGACCACATGGGCAATGCCATGAAAAGGCATCCACAAGGGGACGTTTCCTACTCTCATCATTAGGCCTATTTTTTTCCATCTACGTTCCGTTTTTTGAATATTTTGTTTCCATTTTTTTCATTTTCATATCATTGTATCATGTTTATCGATCCTGTGATTTACATAATTCCATGTCTTTTCTTACTTGTTTTTGCCAATTCAAAGTTGAGGAGTTTATTTTAATTTTAATATGTGTCATTATTTACGTTAACTTACGTTAAATAAGAACAATAAACAGAACTCCATGCCAAATACGTTTTAAGTATTGAAAGTTTTGTATAGTACGTTTAATGGTTCTTATGTAGCTGAATGATTCAGGTGTAGATATTAGTGTTAATTAGCAGCAACTCCACTGTAGTCCGCATTTATTAGCATTCTTTCACACGGTACTGTAGCTGGGATTTTTTGGACCAAAAATAGCTTAGAAAAAAAGCCTTGATCAGCATTTTTGTAGCATTTTTAGGTGTTTTTGCCCATATAGAGTGTTTTTACATGCCTAGTGTATATGTGTCAATGTGTTGTCACTTTCTCTGTAGATCTGTTTGGGGGAAAAAGCATTGGCTTAAGAGAAAACATCATCCAAAAATGCAAAAAAAAAAAATGGCAACACACACTGCACATGGGGGAAAATGAAGATCTATGGGAGAAAAAGACAGGACAATGTATGTGTATGCTGCATTTTGCAAAAACGGGCAGACAATTGCCACTGTTTGTCCTGTATTTAATATTTCCATACTGTATTTAGTATTCCATACAACATCTAGAGCATGTTTTGTTTTGGGTTTTTTTACCCAAAAAAAACTCAGTACAGACTCCAGCAAGAAAAAACAAAACAATGCACCAAGAACTGCAAAGCACCACAAAACATCCAAACAAACAGTGTGAGAGACCAGCCTTACAGGTGCATTTGCCTGCAGGTTATGCCACAATGTCACTATATGCATTGCCAATGGTGAAATCTGCAGCAAATATCAGGATGAAATATGCATCACAATGAGCATGTTACAGATTTGAAAATCTGCAGCATGTTTTATCGTTAATAATATGGGCTTCATCTTACTGTAAAATGTATGTCCTCCGCGGAGGTTTTTCCGAAGTTTCTGCAAATAACGCAAGGCTTTGTGCCTCATTAACGAAGTCGAGTTCAGCTTCGTAATTTAATACAGTAATTTATGCCAATAAATGCACTGACGTGATAGAAGCGAGATGGAGTAAGTCTCACAATGTTTGCAGAAACTTCAGAAAGAACTCCATGGAGGACATACATTTTACAATAAGACGGACCCCATATTGTTATGGTAGTTTTTAAAAGAATCAAGTTTGGATACAGCAATCCGAACCTGATTCGCCCAACCCTACTAGTGTGCAACTAGCCTAACACCACATCAAGGCTGTGCTTGGGCCACCCGATCTTAAATCTGCACTCCTCAGCTCGGGAACTGCAGAAAAGGTTAACAAGAACAGTATAGCGCACCTATGGTTATTTGGAGTGATTTCATGGTGTCTTTAGTTATAGAGAGAAAGACTTGGAGTACTACAACGCCTTTCATTGATGCTGCTCAAATATAGCCATTGGGGAAATACTGTTTGTAAAATACCTCCGAATGGTGCTATTGCTGCTATCTATACTGCAAACTTCATCATCAACTCAGTAAAGAGACTTTATTTGATGGACTCAACAGGCCTGGTTATAAACTCCACCACCATTGGTGGGCCTGTGTACCTGCCCTCCTGCCTTACACCCTGCCAACCATCCTCCATCAAGTGCACCCCAACTACCACCAGGCAGGAGCCCCAAATACCAGGGTGTGACCTGAGGTAAGAAAGAAAGATCCTCCAGTCACTGCACGGCCCCAGGGAGCACCAGAGAGAGGACTGCCACTGTGGACTACCACTTCCATCCTCTCTGCCTTGTGCCTCCCCTCCAGGTTACTGCAATTGCACCTACAGTAGATTGCTGATTGGGCGTTGCAGCTTACCTTGAAAAATATTAGCTCGAACATCTGTTATGGAGTCAGACAAATTTATTGCATCTTTAGGCTGTCAATGTATCCTGTCTACATTTAAGATCTACAATTTGTCCCAACGGATTATAGAATAAATTTGAACTGTAAAGATTGTGTCCAGATGACAAGTTGTATGGTTGCCTATATTGTTATATTTGGAAGAGACAGTGTTTTTTTTTTTTCATATGATTGGGACAAATCTTCAAAGCTCACGATTATTATATGCTATGTTAGTAATAAGAGTGGGCAATTAGTCAAACAAATTGATTTTGAGCTTCAAGTCACAGAAACTACAAGTGAGGTTTGCGAGTGCAGCAAGGGTTGCTGAGTGCTGCAAAATTACAGTGCTGTACAAACATTACAGATAAGTGCATAGCCACAGTTCAACACAAGGACATAGGAACCAAGGTTTGATAGATTTTTCTTGTACATTGTTTGCTTGAATCTAGCAAGTTCCCAATTACAGCAGTAAGGAGTTTAAATAAAAATTCATATTTCATTAAAAAAATTTTTTTTTTTAGTACTTTACTGTCCTTCTACATTTAAACGTGCTCCATGGACAATACTACTAAGCGTGTGTCTTAATACACCTAGAAAAGAGCTAAGATTGTTCCGCACTGGCAGGTGCAATTGAATTAAAGATAAATATCAACCACACTGCATACACATATTTTTATGAAAATGAATCAATATTTCATTATTAATAAATTATAATATTATTATTTAAATACAAGTTAAACTTTGAAGACAGATCAGCCACATCGACAGATCAGCCACATGGAGGAGCCACAACATAGGTCACAAAGACAGTAAAGTAAGCATGTAACAGCAGTGAATAGAAGTATAAACCAAAATATGGCACTGCAAATAATACATAATATATAACAGAGCAAGAAGTGTGCTCCTCCAAAAGCACTACAACACATGTTTCGCCTTAGCATCCTCATTTTCTCCTGAGGAAGCTGACGCGAAACACGCGTTGGGGTAATGTTTTCAGAAATGCTACCATGCCATGAGCTTTACTAGAGAGACAGCAGGAGCTTAGAGAGTTAATTAAGGGGCCCAGAAGCAGGTGCAAGAAGCCAGGGTTTAAATTCATGGAGAGCTGGGCTGAATTCTTAGTCTGTTACAGGCTCTACAGTGGGGATAGACTACATCTTAATGGGGAGAGAGGAGCTGTGCTGGAGGAAAGAATGATTAAATGGCTGGAGGAGATTTTACACTAGGATCTGGGGGGAGGGAGGTGGTCATACCAAGTGGGAAGAAAGAATAGATACAGAGTGGGATATAGGAGGGGACAGTGGGAGGTGGGGCTAGTGAGGAAAGTAGAGAGGTGACTGGACAGAACTGTACACCATGGGCAGATTGGCTATAGACCTTACAGGGTAACTACCCGGTGGGGCGATGCCCAGGGGGCCACTTAATTCATCCCCTTGGCCATCAGCAAGGCACATAATATAGGAGCATCAGACACTTATGAACCTGGCCAGTGGCCACAGGTGCCCTTCTGAATTCAGTTATATTGCCTTCCTCAGGACAATGATACAGCATCATATTGTGGGGCGGGCAGCAGTATTTTGTGCTATACTGTGGTATTTGGTTCTGCTGATGCAGTATTTATTGCTGCACTGTGGTATTAGGTTTTGCTGATGCAGTGTTTTGTGCTGCACTATGGTATTTGGTTCTGCTGGGGTGGTATTTTGTCGTGCACTATGGTATTGCTGGCCCCACCTACTTCTGTTGTCCCACCTTATGTCAATTTGGACTCATCTGCGAAATGAGGCCACTTAGTTTTTTTCTTCCAGAGCCACTTTAAAGAGGACATTTCACCACTCCTGACATTCCTGTTTTAATAGCTTCATGCTTTCCCCATGTAATAGCAGCTCTGGAGCCTCTATTCTTATGACTCTATGTTGTGCCATTCCTTTATTATTTGCACTATAAGTTGTGAATTGCTAGCAGTCTGCAGTAAGGGTACGAAGGGGAGGTAACCAGTTGTGTGTGTGTGTGTACCTTCACAGACTGACTCTTTCCGATCAGTGCTGCAATTTTTAGACTATGCCGGTACACACCCCCAACGGGTTACCTCCCCTCTGTACCCTTACTGAAGGCTAATAGCAATTCATTCATAACTTCTAGTGCAAATAATAAAGGAATGGCATAACATACAGACATAAGAATAGACGCTCCAGAATTGTTAGTACATGGGGAATGCACATAGCTATTAAAATAGGCAGGTCAGGAGTGGTGAAAGGTCCTCTTTAAGTTCCCAGTCTGCCCTTGCTGTATGCCCATGAAAAACAGAGCTGCTGGTAACATAAACCTGTTACAAACAAACAATATAAAATAAGGTACCCTAAAAGTCTCAGATATTCACTTTCTGGTAACTGAATGTGGGAAATTAAATGATAACTTAAAATGTATGTTCGCAAAATGCCAGAAGTTTCGCAAGCAAAATGGGAGTCTATGGTAATAGAGGAACAAATAAATGGCCCATACAATAAATATGTTGAAAAGCTGTTCCATGTAAAATCCTCACCTTTCCCTTGGTTTAACTTGATGAATTAATGTCTTTTTTTTCAACTGTATTAAGTATTTAGCTATTTTATCACCATTCCAGGTAAATGTCAATTCTGATGTTGACAAAATTGTGAAATCGATACTATATCCTCCCCTAGAAGCATGGTACTGACTGAAGCCAGGTTCTTGCTATAACACAGGACTTCTTAGATTCTGCAGTCAATATAGCATGCAGCAGCTAGGCAATTAGACAAAGGTTCTATATGTCCCAATTGCCACCCCACATGAACACCGTGTCTTCACACGCTTCAGATATTGTTGCAGAAAATGAATGAAACTGATTTATTTAAAAATGGTAAAAAGTAAAAAGCATTTTACAATAAAATATGATTTTATTTTGTAGTTAAAATATACACATATATGGTATTGCCACATTATAAATTGTACACATAAAGATAACATTATTTAAACCACTGCATCAAAAAACATAAAATAATTTGTTTATCTACTTCTTTCAACCAAACAAATACAAATAAAACGTTTTTTAATCAATAAGTTCTGTGTACCCCAAAATGGTAATGAAAACGACACCTTGGCCTTCATACAGTTTAATTGAATGGTTGATTTACCATTCTTTGTTGCTTTTACTCCCAAAGAAGTTGAATAAAAAGAGTTTTTAAAAAGTCATACACACTACAAAATGGTATCAATAAAAACTACAGATCACCACACAAAAATGAGCCCTCTCATAACTCCATAGACATAAATATATAAGAAAATGATTGTGTCAGAATATGGCCATTAAAAGAAAAAAATAATTTTTCCAAAACTATATAAATGTGATGGAGGTAACAGGTCAGTTTTACTGCATAGGGAACACTGTAAAAATGAAATCCATAAAACTATGGCTGAATTGTGTTTTTCTTCCAATTACACCCCATTTGGAATTTTTTCCGCCTTCTCACTATATTGTATTCAATGTTAAATAGTACCATTATAAAGTGCAACCTGTTTTGCAAAATACAAGCCCTTATATGGCTATATGAACAGTAAAATAAAAAGTTAGGGCTCTGGGAAAACAAGGATTGGAAAATGAAAAGGCAAAATGGAAAATCACCAGGTCAGGAAGAGATTTAATATACTCCAAAATTGTTTCCCTAAAAATATAATTTGAACCACAAAAAACAAGCCCTCATATGGTTTAGGAAAAAAGTCATGAAACAAGATAGAAATTTAAAATTAAGATCAATAATTGTCCTTCAGATGAGATTTATATTTTATTTTATTTTGGGGGGGGGGGGCAAATTATCTTTCCCTCGTTAATACATTTAGTTTCTGCATTTTAATACAAGTAAATATATCACTTTGCTATAATATGCTGATCCACACAGTATAGTGTTTTTATATTAAGTAACATGGATTTATTTATTTTTTTGTCGGATGCGTATCAGCCCTCACAGGAAAAACTCTGTATATCTGCATATTAAATCAGAGGGATATGGACCTCTATGAAAGCCTATTACAGCTGAGTACAGTAAGCCTATTACCATGGTGATGGACCATGTGATTGGACCATGTGATGTGACGTCATCACAGGTCCTTTAGCTAGTAGCTAAAGCTTGAAGAGAGAAGACAGATCGCAACTACGCGATCAAGTGGCTAAGGTAAGTTAGGTGTTATTATTTTTAACCCCTTCATCCTCATTTTATACAGCATTCTTTATTAACCTCTTTCCGACCGCCTCACGCAGGATTGCGTCCTGCGGGCGGTCGGTTCATTCCTCCATGACGCGCTCCTGAGCCCGGTGGAACGCAAGTGGAACGCACCGCCGGGCTCAGGACAAGTTCGTCACCAGCCTGCCAGCCAATGATCAGCGCTGGCAGGCTGGTGATTTTTAAAATCGCCTATGGAAATAGGCGATATAAGGCATATTTACAAACATATGGCTTTTATAAGTGATCTGTGCCATGTGCTGGGTCCTTTTCATCGGTTGGACCCAGCACAGAGCACAGATCCCAAGTAAGTGCACCAATCACTACATATCAGGCCCTGATCACCCCCTGATCACCTATAATTAACCCCTTGATCACCTGTCAATACATAGTGAAAGGGAAAAAGTGATCAGTGTCACTTTTGTGAACTGTCACTTTTTTTTTTTTCACCAGTATTGACTGTTAGGTTTAGGTTAGTTTAGGTCCCTTTGGTAGGTAGTTAGCGTTAGCGCCCAGCCCACCGCACCGCAGTCACTGATTCGCTGATTAGCGTAGCGCTAATCAGCGTTTGTACTTTTATAGTATCTGTAAGTGATCAGAACTGATCACGGTCAGATCTATAATAGTATTACTGTCACTTTAGTTCGCCCTCCACCCCAAACGCAGTGTTTGCCCGATCAGACCTGGATCGGTCGCCCACACCTGCGCTCACCCACGCCTGCCTCGCCGCAGTGACAAAAAAATTTTTTTGTATCACTGCACAATCACTTCACAAGCGCTGCGGCGATAAAAATCAGTTTTGATCTTTTTATCAATCGCAGCGGCTTCTGTACTTCGCTACACTCCCATTTGTAAGACAGGCTTGCTTTTTTCTTGGTAGTCTCAGGGAATACCCCCTAAATTTAGACGGCCAAATGTCAAACAAGGGGTATTCCTCTGAAGAGGCCTACAGGATTCTGACCCAGTCGGATGAGGAATGGGAACCCTCATCTGACGAATCTAGCGGGTCAGAATATGAACCTGTAGAAAGCAGTGGCTCTCTGACTCAAAGTTCTGACGAGGAGGTGGAGGTCCCTGATAGAACCAGGCGTACCCGGCCCCGTGTTGCTAGACCGCAGGCTGCGCAGGATCCGCTTCAAGGGCAGCAGAGTGGGGCTGGCGCTGCCGGGTTACGTGGTGAGGCATACACCAGCAGCGCAGCCCGTCCTGGACCTAGTACCAGCACTGCCGTAGAACATGGTGAAGTGGCGAGCACCAGAAGGGCAGTTGAAGCTGGTACGGTGGCACGTGCAGTAGTTTCCCGCCGCAGCCACCGCAAAGACAGGCCCGTAGAGCCCCTAGAGTCCCTGAGGTGCTGGCAAATCCTGATTGGCAGCCCCCAACTTCAGCCGCACCAGTAGTTCCCCTTTCACCGCCCAGTCAGGAGTTCGGTGGAAACAGCTCAGATAGGATCGGGCGCTGGGGTTTTTTGAGCTGTTTTTCACTGCGGAGCTCTATGACTTAGTCGTGGCAGAAACAAATCGGTATGCCACTCAATTTATCGCCGACAACCCGGGAAGCTTCTATGCCCAGCCTTTCCGGTGGAAACCAGTCCAAGTTTCCGAATTTAGAACTTTTCTGGGCCTTCTCCTCAACATGGGCATTACAAAAACATGAATTGCGGTCATATTGGTCCACGAACCCAATTCATCACATGCCCATGTACTCTGCTGCCATGTCCAGGACACGCTTTGAGACCATCCTGCGTTTCCTGCACTTTAGTGACAACACCACCTCCCGTCCCAGAGGCCACCCAGCTTTTGACCGGCTCCACAAAATTCGGCCCTCATAGACCATTTCAACCTGAAATTTGCAGATTTGTATACCCCTGCACAAAACATCTGCGTAGACGAGTCCCTAATACATTTTACCGGGCGCCTTGGCTTCAAGCAGTACATCCCAAGCAAGCGCGCCGGTATGGGGTCAAATTGTATAAGCTCTGTGAAAGGGCCACAGGCTATACGCACAAATTTCGGATCTATGAGGGAAAAGATCAGACCCTGGAGCCGGTCGGTTGCCCTGACTACCTGGGGAGCAGTGGGAAGATAGTCTGGGACTTGGTGTCACCCTTATTCGGCAAGGGGTACCATCTTTACGTGGACAACTTTTACACAAGTGTGGCCCTCTTCAAGCATTTGTTCCTAGAACAGATTGGCTGCTGCGGCACCGCGCGACCTAGTCGCCGGGCTACCCCCAACGGCTTCTTACCACCCGACTTGCAAGGGGGCAGAGGGCTGCACTGTGTAACGACGAACTGCTCGCGGTGAAATGGAGAGACAAGCGTGACGCTTACATGCTCTCCTCCATTCACGCAGACACGACAGTCCAAATTGAACGGGCAACCAGTGTCGCTGAAAAGCCCTCTCGGTCCACGACTATAACCTCCACATGGGAGGGGTGGACTTCAACGACCAGATGTTGGCCCCGTATTTAATTTCCCGACGCACCAGACGCTGGTATAAGAAGGTGTCTGTATATTTATTTCAATTGGCTGCCTATAATAGTTACGTTCTCTACAGTAAGGCTGGGAGAACAGGATCCTTCCTCAAATTTCAGGAAGAGATCATTTCGAACTCCTGTATCCAGGAGGTTCCGTGGCCCCATCCACCAGTGTAGTTAGCCGTCTACACGAGCGGCACTTCCCTAGCGTTGTGCCTGGTACCTCAACCCAACCGCCACCCCGAAAAAGATGTCGTGTCTGTAGCAGGAGTGGAATAAGGCGTGACACCTGTTATTTCTGTCCTGACTGTCCTGACCACCCTGCCCTATGCCTAGGGAGTGTTTCCGGAAGTACCACACTCAGGTACACTTAGGGACCTAGGGATTGCAGGACACAGGTAGTTTTTACAATCAGGCTCAAGGGTCTCTCAGGATACTAGGTTTTGAGAGACCCTAACACATAGGGGACGGTGCTGCTGTGCTACTGCAGAAGTGTGAAACGTAGAAACCTCTCCTTTCACTTGGGATAACGTGTATAGTGTACTTCTCACCATCTCTGTGTGATTTACACTTTACACATTGTCCCATGGGAAAGGAGAGGTTTCTGCTAGGAAAATAAAGCGTGAAATGGTTAAAAAAGAAAAAAATGAAACAGGTAGCAAGAAAAAAATCTTGAGTTAGTTCAGGTTTTAAAAGTTCATTTTTTTTTCATGTTCAGGTTTTATTCATGTTTTATAAAGTTTGCAACGTTCAAGTCATGTGCCTGTTGCCTGTTTTTTCTTTTTTTTTTTTTTTTTTCCACCCTAACCACCCTTTATTTTCCAGGTAGATCAACGGACCAACCGATGAAAACGCCGCAGCACTGATGTGAATTCTGAGAGAAGCATTGCGCTGCTGTCAGAAGACACGTGAAGTCGGTGTATGCGGCGCTGCAAGACGAGATTTCTCCTCTGCAGGACAGGTACGCTTGCCCTGGCATGTGAGCTGAGGAGAGGTGTTGGAGTTCATATGCTTTGGCAAACACTTTGTATCAAAAATCTGGCAAAGATGTCTTCCTCCACACCGATCGATTGATCGATGTGAATGGAGAAATCACGCTTGCCAGGACATAGGAGCTGAAGTGGGTATGGATGTTTGGGCGGAGCTCCTATGTCCTGGCAATCGCCAGGCCCTCTATTTTTTTGCATATTTTTTGGCAGAGATTTTTTTATCCACATCGATCGATGCGAATGAGGAAATCTGTGCCGTTCATTTTTTCTTTCAGCCCAGAGGCTGAACGGAAAAATCTCATTACCCGTATGCTCCATATAAGGAGAATAGCAGAAACTCCTAATGCTGGCCATACATGTAATGATTGCGGAGACCCTCAAATGCCAGGGCAGTACAAAAACCTCACATGTGACCCCATTTTGGAAAGAAGACACCCCAAGGTATTCGCTGAGGGGCATATTGAGTCCATGAAAGATTGAATTTTTGTCACAAGTTAGCGGAAAGGGAGACTTTGTGTGAAAAACAAAAAATCAAATTCGCTAACTTGTGCCAAAAAAAATCTTGTATGAACTCACCATGCCCTCACAGAATACCTTGGGGTGTCTTCTTTCTAAATGGGGTCACATGTGGGTATTTATACTGCCCTGGCATTTTAGGGCCCTAAAGCGTGAGAAGAAAATGCGTAAAAATGCCCTCCTGAAAGGTACTCATTGGAATTGGGTCCTTTGTGCATCTTGCTGCAAAAAGTGCACACATGTGGTATCGCCATACTCAGGAGAAGTAGGGCAATGTGTTTTGGGGTATTTTTACATATACCCATGCTGGGTGAGAGAAATATCTCTGTAAATTGACAACTTTGTATAAAAAATGGAAAAAGTTGTCATTTACAGAGATATTTTTCACACCCAGTATTGGTATATGTAAAAATACACCCCAAAACACATTGCCCTACTTCTGCCGAGTACGGCGATACCACATGAGTGGCACTTTTTGCAGCCAAGATGCGCAAAGGGCCCTAAATCCAATGAGTACCTTTAGGATTTCACAGGACATTTCTACTCATTTGGATTCCAAACCGCTTCTCACGCTTTAGGGGCCCCTAAAATGCCAGGGCAGTAAAATACCCCACAAGTGACCCCATTTTAGAAAGTAGACACCCCAAGGTGTTCTGTGAGGGGCATAGTGAGTCCATGTAAAATTTTATTTTTGTCACAAGTTAGTGGAATATGAGACTTTGTAAGAAAAAGAAAAAAAAAAAAACATTTCCGCTAACTTGTGACAAAAATAAAAACTTCCATGAATTCACTATGCCCATCAGCGAATACCTTAGGGTGTCTACTTTCCAGAATGGGGTCACTTGTGGGGTATTTTTATTGTCCCGGCATTTTAGGGGCCCTAAAGCGTGAGAAGGAGTTTGGAATTCAAATGCTAGAAATGCCCTGTGAAATCTAAAGGTACTCATTGATTTAGGGCCCTTATGCGTCTTGGCTGCAAAAGTGGCACACATGTGGTATCGCTGTACTCAGGAGAAGTAGGGCAATGTGTTTGGGGTGTATTTTACATATACCCATGCTAGGTGAGAGAAATATCTCTGTAAATTGACAACTTTGTATAAAAAATTGGAAAAAGTTGTCATTTACAGAGATATTTTTCACACCCAGTATGGGTATATGTAAAAATACACCCCAAAACACATTGCCCTACTTCTGCCGAGTACGGCGATACCACATGTGTGGCACTTTTTGCAGCCAAGATGCGCAAAGGGCCCTAAATCCAATGAGTACCTTTAGGATTTCACAGGGCATTTCTACTCATTTGGATTCCAAACCGCTTCTCATGCTTTAGGGGCCCCTAAAATGCCAGGGCAGTAAAAATACCCCACAAGTGACCCCATTATAGAAAGTAGACACCCCAAGGTGTTCTGTGAGGGGCATAGTGAGTCCATGTAAAATTTTATTTTTGTCACAAGTTAGTGGAATATGAGACTTTGTAAGAAAAAGAAAAAAAAAAAACATTTCCGCTAACTTGTGACAAAAATAAAAACTTCCATGAATTCACTATGCCCATCAGCGAATACCTTAGGGTGTCTACTTTCCAGAATGGGGTCACTTGTGGGGTATTTTTATTGTCCCGGCATTTTAGGGCCCCTAAAGCGTGAGAAGGGGTTTGGAATCCAAATGCGTAAATTGCCCAGTGAAATCCTAAAGGTACTCATTGGTTTTAGGGCCCTTTGCGCATTTGGCTGCAAAAAGTGTCACTCATGTGGTATCTCAGTACTCAGGATAAGTAGGGCAATGACTTTTGGGGTGTATTTTTATATATACCCATACTTTGTGTGATAAATACCGCTGTAAACGACAACTTTTAAAAAAATTTATACAAAGTTGTCAATTTACAGTGATATTTCTCTCACCCAGCATGGGTATATGTAAAATACACCCCAAAACACATTGCCCTACTTCTCCTGAGTACAGTGATACCACATGTGTGCCACTTTTTGCAGCCAAGATGCTAAAAGGGCCCTAATTCCAAAGAGTACCTTTAGGATTTCACAGGGCATTTTTACGCATTTGGATTCTCACGCTTTAGGGGCCCCTAAAATGCCAGGGCAGTAAAAATACCCCACAAGTGACCCCATTTCGAAAGTAGACACCCTAAGGTATTCGCTGATGGGCATAGTGAGTTCATGGAAGTTTTTATTTTTGTCACAAGTTTGCGGAAAATGAAATTTTTGAAAAAAACAAAAAAACATTTCCGCTAACTTGTGACAAAAATAAAAACTTCCATGAACTCACTATGCCCCTCAGTGAATACCTTAGGGTGTCTACTTTCGGAAATGGGGTCATTTATGGGGTATTTCTACTGTCTGGGCATTGTAGTACGTCAGGAAACAGGACAGGTGCTCAGAAAGTCAAAGTGCGGAAATTCACTTTTTGCACCATAGTTTGTAAACGCTATAACTTTTACCCAAACCAATAAATATACACTTATTGCATTTTTTTATCAAAGACATGTAGAACAATAAATTTTGAGAAAAATTTATATAGAAATGTAGTTTTATTTGACAAATTTTCAAACAGAAAGTGAAAAATGTCATTTTTTTGCAAAAATTTCGGTAATTTTTGATTAATAGCAAAAAAAGTAAAAATGTCAGCAAGAATGAAATAGCACCAAATGAAAGCTCTATTAGTGCGAAGAAAAGGAGGTAAAATTCATTTGGGTGGTAAGTTGTATGGCCGAGCAATAAACGGTGAAAGTAGTGTAGTGCAGAATTGTAAAAAGTGGCCTGGTCATTAAGGGTGTTTAAGCTAGGGGGGCTTAAGTGGTTAAGAATGCTATTATTTTCCCTTATAACCATGTTATAAGGGAAAATAATAAATTCTCCAGAATACTCTACCCGAAACCGGACTTCAGTGATAGGTACCAAACATGGCGATTTTTCACACGCGCGTGCAAAACGCATTACAAACATTTGCACCCGCGTGGAAAAATCGCGCATATTCCCGCAACGCACCCGCCTCTTATCCGGGCGTCAAACATGACGCCCGTGTGAAAGAGGCCTTATAGTCTAGACTTTCTATTGAGTCTGTCTCACTTTCTGTCCTGCAGTGAGGAGAAAGAGCTCGCTATGTTGCTGGGAAATCTCAGTAACCCTTGAAGTCTCCATCATACACCAAAATAGCATTGCAGCTAGATGCATGTTGGGTTTAAAGAACCTTAAAGAAACAACTTAGATGATTGAATATTTATTCTAAAGTGTACCTGAATCTTGTTAACAGGTCCATGCAATTATGCAAAATCCATATTTGAAAGGTTATGCATACAGCATGGATTATCTAGATATTTCATAATGTGTGTTATACAGTATTTGGTAAGCATTTCTTTACAATACTCCTTTGGTATGAGATCAGAGGGTTCCTATTGTGTTTGGCAAAATCCTCCAAGAGCAATGTCTTCGGTTTTTGCTCTGAGCTCTTTGTACTGCCTGGGAAGAGTATATTTATGAATACAAGACAAGCTGTTAGAGAGAAGTGAATCTACTTTGGTATGAAGTACACATTTACATATTTTCTTCCTGGCATCATCATCTTGTATTCATAACTACACTCTTGGCCATAGAAGCTGCAGACATATTTCAAATGCAGCCAATTAAATATGCTGTTTCCAATGTAATAGTATAGTGCAGTCTTTTATTAAGAAGTGTAAAGACAAATTTTACAAAATGTGTATGGTTTGCATAGATGGCCACGTTGAAATTATTTATAATAGGCAATTAGGCATTCATTTTAATTACGATTCAAATGATTAAATTACAAGTAGCGTTGTGCGAAGCGAACTTCGGATGCTTCATCTGAAGCCGCTTTGTCCAAAACTTCAGAATAATACTGTACTGAGATTCGTCTCTGGACAGTATTAGAATGTATGGGCTCCGATGAGCCAAAGTAAGTTATTGACGAAGTCGCACGAGACTTTTTGATTTTTAAAGTCGAAAACCACTTCAAAACTTTAAACCAAACTCATCTTAGGTTCCGAGGTACTAGTCGGAACCGAAACTGAGTTCAGTTTCAAGTTTTAAAGTGGTTTTCCACTTTAAAAATCAACTATCGAAGTTATTCAATGAAGTCACATGCAACTTTGCAAATAACTTACTAAAAGTAACCTGGCCATTGAAATGGTTTACCCATCGGATCCTGTTTATGTAATCACAGGGTCCCAATAGCGGCTATGGCACCCGGAGGCCTAACAATGACCCCCAGGGTTACCATGTACTGAACAAAAGACAGGGTCTAATAGGTGAACTGTAATTGTGTCAGGTAAATGCATTACAAGAGAGAAGTATTGTATTGTATTTACCAGTGATCAGAGTATTGGAAGTTCAAGCACCCTAAAAAAAGTCATTTGAATTACCACATTTATAATGATCCAGTGTATAAAATGATCCCATTGTTTGCCCTGAAAGAAGAACAATGTAAAAAAAAAAAAAAATCATGAATTGCCATTTTTGGTCACTTTACCTCCAAAAGGAATGCTATAAGAAGTGAACAAAAGATCATATGTACAGTATGCAAAAATCGTACCAATTAAAAATAAAAAGCTTGACCTGCAAAAAACAAGCCTTCATACAGCTTTCTTGAAAGAAAAATACAAATGATATGGGTTTTAGAATATGGTGACACAAAAAACAAATGATGTTTAAAGAAAAAGTTACTTCATTGTAAAAGCAGTAAAAATTAAAAAAATATATAAATTTGGCATCATCATATTCATATGAACCCACCTAATAAAGTTATCATATCATTTAGGCCTCTGTCACACGAACAATACGGATTAGGTCCGGATGCGTTCAGGGCGCATTCAGTGAAACTCACACCATGTTGCAAGCAAGTTCAGTCAGTTTTGTCTGCGATTGCATTCAGTTGTTCAGGTTTTTCCACGCGGGTGCAATGCGTTTTGATCTTTTTCATGCGCGTGATAAAAAACTGAAGATTTACAAACATCTCTTAGCAGCCATCAGTGAAAAATGCATCGCATCTGTAGAGATGTCGTGAACATAAAATTTTCAGTTCGCGAATGGCAAACGCGAATTTATGCAAATGTTTGCGAATGTGCGAACAGGGCGAACCGCCATAGACTTCAATAGACAGGCGAATTTTAAAACCCACAGGGACTCTGGCCACAATAGTGATGGAAAAGTTGTTTCAAGGGGACTAACACCTGGACTGTGGCATGCCGGAGGGGGATCCATGACAAAACTCCCATTGAAAATTACGTAGTTGACGCAGAGTGTGGTAAGTTGAATTCGCAATGCGATTAATATAACCTGCATTAATCACATTGCGAATTCAACTTAGAGCTGGGTTCCTAATGGTTGTATTGCTCGAATATAACGAAGATTGAGAATATAGCGCTATATTCTCAATCTTCGTTATATTCTAGCAATACAACCATTAGGAACTCAGATCTAAGTTGTAATCGTAATGCAATTAATACAGGTTATATTAATCGCATTGCGATTACAACTACTAACACTGCAGCTTCAGAAGGAATCTAAGATGGATGCCGTCCTTGCTTTTTGATAGGAGGTGGGAGGGTCTGGGAGGGAGACTGATGTACTAGCCGTAAAAAGGGCTTTTTGGGGTGCTGTCAGGACGCTGTCCTTACAGCAAAGATCAGATGAGTCTTTCAGGACTGGAGTGGACACTGAATACACTAGCCTAGCTATCGATTTCCCTATTAAATCAGCAGCAGCTACACTGTCCCTCCTCTCACTAAGACTGCTGCTTCCGAATGAATCTAAAATGGATGCTGTCCAGGAGATGGGAGGGTCTGGGAGGGAGGGTATGCTGCTGATTGGCTGGAATGTGTCTGCTGACTGTGAGGTACAGGGTCAAAGTTTACTCAATGATGACGAATAGGGGGTGGACCGAACAACGCATATGTTCGCCGGGAACTGTTCGCCGGCGAATAGTTCGGGACATCTTATTTGCGAATTCAACTCAGAGCTGGGTTCCTAATGGTTGTATTGCTAGAATATAACGCAGATTGAGAATATAGCGCTATATTCTCAATCTTCGTTATATAATTCTATCAATACAACCATTTGGAACCCAGCTCTAAGTTGAATTCGCAATGCGATTAATATAACCTGCATTAATCACATTGTGAATTTAACTTAGAGCTGGGTTCCTAATGGTTGTATTGCTAGAATATAACGAAGATTGAGAATATGGCGCTATATTTATTATATTCGTCAATTCTAGCAATACAACCATTAAGAACTCAGATCTAAGTTGAATTCACAATGCGATATTGTTCGCATTGCGATTACAACTTAGATCTGAGTTGCTAATAGTTGTATTGCTAGAATTTTAAATTTTCGTTATATTCTAGCAATACAACCATTAGGAACCCAGCTCTAAGTTAAATTCGCAATGCGATTAATACAGGCTATATTAATCGCATCGCGATTACAACTACTAACACTGCAGCTTCGGAATGAATCTTAGATGGATGCCGTCCTTGCTTTTTGATAGGGAGTGAGAAGGTCTGGGAGGGAGGGTATGCTGATTGGCTGGAATGTGTCCACAAGCTATGTTCGCCCGGAACAGTTCGCCGGCTAATAGTTCGGGACATCTCTGCACATCTGCACTTGCTTGTGGATACAATGCGATTTTCACGCAGCCTCATTCACTTCTATGGGGCCAGGGCTGTGTGAAAAACGCAGAATATAGAACATGCTGCGATTTTCACACAACGCAGAACTGATGCATGAAAAACAACACTCATGTACACAGACCCATTGAAATGAATGTGTCAGGATTCAGTGCGGGTGCTATATCCTGCCCATTGAACATCATAAAAAATACATTGCTATTTTTTGGTCACTAATCTACCAAAAATTTTATAAAAAGTGACTAAACTGTCTTTTGTACCCCAACGTGACACCAATAGAAACTATAGCTTCTCCCACAAAAAGCAAGCATCCAGATAGTTCCATCAAAAGAAAAATGTAAAATGATGGCAACACAAAGTACAAGGGATTTTTATAGTGTAAAACTATATAAACTTTTTCTTGTATTAACTATATTAAGACATACAAAAGAAATATGCCATTCAAGTTACATTTACATGGAGCAATCAGAGGTACTATACAGTATGTGACTGTGCTATTGTTAGCATGATCGTTCACACCTGGCAATGTGCTGCAGCCAATTTTTATGCCTGCATAAATAATTTGAGCAGCCAACAAACAAGCACATTTTGAGGCTGATGAGTGGGCATGTTTATACGGGTGATGTTTGGAAACACGCATTCGAAACCACAATCATTTACTTATTCATTATCCCATAGAAATGGGTCTTTCTGCTCATCCAAATATCTGGGCTCACTCTTCCAGACACTCAATTCCATAGTTTTGCTCACTCATCAGGATTGAGATTTACTAACTCGCGTTTTATACATGCATACATATACAGTCATGAGAAGGATGACAGCAAGTGAGTGAGGAAGTGAAGACTGAACCGCTAATTTTATTCAGAAGATGAAATAAAAGTTGGATTATTTTAACAAAGGCTCTGGATTTGTCTTTATGAAATTGGATCTCTGACCATAAACACATATATTGATGTACATACAAATTCTTATGCTTAAAGTAATGTAAGCATACTGACTGTTAAAAAAAATGTCTGCTACATCTATACGTCACTACAATTATCATACACATACAAAATTCCTTGTATTCTCTGTGTACTTTGATTGAAAAAAAAAATCTGTCAGTTGGAGCAGCCCTATTATATCAGTCATACTACTACTACAATTTTCTTGTCTTAGGGAAATTTGTTTTATTCTTTATGTGAAGTCTTCAGTGCACCAAGGTGAGGGGCCAGCACTGGAAAGCTGAGAAGTGGAGATGAACCTAGGGACTAGGAGCCACCCCTGGGGGCACTGAGGCTTTATTTTAAAATTGTAACATAGTTAGAACTGCAAGTGTTTGCCTATCATGTATCTTTCAGCCACCCATATACTAGCTGTCAAGGATCTGTGCAAGAGGTCAGTAGCAGCAGCACTATTGGGGTCATTTATCAAACTGGTGTAAAGTAGAACTGGTTTAGTTGCCCATAGCAACCAATCAGATTCCACCTTTTATTTTCAAAAGGAGCTGTCAAAAATGAAAGGTGGAATCTGATTTGTTGCTATGGGCAACTAAGCCAGTTATACTTTATACCAGTTTGATAAATAACCCCATATATCGCCTAGAGAAGAAAGCCACTTTACAAAGATGGTAGCCACAGACGCATGAGATGTCAGAAGGGAGAAAAACTTATCAGCAGACATGGGGCATGAGATGGATGACAGCAAGTGAGTGAGGAAGTGAAGACTGAACTGCTAATTTTATTCAGAAGATGAAATAAAAGTTGGATTATTTTAACAAAGGTTCTGGATTTGGCTTTATGAAAGTTGATCTCTGACCATTGGTCTGCAGTTCCCCAAACCTTTTGAGCCACGGGAAGAGCACATTGCATTAGGAGAAGGAACTGTAGCGTCCTTTTATTATTGTTTTTCACTGAAAAGACTGAACATCTGGCTGTTTAAAAGATAAAACTGGATGTGAAAAATGGTTGCTCAATATGTCTTTTTAACATTCCCCAAAAAATAAACACATGCTTGAAAAATGATGCCATAATGTGACATGATGTGAACAAATGAACATAATGTGACCATTTGGCAAATATTTTATTAATTGTTTTGTGAGGTATGTTTGTCTATCTTAAGAGCAACATATTTCAAATTTTAAAAATTGCAAGCTTTGAAACATTTTGTAACATTAAAAAATTTGGATTTTTTTCTATAAATAAAAACAATATGTTGGAACCAAAATTTACCACAAATATAAAGTGCAATTTCTCATGAAAAACAAACAGTATCAGAATCACTTGGATTAGAAAAAAAAAAAAAAAACTATGCAAAGTTGTTACCACATACTGTATAGTGTTATGTCAGATTTTAAAATTGAAGCTGTGGCGTGAAGGTTAAGCGTTGCTGCATCCTAAAAGGGCTGACCAAGTTAAATAAAAACATGGACAGCAGCTGTATAGAAGCATTAACACTTTTCTCCCTTGACATATCCTCCATTGTACTACAGTCCTCCCCGCTGCTGTCTGTGCACAAACACATCGCTGGCTTCGACAGTAACATCCTGTATACCACTGAGACCAGTGATCGCTTGCATGGTGACCTCTGTGCATGGGATGTCACTGCTGCAGCCAGGAAGATTATGTCACAGCTGCAGGCACTGCTTTTGTACAATACTGTAAGAGGCAGGAGAGGAAACAAGTAAGCATGTACTTTTTTTTTGTTTGTTTTCTTAGGCAATTTACAGCTGCCTCACAAATTTTTATATAACTAAATTTTCTGCAAGTGCAGATCTTTTCAATTGGATAATGACTAGTAATTGAAACCTGTAACAGGTATATCTGACAAGAAGATTAAGAGTTTCTTTGCATTCTTCCATTGATTTGTATTTGGTCTCTGGAATGTTTATTAGAAGAAAAGTAGAAGCACAATACATCTCACAATGATCCTGTGTAATGAATTGAGGCGCCTAGTCATTTTAACAATGGCCATTGCATCTTTTTCTTTAACAATGAAGGTTTACTCCAGAAACACACAAACACTAAAGATGTTGCAAATCAATACACCCAATACTCAGATTGTAGGATTATCTTATATCTGCGTATAGCCACTCAAGTGCAGATGCCTACATCATTTCCTTTAGTCATTGTGCCATGGTTCCAGTCTAATTGCATTCTGGCTTTCATGCAACACCAGCTGGGGTCCAGCTTTCATATCAAGTGTTTAGTGAGGCTGCTGTCACCCTTGTTTTACAGTCCTCCCAATGAAGCACAAATCTGTATTGATTTCAGAGGAGCTAGAGCTGTAAATTACTGGTCATGACTGACTTGGTCGAACCCAGATGAAAATCTATTGATTGTTCTGAGGGTCTAAATCTAATTAGCGCAAAGGATAACCTGTAACAACTCACAAAGAGAGTAATTAGAGAAGCAATATTTCTTTCAGCATACAGTGATCAGTGATAGGACACCAAGGTTGAAGAAGATATCTCTTGCTCTAGTGGCCATAGCAGGCACCTGTATATTATATAACTGCCATATAATAACCCTATGGCCTGATACTACTGGACGATACTATTAATTTACTCACATAACACATCATATTACTCTTCAAACACTTTACACAAACATGATCAAGAAAGGGAGTAAATAACTCCCAGGCTTCTCTTTTATTTCAGTCAAAATAATAATTTCCTCTAATGATGCAAGGTTAAAGAACATGTTATAATGCTAACAGAATAACTGAAGGTTTTACAAGAGATTTATGACAATATTGTAAAGATTCCCCACAGGGCAGGAATGCTAGATGGTAAGCAGGTTGTGACTCATATAAATTATATAAGAAGAAGATATGCATGGCTTGAATGGCCATATCAAATATAATGAAAATGATGATGGGCAGTATTCTTCCTGTATGTATTTTCAAAAATAAATAAATCTAAGTAATGCAACCAACAGGTTCAAAAGTTGCATTTATATTCATGCCTGTCCTCTAATATAAATATATTATTCTCTAGACAATCACTTACTAATGGAAACTGGAATTTAAATAATCCATCATCGATTGGCTTCACAGACCCATGCTTATTTGCCACTGGCTCATAAAACTGCACAGACAAACGTATTGGGATACCTGCACATTTTACCTACAGAAGCTTTTGTGTCCCATTCTAACTAAATAGGCATTAAAGGGGTTGTCTCACTTCAGCAAATAGTATTTATTATGTAGAGGACGTTAATACAAGCCACTTACTAATGTATTGTTATTATCCATATTGCTTCCTGTGTTGGCTGTATTTATTTTTCCATCAAATTATACAATGCTTGTTTCCATGGTTATGACCACCCTGAAATCCATTAGATGTGGATTTCATTGGACATGCTTGCACACTATAGGAGAAAGCACACTATGTGTGTTCCCACGGTCCCAGCCACCAAAGAGGCTGGTGCTTTTTCACAATGCTGACTTTAATGCCAAATGAGTCAGCATAGCTATGGAGATTTAGAAAGAAGTACTATGCATCCCAGCACTTGGCAACCCCACTCTGTAATTTTATGTGGTCTGCCTCTTTGAGGCCGAGTTCCTGTGGTCCATAAAAGTTTCCACTTTGAAATAATATCACTCACAATTGATGAAATATCTAGGAAGGAAGCAGTGACTTAGCTAGAAATGACAGGGCCCCACAGCAAATTTTTGAACCAACCCCCCCCCCCCACACACACACATACACACCCCTCAGCAACTTCTTTACAACCTCCCCTCTCATGCAACCACCGCTCTTGTGGCTAGCTAAAATTACTCTCTCAGATGAGGCCCATCAGCTGCTCCATCCGTTTCCTTCAGTGTAACTGTATATAATGTCATTGTATGATACTGTTGAGGGGGTCCTGACAATAAAATCTTTTATACTGTACCTCCTCCTGAGTGGGCCCCTTCTGAGTTTGGGCCGCACAGCAACCACTTCACCTGCTTCCTCTATAGCTATACCCCTAGAAGGAAGTCATTTCATGAACTGACTTTCAAACAAATTTATGGAATGGGCTACTACACATGGCCCCTTTACATCTTCTTTTCCATTTCTTTGAAAGGCAAACATTTTGCTCATAAATAACCCAACAATTTCAGGATATACACTCATTAAAATTGCAACACCAAGAATAAAAAGTTGTGCAATTATGGAAATCACTGGTTCTATAGAGATGTTAATGATATGCAAACACAAAAAAAAATGGAAGCAAAATATTCCCAAAATTTTGATTTATTTAGTATCAAGTATGAGTGCCACACGCAGAAATATATGAACTTGCACAGCTTGGCATGCTATCAGTGAGTTTATTAATGATTATCCGAGGAATGTTCTGCCATACTGAATGCACTTGGGGACACAAATCATCAAGATCTGCTGCTGGCAGCTCGCTTTGCAATTATTGACAAATTATGTCCCAGATATGCTCGATGGGAGATAAGTTGGGAGAGACTGAAGATCATGGTAGCATGTTTAGGCCATGCAGGCTGCTCACAGTAGCACAAGCAACATGCAACCTAGCATTGTCTTGTTGGAAAACTGCTCCTGGAGCACTTTGTAGAAATGACAGTACTGCTGGTTACAGGACCAAATCTATGTAACGTCAAGCTGTTAGTGTACCCAAAATGAAGAATGAAGGGGTCCAGTTACCATACGTTATGCCACCCAACAACATAATCCCAGGAGTAGGACTGGTGTGATGTTCCTTGTGAAGATCTCTTCATGGCATTGTCCACGTGGTCTTCAGACCAAATCTACAACTATCATTATGTCAGAGACAAAAGTGGGACTCATCACTGAAAAGCATGGATCTCTATTCTAGCTTCCACTGCCTTCTTGCTGTACATCATGATAGATTAAGAGTGGTGGCATGAGGTCAATAGAACACCTGTAGCTGGATGTCTGGCTCAGAACCCAATGTCATGTAAACACCTTCTGGTGGTTTGTGTAGATGTTTTTTCTCCACTAGGCTTGGGATGTGATATTCAATTTCACTTTCAGTAAAAATGAATCACTAAGCACAATTCTTCCAATCAGACAATCTGTTCATGCACAGGTTTGCCTCTGTGCATCTCTTGCTATCATTCCAGTTTGTCATTGTTCTCCCAACCACCGGGACATGCAATATTGGACAGTGCTGATATCTTGACCTAGGCACCTAGTGATCTGCTTGAGTAATACACCAAGGTCTCTCAGTTCAAGAATTCTGTCCCGCTCAATTTGTGATAAGTGGTCATAGCTAGCACATTGGTGAACCAGAGGCATAGCACCATCTTCCCACATGACTTGTTCTAATTTTTAAAAAAGTAGTGGATTGAGACAGCACCATCTGAGGTACAATGACCAATGATCCAAAGTGTGGCAGTGCAAGCAATGTTAGGTCCCGGCCAATGGACCCCGACTTCACAGCGAGATAGCGAAAAAAATCGCAGCACTCCAAAGTCTTCAGTTAAATCTTCTTTATTCCACCACAAAAAAGTTTGACGTTTCGACCCAATATGGGGTCTTTATCAAGCATATATCTGAACCTCAGTGAAGCATATAAATACATAGTGTCATAATCCCATTGGTGAGAAGTACAGCCCACAAGGTTAGCCTATCCCCTCCTGATGACATCACAGAGGTCATACATAAATCAATATCACAAATTATGACAGTAGTGTATGGTATTAGAACAAATACATGTGCTCACACAAGTCTCTTCTGATGTTCCTACTGGTAGATTAAAAGTAAACATAGATATAAAATGACGATTAAGGGGACAAGAAAATGCAACATATGATACTCATGCACGTGTCATCACTCACCCCCAATCACTGACCAATCAGATATCACATGGGTCACGGCTGTTAACCCGCCAACATGCGGCAGGTCGGCGTTCAAAAGCAAGCTGAGTGCGCATGTGGGGTGACGTAGTAGTCCTCTGATAACTGCTATTGGCGGTGACTTCAGTGTCACAAGATCGGCAGAGGGCACATGCGGGATGACGTAATAGTCATCTGACCGCTGCTATTAGTGCTGACGTCAGTGTCACATGATCGGCTAGTGCCGCGTTACTATGGAAACCAGAGAAGCGGCATTACAGGAGCGCAATGTGTAAACTGTATTAGTTTTACATAAGTGTTGCAAAAAGCATGAAGTACTAGTCAGACCTGAGGAGATAATAGCGTTCTGATAATAGATAATAGAATGAATGGCCGTAATAAATATTACATTATACCGGGACAAGATGACCAATAATGTAGTGAATTACAAAGACCAGGACAAATGCATGGGAATTCAGCAATGTGGTGCAGGCCCTCATAACAAGAATGTACCGAACAGGACCGGCCATATTAAATAAAGGGCACGTCTGCTTGTGCTGGTGATTGTATAAAAGGGTAGAGTCCAAGGTGGTAAAACGGGGTGCCTACAGCTTCACCCAAAACCCCTCACTTATACCAGCACTCACCTATTGTGTACCAGGAAAGGGCAATTTCCATTGCCTGTCCATGGATACAGGGAAGCAGTTACAGGGGTTCAAAGGCCATGAGAGCAGCAACACCCCCAACCGTAGGCTGAAGGGTAGTGCCGCTCAAAAAGGCTGTTGGCAGCGGCACTTCCAATATTTATACGAGGTACCGCTAACCAAGTCCCCAAGCAGGTACACGGGGGCTGGGGAAGGTAGGCCGAAACCATAAACATCACCAGTCTACCTATTGCATAAAAAAACAAATAAAGGTCACCAGCACTTTGCAATCCGGAGCCCTGTGTACATCAAAAGGGGGTGCCTGCAAACCGACATGCGGATTCACACCAGGTCCTAAAGCCAGGTCAATATAGAAATAATGTATGTTCAATCTCAGTAACAGTTATTTCTGTAAGAGAAAGAAGTGGGGGAGGGGGGAGAAGAAAAAGTAAGGGGATTAGTACCCGTGTATAGTAACCAACATAGTGATCATGACAGGATAAAAACAAACAGCAACATCCTTGAACTGAAGAGTTAGTAAAGTGAGCCTATCTGAAAGTCCCGATTTAGACCCTTTGGTTCCAGGGTATCCAGCTCAAATATCCATCTGAGCTCCAGGCGTTTGAGAAGTCTCCTCGGTTGCCTCCCCTGCCGAGGGGGGGAATACCATCAATGATCCTAAAACAGAGCTGGGAAACATTATGTCTGTATTTTAGAAAGTGTTCAGGAACCGATAAATCACTCTCAGATGAACCTGGTTCAGACGAGTTCTTGTCGAGCAATTTTCTGATGCTGTACCGGTGTTGGTTGAGCCTAGATTTAAAGGGCTGCGTTGTTTCACCTACATATAACAGAACTCCATATTCAGGAGCATCATATCTCTGGAGAAGCGGTCAGCCAGCATACAAAATTCTTAAAAAAACTGGTTATTTGGAAATAAGATGGGTCTGAGGTGGGTCCTAAGGCCCCTGGGTATTAATCCGGACTTATAATATTCCCTCAAGGTGGATAGGTGTAATTCGGTATTGATCAGATGTTTCTTTTCATTCATCCATTTCCGTTTCAACAAGTCCGCAGTGGGTTTACTTAAAAAGGCTCCACTGTCTTCCTCCCCACTCAGGATGTGTGTGATTTGTTCACTTGAGTATAACAAACTCTGTGGTGGATCCAATCGTTTCAGGGATAGACTCCATTTTTTCTCCTGCAGCCATCTTTCTAGATAAGGTTCTGAGACCGTATGCAATAGGGGCATCCTCCTTTGTCAGAGACACCACTGACTTTCTAAACAGACTCACTCAGGTTACCTTTGAACCAGGCAACAGACTTGTCTCTTTTGATGTGGCCAGTCTCTATACCTGCATCGAACATGAGCTAGGCCTTGAAGCAGTTGGATGGGCACTCAGAGACTCTGGCCATGCGAAAGAGACATGTGACTTCCTTTTGGCACTCTTAGAGATCCTGCTGTACTGCAACTACTTCTGTTTTGATCGGCAGTTCTATTTGCAGTGCCGGGGGACCACAATGGGGTCCAACATGGCCCCTACATATGCCAACATATATATGACCTTTGTTGAAGAATGCTTCATATACCCATCCGCCCGTTTTCAACTTGTGAAGGGGTGGATGAGGTATATTGATGATATCTTTTTAATTTGGACCAGTACTGACTCCCAACTCCAACAATTCCATGACTTTTTGAATAGACTACACCCTCAACTCAGGTTCACTAGGGTCGAATCCCAGCATTCCCTCCAGTTCCTCGACACCTTGGTATATGTGACGGAGAAAGGTTTACAAACAGACCTGTTCACAAAACCAACTGACCGCAATACCCTTCTGAGATATGATAGTGCACACCCTAAGAGGATGGTGAGCTCCCTTCCTTATAGCCAGATGTTAAGGGTCAGAAGGATTATCTCAGAGGATTCTAGGGTTCGGGCAAGACTTGATGATATGGGACAGAAGTTTACAGATAGGAAATATCCCAGAAGACTGGTGGACAGACACATCAAAAAAGTCAAAGATACTAAACGTGTTCAACTATTGACACCTCAGGCCACCTCCACCCAAATGGCCAGGATACCCTTTGTATCAACATTCTCAGCACAAAGTAAGTACATAGCTGACATACTTAAACGCCATTGGAGCATACTAACCCGGTCCTTTCTAGAGATTGTGGAGTTCAGGGCACCCCCCTTAATGTCCTACAGACGTTCCAAAAATTTGGGTGACAAACTTATGCATACTTCCCTCCCCACACCCATGGTAGGAGCTAGGAAGAGGAGAGGATGTTACCCTTGCCTAAACTGCTGTAACTGCAATATTATGTTTAAGGGCAAAGTCTTTACCCATCCACGGTCAAGGAAACATTACAAAATAAGGCACTTTTTCACCTGTTCCTCAGAATTTGTCATCTACATACTGCAGTGTCCGCGTGGCCTGTTGTATGTAGGTGAAACAACGCAGCCCTTTAAATCTAGGCTTAACCAACACCGGTACAACATCAGAAAATTGCTCGACAAGAACTCGTCTGAACCAGGTTCATCTGAGAGTGATTTACCGGTTCCTGAACACTATCTTAAATACAGACATAATGTTTCCCAGCTCTGTTTTAGGATCATTGATGGTATTCCCCCCCTCGGCAGGGGAGGCAACCGAGGGAGACTTCTCAAACGCCTGGAGCTCAGATGGATATTTGAGCTGGATACCCTGGAACCAAAGGGTCTAAATCGGGACTTTCAGATAGGCTCACTTTACTAACTCTTCAGCTCAAGGATGTTGCTGTTTGTTTTTATCCTGTCATGATCACTATGTCGGTTACTATACATGGGTACTAATCCCCTTACCTTTTCTTCTCCCCCCTCTCCCCCTTCTTTCTCTTACAGAAATCACTGTTACTGAGATTGAACATAGTACATAATTTCTATATTGACCTGGCTTCAGGACCTGGTGTGAATCCGCATGTCGGTTTGCAGGCACCCCCTTTTGGTGTACACAGGGCTCCGGATTGCAAAGTGCTGGTGACCTTTATTTGTTTTTTTTTATGCAATAGATAGACTGGTGATGCTTATGGTTTTGGCCTACCTTCCCCAGCCCCCGATGTATCTGCTTGGGGACTTGGTTAGCGGTACCTCGTATAAATATGGGAAGTGCCGCTGCAAAGTGCTGGTGACCTTTATTTGTTTTTTTATGCAATAGATAGACTGGTGATGCTTATGGTTTTGGCCTACCTTCCCCAGCCCCCGGTGTATCTGCTTGGGGACTTGGTTAGCGGTACCTCGTATAAATATGGGAAGTGCCGCTGCCAACAGCCTTTTTGAGCGGCAGACCTTCAGCCTACGATTGGGGGTGTTGCTGCTCTCATGGCCTTGGTACCCCTGTAACTGCTTCCCTGTATCCATGGACAGGCAATGGAAATTGCCCTTTCCTGGTACACAATGGGTGAGTGCTGGTATAAGTGAGGGGTTTTGAGTGAAGCTGTAGGCACCCCGTTTTACCACCTTGGACTCTACCATTTTATACAATCACCAGCACCAGCAGTGGTGCCCTTTATTTAATATGGCCGGTCCTGTTCGGTACATTCTTGTTATCAGGGCCTGCACCACATTGCTGAATTCCCATGCATCTGTCCTGGTTTTTGTAATTCACTACATTATTGGTCATCTTGTCCCGGTATAATGTAATATTTATTATGGCCATTCATTCTATTATCTATTATCGGGACGCTATTATCTCCGCAGGTCCGACTAGAACTTTATGCCTTTTGCAACAGTGATTCACTACATTATTTGTCATCTTGTCCCGGTATAATATAATATTTATTACGGCAATTCATTCTATTTTCTCTGATCGGGACGCTATTATCTTCGCAGGTCCGACTAGTACTTTATGCTTTTTGCAACACATAGGTATAACGAATACAGTTTACACATTGCGCTCCTGTAATGCCGCTTCTCTGGTTTCCATAGTAACGCGGCACTAGCCGATCATGTGACACTGACGTCAGCACTAATAGCAGCAGTCAGATGACTACTACGTCATCCCGCATGCGCCCTCTGCCGATCTTGTGACACTGAAGTCAGCACTAATAGCATTTATCAGAGGACTACTACGTCATCCCACATGCGCACTCAGCTTGCTTTTGAACGCCGACCTGCCGCATGTTGGTGGGTTAACAGCCGTGACCCATGTGATACCTGATTGGTCAGTGATCGGGGGTGAGTGATGACACTTGCATAAGTATCATATGTTGCATTTTCTTGTCCTTTTAATCGGCATTTTATATCTACGTTTACTTTTAATCTACCAGTAGGAACATCAGAAGAGACTTGTGTGAGCACATGTATTTGTTCTAATACCATATACGACTTTGGAGTGCTGCGACTTTTTTCCCTATCTCGTTGTTCTAATTTTTGAGATTTCACATGGTTAAAAAACTTTACTTTCAATCTGACTTTTACGCACCTCTAACATGCCACATATTGGAGCTAGGTGCTTGAAAATGTGATATTTTTCTGCTTCTTTGATTTGCATAACCTTACGGCTTGTCTTTCTAGGTACTGAAATTTCAATGTTGAGGAGTGTACAAAAAAGATTTATTGCATTCATTGATATATGTCTCTTAATGCTGTTAAAATAGTTTACAAGTTATATGTTATCATGCAAAAAATTGATCACTTTGTTTATTTGTTTATTAATGATGTATTTCCCTACATAATGTAAAACATGTACTAGACTTGCAATGCTGTAAATAAAACAGTGATTGGAGGGCGCTTATGCCTAGTGGTAATTAGGGTAACCTTGATGTTGGATAGATTGGTTGGGTGCAAGGCAGGACCAGTGGATATTGGAAACTCAGCAGAACCACAGGTTTGCAATAAGGTTCATGCTAAATCCTTGTGCAGTTCCGAAAATGAGGGCTGCAGAACTGAAATACGGGTGGCTAATCCATTTCAAATTATTAGAGAAGCTTAAGCAATATTTTCTTACAGAGCAGCAAAGCCTTTCTGCCATAAACATGCACAATTCATTGCTGTCTGAGTCCAGTGCATGGTGTTGTGTGTTCTAGACCTTCTAATCTCCTTTTCTCTAGAGTACTCTGGTGTATGGCGGCTATCTTGGCAGTTGTAGGTTCAGGGACTAGGGATCTCTGAACTTGGGCCTCGTTGTGAAGGAGGTCTCTCACACACATCTTTCCTCCAAGCTGCTTTAGACACTCTCTCTTCATCTGGTCCATAACCTTGACAATCTAACACAGTGTGCTAAGTTGTAACCCATATTTTGTCCATACTCTGCCAGAAAAATTGCATTAGCTCTGTTGATATTAATTATTCTCTTGCAGTAGTCCTTCTGGGTACTTCCCATGCTGCAATTAGGAAACATATCTTGAGCCACACTCTGGTATACTGTTGTTATGTAGATGATACCCAACTATATCTGGGTCAATGATCTATCTCCAGCCATACATTATAGCTTAGCTGAACTACAAGAGTGGATAAATGCAAGGTGGTTAAAACTGAAACTAGACAAAAATGAAGCTCTCTTTATCGGAGGTCAGCATCGAATAGTATAATGGCAACTAACACATTGAACACCTCTGTGTCTGGGAAACACAATTCTTAAAGGTTCAGAGCATGTATGAATTAGATGCAGTTATTGATGGGTAACTATAATTCTGTAACCAGCCATCTACTATTATTAAAGTGTCACTGAACTTTGAAAAGTCTTATGAAATTTTATACAGACATATCAAGATCACTGGAAATAGGACAGAGAAGCAATCACACACCGCTTTCTCTCAACTCGCTGCAGGAGATTGAATAAACGTATACATGTAGAATTTTTATTAAGCCCGTCTCCTGCACCAAGGAGAGAAGGTGCAAAGTGAATTGTTCACTTGCCTCATTATAGAGATTGGTGAAGATTTCAGCACTCAGATTCCCACCATCCAAAAGTTTTGATACCATGTATTTGGAAAGTCTTCAGGCCTTTCACTTTTTTTACATTTTGTTATGTCGCGGCTATGTGCTAAAATAAAAAAATCCCTTTTTTCCATCACACTGCACTCAATATCCTATAATAAGTGAAGGGAAAACAAAAAAAGGAGGGGGGGGGTTCTCCCATTTGTCATGATGATCTTTGATATGTTTGTATACCTTGATTGGAGACTACCTGTTGTATATTCAGGTGATTGTACATTATATGATATGGAAAGATACACCTCTGTCTATATAAGGTCTTAGAGCTGATATTGCATATTAAAAAAAAAAAAAGCCATGAGGAAGAATGAAATGCCTGTGGAGCTCAGAGACACTCTGGCTCAACTCCAAATATCCTGTGTGCAGATGGGAAAAACCTGGAGTAGGTCAATCATCATTGCAGCACCCCACCAATCTTGGCTTTATGGCAAAGTGGCCGAAATAAGCCTCTCCTTAGTAAAAGACACATGAAGGCTATTCAGGAGTTTGCAAAAAAAAACACCTAAATAACTCTCAGACTATGAAAAACTAGATTCTCTGGTTTGATGAAACAAAGATGTAACTTTTTGGCCTCAAATCTGAATGTCATGTCTGGAGAAAACCAGGCACTGCTCATCACCGTCCCAATAGCATCCCTACAGTGAAGCATAGTGGTGGCAGCATCATGATGTGGGGGTATTTTTCAGTGGCTGGAACAGAGAGACTGCTCAGGATTGAGAGAACGCTGAATTGAGCAAAGGACAGAGATATTCTTACTGAAAAGTACTCTGGACCTCAGACTGGCTCCAAGGTTTACCTTCCAACAAGAACCGCACCCACACAACCAAGACTACACAGGAGTGGCTGAGGGATAACTTTGGGAATGTCCTTGAGTGGCGCAGCCAGAATCCTGACTTGAACCCAATCAAACATCTCCTGAAGAGACCTGGAAATGGCTGTCCTCCAAGGGTCCCCATCAAACCTGACAGAGCTTGAGAGGATAAGCAGATAAGAATGGCATAAAATCTCCAAATCTTAAGTCAATGCTGTGTCCCATTGCAGAGCAGGTGTAAACTGAAAAACTGCAAAAGAGTTAAAATTGTACTTTCGTTTAAACATGTATGTGTGTTATTAAATGCATGCACTATGGATTAATAGGTTGTGTTTTCAGCCACAGCTACCAACTATCAGTCCATGCATGTTTAACCCTTTCATGACCAAGGGTCATTGATAACCCTGTGACCACGTCTAATTTTGCATATGTGTCACTTTATGTGGTAATTAATTTGGAAGGCTTTTACTTATTTAATTTATTTTGAGATTGTTTTCTCGTGACCCATTGTACTTCCTGATAGTCATACATTTGAGTCAATCGGGACGCTATTATCTTCGCAGGTCCGACTAGTACTTTATGCTTTTTGCAACACATATGTATAACGAATACAGTTTACATATTGCGCTCCTGTAATGCCGCTTCTCTGGTTTCCATAGTAACGCGGCACTATCCGATCATGTGACACTGACGTCAGCACTAATAGCAGCGGTCAGATGACTACTACGTCATTCCGCATGCGCCCTCTGCCGATCTTGTGACACTGAAGTCAGCACTAATAGCAGTTATCAGAGGACTACTACGTCATCCCACATGCGCACTCAGCTTACTTTTGAACGCCGACCTGCCGCATGTTGGCGGGTTAACAGCCATGACCCATGTGATACCTGAAAGGTCAGTGATCAGGGGTGAGTGATGACACGTGCATAAGTATCATATGTTGCATTTTCTTGTCCCCTTAATCGGCATTTTATATCTACATTTACTTTAATCTACCAGTAGGAACATCAGAAGAGACTTGTGTGAGCACATGTATTTGTTCTAATACCATATACGACTTTGGAGTGCTGCGACTTTTTTCCCTATCTCGTTGTTCTAATTTTTGAGATTTCACATGGTTAAAAAACTTTACTTTCAATCTGACTTTTACGCACCTCTAACATGCCACATATTGGAGCTAGGTGCTTGAAAATGTGATATTTTTCTGCTTCTTTGATTTGCATAACCTTACGGCTTGTCTTTCAACTCGCTGCAGGAGATTGAATAAACGTATACATGTAGAATTTTTATTAAGCCCGTCTCCTGCACCAAGGAGAGAAGGTGCAAAGTGAATTGTTCACTTGCCTCATTATAGAGATTGGTGAAGATTTCAGCACTCAGATTCCCACCATCCAAAAGTTTTGATACCATGTATTTGGAAAGTCTTCAGGCCTTTCACTTTTTTTACATTTTGTTAAGTCGCGGCTATGTGCTAAAATAAAAAAATCCCTTTTTTCCATCACACTGCACTCAATATCCTATAATAAGTGAAGGGAAAACAAAAAAAGGAGGGGGGGGTTCTCCCATTTGTCATGATGATCTTTGATATGTTTGTATACCTTGATTGGAGACTACCTGTTGTATATTCAGGTGATTGTACATTATATGATATGGAAAGATACACCTCTGTCTATATAAGGTCTTAGAGCTGATATTGCATATTAAAAAAAAAAAGCCATGAGGAAGAATGAAATGCCTGTGGAGCTCAGAGACACTCTGGCTCAACTCCAAATATCCTGTGTGCAGATGGGAAAAACCTGGAGTAGGTCAATCATCATTGCAGCACCCCACCAATCTTGGCTTTATGGCAAAGTGGCCGAAATAAGCCTCTCCTTAGTAAAAGACACATGAAGGCTATTCAGGAGTTTGCAAAAAAAAACACCTAAATAACTCTCAGACTATGAAAAACTAGATTCTCTGGTTTGATGAAACAAAGATGTAACTTTTTGGCCTCAAATCTGAATGTCATGTCTGGAGAAAACCAGGCACTGCTCATCACCGTCCCAATAGCATCCCTACAGTGAAGCATAGTGGTGGCAGCATCATGATGTGGGGGTATTTTTCAGTGGCTGGAACAGAGAGACTGCTCAGGATTGAGAGAACGCTGAATTGAGCAAAGGACAGAGATATTCTTACTGAAAAGTACTCTGGACCTCAGACTGGCTCCAAGGTTTACCTTCCAACAAGAACCGTACCCACACAACCAAGACTACACAGGAGTGGCTGAGGGATAACTTTGGGAATGTCCTTGAGTGGCGCAGCCAGAATCCTGACTTGAACCCAATCAAACATCTCCTGAAGAGACCTGAAAATGGCTGTCCTCCAAGGGTCCCCATCAAACCTGACAGAGCTTGAGAGGATAAGCAGATAAGAATGGCATAAAATCTCCAAATCTTAAGTCAATGCTGTGTCCCATTGCAGAGCAGGTGTAAACTGAAAAACTGCAAAAGAGTTAAAATTGTACTTTCGTTTAAACATGTATGTGTGTTATTAAATGCATGCACTATGGATTAATAGGTTGTGTTTTCAGCCACAGCTACCAACTATCAGTCCATGCATGTTTAACCCTTTCATGACCAAGGGTCATTGATAACCCTGTGACCACGTCTAATTTTGCATATGTGTCACTTTATGTGGTAATTAATTTGGAAGGCTTTTACTTATTTAATTTATTTTGAGATTGTTTTCTCGTGACCCATTGTACTTCCTGATAGTCATACATTTGAGTCAATATATTTCACCTTTATTTATGAAAAAATCCCAAAATTTAACAAAAATTTTGAAAAATTCGCAATTTTCAAAGTTTCAATTTCTCTGCTTTTAAAAAAGAAAGTTATACCTCATAAAATATTTATTACTTAACATTCCCCATATGTCTACTTTATGTTGGCATCATTTTGTAAATGTCTTTTTATTTTTTTTATGGACGTTAGAAGGCTTAGAATTGTAGAAGCAATTCTTAAAATTTTTAAGAAAATTTCCAAAACCGACTTTTTAAGGACCAGTTCAGGTCAGAAGTCAGTTTGTGGGGCTTACATAGTGGAAACCCCCCATAAATGACCCCATTTCAGAAACTACACCACTCAAGTTATTGAAAACTGATTTTACAAACTTTGCTAACCCTTTAGGTGTTCTACAAGAATTAAAGTGTGTATCCTTGCACCAGATTTATCATCCAGTTTGAATCACTGTGATAAATTTGGTGCAGACAGACTTTCTAAGTTTACGCCATCTATAGTATCTGACAACTTAACAGAAAGGAACTATAACCTAGGAGAATGGAAACAACTACAAATAAATATGAGTGAATCGATTCATAATAATTGATTCATCTCATCAAGCAGAGTTCCTTTGATGGCGTGCCCCCAAAGCTGCTGATGTTCCCCAGCCCCTCACCTTTCTTCCTGCCGTTTGATTGACAGGGCCAGAAATCTCGAACTTGCACCACTGCTAGGAGCAGCTCTGAGGCTCTGCTTCAGCTAGACTTTTGGGTAACAGCACAAGAACAGTTGCTGTTCCTGAAGTGGAAGCAGATCCTGTGCACTTGAACAGTTACTCAGAGCAGCAATGCAGGCATGAGCTTGTCAGGGTCTGCCCAAATGTCCAGCCCTGTTAATCAAGCAGTTTGGGATGCATCTACTGCTTCGGGGACACCCCATCGCAGGTGTAGTACTCTGCTTGATGAGACATATTTATTATTAAGAATTGATTCTTTCATCTAGAATTCCAAGTTAAATTTTGACAAGGAACCAGTGTGATTTAGAGAATGAGCACACTTCAAAGTATTACTGAGGAATTCCTGGTATTATGTCTTGTGAGCCACATTTAGGAACTTGAAGCCCTTGACATATGTAGAGGTGCCTGAGCAACAGTGCATGTTACAGTGACAACATGTTGATATGGAATCCCTGAGGTAAATTACGGGTTACCTGGTGAAGAGACTGAATGAGGCACAAATATCCTTGGTCAAAGCATGAAAAATAAGATTTATCTGCAGTAGGAAACAAACAGCAAGACGAGACATCCATATTTATGAAGCTCTTTAATCTGTTAAGGTATTGTTCTTCTGAGTAAAGTTTATTCCCTGTGAGGCAGGCAAGCAGTTCTCACTTTTCTAAGTAAAAGGAAATATGACTGAGCTGGTATTCAATAATAGCAAAGCCTTTTAGTGTTGCATTGAATATGCTTAGTGCTCACTAAAAAGCTTTAGCATTTAAATTATGCTATTTTGAAGGCTTTCTGGGGTCATAAACTACATTAACTCCAAGCAGTTCCACTGAAGATATTGTTGAAGCGAAGAGATAAAGAAAATAGATCTATTTTATAATATTACAGTCTAGATTTTATAATTTGCTCTTTTGTTTTTTTCTGGTCAGTGATTTTGAAAAATTGGCAATTTTTCTAACACTTAATGATGCGTTTTTAACAGTTCCAGAATAGTGTGCGTGCACTACATATTAATATGTACTGCATGTGTGTATAAGTTATGAATGTGTGAATAATCTCTGACTGCTGTGAATGAAGATGAAAATGGAATGGGAGAGGATTGACAGTAACAGGTGAAATCATTTAATTATTTTAGTAGTTTGTCAGTTAAAGGGTATGGACACTTTGGGGGGCATTTTTCATTATTGCATTACAATTATTTTGAACTAAAAATCAATTGTTCAATTGGTCTTTATTGAAAATGTTGAACCCCTTTCTCTATACAGCCTTGAAATTCTATAGTAGCATGCTCTGTGTTTTTACTATGTTCTGTTTACTGTGGTTTACATAAGTGTTTTTGAACTGTTAGTAATTCAGAGATATGTGTTATTAGATGACCGTCACAAAGTGAAAGTGATAGTATGATTCTTATAGCTTGGCAGAAGTTTATCATTTTTGACAAAGCTGCTGAATATATGTATTATAAAAATCAATGTTTTTTTCTCTGTCCGTCTATCCCATCTAGGCATCCAGTCACAGGAAGGTTTTCATAAAGGTCTCAGCTCTCTAAGAAGTACCGTTCTTGAGATATTCCCAAAATATATATTAGCCAATTTGAGATGGGATTTGAAATGAAACGAACAAGATGTGCTTTAACTGCAGACTGTCAGCTTTAATTTGAGGGTATTTACATCCAAATCAGATGAACGGTGTAGGAATTACAACAGTTTGCATACGTGCCTCCTACTTGTTAAGGGACCAAAAGTAATGGGGAAATGGCCAGGTGTGTGTTATTCCCTCATTATCCCAATTACAATGAGCAGATAAAAGGTCCAGAGTTCATTTCAAGTGTGCTATTTGCATTTGGAATCTGTTAATGTCAACTCTCACGATGAGATCCAAAGAGCTGTCACTATCAGTGAAGCAAGCCATCATTAGACTGAAAAAATAAAACAAACTCATCAGAGAGATAGCAAAAACATTAGGCGTGGCCAAAACAACTGTTTGGAACATTCTTAAAAAGAAGGAACGCACCGTTGAGCTTAGCAACACCAAAAGACCCAGAAGACCACAGAAAACAACTGTGGTGGATGACCAAAGAATTATTTCCCTAGTGAAGAAAACACCCTTCACAGCAGATCAAGAACACTCTCCAGGAGGTAGGTTTATGTGTGTCAAAATCAACAATCAAGAGGAGACTTTACCAGAGTGAATACAGAGGGTCCATCACAAGATGTAAACCATTGTTGAGCCTCAAAAACAGGAAGGCCAGATTAGAGTTTGCCGAACGACATCTAAAAAAGCCTTTACAGTTCTGGAACAACATCCTATGGACAGATGAGACCAAGATCAACTTGTACCAGAGTGATGGGAACAGAAGAGTATGGAGAAGGAGAGGAACTGCTCATGATCCTAAGCATACCACCTCATCAGTGAAGCATGGTGGTGGCAGTGTCATGGCATGGGCATGTATGGCTGCTAATGGAACTGGTTCTCTTGTTTTTATTGATAATGTAACTGCTGACAAAAGAAGCAGGATGAATTTTGAAGTGTTTCGGGAAATATCTGCTCATATTCAGACAAATGCTTCAGAACTCATTGGACGACGCTTCACAGTGCAGATGGACAATGACCCAAAGCATGCTGCAAAAGCAACCAAAGAGTTTTTTAAGGGAAAGAAGTGGAATGTTATGCAATGGCCAAGTCAATCACCTGACCTGAATCCGATTGAGCATGCATTTCACTTGCTGAACACAAAACTGAAGGGAAAATCCCCCAAGAACAAGCAGGAACTCAAGACAGTTGCAGTAGTGGCCTGACAGAGCATCACCAGGGATAAAACCCAGTGTCTGGTGATGTATATGTGTTCCAGACTTCAATCTGTAATTGACTGCAAAGGATTTGCAACCAAGTATTAAAAAGTGAAAGTTTGATTTATGATTATTATTCTGTCCTATTACTTTTGGTCCCTCAACAAGTGGGAGGCAAATATACAAACTGTTGTAATTCCTACACTGTTCACCTGATTTGGATGTAAATACCCTCAAATTAAAGCTGACGGTCTGCAGTTAAAGCACGTCTCGTTTGTTTCATTTCAAATCCATTGTGGTGGTGGTGGTGTATAGAGCCAAAAATGTTAGAATTGTGTTGATATCCCAATATTTATTGCCCTCGCTCTAGTAACTGCCATACACATGTAAACATGACCCTTATTAGCCAATAGAAGCTTGCAGGTTCTTCAGTCTTTACATACAAACAGTTTAACATTAGGTTTCCATAAAAACTCAGCTGTTTTTCTTCACTGTTAGGCCCCTTGCAGACGAGCGTGAGCGTATAAGGTCCAGATGCATTGCGGATGCGTTCAGTGAAAAATTTGCGATTTCGCAAGCAAGTTCATCCAGTTTTGTCTGCGATCGCATTCAGTTGTTCAGTTTTTACTGCACTGCTGCAATGTGATTTAATGCGTTTTGCATGCGCCTTATAAAAAACTGAATGTTTACAAACAACATCTCTTAGCAACCATCAGTGAAAAATGCATTGCACCCGCATTTGCTTGTGGATGCGATGAGATTTTCACGCAGCTCTATTCACTTCTATGGGGCCAGCGTTTCAAGAAAATCGCAGAATATAGAACATGCTGCGATTTTCACGCAACGCACAAGTGATGCGTGAAAACTAACGCTCATGTACACAGACCTATTAAAATTATGGGTTCGGATTCATGGCGGACGCAATGCGTTCGCATCACGCTTTGCACCCGCGCGGAACACTCGCTCGTGTGAAAGGGGCCTTATAGGTCACTTTTAAGGGGACAGGGTGCCGTAGAGCTCACTGTTAAGGATGCAGGGCACTGGGAAGGTCATTGTTAAAGGGGACGGTGCGCTGTGGAGGTCACTGTTAAGGGAGCAGGCTGCTATGAAGGTCCCTATTAAGGAGCAAGGCACTGTGAAGGTCACAGTTAAGGAGGCAGGGTGCTGTGGAGGTCACTGTTAACCCCTCCAGCCCCAGAAGGTTTCTCATTTCTGCATTTTCATTTTTTACTCCTTGACTTTCTGGGCCGAGAACTATGTTATTTTTCCATTTACATAGCCATATGAGGGTTTGTTTTTTGTGGGCCAAGTTGCACTTTATAATTCCACCATTTAATAATTTAATAACGCTATTCCGCAACAGTTTTATGGGTTTTGTTTTTATGGTCTATTTGGCAAAGATGACCTGTTATTTTTATTCTCAAAATCAGTGTGATTATGGCGATACCACATATGTATAGTTTTTCTTGCATTTTAATACTGAAAAAAATAAATACTGAAAAAAATTTTTTTTTTCTTTTCATCGCCATATTCTGATCCATATAACTTTTTTTTACTTGAGGGCTGCGTGAGGGCAAATTTTTTGGTGGGCGATTTTTACTTTTCATTGCTGCAATTCAGGATATCTGGATATTCTGCATAACGGAAACAGGACGGATCCATTTTGCAGCCCATAGACTTCTATTATGATGGAATGAATAAGGGAGCGCCTCTAAAGGCATTCCTTTATGCATTCCATCATAGAATTGCGTTATGTTCCGTGGTAACGGAATCCATAACGTAATTCACCTTTTACCACCAAATGAAGTGTGAACGAATTTCATAAGCAGTGGGGCAATGTGAACATTGATGTGTTGAGTAAAGTCCTGGGGAAGCATGATAAAATGGGTGTTGTTTGCACTGGGATCGTGTCATCAAGGGTCTTGGTAGAGTAAAGGCCCCTAGATAGATGGCCACTAAGTTAGCTGGTGAACACCAGAATATTTAGAATAGCTGGTTCCAGCTAGTCCAGGGCGGGCTTTTACTGGGAACCGGCATTGTGCTGGGTGGGTGCCTGTTCCCCATGCTCCAGTCTGTGACTCAGGGCATGCTCACGTCCAGGGATTCCATTTAATCTGGTTTCTGGACTTGGGTGGGTCTCACTCTGGAGAATGTGCATACAGAGGCCTGGTAAGGCTCTTTCAGTGTGGTCTCAGCAAGGCTGAGGGGCCACGAGGCTATGTAATAGCCTGGACTTTGGGGGGGACTAAGCGACACCTGGGAACAAGGGTCGAAAGGTCAGAGTCGGAAGGACTGCTAGACCCCAACCCCCTCCAAATGTACTGCACTTGTTACAGCCTGACGGCTGATGGACTGTATGGCTGGGGTAAGCCGCACCTGGTTCCATGTGTGATCGGTATCGTATAGCCAAGTTAGGGATACGATGTTTATTATGTTTAGGTAGAGCCCAGACGGGTAGGCTTTTGTTTTATGCCATGCGGTGTATGAAGATTGTCAAATAAATCGCACTGTTTGGACCTTAAACCCAGTGGTTATGAAGATAATTCGCTGAGAATGACCCCTGAATGAGAGACGATCCCTACAGCGGAAATTCGCTCATCTCTAGCGGTCACAGTTACAGGGGTGGGGTGCTGTGGAGGTTATGGTTAAGGGGACAGGGCATTGTGGAGGTCACTGTTAAGGGGCACAGGTCATAGTTAAGGAAACAGTTAAGAGAGCGGCATGCTGTGGAGGTCACTGTTAAGGGTCAGGGTGCTGTGGAGGTCACTGTTTAGGGTGTGTGGTGCTTTGGAGGTCACTGTTATGGGGGTGGGGTGCTGTGGAAGTCATTGTTAAGCTGGTGTGATGCTGTGGAGGGTATTGGTAAGGAGGGCGGGGCACTGTTGGGGTCACAGTTATAGAGGACAGTTAATAAAATAAACAGTATGTAACTGTAGGGCTATATAGGACAACTATGTATTTCCCCATAACAAAAAAAGGGCATGGATTGGCCTCCTGAGCATCTTTGGAATAAATTCAATAAACATACAAAAAGAACATCAATTAATACTCGGGCAGCTCCAAGCACTTTTTCTAGTTTTGAATAAAGACCAATTGAAAAAATGATTTTAAGCTGAAAATGAGTAAAATACAATAATAATAAAAAATGTCCCTGAAGGTGTTCTTAGCCTTTACATTTGGATTAACTTAACTATAGGTTAAGTTTAGTAAATAAATGTAATTGATAATTGAGTTCATTTAGACTAAATTCACCTAGAATTCATTCCTTCTAGCCATGTTGAATCAAACCATCACAGAAATGTAACAAAAAATAGACACAGTGGTAAATCTTTCTTTAAGAGTACATGTAGGGGTACTTTCACACTTGCGGCAGGACGGATCCGGCAGGCTATTCAGCCTGCCGGATCTGTCCTGCCGCAAGTGCCCGGCAACACAGCGGTGCACGGCAAAGATCGCTGGACTGAAAAGTTGGAGATGCAGGACTTTTAGTCCGGCGATCTCCGGCCGTGCACTGCCGTGCTGCATCGTAGCTCCGCCCCCACCCCATTATAGTCAATGGGGATGGAGCTTCAGCACAGCAGTGCACGGGCACTTGCGGCAGGACAGATCCGGCAGGCTGAATAGCCTGCCGGATCCGTCCTGACGCAAGTGTCAAAGTACCCTAACATACTTACTTTCCCAGCATTCCAGTTTTCTTGGTTTCAACAGTGGAAATATTCAGTGGCACACTGTCTAACCAATCACACAACTTGACTAATCCACTAATTAGAAGGTCTGGCTGTCAGACTAATCAGGAAAGTTTGTCAGTAAACCAATTAGGGGACTGCAATCATCACTAATTAGTGATGAGCGGGAGGTGCCATATTCGATTTCGTGTTATTTCGCGAATATTCGATTGAATATTCGTCATATATTCTTCGAAATCGAATATTCGTCATTATTTTATATATTGCGAATTTATATTCGCATTGCGAATTAAACTTAGAGCTGAGTTCCTAATGGTTGTAACTTGTATTGCTAGAATTGACGGAGATAACGAATATCCCGAATATAGCACTAAATTCTCAATCTTCGTTATATTCTAGCAATACAACCATTAGGAACTCAGCTCTAAGTTTAATTCACAATGCGAACATATACTCGCATTGCGAATTCAACTTAGAACTAGGTTCCTAATGGTTGTATTGCTAGAATATAACGAATATCACGAATATAGCACTATATTCTCAATCTTTGTTATACTCTAGCAACAACCATTAGGAACTCAGCTCTAAGTTTAATTCGCAATGCGAACATATACTCGCATTGCGAATTCAACTTAGAGCTGGGTTCCTAATGGTTGCATTGCTAGACAATAACGAAAATCGCGAATATAGCACTATATTCTCAATCTTCGTTATATTGTAGCAACTGCCAACAACCATTAGGAACTCAGCTCTAAGTTGATTTCGCAATGCGAACATATACTCGCATTGCGAATTGAACTTAGAGATGGGTTCCTAATGGTTGGCTTGCTAGAATATAACGAAGATTGAGAATATAGTGCTATATTCGTGAATTTGTCATATTCGTTATATTCTAGCAATACAACCATTAGGAACCCAGCTCTAAGTTCAATTCGCAATGCCAGTAATTTAGGTTATATTAATCGCATTGCGACTACAACTTAGTAAAATTTGTGAGATCCTGATTCTCACATGCGACAGTACATTTTAGCATGGAGGCGTTCCCATGCACATGGGAAGTCGGCAGAAGCGGCAACGGGCATTGACTGGAGTGGGCAGGGAGCCAAGAATCCTCCGGACAGGTAAGAACAGCTTTTGGGAAGTGGAAAGACAACCAGAGAACAACAAGGATTAACAACTTAAAAAAAAATAATTTATAAATATTCGAAATAGCGAATATATAGCGCTATATTCGCAATATTTGCGAAGTGCCGATATTCGCTAAAAAAAATTTGCTATTCGAATATTTGCGCTCAACACTATTACTAATCTGAGCAATCTATTTGCACCTGGCTTGTTCTTCCACCTGTGTCAGTTTTTGTGTCTTATATCCTGGTTTCACTTAGTAGTTAGTGTATTCTGTTTGATCTGATCTTGCCCTTACTTAACCACTCTCTTGGATTAAACCTTCCCTATAGTATTGCAATTGACCTTGGACTCTCTGACTTCTCATTTGCCTGCTGTTCTGGCTCTTGTGGTTCCCTTCTGGTTTTGATCCACTCTGTCTATAATTTTAGGATCTCACCTAGCTTAGATGTCCCATCTTTCTGTTACCTAGTATTGACATTTGGCTCTATTGGTGAGGCTTTCACCTGTTTACTTTGCTAATCAGAGACCACTCTGCCGACACAGCCTGGGGACTCGCAGCAGCAAAGTAAAGATTCCTGTATAGATGTTAAAGGGTGAAAACCTTTGGTCCCTTAGATTCTACCAATCAGAGTGGCCAGTACAAAGTCTGACTGTAGAAGCCATATATTAAAACAGGGGATCTAAACACATTAACAATTTATTCAAGAAGTTACCAAGTAGCCAAAATAATCTCAGCAGAATACAATGTTCATGATTCCACCATGAGGTAAGGAGTGGGCAAAAATAGCATCCATACTCAGGAGTCTTAGACTCAGTTCAGATCTAATTTTTGCAGAGGGGCACAGTAAAAAAAAAATGTATAACTCAAAATGCATTTTTTTTTCTACAATGAAAGTCAGTGGGTGAGATATTACACTATATATGGTACCTACACAGCACCATGTGTCAAAATCTTCCATTGAAGGATACTGTTAGGGAATACTACTGAAGTAAACTTGAACAATAAGACATGAACAGAACCTTAGATTTGCTAAATATATATATATATATATATATATATATATATATATATAATTTATATATATATACTGTACACTTTGATTACCCCCAAGCCTTATGCTTTGGGATAACACCCTATGCATCAAAAGTGTAACTTTTTGGAAGGTGTGACTTTCTGGGAAAAGCTTACCCAAATTCCACAATAAGAACATTATTCCAATTGTCAAACACAGTGGTAGAAGTGAGGTGATAGTGTTCGAATGCATTGCATTGGCAGGATCTGGGTGATTTGCCTATTTGATATACCTATAAATTCTGGTGTCTTTCAAAAATCCTGAAATACTGTAGACTGAGAGGTCATCAGTCAATGATCTAAAGCTGAGGAACAATTGAATAATGCTGCAACACTTTGACTCAAAACACTTTGAGACACAATGGCAGTTCATATTTGAAAGACTTTCAGGGTGGCTGAATTAAAGGGTTTGTGCCATAAACTACTTTTCACTCTAAAGTTTATTTCATGCTTGAATCCTACATCCTGGTTTGACATTTGACTGCTTTCCCATCATGCCTCAGGGCAGTGAGATGTGTCCTGACATCAGCAGAACATGTGACACTAACCGGCACTCCGAAACAGCCTGTATATCAGATAAAGGAGGGCCTCATTCACGTTGTCGTACAATTGTTCAGGTAGTGGGACCCCTACACTCATAAAGCTTATGCACTAAGTGAAAGGGCTGCCAAAAATGACAAGGAAACAGCACTGCAATACACCCTTTGTTACACATAAAGGAGGGCATCATACACCCCCTTGAAAAATTATCATTGATGGCCTGCTGGTGACCCTCCAAAATATTAGGAGCAAGGTCCTGCTGTTGACCCTCTAAAACATTAGGGGCGAGGGCCTACTGCTGAGCATTGCAAAAAATGATGGGCGAGTGCCTGCTGCTTAGCTGACCATTGAAAAATGATGGGCGAGTGCCTGCTGCTAAGCTGACCCTGTAAAATATTCTACGTGAGTGCCTGCTGCTGAGCTGACCCTGTAAGATATTGTAGTTGAAGGCCTGCAGGTGAGCTGACCCTCTAAAATATTGTAGGTGAGGGCCTGCAGGTGAGCGGACCCTCTCAAATATTGTAGGTGAGGGCCTGCAGGTGACCTTACCCTCTAAAATATTGTAGGTGAGGGCCTGAAGGTGAGCTGACCCTCTCAAAAATTGTAGGTGAGGGCCTGCAGGTGAGCGGACCTTCTCAAATATTGTAGGTGAGGGCCAGCAGGTGAGCTGACCCTCTAAAATATTGTAGGTGAGGGCCTGAAGGTGAGCTGACCCTCTCAAAAATTGTAGGTGAGGGCCTGCAGGTGAGCTGACCCTCTCAAATATTGTAGGTGAGGGCCTGCAGGTGAGCTGACCCTCTCAAATATTGTAGGTGAGAGCCTGCAGATGAGCTGACCCTCTAAAATATTGTAGGTGAGGGCCTGCAGGTGAGCCGACTTTCCCTGAAGAGGGAAATTAGCAGATCTTGTGCACTGATTCCCAAACTCTTCAGCATCCACAGTCAGAAGAAGATAATGGTGGGGAATGGCAATTAAAGTTTCATGAGGTGGATGCGGATGAGACACAGTTATCAATAAGTGAGGGTCTTGTTAGGTCAACAACACAAGTCAGGAGGATGACCTGAGTGAGAAAGTAGAAGAGGGGGTGGTGGACGATGACATCACTGACCCAACCGGGGAAGGTGGCAAGCCAAGCGAGGACAGCAATACAGAGGGGGTGGGATCCACAGCACCGCAACAGGCTGTGGGATGGCAAAAGGGAGAAGGTGGAACACACCAAATAGGCCCGAGTACAGATGTCCTTAACCCATTGCATTGCAAAGAAAAAGAACCATGAGTTCGAAACGCGTCCTAAACAGTCGCAACTGCACTGCCTGCTATGTGAACTATGCCCGATGTCATGCTATTTTACCAAGCAAAGAAATAAAAGAAAATTGTTTCATCTTCATCCAAGAAGTGCTGGAATGCTTTTTCTTCCATTTGATGTCTGTACAAGTCTAACTCGGCTGTTTCCGTGCACTATTAAGCTGAAAAGGTGAGCTGGAATAATACTATATCCTTAACCCAGGCCTTTGAATGTAAGCGCAAATACCCAGCCACCCACCCACAGGCCATTGAACTAAATGCACACCTTTAAAAATTGCTGGCCCTAAAAATGTTGCCATTTAGGCCTGTGGACACTGAGGCTTTCCTCAGCCTCATGGCGGCGGACATCCCTCGTTACTTAGTCCTCAGCCGCCACTATTTTTCTCGATGTGCCGTCCCTGCATTACACCAGCAATTGTGTCCCGTAACATAACCCGTGCCCTGACCAAAGCAGTTATTGGGACGGTCCACTTAAAACCTGACACACGGACAAGTGCTTTCGGCCAGGGACACTACATTTCCATGACTGCACACTGGGTAAACCTTGTGGAGGCCGGTAGCTAGTCGTACCCTGGGATGGCACGGGTGTTACTAACGCCAAGGACTGCAGGCCCCCATTCCATCAGGATTTTCACCACCACCTACATTAGTGGCAGCAAACCCCACTTCTCCTACTCCTACTCTACTACCACCTATGAATTCTCATCTGGCAGCACCAGTCACCCATCAGTCAGTAGCTGGAAGCAGTGTAGCACGGCAGTGGGGAAGCAGCAACAGGCTGTGCTGAAACTCATTTGCTTAGGTGACAAACAGCACACCGCCACAGAGCTGTGGCAGGGTATAAGGGACCAGACTGAGCTGTCACTCTTGCCACTCAACCTATAACCAGGCATGGTTGGTTGTTGTGTCTGATAATGGCCATAACTTGTGGCAGCTTTGGAACTTGGCAAGCTCACACACATGGCAATCATACAGCATATATGTCCTATGCACAACAAACATCCCAAACTTATAGATTAATATAACTAAAAACATAACACATGAGAGTGGAGGTAAACCAATGGCATCGCCTGTTAATTAACTCATAAATAACCAAATAACCATAACATATTTTACAACCATAAACCTTAATAACAATAATAATACAAACAATAATACAACCACAAACCATAATAATAATAGAACAGAATGTCATTGCAGGTAAATTTACAGCTGACAACTCTGACGGAAGAGTATGTAGTTCCTTGTGCAACCCAGGAGGGGAAATGAGGGGAACACACAGCAGTTCCAACAGAGGCAGGACAACACTCTCCAAGGCCTGGAACAGTTTCATGACACCCCGCCAGCACCCTCAATCTGATGCGCAGCCTAGTGTCACATGGCGGGAAAAATTTTGGAAGATGGTGAAGGAGTACATAGTAGACGGCACAAACTGCCACCCTATACCTTAGAGGTGCTGGCCTGCCCTGCCACCAGCGTTTTGTCAGAGCGGGTATTTAGTGTTGCTGGGGGCATAATAACTGATAAGCGCATCCGTCTGTCAACTGAAAATGCTTACAGGTCGACTCTTATAAAAATGAACAAGGCTTGGATTGCCCCTGACATCTCTCCTCCTCCTCCATCAAATCAACATGCTTTTTAGGCTGCCCTCACTCATAATGTTTAACAGGGTCAGCTCACCTGCAGCCCCTTACCTATAATGTTTAACAAGGTCAGCTCACCTGCAGGCCCTCACATATAATATTTAACCCCTTAAGGACTGGGCTTATTTTCACCTTAAGGACCAGGCCATTTTTTGCAAATCTGACCAGTGTCACTTTATGCATTAATAACTCTGGGATGCTTTTACCTATCCTACTGATTCCAAGAGGGTTTTTTCGTGACATATTCTACTTTATGTTAGTGGTAAATTTTCACCGATACTACCTCATTTCTTAGTGAAAAATTCCAAAATGTAATGAAGAATTGGAAAATTTTTTTTTAAATTTGAAACTCTCTGCTTGTAAGAAAAATGGACATGACAAAAAAATTATATATTTATTCGCATATTCAATATGTCTTCTTTATGTTGGCATCATAAATTTGACATGTTTTTACTTTTTGAAGACGTTAGAGGGCTTCCAAATTGAGCAGCAATTTTCAAAATCTGATTTTTTCAGGGATCAGTTCAGTTTTGAAGTGAATTTGAGGGTCTTTATGTTACAAATCCCCCATAAATGACCCCATTATAAAAACTGCACCCATCAACCCATTCAAAATGAGATTCAGAAAGTTTGTTAACCCTTTAAGTGTTTCACAGGAATAGCTGCAAAGTGGAGGAGAAAATTTAAAATCTCCTTTGTTTACACTAACATGTTCTTGTAGCCCCTTTTGTTTCATTTTTACAAGTGTTAAAACTTATAAGTCAGAAAATACCTTATATGTGGATGTAGAGTGACCTGCGGGTGAACTACATGGCTCAGAAGAGAAGGAGCGCCATTGGGATTTTGGACAGAGAATTTTGCTGAAATGTTTTTTGGGGGGCATGTCACATTTAGAAAGCCCCCATGGTGCCAGAACAGCAAGAAACCCCTACATTGCACACCATTTAGGAAGCTAGACCCCTCAGGGTACATAACAAGGGGTACGGTGTCCCTTGACTCCCCACAAGTGTTTGCTGCAATGTTGTTAAAGTTGGACGTCAAAATGAAAAATTAGATTTTTTTTTTTACACTAAATTGCTGGTTTTACCCCAAATTTTTCATTTTTACAAGGGGCAATAGGAGAAAAAGTGCAACAAATTTTATAGCCCCACTTTTCCCGAGTAAGGACATACCCCATATGTGGACGTAAATTGCTCTGCGGGTGAACTACACAGCTCAGAAGAGAAGGAGCACCATTGGGATTTTGGAGAGAGAATTTTGGGGGTTTAAAATTTGGAAGACTGTGGACAATTAAATCAAAATGGGGGAAGGGGAGTAAAAATTTAGTACTCCATGGAAGTGTGGTACTCTCTGAAGCAACTATCAATGCAGTGGTGGTGTCCTTCCGTATCACTCTCCTGTTACACACTCTGCACTTTTTTTGGGACTGTCCCATATTTCCAGTATGGGGGACCACACCTGGAAAGTTTTTGCCAAAGATGATCTGGGTGCCTCCAGTTGCCGAGATACTCCAGCCTGCTTTTTCCCGGTCAGAAAAGATCAGGGCCTTGAGGACTGCCTCATAGAACTGGAGGAATTTCCCTGTGTTGCCAGTGCTCTGTGACAGCACAAAAGAGTTGTACAAGGCAACCTGCACCAAGTAGACCGCAACTTTTTTGTACTATGCCCGGGTTTTGCGAATGGCGTTATATGGCTTGTGGACTTGATCAGAGAGATCAACTCCTCCCATATACCAACTGTAGTCCACTATACAATTGGGCTTGACGACCGGTGCCACAAGTACCTCGCACAGGGACAGGGGTGATGCCCTTACCGTGAATTGTGGACAGTACAAGGACATCCCTCTTGTCCTTATATCTGACCAGCAACAGGTTTTCACTGGTAAGGGTACGGGTCTCACCCCTGGGGATAGGTACCTGGAGGGGGTGGGTAGGGAGGCCTTGTTGACTTTTCCGGATGTTCCCAAATGCAGACGTGGATCTGGCGGTGAGGGATTGGAACAAGGGGAAGCTAGTATAAATGGTATCCACATACAGGTGGTAACACTTATCTAGCAGTGGGTGCATAAGGTCCCACACAAATTTCCCGCTAACACCCAGAGTGGGGGGACATTCTGGGCAGTGGCGTAGCTACCAGGGAAGCAGGGGAAGCAGCTGCTTCGGGGCCCGGGCTGATAACGGGCCCGGCGCCTGGCAGAGTGTCAAGTTTCTTGATTAGTTATTAAGTTTTTCAGCCAGGCCTCTTCACATACAGGCAGTGCGCCTGTCCCTTCTCCCACCCTCTCTCCCATGCATCTTACTGCAAGCCAGGCACAGTGCAGGAATCCAGCCGATGTGTTCCTGTTGTAATTAGCCCCGCCCACCAAGTTCCAGGAGGAACAGCAGGCAGGAGGAACATGCGGCAGGCAAGAGGAGCACATTGCACTATTGCAGGCTTTTCAGGTATGTCTGTGCCCACTGCCTGTGTGCCCCCCTTGTCAGCACAGCCCCTGACCCCTGTTTGTGCCTCTCCGACAGTGATCAAAGCCTCTGGCTAGAGAAGAAACTGCTTGTCAGAGAAATCAATAAATATTCATGTGAAGAAGTGTCCCGGTAAAACCTTAGGTTCCATAGTGTTCCTACAGATTCTTATCTATACAGAGCTGCTGCATACACTGACCTTGTACTGATAACACAGGCATGGCAGCCTCTGAAGTTAACCCTTCCTGCTCCTCACTGCTTGTCCTTATGTGTGCCATTACCATGTCCTGGTGGAGTCCTCCCTGACTCCTGTGTGACCCTTCTGTGCTGGGCTCCATCATTCTCCACAACTGCAGTTCCCTTTCTCCTTGACCTCTCCCTCATAGAGTGTACCAGACTCACACCAGTCTCATAAATACCCCTGGCCCCTGTATGCCCCTCCCTGGCCCTTGTCTCTGTGCCCTGGCCTGTGCCCCCCCTGGCCCCTGTCTGCGCCCCTGGGCCCTGGCCCTTATTTCTATCCCCTCAATGACCCTTGTCTGCTCCCCTGGCCCTTATCTGTGCCCCCTTGGCCTTTGTCTGCTCCCCTGTATGCACCTCCCTGGCCCTTGTCTGTGCTCCCTTGGCCACTGTGTGTGCCACCCTGGTCCTTTCAGTGAAGCCCCTGGTCCTTATCTGCATCCCCCTGGCCTTTTTCTGCGCGCCCCCGCCCCTTGTCTGCGCCCCCCCTGCTTGCTGTTCTGCCATCTACTACTGCTTGTTTTGTTACTCATATATGCAGAGAGTGTGCGCTTCTATGTGCCATAATAAGCACTAGTACATGGCGGAACAGCGGGCAGATAGGGGAGGCTGCCATGTAGCTATAGACAGTATCACCCCCCTTCCCAATGTTTTATATAAAGAAGTCTTTACTATTAACACTAGATTTTGTGTATAGAGATGAGGACATGGGCTGCTAGATCACCGCTAGCACATCCGCAATATCCAGTCCCCATGTGCCGAAAAAGGATTTTAAAGATATGCAAATTAACCTTAGATGAGTCCTGTTTGAGAGAGAAGTCCAGCGAAGGAGCCCAGCACCGCCCCCATCCTCCGAATCACGAAGCTAGAGCTCCTTAATCTCGCGATGTGCGTGTGCTAGCTCGGCATGGTGTTCCTTCCCTGTGCTGGCATCAGCCTTTAGGGAATGAACTGCGCATGCGCTGGCTCGTGCATCGCAAGATTACGGCGCTCTAGCTTCGTGGCGTCGGGAAGCAAGGAGGAGATTCGGAGGATGTGGGGCGGTGCTGGGCTCCTTCGCTGGACTCCTCTCTCAAGCAGGACTCATCTAAGGTTAATTTGCATATCTTTAAAATCCTTTTTGTTGGCACAATAAAAGAACAGAGAGCTATGGGGACTGGATATTGCAGATGTGCTAGCGGCCATCTAGCAGCCCATGTCCCCAGCTCTATACCCAAAATCCAGGTGACAGGGCCCCCACAACAGTATTATACAATGACACTACATGACAGACAGTGTGTGTTTATATATATGTATATAGAAAAGAGAAAATTAAGGAACAACACACTGTTTTTAGGTGGGTGCAAAAATCCAGCCGAATACTCAAGTCCGCTGTAGTAGATGCTAGAAACTGAAGTGGAGTGCTGCCGTCCGTTTCTCGCATCTATATATATATATATATATATATATATGTATTATATAGGAAAAGGATGGTGTGGCAGCCTAGTCTGGTCTAGATCATGTCTAGCCAAAGGAGTGGGGTTTACACAGGAGGAGGGAGTTGGGGGGGGGGCCCATACAAAAATTTGCTTTGGGGCCCAGTCACTTCTAGTTACGCCCCTGATTCTGGGGGTTCAATACGGGAATCTCGCCCCTCGTACACACGAAACTTGTAAGTGTGCCCTGAGGTACTCTCAAAAAGTTTGTACAGCTTCACACCATACCTCGCCCGCTTAGCGGGAATGTACTGGCAGAAACTGAGTTTCCCTTTGAAAGCAATAAGAGACTCGTCAACAGCGACCTCCCTTCCAGGTACATAGGCCTTCAAAAATTTGGCCCCAAAGTGATCGATGACCAGCCTTATTTTGTACAGGCGGTCATAGGCAGGATCACCTTGGGTGGGACATGCTGCATTATCTGCATAGTGCAGGCATTTACGAATGGCCTCAAAATGGCAAAGTGTCATGGCCATACAGTAAAGTGGGGTCTTGTAGTGGATGTCCCGACTCCAGTACTGCCTGACACTGTTTTTTTTGACTAGGCCCATGTGCAGCACGAGGCCCCAAAACATCCTCATCTTGGCTGCACTGAGCGGAGTCCAGCCACTGGACCTAGCAAAAAAGGAGCCCGGGTGTTGAGCAATAAACTGTTGGGGAAATAAGTTCATTTGCTTCACCATCAGATTCACAAAGTGGTCATTCACTGAAAAAAAAACTAAAAAAGTAATATTCAGTGAAGCGCACTGTGCGAATCTGGATTCCTGGTTGGCCAACAAACTCAGGAATCACAGGTTCAAAATCCTCTGGGGTACTCCAGGCAAGTTCACCAGTGGGGGGCTCAGGTGGACTTGCCTGGTGGGCTGGAAAACTAGTACGAGCCACAGGGCTACTCATATTAGTGTGGGCGACAGGGTCCCTGGCATGGGGGGCTCCTGGCTCCATCTGGCGGCGTCTTCGCCGCCTTGGGGGCTCATCATCATCACTAGATGATGAGGAGAACGAGGATGACAACAGCCCTCACTGGGGCTCTCGGAGTCAGAGGGCAGCAGGTTGTATGCCTCTTCAGCCGAGAACATCCGGCGGGCCATCTTCTAACACTAAAGGGGAGTGTGTGTGTAAAACTTTATTTAGTGTGTGTGTGGGGGGGGGGGGGGTAGAGGTGTGTTTTTACATATACCCTATCCTAACCCACCCTAACCTAACAGAAAATAAATCTATAAAACTAAATAAAGAAAACGCAAGCCACAAAAAATGGTACAAAAAAAAGAACGCTTCAATCCCCGAAATATTGCTCACACCTCAAAAACTCACTGATCAGATTATGGCTAAGCGTGCCGGCCACAGTCAGCACACCTACAAAAAGAGAAAAAAAGCTTTTGGGCCTCAAAAACTGTAGAGGGGGCAAGCTGCAGCACCCCTGCCTAACTAAAGCTCTCCCAAAATTTTTATGTGCCAGAGCGCACTTTATGGTGGCTCAGGGGCCACGGATGGCAGCGGATCGTGTGGATGGCAGAGGGGATGACAGAGGGACTCGCTCACACGGAAGTCTGTGGATGGGGAGAGTGGCGCTCCGGGACGTTATCCGTCCCTCCTTCCGTCCATCCAGCCAAAGACAGGCGATCTTGAGAGGTGGCATCACCTCACAGGATCTACGGAGGGTGATTGGTAGTATATATTACACCACCGATCAACCTCCTATTCCGGGTCACCGGACACCCGAATGACCCGGAAATGCTGCAAACTGCAGGTCTGAATTGAGGAGATATAATACAAGAGAGTGAATCTGGATCGCACATCCTCAGTACTATGCTTTTAATATAACGACTGTCCATCAGCATAATTACGTGGCATATCCGCCCAATTTGTAATACATTCTATGCTGTGCATAAGAGGCATTAGTATACAGTTTGATCAAAGAGCATAGGCCCACTTACCGCGACAAGGTAGCCTCTACAAGTGGGGACCTACTCTAACCTCAATGGCGCAGCAGTGCGCGGTGACCACCGGCGCCCCAGCATCGCACCAGCAGCAGACGGCAGAACCCAGAAGCCACATAGCATCCCCACTGTGCAGCAAAGCCTCCTTGGCTCTGGGCCCCACCACCCCACCAGCACAGCACTGAGGCAGCAATGGCAAACACGCAGTACTGCACCATGTGAACGAGTGCAAAGAGTTCACCCAGTCACAACCCTCAGGAAATCCATCTGAGAGGTAGTAGGAGTTTATAAACCCTTTGCAGACTAAGGCTAATTAAAAACACCTAGTCCAAATGGGGAAGAGTGCTGACACCAGAGGGGGGGGGGGGGGAGAAAATAGATTCTAACAATATATAGTACAAGAGAGTGAATCTGGATCGCACATCCTCAGTACTATGCTTTTGATATAACGACTGTCCTTCAGCATAATTATGTGGCATATCCGCCCAATTTGTAATACATTCTATGCTGTGAATAAGAGGCATTAGTATACAGTTTGATCAAAGAGCATAGGCCCAATTACCGTGACAAGGTAGCCTCTACAAGTGGGGACCTACTCTAACCTCAATGGCGCAGCAGTGCGCGGCGACCACCGGCGCCCCAGCATCGCACCAGCAGCAGACGGCAGGACCCAGAAGCCACATAGCATCCCCACTGTGCAGCAAAGCCTCCTTGGCTCTGGGACCCACCACCCCACCAGCACAGCACTGAGGCAGCAATGGCAGGCACGCAGTACTGCACCATGTGAACGAGTGCAAAGAGTTCACCCAGTCACAACCCTCAGGAAATCCATCTGAGAGGTAGTAGGAGTTTATAAACCCTTTGCAGACTAAGGCTAATTAAAAACACCTAGTCCAAATGGGGAAGAGTGCTGACACCAGAGGGGAGGGGGGGGGGGGGGAGAAAATAGATTCTAACAATATATAGTAAAGAGAGTGAATCTGGATCGCACATCCTCAGTACTATGCTTTTGATATAACGACTGTCCTTCAGCATAATTACGTGGCATATCCGCCAAATTTGTAATACATTCTATGCTGTGCATAAGAGGCATTAGTATACAGTTTAATCAAAGAGCATAGGCCCAATTACCGCGGCGAGGTAGCCTCTACAAGTGGGGACCTACTCTAACCAAAATGGCGCAGCAGTGCGCGGCGACCACCGGCGCCCCAGCATCACATCAGCAGCAGACGGCAGGACCCAGAAGCCACACAGCATCCCCACTGTGCAGCAAAGCCTCCTTGGCTCTGGGCCCCACCACCCCACCAGCACAGCACTGAGGCAGCAATGGCAAACACGCAGTACTGCACCATGTGAACGAGTGCAAAGAGTTCACCCAGTCACAACCCTCAGGAAATCCATCTGAGAGGTAGTAGGAGTTTATAAACCCTTTGCAGACTAAGGCTTATTAAAAACACCTAGTCCAAATGGGGAGGAGTGCTGATACCGGGGGGGAAGAAAATAGATCCTAACAATATATAATACAAGAGAGTCAATCTGGATCTAACATCCTCAGTACTATGCTTTTGATATAACGACTGTCCTTCAGCATAATTACGTGGCATATCCGCCCAATTTGTAATACATTCTATGCTGTGCATAAGAGGCATTAGTATACAGTTTGATCAAAGAGCATAGGCCCACTTACCGTGACAAGGTAGCATCTACAAGTGGGGACCTACTCTAACCTAAATGGCGCAGCACTGCGCGGCGACCACCGGCGCCCCAGCATCGCACCAGCAGCAGACGGCAGAACCCAGAAGCCACACAGCATCCCCACTGTGCAGCAAAGCCTCCTTGGCTCTGGGACCCACCACCCCACCAGCACAGCACTGAGGCAGCAATGGCAAACACGCAGTACTGCACCATGTGAACGAGTGCAAAGAGTTCACCCAGTCACAACCCTCAGGAAATCCATCTGAGAGGTAGTAGGAGTTTATAAACCCTTTGCAGACTAAGGCTAATTAAAAGCATCTAGTCCAAATGGGGAAGAGTGCTGACACCAGAGGGGGGGGGGGGGGGGGAAGAAAATAGATTCTAACAATATATAGTAAAGAGAGTGAATCTGGATCGCACATCCTCAGTACTATGCTTTTAATATAACGACTGTCCTTCAGCATAATTACGTGGCATATCCGCCCAATTTGTAATACATTCTATGCTGTGCATAAGAGGCATTAGTATACAGTTTGATCAAAGAGCATAGGCCCACTTACCGCGACAAGGTAGCCTCTACAAGTGGGGACCTACTCTAACCAAAATGGCTCAGCAGTGCGCGGCGACCACCAGCGCCCCAGCATCGCACCAGCAGCAGACGGCAGGACCCAGAAGCCACACAGCATCCCCACTGTGCAGCAAAGCCTCCTTGTCTCTGGGCCCCACCACCCCACCAGCACAGCACTGAGGCAGCAATGGCAGACACGCAGTACTGCACCATGTAAACGAGCGCAAAGAGTTCACCCAGTCACAACCCTCAGGAAATCCATCTGAGAGGTAGTAGGAGTTTATAAACCCTTTGCAGACTAAGACTAATTAAAAACACCGGTGGTCACGCGCACTGCTGCGCCATTGAGGTTAAAGTAGATCCCCACTTGTAGAGGCTACCTTGTCGCGGTAAGTGGGCCTATGCACTTTGATCAAACTGTATACTAATGCCTCTTATGCACAGCATAGAATGTATTACAAATTGGGCGGATATGCCACGTAATTATGCTGAAGGACAGTCATTATATCAAAAGCATAGTGCTGAGGATGTGCGATCCAGATTCACTCTCCTGTATATATTGTCTGAATTGAGGAGATGTAGCCTTGATAATATCACAAACTAGCATACACTGTCTACGGATAAAGTACAGTATATGTCAGTGATATGTATTAAACGCACACACAGTAGATGTGGCACAAAGTATTTAAATTTGCGCTACAGACACTTTTTTCTGATGTAGTACAGAATTTGTCACAGTAAGACACACAGTATGGACACTACATTAGGCCCAGATAATTTAAATTTGTGCTACAGACACTGTTTTCGGATGCAGGACAGTATATGTCACAGAAATCCACAGAATATGGACACTATATTTGGCCCAGATTATTGGAATTTGCAATACAGACACCTTTTTCTGATGTAGTACAGTATTGGTTACAGAACACCACAGATTATGGACACTATATCAGGCACAGATTATTGAAATTTGCAATACAGACACTGTTTTTGGATGTAGGACAGTATATGTTGCAGAAACCCACAGAATATGGACAATATATTAGGCCCAGAATATTGGAATTCGCTATACAGACACTGTTTTCTGGTGTAATACAGTACTGGTTGCAGAACACCACAGATTATGGACACTATATTAGGCCCAGATTATTGGAATTTGTAATACAGACACTTTGCAGATGTAGTTCAGTATTTTTTACACAAAGCCACACACTATGGACACTAGATGTGGCCCAGATTATTAAAGACACAGTCTGCAGATGATGTACAGTATATGTCGCTAAAAGGTATAAAATAAAAATATCTAACTGCTGTCAAACACACACAGTAGTCCTTAAAAGGACTTTGGGGTCTTTGAAAAGCTTTTGATGCAGGGACAGAAATTAGCTGTTTTTACTATCAAAAGCTTTTCCAAGACTCAAAAGTCCTTTTAAGGACTACTGTGTGTGTGTTTTAGAGCAGCAATCTATTTACCTCCTGCAGTCTCAGGGACAGTGCTTTGGAAGGGACAGTTAGTGCAGGGAGAGAAATTAGCTGTTTTTATCATCTAATTTGCTGCTCTAAAACACACACACACACACAGTAGTCCTTAAAAGGACCTTTGAGTCTTGGAAAAGATTTATCAGAATAAAAACAGTGAAATTCTCTCCCTACTCTCTTTCCCTTCTTATGCTCTGCTCTCCCTGTCTATGTCTGAGCCGAACATGTGTCATCGGGTGCTATATAGCACCCGATGACACGTTCTAGCCAGCCAATCACTGTAATGCCAGCAGCCAACATGGCTACTGGCATTACAGTGAGGGCAGTACTTACCTGCACCTTTATTAGCTGCTTAAAACCTGCAAAACGTGTGGCGCGGAGACTCGAGCATTGTGCTCGAGCACATGGGGTACTCGGTCGAGTTCCGCCATGTGCCGAGCATAGCGATGCTCGAGCCGAACAGATATTTGGCTGAGCATGCTCGCTCGTCATCTCTAATAGCTGTAGAATAAGACAATTTGGATAAATGGTGTATCTGGGGAAAGTGATGTAACAGCAATATTTGTTGGACAGGATGTATTTATATAAGTGGCACAACTCCTTAAAATTAATTCTACAAGAACGTAAACCATAATTTCTGCACAGCAATGTAAAAAATTCCAGTTAAAAGTGGTTAGTTGCAGGTAGAGATGAGCCAATTTCTAAAAATGTTATTCTGGTCTGATTCAGACAAATCTCCTGTCTGATTTGATTTGGGTCGCTCTCTCCCTCTCTTTTTCCTTAATTCTCCCAAATTAAATTTTAGATTTGTTAGCATCAAAAGTTTATTTATTTCAGAATCGATATGCATTTCTCTAGTTGCAATAACTGCTGTTTTTAGTGTTTGTGCTGTTTTTTGTGTTTTATTTTTATTTATTTTTGTTTGCATCCAGATGTTTTATCACTATAGTAAAACTTACTACAGACAAAAATTTTTTTTTTTATTTAGTGTTAATTGCACTATGCTTTGTGCTTATTAAGCATATCATGTGTATGGCATTTATTCAGGCTTTTTCCTTAGGCATAGCTACATATAGGAACTGAAAGATGCCTGAAAAACACCTGTTTTATGAAACACTCGAGAGTAAACAAAAGGCTAAAATAAGATGCAGCAGAAAAAATTCAGATAACAGTAAAACATATGTTGTTTTTTACTACTCAAAATAAATTGCCATGTAAAAATGCTACGCGTGAATGAACTTGCAAACCATTCCATACTTTATGTGACTGGGTACATTTAGGATAAAAAATGTCAGGAATATGGAGGAGTTCCAAATGAAAGACCCAGGGGCATTAATGTCTAATGTCGGTAGTAGAAGCACCAACTATTCGGACTGCAGTAGCAGTGGTAGTAGAAGGCTACAGTTCTCTGAGGCTTTGGAAAGGCAAAGTATTATCATTGAGAAGAAAGAGGATGAGACTATGGATTGGATGTCTCACTTCTCCTTTCAGTCGCAGTAGGATGATGTGGAGGTGACTTCTGAGTCCGTGCCTGGGGATCAAAGCATTGCTCCTGCTCCTTGCAGCCCCAAAGAAGGCCTTCAGTGGAGGTCTCTCAGTCTTCACTGCCCATTCCTAGAGAAGCGCCTTCCTGTTTCCTAAGAAGTGGCAAGAAAACCCCATCACGCCCTACAGCAGACAGTCAAGAGAGTCTCACTGATGAAGACTTGTGTGAGAGAAATCACCATTTGAGCTGCCCTGAGAAGCAGGTTGAAGAGGAGGCTGGGGACCCCATTCACAGTTGCTTTGGTGGTAGTAATAGTGGCACCTATAGCCATGGTGTAACAGCAGCTGCTGTGCACCGCTGTTCCCCTGCTTACGGCCTCGGTCCTAGGTGCTGTGTTCAGCGGGGATCTGTTGCCAGTGCTTCCCATTCACCACTGCAGTCCTGGGCTCTGTCTGTGTAGCTACTGTTGTTCTTGCATCCGCTCCATAGTTTCCTCTCAGCCCTGACCAAAGCATGCTTGCTGCTTGTTTCCTGCAGCACTTCCTTAAGGGCCAGCGTGCGTCACTTCCTGTGCTTTATGGGTTAGATCATGTGATCTCACTGACCAATACTAGCCATCCTGAACATATATAAGTTGATCAGCCGCTTCCCAGATGCCTCAGTGTCAAGGTCCTTGTGTCCTGCTAAGTTTCCTGTTATTCGTTTGTGTTCCTGACTTGTACTTGTATTCCTGGACTCCGCTACCTGTTTGATCCCTGCCTGCTTGCCTTGACTCTTCTTTTGCCGACCCAGATTACCTGACCTGTACCTGTGCTGGCTGCCCTGACCAATTGCCTGTCTGACTTAGCCTCTTCCTCATCCTTCGGTCCTGCACTGTTGCTCCTGGTTATGACTCAGCCTGCTGACAATGCCTGTACCTCCTGGTCTGCCTGGACCAGCTGCCTCGTGTGCCTGTCCTCCTCAAGAGGTAGCGACCTGGTGTTCCCCTTGGGAAAGTCTATCCCCACCATTAGGGGTACTGTGAAGATCTAGGGGTTCACTTAGACAATGCCCTTAGAGGAGGTAGGACACGTGACACAGTGGGTTCACACCCGCTGGTTCATGACGCATGGTATTGGCATTGGGGGCAGTCAAAGTGGCAGTCTGGGCCAATTCAGAGCAGGGGAGGAGGGCCATAGAGCCCACCATGATTTCCCACAGTCTGTTAAAAGTGGCAGGGAGGGTGAGGACCACTATGACAATTGTGTGTTGGACAAAAACCTTGGAGTTGGATTGAGTTGCTGAGGAGGAGGAAACATCAGAAGAGGAGAATGCTGGCAGCAATAAAGAGCAGAGGCCACGTTCCTCCCATAGAACAGACAGGGCCATGTCTGCTTCGGGATTTGGTGATGCCGCTGACACTGTGGGTGCATTAGGCCCTTAAGCGCGTCGGAGCCAAGCCAAACTCAGCAACCTCTAGCTTTACTTGAGCATCTCCTGTATGGCGTTTTTTTATACATATGGAGGGCACAAAAAATCACAGTATTTATATAAGCCTTAGGCATTCAAACACATACATGCTTGACCCGAACTTGACCCGAACTTGACCCCGAACCCAAACCCCATTGAAGTCAATGGGGACACGAACTTTGGGGCACTAAAATGGCTCTAAAAGTCATGGAAAATGCTAGAGGGCTGCAAAAGGAAGCAAAATGGGGATAAGAACAGGAGAATTGTCCTGCAAACAAATATGCATAGGGAAATGACTTAAAATAACATAAAATACATAAAAATTAGAAATATTCTTGAACTAGGAGGAAGAGGAGGTCCATATGGAGTAGGATGTTGAGGAGGCGGTGGATGTGGCGGTGTAGGTGGAAGTGGTGGTGGAGGAGGTAGTCGCCAACACTTTTTTTTTTTATAAATTTGGGTAGACCAAAATATAAAAAAGAAAACAAAGAGAAAGTGTGATGAAGTATGTGGCTGTGTGAGGCATGTCTATTCTGCACAAGGTACGGACAAGTCCGGTGGGATTCATGCCTGGTTCATTTTAATGAACGTGAACTTGTCCATATTGGTTGTGGACAAGTCTGTGATAACGCTCCCTGACGTGCTAAACACACGTTCAGACAATACACTGGCTGCAGGACAGGACAGCACCTCCAAGGTGTAAAGGGCAAGCTCAGGCCATGTGTCCAATTTGGAGACCCAGAAGTTGACTGGGGCACACCGATCAGTCAGTACGTGTAGGCGTGTGCACACATACTATTCCACAATATTGCCAAAATGCTGCCTCCTGCTAAGATGTTCCATATCAGCTGGTGGTGCTGGTTGTTGTGGTGTGGTGACAAAGATTTCCACATTTCTGCCATGCTAACCCTGCCTTCTGAGGTGCTGGCGGTGCCCCGGCTGCATTGGCAACTTCTTCCTCCTCCTCCTATCGGTTGTTATGTGGACCTTGCCACAGATGGCGTTGCACAGTGCACACCTGATTTTTTCCGCCACTTGGTTGTGCAGGGAAGTGATGGCTCGCCTGGGAAAGTAGTGGCGGCTGGGAACCATGTACTGTGGGACAGCCACCGCCATAAGTTTTTTAAAAGTGTCCATCTCCACCAGATGGAATGACAGCATTTCAAAGACCAGGAATTTCGAAATGCAGACATTCAGGGCCAAGGACCCTGCTCCCTCTTTTGCTGTGCTGGTGGCTCTGTGTTACCACCACCTCTTCCTCTGAACTGCACACGTCACTCGCATGACCTTGATTCCATGTGGGGTCTAGGACCTCATCATCCTCCACATCATCTTCCACCCACTCTTCACCCCTGCCCTCCTTGTCGGCCTGCACACTGCAGAAAGCCAAAGCAGTTGGCACCTGTGTTTCGTCATCATCAGAGACGTTCTGCAGTGGACTTCCCATGTCCTCATCCTAAATCGTAAGTGGTTGGGCATCGTGATCTCAATCTCTTCCACTTCTGGGGCAGGGCTAGGTCTATGGAAACCCTGCCAGCAGAATCATCAAAAAGCATAAGAGACTGCTGCATGACTTGGGGCTCAGACTGCTTGGCTGATGTGCAAGGGGGTGAGGTGAAAGACAGATGCCCATGTGCTGCAGGTGCTAACTCTGAGCTTTCAGCAGTGGACCAGGTCGGAGACAATGTGAAGGACCTGGAGGCACTGTCAGCCACCTAATCTACTATCTAAAATTATTTCCCTGTCAGGTATGCCGTGCCAGTGTCATGAAGAGAAAAGATTGGTTTAGGTTAAAGAACAATGTAGCAGACAAATTAAATAAAATTATTTCACTGTCAGGTATGCCATGCAGGTGTAGTTGAGAGAAAAAATTGGTTTATATCACCCAACAATGTAACAGAGGAATTTAATAAAATTATTTCCATGTCAGGTATGCCAGTGTCATAAAGAGGAAAGATTGGTTTAGGTCACACAACAATGTGACAGATGAATTTAATAGAATTATTTTCACTGTCAGGTATGCAGTGCAGGCCGCAGGAGTACTTGACCGCCAAAAAAAGTGAATTTGTCCCCCCTGAATCTAACAGATTGATTTACTGAATTGATTTCCCTGTCGGGCATGCAGTGCAGGTCGCAGGGGTAATTGACCACCAAAAAAAGTTAATTTGTCCCCCCAGAATCTAACAGATGGATTTACTGAATTGATTTCCCTGTCAGATATGCAGTGTCGGTGTCATAAAGAGAAAAAATTGCTTTAATTCACACAAATATGTGACAGACGAATTTTATAGAATTATTTTTACTGTCAGGTATGCAGTGCAGGCTGCAGGGGTACTTGACTGCCAAAAAGTGAATTTGTCCCCACAGAATCTAACAGATGGATTTACTGAATTGATTTCACTGTCAGATTCACAGTGCAGGCTGCAGGGGTACTTGACCGCCAAAACAAAGAATTTGTCCCCCCAGAATCGAACAGATGGATTTACTGAATTTATTTCCCTGTCAGATATGCAGTGGCGGTGTTATAAAAATAAAAAATTGCTTTAGGTCACACAACAATGTGACAGACAAATTGAATAGAATTATTTTCACTGTCAGGTATACAGTGCAGGCCACAGGGGTACTTGACCACCTAAAAAAGTGAACTTGTCCCCCCAGAATCTAACAGATATATTTACTGAATTGATTTCACTGTCAGATACAGAGTCCAGCCTGCAGGGGTACTTGACCGCCAAAAAAAAGTGAATTTGTCCCCCTTGAATATAACAGATGGATTTACTGAATTGATTTCACTGTCAGATACACAGTGCAGCTGCAGGGGTACTTGACTGCCAAAAAAAGTGAATTTGTCCCCCCAGAATCTAACAGATTGATTTACTGAATTGATTTCCCTGTCAGGTATTCAGTGCAGGCCGCAGGGGTACTTGACCGCCAAAAAAGGGAATTTGTCCCCTGTGGGGAGTCGCTCTGGTAGATAGCGGTGCGGGTGCAGTACAGAGGCAAAACAAGGAGTCCAGAAAGTGCAATAAACAGTGTTTTATTCACACTTGCACAAAATAAGCAAAAACAGTCTCTTGGTGTTAATTCACACTTAGCAAACACAAAAGGCAAAACCAAAGAGTCCAAAACCAGGTTCAATCACCTGTGAGATATTAGGTGCGTGTTCGCACCTGGCGGTCGGCCCAGCCGCGGGATAATCCACCTTCAGGCTTCCAGGTCGACTGCACGTCTCCTTGCTGGGCTCTTGCTTTCAGCCCAGAGAGCTCCACAGCACTAGCAGCAGCTCCAGGACAATCACAACCTCAGCTGCTGAGGAGACTGCCTTTTAAAGGCCCGGATAAAGTCCGCCTGGACCGTGGGGAGTAGGCACCCACCCAACTCTTTGCCTACTCCCAGTAAGAGCCGGCCCGGATTGGCTTTGCAGCCAAACTAAGTATCAAAATTGTCAAGCAGCACTAGCTGCTGCTGACACAAAAAACCCGGCTCTTACCTCACCGAGGCCAGGAACCTCGGTGACACGTACCTGCCATCGACCACGGTACCTTGCACCTTACCACACCCCCCAGAATTGAACAGATGGATTTACTGAATTGATTTCCCTGTCAGATATGTAGTGTCGGTGTCATGAAGAGAAAAAATTGCTTTAGGTCACACAAATACTGTATGTGAAAGAAGAATTTAATAGAATTATTTTTACAGTTAGGTATGCAGTGCAGCAGGAACACACCCACAGAGCCACTTGTGAAAGACTGGCCTGATAGCAGTGGAATTTATTTCCCTGTGATACACAGCGCAGGCCGCAGGGGTACTTGACCGCCAAAAAAAGTGAATTTGTCCCCCCTGAATCAAACAGATGGATTTACTGAATTGATTTCCCTGTCAGATATGCAGTGCCGGTTTCATAAAGAGAAAAAATTGCTTTTGGTCACACAAATATGGGACAGACGAATTTAATAGATTTATTTTCACTGTCAGGTATTCAGTGCAGGCTACAGGGGTACTTGACTGCCAAAAAAAGTGAATTTGTCCCCCCAGAATCTAACAGATTGATTTACTGAATTAATTTCCCTGTCAGATACACAGCACAGGCTGCAGGGGTACTTGACCGCCAAAAATGTGAATTTGTTCCCCCAGAATCTAACAGATGGATTTACTGAATTAATTTCACTGTCAGATACGCAGCACAGGCCGCAGAGGTACTTGACCACCAAAAAAGTGAATTTGTTCCCCCAGAATCTAACAGATGGATTTACTGAATTGATTTCCCTGTCAGATATGTAGTGTCACACAAATATGTGAAAGAAGAATTTAATAGAATTATTTTTACCGTTAGGTATGCAGTGCAGCAGGAACAAACCCACAGAGCCACTTGTGAAAGACTGGCCTGATAGCAGTGGAATTTATTTCCCTGTGATACACAGCGCAGGCTGCAGAGGTACTTGACCGCCAAAAAAAAGTGAATTTGTCCCCCCTGAATCTAACAGATGGATTTACTGAATTGATTTCACTGTCCAATATGCAGCACAGGGGTACTTTACAGAAAGAAATGTGAATATGCAGTGCTAGTCGAGATGGACGGAGCACAAGGAACCGGGAGAGTTAGCGTGCCCATCATCACGGAACGGACACCCGAGGAAGCAAGCTTTGGCCGGGCAGTCCAAATCAGGCTGGCTCACTATGGTCCCAACCCGACCCCAGAGATTGTCGACCGGGTCATGGCAGTTGTAGATGCCAACTGGGCACTCCAGCGAAGAGGTTCTGCAGCAGCAGAGGTACCTAACTATAACGGAAGGAAGAAGGTACACTTTATTGCATTTAAAAACTTTGCAGAAACTGAGGGGGAGATCTATGGGTACCTGGCTGACTTTGAAAGACAGTGTGCCCTACACCAGGTACCCGCAGACGAGTGAGTCACCATCCTCTCTGGAAAGCTATCCGGCCGGGCAAGCGAAGCCTTCCGAGCCATCCCAGACGAGGATATTACAAGTTACCTGTCTGTTAAAGAAGCCCTCTTAGCCAGGTATGCCGTGACCCCAGAGGCATAAAAAATTCGCATAAATTTGCATAAAAATTCGCATAAACTGGCATTTAAAAGATAGCTTTTAAATACCAGTTTATGCGAATTTTTATGCAAATGTATGCAAATTTTTTATGGGAATTTTCGCAATCAGAAAATATTGACTGGAGATTACAAATTTGTGAATTTTCGAATATATGGCGAATATTCGCCCAAATATTCGCGAAATATCGCGAATTCGAATATTGCCCCTGCCACTCATCACTACCATCCAGCAGCACCAGCTGCCTATTGTGTGGAAGAAGAGGAGTGCTGGGGTATCCTGCATGAGGCTAATCCAGCGCAAGCAGCCAGCCGGGACATCCGGCAACAGCACCGACAGTAAGTTCGGGTCAACAGCAAAGCAGCCACTGGATTGAGAGACACCGGTGCTACCATGACTCTTTTACAAAAGAACCTTGTCCCTGAGAGTCAGCACATCGGGGAAACCGTGGCAGTACGGGTAGCTGGAGGTACCGTTTTTAGGCTACCTGTGGCCCGGGTCCACCTGGACTGGGGGGTGGGCTCTGGACATGTTCATGTGGGGGTTATGAAGGACTTACCTGCTAATGTATTACTGGGAAATGATTTGGCCCCCCTGCTGTCCGCTTACGCCCCAACGGGCCACACTGAAGCCAACTCTGTGACCACCCGTGCCCAGACCCGTGCTGCCGGAGCCGACCAACCTGCTGCTGAGACCCAGGTAAGACCACCTCCTTCGACATGTACTGTGGACCGAGCCCCCTTACGTTGGGATACCCCGGAGGCATTTGGGAGGGAAACCCGGGAGGACCCGACTTTATACAAGTATAGGGCTAAGGCAGACTCTGGGGAAGAGGGGGCAGACGGGGAACGCTATGAGTGGGTGGGGGATAGACTGTATAGGATCCCTAAGCCATCCCAGAAAAGTAAAGCCCCTTCGCAGAAACGCCAGCTGGTGGTGCCCCAGAAATACCGTCTGGAGATTCTGAGAATCGGGCATGATGTACCATTAGCCTGACATCTAGGGTCACGTCGCATAGGGCATAGGATTACTCAGAATTTCTTTTGGCCCAAC